>OX465260.1:104200-1304200 GCA_949987775.1 Aproaerema taeniolella | reverse complement strand
AATAAAAGTGTGCCGAATAAAGGTGTCATTCAATGGCGCATAATGTCTCTATCATTGTCTACACAGAATGAGATCATCTGTTTGTCTGTTTGTCCGCTCAAGGCCAAGAAATGGCTCCGACAATGTTTGATGCACGTTAGGAGGTGTTAAATTTAGTAAATTGCATGCAAAATAACATATTTATCTTTAACTAAGTATGCAGACAATAGTTTTACTGATGCTATAAAATGTAAGTAACAAAACGGTAAATAACATTTCAAACCTCAAAAATAGGTTGATTAGTCTAATAATTAATCCTCAAATTAATCTTCAATGACAATGTATGACATTTACCCCTCATGTTATTGAGGGAGGCCCGTGCCCCAGCAGTGGGGACGTATATGGGCAGATGAAGACAATTTGCGATAGATTTCGAAGCCATTATCATTATACACTAATATTATAAAGAGGAAAGATTTGTGTTTTTGTATATTTGTACTTTTGTATGTAACGAATAGGTACGAAACTACTGGACCGATTTCAAAAATTCTTTCACTATTAGAATGCTACATTCCTGAGTAACATAGGCTACATAATTTTCCCGAATTCCCACGGGAACGAAGCCTCGAGCGGGATGCTAGTCTATACTAATATTAATAAAGAGGAATGATTTGTATTTTTGTATGTAACGAATAAACTTGAAAACTACTGGACCGATTTCTAAAATTCTTTCACGATTAGGATGCTACATTATCCCTGAGTAACATTAGGGTACATAAGTTTCCCAAACCGACCGAGGTCATAAATGAGGTCGACGATGGAGCGAGTTAACCCAGAAAATGCCAATTAAGGCACTGGTACTCCCACGCACGGGCGGAACACAACAAGCTGTTTGGCGTCGGACTTCGATAGGAGGGTGGTCGCGAACCAGACGGCCCTTAACAGAGCCTACCACACCACATGAGACCATAGGACGACACCTCAGATTCAAAACAAACTGAGGTGTCATTGCCTAAGATGGATTACTAGGAGGCAGGTCTCATTTGTGTTTCCTTGGAGAAAGTTGTTCAGTTTTATGGGGACAACCACCTTCTACTAGTTAACTACGAGTAATTCTAAATTAGAATAACAAACAGTCAACATAATCTTGGTTCAAGAAGGAACAGTCCAAATTGCACATGTAAAAAGAAGATTGAACAATTTACTTACAATTGCGTTAGGTCACCAACCTATTACAGAATTGTGAACAACGCTTTAGACAAAGGCCTTGTATGTGAGCTCAGTGCTCAAATTCACCGTGATTCATAACCTAAAATTCTAGATGACCTAAGTTTAGAGATTGTCGCGATTATGAGGGTAAATAGTGCATTAAATGATAGTGAAATCAAATAAGAATTTGGCACTGTTTGTAGTGTCGAGATTTCAAGAAAGATTTTAATGAGATCTATTAATTTAATGTTTGTATTTACTTAATGATTAGTAAAGCGACCGTGCCATGTGGTGATCGGTTGAAAATAGCACCACTCCATTTCTTTCCATGTATGACTTAAATGGCGACTAAGAAACACAAATGAGACTTGCCTCCTATTAATCCATCCTAGGCAATGACACCTCAATTTGTTTTGAATCTGAGGAGGAGTTCTATAGTACCATGTGGAGTGGTGGGCCGTCTGGTTTGCGACCACCCTCCTACCAAAACCTGACACCAAAACAGCTTAAATCCCATTACGACACGTACTCCCACGTACCGACGACGGAACACAGCAAGCTGTTTGGCAGCTTGCTGTGTTCCGTCGGTGCGTGGTTGTACCAGTGCCTTAATGTCATTCTCTGGGTTAACTCGCACCTTCGTCGACCTCATCTATGAACTTGGTCAAGAGTTAACCAATATCATAATAAAATTAAAAAAACCCTAATTTTAATATGGTGTCACAACTCGAATTCCCTTTTTTATTTATTGTTTTTTTATAAATTTGTTTGTGTTCCAAAGGAGTGGGTTCTTTACACAAGAAATAAACTTAATAAGCATTTCATCGGGGGTTAAAAAGTGCAATCTGCAAAAGTGCAAAAGACTATGTAAGTGCAAAAGAACACGTGTACTTATCAATCATGGTATAGAATTGTTTCCTAACAAAGTTTTCATGAGTTGCACCACACTGAATGTAATTTTACACGACGGTGACGTAAGCGCAGATTTTTGCACATCTTTACAACGCGCCAAGCGCTTTATACTGGCGTCAGATTTATTACTCTATACTAAAAAGATTCAAATGAAATCTGCGCTTGAAATCCTTTCAGATTACGTCATTTTGTAGGTTTCCTGCTAGACTGAATGATTTTTTTTTCGGGAACTTAGTTTCTTTATGCTATCTACATGCGCGATGTTTGCACACCCGTGTGTGCAGGATTTGTATCGCACGCAGCGTAAACAAGGGCGCGACGGGTTAAAGGCTTCATTAGTCGGGCTATGATGATCGCAACGACATATTATCTCACACGTTATCTCGTGGTCACATGACTGTTTCGACCAATGAGATTACGAGAAAGCGTCACGTGACACCGAGATAACGCGTGAGATAATATGTCGTTGCGATCATCATCGGCTGAACTTATTTTTCAATGCCTAGCCCAAACCCTTAAACCTAGATAGCTGAAATTTTCCACAAACATTCTTTTAACGGTGTAGATTTGGAGCGAGAAAGTATATTACAAAATTCCCACAGGGACCAAAACCCAGGCAATCTCAGTTTATCTACACAATAAAACTAATATTTACAGCTACCTAGCCTGTTTAAGGTCGATAAAGATACTTGCTTATGCTAATGGTCTCTGAAATGATCACAGCTGGTCACTTAATAAGAAAAACAAAAACCCAGTCTATTCCTGAACTTTGATAAAAAGAAAGACGGCGTAGAAAATTACGCTTTTGTACAATAAAGCTGATTGGTGTCATTTTTTTAAGATTTTTGGTGTTTGAATCATATTAACATGATTTTCTTTTTTTTTGCAGGTATTTTTGAGTGCACACTACACAATTATTATAAGTAAGCGTAAGTAAGTAGTGATAAGTCAAAGTTAAAAATAGCTTTATGTCATAGAACATTCCAAATGTTACTTAAATACTTAAATCAAAGTAGTAAATTACATTAGCATTATTAACTTTGCGCCTATTCGCAAAGGTGCTGTCTTCCTCAGAAAAAGAATGAGCAAGGAACTCCGAGAGTCGCTCTTTTTAACTCAATCATATAAATTTCTTTGTTACTAATTTTAATTGACTTAATATCCAAATCAGTGTTTTTCAATCTTTTTGAATTCGCGACCCCTTTGGATCATATAAAGTTCTGGCGACCCCCTAAGGTCCCTAAGACCCTTTCAGGCTATACTGCATCGGAGATTTTAAAACACATAATAAAAGAGTTTGCCGCGGGGTAGACGTGGAAGGCGGCGGGAGGCATCAACAATTATTATACAGGCACAGCCTTTCCACTGAAATTGTATTAGTTTAGTGTAAGTTTTAAAAATTGTTGTCTTTTTCTTTTACCTGTGACCCCCCGAGTAAGGGGGGTCGCGACCCACAGTTTGAAAAACTAATAACTCTACTGATCTAAATAACTCTGGTGTTGAGCAAATTATTCCCATGTTTATTCCCATGACACCAGGGAATGGATTGTATGTAGTTTCTGGACATCTAGATTAGTGTTTTCCTGTCTTTTTGAATTCGCGACCCCTTTGGTAATTGAAAAGTTCTGGCGACCCCCTGAGGTCTCTCCCAAGTAACACAGACATGCTGAATAAAGTTTGAGTATCAGCGATCCGCAACACTATAAGCTGAAAACATTGTTTGGATAATTTCTGAGAAAACGTCTACTCAGATGTTATTCAAGCCATTTGGGCGCAGTTTAAATTGCTTAAATCTGTATAAAACTTGTTTAAAGTCTGGGTATTAGCTTAGTTAGACCCTTTTAGGTTAAATTCCTAGATTTAATTTCTACTTTGGAGATATAAAACGTAATAAAAGAGTTTGTCGCGAGGTGGGCGCGGCAGGCGGGAGGCATATACAGGCACCGCCTTTTCACTGAAATTGTCTTATTGTAGTGTAAGACTTTCTTACAAATTATTGTCTTTTTCTTTTACCTGCGACCCCCTAAGTAAGGTTTCACGACCCCCCAGGGTAAACCATGCAAATGGTGAGGTAGGTGGTGGAGATGGTGAAACGCCCCGTGAGCTCAAATGACTTTTGTTAGTTCTCAATTACACCACCAGCTAGGCTATGATGATTGCCACGACATATTATCTCACGCGCTATCTTATGGTCACGTGACGCTTTCTCGTAATCTCATTGGTCGAAACAGTCACGTGACCATGAGACAGCGCGTGAGATAATATATCTGAAGGAATTAAATGGTCACCATCGTCACTCCACTCATATCAGCCTATTGCAGTCCACTGCTGAACATAGGCCTCCCCCAAGGTGCGCCACTTTGCACGATCCTCCGCTGTTTTCATCCAGCCACTACCCGCTATCTTCTTTAGGTCATCTGGCCATCTGGCTGGGGGGCGTCCTACACTACGTTTGCCAAGACTGGTCTCCATTCGAGAACCTGTCTACTCCAACGCTCGTCGGTTCTGCGACAGACATGGCCAGCCCACTGCCACTTCAGCTTGCTACACTTTCGCCCACTGCCACTTCAGCTTGCTACACTTTCGCCCACTGCCACTTTAGCTTGCTACAGCTTGCTACACATCGTCACTCCACTGCCATTGAAACACTATGATAAGCAAAATACTTGACCAAATCTTTTAAATCCCCTACCAGAAACCGGATGGAAGTTATAGGTTTGATGTGCATATCTGTGTGTGTATCTGTGGCATCGTAGCTCCTAAACGAATGGAACGATTCCGATGAGGTTTTTTTTGAAAGCTGACGTAATCTTTATAGTTCTTAGTTATATTTGATCAAAATTGGTTCAGCCTTTTATGAGTTATAAGCAATAACTGCTATAACATAAAACACTAAAACATCACTTAGACAATGTCTAACTGCCGTACTCAGAGACGTCAATTAAAGTTAAAAAGTAATTAAATGTCATGCTATCCTTGTTTATATCAACAATAGTGAAAGAGACAACATCAGAGTTTAACAGTACTTAACTTTAATTGACGTCTCTGAGTACAGCAGTAAGACTGATTTATATTATCCATACTAATATTATAAAGAGGAAAGATTTGATTGTTTGTTTGAATTGAATAGGCTCCGAAACTACTGGACCGATTTGAAACATTATTTCACCATTGGAATCCTACATAATCCCCGATGAACATAGGCTACATAATTTCCCCGTATTCCCACGGGAACGAAGTCCCGGGCGGAAAGCTAATTTGACATAAACCGATTTTAAGCATTGTCTGTTTTATTTTTATTTTTTAAAGTAATCATAAAAAGTTATATCATTTATAGTCATCAATTTGCTGAATAGAGGCGCTGAAAAAGTTATGTTACTAACGTTACAAAGCCTATTATGTTTTTTCTGGGCCACATCGATCAGTGATAAAGTTACTAAACTGTTATTTAGGGCACTAAAAGAACTCTTTTAGGGTAACGCTCGCTTTTATGGCCTCTGAATTAATTTAACTGCGTGCAAAAATACTTTAGTCACGCATAGGGTATGCGGACAAGTTTTAGCTCTGTAAGGGGAAAAGACATGTAATGGTAATAAAATATTTGTTTAGCGATTCAAGATTAAGCTTTCTATCTGCAACTGCGTTAGTTTTTTAAACCGAGCACGTTTGTATAAAATGAGGGGTGTTAAGTTCCTTCCTGTTTTTCGTATCATATAATCAAGTATAAAGGGAACTGGACTAGCCCTGGTTTTAAAAGTTTCAAAGTTGCAAGCAGAAAATAAGATTTTTTTTTCACTTAAAAAAAAAGAGAAACCCTTGAGTTTCTAGACTGTTGCTTTCGGCGAAAGACTGCACTTTTGTGAAAAGACATAATGTTATTGAATTATTTTAAGCAACATTTAATGTTCACTGAAATAAACATATTTTTCTTCAGCAGCTCGAGCACGATGTGCTCTCACGCGGAATGCGCCGCGGTCCTATGTCAAAATGTCAACATTGACAACGCCAGAGGGCGAGCAAGTGTTTGCGCGGGGCCCTCGCGCAATCAAAGTGAAGTTTCAGCGTCAGCCGAGTGGCGTGCCGCGCATTATGCTCGAGCTGCTAATAACCATTAGGTAGGATTGTAGGTGTAGGTAAAGTTAGATCGAAAGAAGAAAGAAAATACATTTATTGCTCGACACTGTACAAAACATAGATTTTAAACATTCGTAAGTGTTAAAAGAAGGATTCAGCGCAGTGACGTAGGGTGCAACTCATCATGGTGTGGCATGGTGCCTGTGCTAATAGCACAGACGCTGGTATTCTGCTAACTGCAGTCAGAAAATCCAAAGCTAAAGAACGCCATCATTAATAATTCTTTTATAAAAGAGCGTCTTTTGTAACTCTTGACTTTAATTACGAAAGAAAATTCTCTCAAGTATCTTTATCCAATTAATTTTTCATTAAAATATGAAAAAAACCTTCTTCAGTTCTTTTTGATACCTAATGAGACGTTACAAAGTTTTAGAAATTCTATTATGACTCGACTATAGCGGCTAATTAAAAGAAAAATAAGAATTAGTTTGATAATTGATATTCTTTTCGAGTTTTAAAAGTTTTTCAATTTGTCTGAGAGATGTGTAATTCTGTTTGTTTACCCTAAACATTAAATTCAATTATTTTGGTATTTGAGATGAAATACTCTAAGTAGATATCACCTAATTAACATTCTTAGAAAAATAGTCTATACATTCACCCGCTATATTTCAATACTTAACTTAAGAGTTAACATTTTCTCTATCCTCCATAATGAAATGTTGGCTTAAGTTGCAATAGGTACTATAGGCAAGGGCGTCGCCAAGGTGGGGCAAAAAGGAGCAGCTGCCCCCCCTAGAGATTAGAAAAATGTAGCCAACTTCAAAGCAACTAAAGTTGGAACCGTTCTTATTACAATCGCCAATTCACCATAGAGGCAAAGACTCGCGCTACAAGTGTAAAACTTAGTACTCTTGACTGTACCTATAATTTTTTTTTTAAATATCCTCCTATTAAGTTGCCCCCACCTGGGCCAAGGACTGGCGACGCTCTTGACTATATATATAGGTAGACAAAAGGAAATATATATATTTGTGGAAATATACATTCTGTAATTTAAAAAGTTTTTTGGACGTGACGCATAAACAGAATTATTCTGACGCACAGACAAAGAAATAGGTTCTGACGACGACATCTTTTATCTATTTCACTGGCTAACTAGGATTTATACGTCCTCGGGTCACAGACTAAGATACGCGACGTGTTCCAGAATCGACATCGATCCGTCGGCCCAGACGCCGGGCGCCTCCTCCTACAAATTGCCTCTGTCCATGCTTTCCGCGCTTTTATTACCTACTCTGAGGTTTAATGCCTTTTTCTTGAACACTACTTTTATTGCTCGGACATGATAATTGCATCGCGTCATCTCGTCTGCGTTTTCTGTTTTATGATGAAAAATTATGATCATTTTATGTATCATACAGATTTAATGACGTTTAGAACTTAGGAGAATACAAAATTGAAAAGATATATTTTAACTGGAAGAGTAAACCCTAAATCCTTAAATCATTTTTCAAGAAAACTCAGTTTTAACGAATAAAATGGGATTTATTCGACGGAGCACACTCGCAGTTTTACAGAGGCCAGTGGCAAGAGAGAGTTGCTACTCGTATATTAAAAATATTAAACATTGATTACGCATTATTGATTACGGGCCATACGCAAAGGCTTGCTCGCCCCCCCCCGGTGTTGTCAATGTTGACATTTTGACATAGGACCGAGGCGTATTCCGCGCGCGAGCACATCGTGCTCGAGCTGCAAAAGTTTGAAACTATTCTGACGCAGTCCATATAAATTATTTCGTTTCCTTCCCTAGAGAACAATTTGCACAGATATTGCACTTATTAGCGAGGTAGTTCTAATTGAATACCTACTTGAAGAGTGAGTTAGTATGCTATTTCAGTAGATTTGAACATTTTAGTATCATATGCTTTTTAAATTGTAATACATATTACGGTTCTTTCAATTTTCCGGTGACATATACATATATTTTACACATGAAAATAAAAAATCTTGTTGGAAATTAATACACCAACCAATTTGAACCGAGCATGGATTTAGTCGAAAAAAAAATTCGCTGAGTGAACGCCAAGTGAATATTGAGTGAATGTATGAATGCCAAACGAATGGGAATGAAAAGGGCGTTTGATGACTGAGTTTTGCAGATTGATTATTTAGTTTATACATAAGAATAATGAATGATAAAAAACTGGGCCAGCGTAGTAGAGTTGATAAAGTTTACTTTCTTTAATCTCTTTTTCTTTAAATCAAACAATTACAGAAACAATAAACACAAATATTAGCAAAGATGGACTTATTAATGAAAGGATTTTATCCAGCATACCAAGATATTTTAAAGATCGTGTAGAAATATCGTCACTTCTTAATTTTTATTTTTATTAATTTGACTTTTGCGGATTTAACGTCCAATGTTCCTCCTATCTTTCTATTCAAAGTAGGTTTCTAAGAATTTCCATGTTACCTCAACAAACACAGACTGCCCACTTCTAGGCTAGATCGAGATTAAAATCATAATAATTTATAGTAATCCCTACTAATATTATTATGCGAAATTAACTCTGTCTTTCTGTCTGTCTGTTATGCTTTCACGCCTAAACTACTAAACCGATTTTATGAAATTTGGTACAGAGATATATTAGACCTTGAGATAGAATATAGGCTGCATTTTATTCCACAGCTGGGCACGACAAAACCTGTTGTCCACGCGGGCGGAGCCGCGGGCGGAAAGTTAGTTTCCAATAAAGTGTAAATAAATGGCTTCACAATTTTTCACCGAAAACCATTTCGCTCGCGTGCTGAAGCCGTTCCCTTCGGACGCCATTGCCAAAATTTGCATCAACATTACTTACATACTTAGCATCGATCGAGCATGAGAAATGGGGGAAGGCTTGGCAACTTTAATTTAAATCTGGACGAAGTTAACTTTCAAGATGTCGGCTCGTTAGTAGTGTAATGAGTTATTTGAGAAACCTCAAAAAAAATATCACCACTTATCACTTTTACACGGCTAGACCAATTTCTATCAAATAATAGCTAAGAAGCGGTGATAGCCCAGTTAGTAATGAGCCGGACTTGTAATCCGAAGGTCGCGGGTTCAAATCCTGGTGCGGTCCTGTACCACTAAATTCGTCTTTTCGGATTTATTCACGGATTTCTAATTATCACTTGCTTGTTTCAAAGGACGAGCGGTCCACCAACCCGCATTGGGCCCGCTTGGTGGACTATGACCTAAGTTCCCTTCGCGTTTCGAAGGGAGGCCCGTGCCCCTCTGTGGGGACGTCTATGGGCTGTGAAAAAAAAGCTAAGAACCATCTTGATTACGTCAACCTTCAAATGAAAAAACCGCATAGAAAGCGGTCCACAGATACACAGATATATAGCTACACAGACACATAGATTCCCCTAGGATGCTCTCACCCTCTTTCGACGTGTAGCTCAGGCCAGCAGACCCACGGAATTTAAACAATGAATTTAGGTATTCTATGTATGCCAATACACAGTGCCTTCCTAGTGCCTATTGATGCCAAAAGAACCATATCTGGTGCCATCATAGTTTAAGAAATATAGGTCGTTGTTTGTGGGTCTGCTGGCCTGAGCTACACCTTTCGACCCTTCCAACTAATTTCTGGCATATGAGCGGACTGCCTGTATAGTTTTATCTTATAACTCGTAAGATTTTCAGACAATGGGCCTTTTTATAATTCGAACGGCACGGCACGGCATGTCAAAATTTGCATTATCTTTGCTTATGTTCCTAACTACAAAAATCCCTCGTATATTTTCGAATGATAAAAAGGCCCATAATTGATTTCTTGGTCTAACCAAACCAGACGAGTATGTGGTTGTCACAAATATTTAAATCAGAAAACTATGACTTAAGTATCTAGGTCGCAAAGTAAACGACAAAGTGTTGATAACCCTATAAAGATCTGTCTGCCCCTTTATTTATAAAGGCTTGAGTTTTTTGGTGTAACAAGGACTATGAACATGAAAACTACACTGAATCACTTGACATTATCAAATAACACGATCCAAATCCTATAACTCCCCTTTCCGCCATAAAAAGTCTGGCGGCGCCAAGCAAACATTGTCCTTTGCCAAAAATCGGCTTCGATCGAGACGGGAGGGAAGCCCTGAGTTGACTCACTCGATGACTCACTCAACGCGGACCAGAATAACTTGGCCCTCCCTTCTTCGACGAGCGAGCTACGGCGGAGTGACTGACCGCTACAAAGTGGAGGTTATGGGTTATGATGTAATGCTTCTATGCAAATAGGTGGATATTGTTTCGTAGTTGAGGCGTCGACCTAACATAAATGATTCTTTGTGAAGATTAGTATTTTTTCTAAATATTATTTCAGCGACAATAATAGCTCCTTTCTGTTGCACAAAGTTAGGTAGGTACCTATCTATTTTTTCTTCTGTTTTGTCCTTGTCTTCGCATAAACGAGAGTGTGAATTGAAATTTATTTTGTGGATTATGACATCATTGTCTGTTCACAAAAGCATGACCAATTGACCTTTGCGGACAAGAAACAAAACCCAAATCAGTGTCTTACTCAAATGTGGGAGACGGCACTAAAACTGAAGCTGTCTTCGGTAATTTTCAAGCTTAACTTACGAAAATGTCTAAGAATAGCCTTGAATTAATAATAACAAGTTTGCCATTCGGAGGCCTTTGTAAACTGGTCGCTTTTCGGCACGTCTGCGTATGCGCCGCGCCGCTATGACCTCAACGCATAATTAGGGACGTAGACGACATTTTTACTGTTTATTCATTATTTAATTTTGTTGGTTTACAATACGAAAATAGAAATTATGTCATCCGTAATTAGACAGATGTAATTCATTCATTCGCTACTGTGGATAAAAGATCTCATTATGCCTATGGATACTAAAACAGTGAATTTACTTCCGAAATACTCGGAAAAAGTAACAAAGTCAAACTATTACTACAATTTGTCATAGCAAGTCCACCACAGTCCACAACACTATACAAAATAACACATAAATAAGACACACAGACCTACATGACTGTTTTTGTTCACGAACAAGTGCGGCGTGTGATTTACGATACCTATCTCCTTTTTGTGTTGCCGTTTTGTTGTAAATATTTCTCTTTTTTTAAATAAGAAACATTGTGGTTGGCAGAGATCATTGGCTGGAGTCTGGATAGTGTGTTCGAGGAATACTTAAAAATATAAATTAAATAATCCTTTAAATAATGTTCAAATAAACAAATAAGTGCGTTGCACATATTAGCACTTTGCAATCTAGAGAAAGGTTTAGATAAAGGCGGCGGGTATTCAGTTCACACATTTTAGGTTATACATTTTCACTACACATTACACATTTGTGTGTGACATAGTGCAAATTTTTAACCTGAAATGTGGTTACACATTTGCACTGTTGAAGCCGGCGCTATTACAAACGAGGTAAGGGTAACATGTTAGGTCTGATGTGCTGTCGTGTGTCCACTGTCTCTGTAATATTACATTTATTTTTTACTAGCATTCCGCTCGGGACTTCGTTACTATCAAAATTTGGGAAAATTACGTAGCCTATGTAGCTTTCTAATGGTGAAAGAATTTTTCAAATCGGTCCAGTAGTTTCGGAGCATATTCAATGCAAACAAATAAACAAACAATCAAATCTTTCCTCTTTATAATATATAAGCATTCCGCTCGGGACTTCATTCCCGTGGGAATTCGGGGAAATTATGTAGCCTTTGTCTATCGGGGATAATTAGCTTTCTAATGGTGAAAGAATTTTTCAAATCTTTCCAGTAGTTTTGGAGCCTATTCAATGCAAACAAACAAACAATCAAATCTTTCCTCTATAAAATGTGTAGAGATATTATTTTTTATTTCTGTTTGTGTAATTTTGCTTTCATCATAATTCTAACTATATTCTTTTCCAAATATACAAATAAGAAGTTCAAAGCGCTCGTAGCCCAGTGGCGCTAGCTGATCTCAACCGATCAGTGAGGTTAAGCAACGTACACAGAGGCAGGGAACCTGATGGGTGACCAAAGTGCCAATTTATCACGAGCGTTTCCATGTTTCGGAGGGCATGTTAAGCTATCGTTCCAGGTTGTTGTTGATTGACTGCAGTCGTTAAAACCAAGTCAGAGGCCATTGAGCGGCTTGAAAAGTCTTACACCAGGGTTAGCTAAGTTCGCCACACACTTGACTATACCTACACGATAAGAAAAAGAATATGAAGTAGGATTTTACTTCACAGAAAACTAGAAGACTAACTTTTCCAATTGGAATACGTTCCCGGGTATTTAATATCCGAGTTTGTCCCGGACGGAAGTTACCCGGGATAACTTTTTATTTGCCGGGTAATTACGAGAAAAGGGGTTGTGTTCCAACTGGCTGTTTGTAGGACTCGTTTCCTGAACATCGTCTTATGAAGAAGCGTTTTTGATATGTGGAGAAAAGGAACGATTTTCATTAAGTGCCTTTTCCGTTGTGTGGATGGAAATTTTTTAGGCGCTTTCCTCATTCGAATGTCTATTGCATTCTGGCTATGAAGACTGGTCAAGTTTTGCCCGGTACTTAGCTGCCTTAGAAATTTAGGAAATTTCTTCTTCTTCTTACCAGCCCATATACGTCCCCAACGAGGGGCACGGGCCTCCCTTCAAAACACGAAGGGGATTCAGACCATAGTCCACTACGCTGGCCCAATGCGGGTTGGTGGACCGCTCGTCTTTCGATAATGAATTTTCTTGGACGGTTTCATCACGATGTTTTCCTTCACCGTTGAGCAAGTGATAATAAGAAATCCGTACATAAATCCGAAAAGACAAATTTAGTGGTACAGGCCTGCCCCAGGATTTGAACCCGCGAACTTCGCATTACAAATCTGGCTCATTACCAACTGGGCTATCATTTTAGGAAAATTAATGTAGCAGAATCACACATAATATTCTGCTGTTTAAGTTTCATCTTTTGATGAAAAGATGTTCCCTTCAGTAGTTGCGTAAAGTATCTTCATTTCAATCCTCATAAACTTTAACGTTTATTATATTAGTAGGAAGTAGATTAAAGTATGTTCGATGAAATCCGAATTGGTATAAAGCACTAGAAGGAAACAGCTTGTCAATATTTTTAGTCCTTAACAAAAAACACAGGTGATCGGTTGAGAATAACACCACCCCATCTCTTTCCGTGGGTGTCGTAAGAGGCGACTAAGGAAAAACAAATGAGACCTGCCTCCTAGTAATCCATCCCAGGCAACGACACTTCATTTTTTTCTGAATCTTCGGTGTCGTCCTATGGTCTCATGCGGTGTGGTAGGCTCTGTAAAGGGCTGTCTGGTTCGCGACCACCCTCCTACCGAAGTCCAGTGCGAAGTCCAGTGCCTTTATAGTGTGTAGGAGTACCAGTGCCTTTATAGGCATTTTCTGGGTTAAATCGCTCCATCGTCGACCTCATCTTTGACCTTATGGTCAAGATTGAGGTTAAGAGTTAACCCATCTTATAATAAAATAAAAAAAAACCATTCTCAATTTAGGGAGGATATTTTTCGTCAGAGTTACGTAATACTAGCTTCCCCCCGGGATTTGTTTCCGCAGGAATTTCAAGAATGAGATAGGCATATAAACCTTTCACTTGAATCACTCCGTGCATTGTAGAAAGCCATATGAAAATCCGTTCAATTGTTTTTGGGCTTATCGCGTTCAGACAGACAGACAGTCAGAAGCGGTGGGGGATTCTATTTTATAGTATAGTATGGTAATGATATAAATAGGTTCATTTGGGTATCGCATACATTCAACAGTTTAATTAAAAATAATTTCCATACCGTTGCAGTAATGCAACTTGAAGTGCCATAATAATTAACAATTCATAGAAATAGTTTGCAAAAACTGAAATAAATAACGCTGAAGTTAAATAGAGTTTCAGATACGTAGCCTGCATTATGTAAGTTATACAAAAGAAAGTTATTAGTTTTTATAAGGCCACATTTAAATTCAGCTGGCGTACGCTAGCGCTCAAAAATCCACCATTTCATAGTCAGCCATTTTTATTTTTTATTTTCATCGCTTGACCCAGCTTAACTGGGTGCTTTTTCCTTTTGTTTTTAAAATTCGCGCTCAGAGTCCATGGAATTTGAATATTTTATGGCTGGTGCTGTTGTCGCGTTACGCTGCATTACCCGATATCTTATTGTTTACGATTTCCCTACGACATTATGTCTGCTGCCAACTCTTTCCGCGTACTGTAGAAAATTAGAACGCGATGGTTTTGCTGTTGGTTTTTATGCTTTCACATTCAAGTAGCAACTCCAAAGTTTTCTATAAAATATTTATTTTGTATAAAAATGTCAAAAATTACAAAAATCACAAAATAAAATGTCCAAAATTATCAGTCAAATATCCCGCCCCTTGTCATCCTTGGTGCAAAGGTGCCCATAACACTTGCAGCATTACCACGCTGAATGGCAATGGAGAACCTTTGCACCAAGTATGAACCGAAGCGGGGGTCACAGCTCTTATCCCTAAGACGCCGACTTACCTCGGCGATAAAAGCCCTGGCCTCACTACCCAACTCCCTAGCCTCATTACCCCAACTCGCTCCAAAGTGGTAACATAATATCTATACACAGTCACATAATATCTTCATAATAGTTTCAAGATCATCATTGTATCGCGGTTGTGTCACATGGTGAATGACCTGAAGAGTACCAAACACATGACAAACACAGACGTATGCGCATAATTGGACAGGTCAACGAGATAAAGCAGCTTGTATATTAAGTTGTTTTATCTCGTTGACGTGTCCAACTCATGCGATTAACTGCAGCTCTACTTCATATGGTGATTTGGTGAAGAGAATTACGATAATAGAAATGATTACATTGATCACAAATGATTTGGACCGATGGTGCCCCAGATAGTTACACAGATGATAAATTTGTGTTAAAAATCTTTTAACAACGGATGATTATTAAAAATATTAGTGTAATCACTGTTTTTTTTTTAATAAGATAGGTTAACTCTTGACCTCAATCTTGACCATAAGGTCAAAGATGAGGTCGACGATGGAGCGAGTTAACCCAGAAAATGCCTATAAAGGCACTGGTACTCCCACGCACCGACGGAACACAGCAAGCTGTTTGGCGTCGGACTTCGGTAGGAGGCCACCCTCCTACCGAAGTTCGCGACCACTCGCGAACCAGACGGCCCTTTACAGAGCCTACCACACCGCATGAGACCATAGGACGACACCTAAGATTCAGAAAAAAATTAAGTGTCGTTGCCTAGGATGGATTACTAGGAGGCAGGTCTCATTTGAGTTTCCTTAGTCGCCTCTTACGACACCCACGGAAAGAGATGGGGTGGTGTTATTCTCAACCGATCACCACACTGTTAAAGCAGCGGAAACAAGGTCAATAAAAAGATATTGTATTTATTATCAACCGAGGGCACAGCACTATAGTACAATGGGCCATCTTCTTTGTACAAAATGATTTTTACTGGAATGGAGAAGTGAGGGAAACACCTCCACTAACCTTTTCATACGTAATAACGTAACGTGCAAAAAATCGACATTGTTCATTCGTAATCACTATCGACTATTGTAGCATGTTATGTTATGTTAAGGTGCAATTTTAACCTTTTCCAAGAACTTCTTATTTGGAGATACAAAATTAAAATAACTATATCGGTGTGCTCTAAAGTGTAGGTTATAATTTTATTATGTAAAGTTGTGGACAAGTCTTCTAATGGCGTTTCATTCGGCTATGTCATGGTCTTTTGGGTATTAAACTGAAGACCACCGTCCGTCATATACAGGAAAGCGTGAAAATTAAAACCAATTCATAAATCGTTTTTCTTTCAAGGACTTATTAATCTTTAGGGCTCTGATGTTAGGATTTTTTGGATGTGGTTTGTTGGTCATTAGCACTGATCTTACATGTAGACTTTTTGCTTCGTGAAACCGACATAATGATTTACCCTGAACTCATGTAAAAACATTTCCACCGAGGAAACACTCTCAGCAATTAATTACCCACCTGTTAGTGTTGCCATTTCGGGGAACTTTTTTTCCGGAAAATCAAATTGTTCCCCCAATGTGGGTGTAACTTTAACAGGAGGTGATTAATGACCCGTAACGTCATATGTTTCGTGGTTATTGGTTTGAGGGTAGATACGCCTTATGTTTTGGCAGAGTTGTGATATTGCATAAAGCCGTATTAATTTTGTTTTTGTTTTTCGGTACGTCAAAAGGAGATGGAAAAGGCTATATTCGAAGTTTCTCTATGCAATCAAATTAGAAATGAGGAGATCTGCTGGGGAACCAAGGGCAGAAAAGTCCTCGAACGAGTGGCAACCACGTTCCTGAAGGTGCAGCTTAGGAAGGCCTTCCACAAGGTGGACCGAAGATTTGGTAAAGATTGCGGAAAGCCGCTGGATGTGGGTGGCGCAGGACCAATCGATGTGCAAAAGCCCGAGACGTGGTTTAAACCCTTGCCTCCAGTCGTTGATAAAAGAAGGGGTCGATTTTTTTCGTACTAACGAAAGCACGGAAACTCTCCCGGTAAATTGCCATAACGATCATTCATCAAGTATCACCGCTCTATGGAAAAGCCAGTCGACAAAAAAAGGGGTCGATTTCATTCGTACCAACGGAAGCAGGGAAACTCTCCTGGTAAATTGTCATGACGGTCAAATATCACAGCTCTATGGAAATCACTAGGCTCAGAGCAAAAATATGAATACTCTACTGTATTCTACCCACCATCAATCTATATGGATATATATTCAGCAGTTTCAAGCCATAACAGGACAAAATGTGCGCCATATTCGCGTGTCAGGAACAGAAATGGAGCAACGCGCCGGCGACATCCTAAATTTAGACTCACATTACTATGGATCACACATACACCGTACATGCGTCACTATTTGGTCTTCATTCGTCCATATATTCACGCCTATAATGCTTGTATGGTAGTTAGAGTACCATGTGCTTTTAGACCCACTTGTGACACCACATTTAAGACATACATTATAACAGTGGCCCCATGAGAGACCCCGCGAGTCAACATTGTTCGAAAAGGCTAAAATATTATATTATAAAAAAAAACAAACACTAAATCGACAAAAAAAATCTAAAAAGTATCGATTAATCGGTTAAGATTGCCCAAAGCTCTCTACCTCAAGCTATTTGTAGGGGGTCAGGCCGTTACACTACACACCCATTCCGGCACGTACCCAGCCAGTACGCACCCACATCAAAAAATTGGGTGGGGTGTATGTATTCCTTTAAAACATGGAAAAAGAACAACGTACCCTTTCAGCTTCAAAAACTAAATTCAAAGAAAAGAGAATATAGAAATAGTTTGTAAAGAACTTAAATAGGACTTACTAAGGAGGGCATTGAGGCGCGAACACTGTCAAAGGCTTGGACTGTCGGCTTAAGCCATCGGCTTGAACTTTCATTATGGATTCACTCCGCTGCACTCGAATAGAAAATTTTCTTTTCAACCTAGAAATTGAATATTGCAGCGAAAAATTGGAATTTTCTTATGTTGTCTCTTTGATTGAGAAGTTATTTACGTCATTGCAGTCGGAGTTTTAAATTGCGTTTCAAGTAGGGTCTGGTCACTAAAGTTTTTAGTACTTCATTTCATCAACTTAGAAATTTAAACTCGGACAAAAAGGCTTTTTATAGCCTACAAAATCTTAATAAGCGTAAGTCTCTTACCCTCCAGAATAGATTTCGATATTTAAACTGCTTCGTCTTAAGTTTGCTAGATGAAGGGTCTTTATTCGGTCGTATAAAAGGTGCAAGTAACCTACTCAAGAATATCAACAAAGGCAAGCTAAAACCATTATTGCCGATTCAATACAGAATAACTTTCAACTTGTAACTGCCATTTCTCATTTAGGTCTTTTTGTTCTTTGTTTTGGTCAAGAGAAAACCATTAAAACAAATAAAAAGACTATGCGTTTT
Organism: Aproaerema taeniolella; assembly: GCA_949987775.1. NCBI lineage: Eukaryota > Metazoa > Arthropoda > Insecta > Lepidoptera > Gelechiidae > Aproaerema > Aproaerema taeniolella. The sequence goes on along the minus strand of OX465260.1, from coordinate 1,286,039 downwards.
TCGGAGTGTCAGGTTTCCTTCCCCCCCCCCCCCCCGTTATGAAGGATAGTCGCTCCGCTTACTCAACTGGTCCTTGATCAAGCGTGCCCCGAACAAGAGATAGTACAGATTTAAAAAGAAAAGTACGCTATTTTATTTTATTTACGCAATTAAGTAATTTGTTTATGTATCGTGTCAAAATAACACTGAAAAGGAAAAAAGAAAAGTCATTGTTGTAACAGCAAAAGCTGCAAAACACACATAATCGGATTATGTTGTCTGAGCGTTTGATAAAACACGTAACATTTGTTATACTCTCAAAGACTTTATATTCTGTGTTTACCAAAGTATATTTCATGATAAAAGCCAGTAACATCAAATATTTTGATTATACGAAGGGAATAACATAAAAAGGACAACAAGGATTTAACTGTTTTTTTTGCCGGCATATAAAGGGATTCTTTTTTAATAAAAATAACACAGATTGTATAATTTCTTAAGTACGAATCAATAAATGGGTTAAGTACTGATTTGAGTATTAAATAAACAGTATGCTCACGACAAGAATATCAGTGTTTTTAAATAATCATGATTTTTTTCCGTGACGGGCCCGTCGTATTTTTTTTTATATTTCAGAAACAAACCACGTTAAATACATACCATGAAACAAAACAGTAGCATTTCTGATTTCTGAGCGTTAAGTCTCTTTTCACGACCACGAAATTTCTAGTTTAAGGACCGTATTAATTACAGAACACAACTAATTATACATAAATTTGCAGTCGTCTTTGTCGTTTTGATAGTAAGAGAAAGAGACAATCAATACTTAAGTATAGATCAAGACCTGAGTCTCCTGTAATACAAGCCTTAGTTTCAATACCAAAAAATCTCTCTTCTATAAATATTTAGTTGCAGTACAGAGTATCTATCTTTTAAATATATAAAAGGAGAAACTGACTGACTGACTGACTGACTGACATATCAACGCACAGCCTAAACGGCTGAACGTAGGCACTTGAAATTTGGAAGGGACGTAGCTTAGGTACCGTAAAGGTGCACTAAGAAAGGAATTCCCGAAATTCCCACAATTCCCACGGGAACGGGAATTAGCGGAAAAATCCTTTTGTATGAAAAATCTAAACCGCTTAAGTTAGACGCTTGAAATTAGGCATGCATGTACCTTAGTAAACTTAAAGCTTAGTTGCAACAGGATATTGCAAAATTCCCACGGGAACGGGAGTTAGCGGGAAAAAACTTTTGTATGTAAAAATCTAAATCACGTAAGATAGATGTTTTCAATCTGTGTACTCTGTACAAAAAAAATAACACGCAAACGAAGTTGCGGGCATCAGCTAGTCTCTTATAAATGTCTTTAAACTAAACTCGCATCGCTCGTCAAAGGCCCAATTTGTTTATTTTCTCTAAAGTTGCTTGAAAAGCTTCAGAAAGGGAGCACTGAGAAGGAAACTGCGTCTTCGTAGTTTCTTTAAGTCGTTACTCTGTCGCAAAACGTTGCTCGAAGGTCGGTTCTAGCTCTTTCGTAGCTTTGTTTGAGTGTACTGAGCTTGTTTGATTGTTGTAAAATTGTGGTTTGGATGTTTGCTAAGCTATCTTATTTGCACACTATCATTCCGCCCGAGACTTCGGGAAAATTATGTAACCTATGTTAATCGGGTATAATGTAGGATTTTTATGGTGAAAGAATTTTTCAAATAGGTCCAGTAGTTTCGGAGCCTATTTGATGCCAACAGACAAACAATCAAATTCCCTCTTTACAATATTAGTGTAGATAAGTATAGAAGACGCTACACAATGTTGCTACACACTCAAAGACCCACACTAAGATTTTCCCATGTGTCGCGGGTCTTATAGGTGCTACGCAGACTTTCGTATCTGTACACGTCAAACTTATACCACCCCTCTTTTTTGTCGGGGTTTAAAAATCATCATCATCATACTCAGCCCACATCAACCCACTGCTGGGTATAGGCCTCTTCTCTGTAGCGCCAATCGTCACGGTCCTGTGCTAACCTCATCCATAGAGGTCCCGTCAATTTGACAACATCGTCTGACCATCGGGCTGGTGGTCTGCCCACTGGCCTTGTCGCTACCCTTGGCCACCATTCTGTGACTGCCTTGGTCCACCGTCCGTCGTCCCTCCTAGCCAAGTGTCCCGCCCATCTCCACCGTAATCCCGTTATCCGCTTTCCTACGTCTTCGACCCTAGTTTTCCGTCGAATTTCTACGTTTGGTACACGGTCAACGAGAGAGATACCTAACATAGAACGCTCCATTGCTCTTTGTGCTACCTTTATCTTATGCATATTTTGCTTAGTGAGCGTCCATGTTTAAAAATGAGACTCTTTAATTAAATAGAGCCCTCAGGGTTTTCCCTGGACTCCGCAGATCAAATGATACAGAAATAAACTTTATGCCTGACCACAATAAAGTTACTCCCAGCGTTCAATAGATGTCAGCACTAGTTCTCCTTTCACGTCCACCCTGTATACGACGGCTATTTCCGGACGGACTGTAGACGACAGACAATGCTTCGACATAAATAACACCCTGTGTATAGCGCGTGAGTCAGTCTAATGTTGTTTATTTGTATACTGAATGACTATTTTTAATAATTTTCCACGTTAAAAACGTATGAGTCACCGACTTCAATCCTAACAGTTCGCACAAAGTAGATATCTAGTATTTTTTGTGGACTACAATGCTTATTAGCAGATAACTACAAGCAGAAATGTCATTCATTTATTTAGATGATGTTCTAGTTTGTAGTATTTTTTGTTTTTGTTGTTTTTTTTTTAAAGCGCTGAATCATTTTTGATAAAATTTATATGGGACCTCTTCAGGAGTATACTCTTTCGAACAAATAAAGAATTATTCAAATCGGTTTATAATTGCCGGAGTAATCGCGTAACAAATATACAAAAAAAAAAATACAGTCGAATTGAGAACCTCCTCCTTTTTTGAAGTCGGTTGAAAACTAGCTTTCCACTCGGGACTTCGTTCGCTATTTCAATGTTGCAATTTGGTGTCTAATCAAAAAATAATAACAGTATCTTTATCAGAAGTTTCATAACAGCTATCAAACCTTCAAGCAGTTGACTAAACAGACAGACACCGGCCGAGCGGGTAACCGACTTTTTATACATTAATATCATGTTTTTGTTGAATGTTCGGCGCTAATCGTCACACCTCATTACCTCTTAAGTGGCTTTAGCAAGTGAAATTAACTTGGAGCGCATTTTATGGAAGGAATGACAAGAACTGGTATTTGACTGGGTTCATAAATCAGCTAGTCTTTATATTTATTGAGAGTACAATGCACCTCTAGTATGCAGGATTAATAAAAATCAAAAAATCAAAAGTCAAAAGTGTTTATTTCATTGAACATATAAAATGATACTTGAACACGTCAATATTATGAATTACATTAGCACTTTTGACTTTGCGCCTATTCGCAAAGGTGCAGTCTTCCTCAGGAGAAGAATAGGCAAGAAACTCCGAGGGTCGCTCTTTTTAAGTCAATCATATAAATTTTCTTACTTTTAATTTTAATTGACTTAATATCTGAATAACTCTGGAGCTGAGCAATTTATTCCCATGGTTGCTTGTCTAACAGATAATCCGAAATTCTATAATAGCCCTTTTTACAAAGTTTTTGTTTAATTATCGTCTTAAATTTTTCTAAAGGTAGGTTTTGAATACACATGGGAATCTTATTGTAGAAGCGTATACATTGACCCATAAAAGAGTTTGTTACTTTGTAGAGACGGCTGTCTAGTATATCCAAGTTATGTTTGCTTCTAGTGTTTACATTGTGCCTATCACAATTTTTCTTAAACAATTGTTCATTTTTCTTTACATACAAAAGATTATTAAATATATACTGGGACGCAAATGTCAAAATATCTATTTCCTTAAATCTATTTCTAAGAGACATTCTAGGTCTCATTTGATAAATCGCGCGAACAGTCCTTTTCTGCAGGACAAATATCTTATTAATGTCAGCAGCATTACCCCACAGCAAAATGCCATATGACATTAGGCTGTGGAAGTAACTGAAATACACGGTTCTCGCGGTTTCTACGTCCGATAATTGACGGATTTTTTTAACCGCGTAAGCTGCTGAACTGAGTCTGTTCGCTAACTTATCAATACGAGGACCCCATTGAAGCTTTGCGTCAATAGTGATACCTAAGAATACAGTAGATTCTACAACTTCCAGTTTTTCATTTTTAACCTGTACATCGGTATTAAACTGTTTAACGTTAGGCAAGGTAAATTTAACACATTTGGTTTTTTTCTCGTACAAGAGTAGGTTATTTGCAGTGAACCATTCAACTACCTTTGAGATCGCAATATTCACGTCGTCATAATTAGTGTCATATCTTTTCACTTTAAATAAAAGTGATGTGTCATCTGCAAATAATACGATCTCATGGGCCTCTTTAACAAGAAAGTACAAGACAAGAAAGAAGATTAATGCATGAATATGCCTCTAAATAAAATGGAATATTTACCTACATCTTCTTAGTGTGGTAAAATTACGTATCAGAGTTTTCAAACTGCCAAAATAAAACCTCTCTTCACAAATGAAACGTTGATGAAGAAAATGGCATGAAGTGGGATCCAAATACAGCCACCTAGTTATAGCTGGTTAACCACTAGCATTTAATTTGATAAACACACAAAAACACAACAACAATAACACAAAAAGAACAATTACACAGAAGGAATTACATATCTATATAAAATAAATTATCATCATTACATATTTAATAGAATTTGGTCTCAACCAAGATGCAATTAATTTTTCGTCTGGGACATCGTTCCCGTGGAAATTCGGGAAAATTATATACAGTTTATCACCCATTGACAACAGAGCTATCTATTGGTGAAAGAATTTCTGAAATCGGTCCAGTAGTTTATGAGTTTATTCATTACAAACGTACAAAAACACAAATATTTTTTATTATAAGATGGGTTAACTCTTGATGTCAATTTTGACCATAATGTCAAAGATGGGGTCGACGATGGAGCGAGTTAACCCAGAAAACGCCTATAAAGGCACTGGTACCCCCACGCACCGGCGGAACACAGCAAGCTGTTTGGCGTCGGACTTCGGTAGGAGGGTGGTCGCGAACCAGACGGCCCTTTACAGAGCCTACCACACCGCATGAGACCATAGGACGACACCTCAGATTCAGAATTTCCTCTTTATAATACTGTGTTGTGTAGATGAACTTGTAACTAATTAGTTATTTTCTTTTTTCAGGTACGTGTCCTTGTCCAATCTTCATAAAATACGACAATGTATAGAAAGGTAGACATATAAATCCTACAGTCAAATTAAAATACATCACCAGTAGCATAAGATGTAGATTAAGTCTGTTAGCAGAAGTAGAGCTCAGGCAGTCTTTTTTCTACAACAAAATGACCTGCTATGTCCTACATGACAGTCCAAAGAAATCAGCCGTGTAATGATCGGTTGCAAAATAACACCACTCCTCTTTCCGTTGGGTGTCGTGAGAATGAGACCTGCCTTCTATTAATACATCTTAGGCAAGGAAACCTCAATTTTTTTATCAGAAGTGGCTCCTATGGTCACATGTGATATGCGCCGTTTGGTTCGCGGCCACCCTCTTACCGAAGTCTGACGCCAAACAGCTAGCTGTGTTCCGTAGATGCGTGGGAGTACCAGAGCCTTAATAGGATTTTTTTAGATTGATTCGCTCCATCGTAGACCTTGGTCAAGTTTAAGGTCAAAAGTTAAACCATCTCTTCTTAAAAATAATAATAATTAAGTCTGGAATAATTATTGCCTCTCGAAAGTTTGTGAAAGCTGCTACATGGAATTTGATGAGACTTGATAGTAATATATATTATTCATCAGATCAACACATAAGGCTTTTAATTTCTGCAAAGCTAGCACTGCCTGCGACAAAATCGCGCGTGACGCAACTCCGATGACGGTAAAACTTTACTTTGATTACGCGAGGACATGGCGAAAAAGATTGTTCTGGCATTGTTGTTTCGACACATTTCTGACATTTGATTATTCCTTTTTTTCACGTTGTGCTCGAGCTGCTGATCTAGTCTATTGCTGAAGTAATTAACATCAACTTGTCACATAATCTTTACAAAAATTAACGATGTAATTATCGGAGTTCCACCTGTCTGCTCACTCCACAAAAACGTAGCGTGATGTACTTTAATTTGACTGCTTGCCGTGGATGGCGCAAAAAGAGCACACCAGGTTATACTAAGTTTAAGTAAAAACATCAATAATGATATGCTAACTATTTGTTTTTACCGAAAATTCATGCAGACTTGCGTTATTGCTAAATTGGTGCATAGTTTTTGTGCTAACGACCTTATGTTGGAATATCAAAGCACACAACAGCAGCTCAAGCATGACGTCATCGCGCGCGTAATGCGCCGCGGTCCTATGTCAAAAAGTCAACGTTGAACACGCCAGAGGGCGAGCAAGCCTTTGCGCGGGGCCCTAGCGCAATCAAAGTGAAGTTTCACCGTCAGCAGAGTGGTGTGCCGCGCAAGTTTGTCGCGATCATGCTCGAGCTGCAGAAGTGTTTTGGTTAAACTATGTTAAATATACATTAAATGTGATAAATGCCATACCTTAATATAATCCGATGTTATATATTTTAAAAATGTAAACGTCAGCGACACCTAATGGCTTATACGCGTCATTAAATATGCTCGTTAAAATTAACCTGGGCATGTATTTCGAGTTACGTCTGCAGTGCTGAAATAATAACGAGGTTCCATTACTGGTCTGGACTGAAAATGAGTGTAATTTATATACGTACTTTAGGGAAGTTTTTCACTTTTTACAAAAACAATAGAGACTGAAGGTTCTTTTTTTATTGTGGTTTGGCTCGTATTTCGAATACTTAAGTAAAGTTGATTTTCAAAAGACAAGAACGAGACAGACACTGTGTGCCGGGAGATGTTAAGAAAATAGAAGCACTGTAAGAACTTTAACGGCATAGGTATGTAATAATGCAATAATTCAGTAGTTGGTTTTTGCGAGATTGTGTAACAAACATCCAAACATCTTCACAAACTTTCACATTTAGTAGGATTCGAAATAATTTTAATTTTAATACATAGTAACACATCTACTGACCATCTCAATTTTTAAAAGGACAGGCAATTTCTTTTTGTACCTATTTATACTTTTCCCCTTGAAGATAGAAGTTACTTCAATGCTGGACTGGTAGTAAAAGAAAAACACAGAATGTGCTGCCTACTCTTCCCAAGGCATACTTTAAAAGTCAGTAAGTGGAACGCGAGAGTTTTGCTGTATTGTAAGCGAAAAGCTGACGACCTATCACCACTTACATCATGTTTAATCTTATAACCCTTAGAATTTATCTCAAATGTGGCATAAAGTGGTTCTAGAACCACTGACGCTCTGCCTACCCCGATAGGGATTATAGGCGTGAGCGTATGTATGTACTATACCCGTGTACTGTGTATAATTTTCGCGTTGCAGTGGGTATGATGTCGTTGACATTGATCGGCGGGGTGCGTTGCTCCCGCGACCGATTTAGATGCGCACGCGCCGATTTAGCGACGCTAGATCTAGATACGAGGAATCCTGGCAGTTAATTGTTTATGGGCATCAGATATTTTGGTACCAAAATACACTTAATGTCCTATTTTTTTGTTAATGCATAAATCAACAATGTTAAACTTATTGCGTGGAACAAATTATGTGTGGAATACACAACTTCCTACAATTCAAAGAATTACTCTTCAAGAAAGCCAGAATAATTCAAGAAAACCTCTTAACTCTTTGTGTTGTGTTCCGAGGGTGCGACAGCATAAGGGGTAACTTGGTGGACGAAGCACTCATGAACCACTTTGGAGCTGTTATTATGGCTGCCCAAATTGTCAAGGCTAACGACTTGTTGCTGATCGGTGATAGAAACCAACTACCCTATATTGACCGACACAATCTTTTCCCTTTAAAATACAGCCGGCCTGATCTAATTTGTAAAATTACGCAGGAACTTCTGTGCATCCATAGAAACCCTCTCGACGTAGCATTTGCCCTTAGAGAAGTCTACAGTGGCATTTACTCGTCGAAACTTTGTACGCACTCCTTAAAACTTGAAAGGTATACAGATACACAGATCGATCGAACCCAGTCCGAAACCCTGTACCTTGTGCATACACAGGTAGAAAAGAGATCCCTACAAAACGAGGGATACGGATCGGGTACCGGGTCACGCATCCTCACCATACACGAGGCTCAGGGATTGACGTGCAAAAAGGTGGTGATTGTGCGCTCAACAACGACCAGGCAGGAGCTACACGACAGTATCCCTCATGCTGTGGTTGCCATATCACGCCATACCGCCAGCTGTAAATATTATGCGGATGATGGTAACGATGCAGCCAGCCCAGTGGTGATCTTTGACCTGATGGGTTACCATGGTGGTATAATTTATCACGAGCGTGCCCTAAGTAATAAATTAACATTTTTCATTTCCGTCAAGGGAATATTACCGCATTTTCTAGTGTCAGATATTAGAAGCCCTTTGCCAATTTTCTTTAATTATCGCCACCACGAGGATGGTTCAAAATCCGAAAAAACCTGGCTTAAAATTATAACCTGCTTGTTTCATAAAAGATCCGAGCGGTTTGAATCTGAAGCCACTCAAGCTGGAGCAAAGAAAATTACATTTCACGTCACTTACTTTACAGCCTAGGCTGTCTAGGGAAAGCCTTAACCTGAATTGTAAAAGTATATTATTCCCAAGCGAATATGTGATATCTAATATTCCTATTCATAGAAACTGACATCCGTTTTACTACAGAAAGAAAGATAGATAGATAGATAGATAATACGTTTATTCAATGACCAGCAACTTTGACATAAACATAAAACAAACAACTTCATACAATAAACAAAGAAAAATGTGCTTTGTATGAGATTTCTTACTATTAGTTTTAGAACGAATCCCTGCTACATTAGACTATTTAGGATCTGATCCGTGCCCAGCAATTATAAAAATTATTAATTTAGTTCGAATTAAAAAGCTCATTGCCTCCTATGTTCCCAGCAGCTCTAGCACGATAACGACAAACTCGCGCTCGGCTCACGCCGAAACTTCACTTTGATTGCGCGAGGGTCCCACGCAAAGGCTTGCTCGCCCTATGGCGTTGTCAATGTTGACATAGGACTGCGGTGTTATCGCGGCGCTGTCACTATCGTACTTGGCCTGCAGCTTCTTTAATATATAGCTAGTAACATAGAGGGTAGTGGTATAAACAATTTTGCCGTGCCGTTCGAATTATAAAAAGGCCCAATATAACTTTGGAAGTCTCTGTTTACCCCAAAGGGCCACTAGCGTGAGCTTTAGTACAGTGTGTTTGTAAATTGAAGCTTTATGGAAGTTTTGAAAAGGATCAGCGTTTAAATCGGGATCGTATTTTTCGACGCAGGGATGGGCAACGTTTTTTGTTGAGAGATTTATGTTCCAACGGTTTTATCATGTGCGCGGTATCGAAAGTAATAAAGGATTTATAAAATAAGCGTCGTAAATTTCTCTACGTTCCCTCGTGGCATTTTAAACGAATGATGTTAATTCGTGGTTGGGGATTATAATTTTTAAATCGTTTTCTTTTTCAGGGGTGTACTACGCAAGGTACTTTCAAATAAATAAATCAGTCTGTTTGGTAAGGGTTCTCTAAATTGCTCGGGAATGTAATCTTTTTAAAGTAGAAATGGATACTGAAAAAGGAAAACTGTTTAACTTTTGTTTACTTTTTTTTTACTTTATTTAGTTCGCCAAACATAACAATCCATACGCTGACGTCTATAGTCCCTAACGGGGTAGGCAAAGCATCAGTAGTTCTAGAGAACCACTTGATGCCACGTTTGACACAAATTGTGAGGGTTATCAAATGGAATATGAGTCTAGTGGTTGTGGTGATAGGTGATCAGCCTTTCGCCAACAATACAACAAAACCCTCGCAACCCACTTACTGGTTTCTACAGTGTGCCTGGGAAGAGTCGGCAGCTGGCACATTCTAAGTTTTTCTTTCACTCCCAAAACCATCGTAGAAAACTTATAACTAATACATATAAAAAAGGCCCTAATGTGTTACGTTTTACTTATATACTATTAGTGTTCATATGTTTTCTTGCTAATATAAATTTACAGAAACCTTACAGTCTAACCCACTGCTATTCCATACCCGAAAATAGCGTGAAAATTGCTTTAGAAAATAAAATAAAACTAGCTTCTCGCTGAACGGTATGAAATAAGATTTCCATATGAATTTAGCAGTCAATATAGAGTTTGAATAGAGCGCCTATTCAGAACAAGTGATGAAAGAAGATAGGGTGAGAGTGATTGATGAGATAAAAGCGGAGGAATATTTCCAAAAACCCTAAATATTAACCGTGTGGTGATCGGTTGAGAATAACACCATCCCATCTCTTTCCGTGGGTGTCGTAAGAGGCGACTAAGGAAACACAAATGAGACCTGCCTTCTAGTAATCCATCCCAGGCAACGACACTTCATTTTTTTCTGAATCTGAGGTGTCGTCCTATGGTCTCATGTGGTGTGGTAGGCTCTGTAAAGGGCCGTCTGGTTCGCGACCACCCTCCTACCGAAGTCCGACGCCAAACAGCTTGCTGTGTTCCGTCGGTGCGTGGGAGTACCAGTGCCTTTATAGGCATTTTCTGGGTTAACTCGCTCCATCGTCGACCTCATCTTTGACCTTATGGTCAAGATTGAGGTCAAGAGTTAACCCATCTTATAATAAAAAAAAAAAAAAAAATATTCATTAGCCACCTTGAAAATGCAAAGGGCGTTAAATAATGGCTGTGCATAGCTGAAGAAAAAGCCTATGTAGCTTACATACATATGCTCGGGGTAAGCAGAGCATCAGTAGTTTTAAAACCGCTTTATGCCACGTTTGACATACATTCAGAGGGTTATAAGATGAAATATGATTAAGTGGTGAGATTTTGTCAGCCTCTCTCCCACAGGACAGCAAAATCCTCGCGCCCCACTTACTGAATAACAGTATGCCTGGGAAGAGTAGGAAGCTGGCACATTTTATGTTTTTCTTTTAATTACAGACCAGCTTACAAGTCTATGTAGCTTAGCTTCAATAAAAGTACTAATTAGTTTAAATACATATGCGTCGTTTTAGAATTAATGTGATATGTTATTTTATGTAACACGGCACACAAAAATTTGATGATAACATTACATATTTTTTTTAATAGCATTAATTTTTAAAATCTTGAAGGTAATTTCATTAAATTTTTGTGTGCCGTGTTTCATTAAATAACATATTACTTTACATTGTTTTATGGTTATTTAGTCACATAAAATATTTAAAAAAAATCAAAATTACGATTCACAAAAAATCCTAAACTAAAAATAAAAATCAAATCGCCATTTCGCCTAACATGCGCCACGCCCTCTCTATGCAGATTTTCTCGTTCGCCCGTATAAAACGATATGACTTGGAAAATGTTCCGCGCACCTGATTACTTGCGAAATACTATTTACTTTGTATTACAAGCTCTATGCATAAGAAATTCAACTTTATTACTGCAAATGTGCAAAATTGAGTAGAGTTTGGGAATTTTCTCCTCAATTCGGGGTGGAAATTTTACTAGGAAATGGGATAGTGTTTTTTATAGCGAGCCCTTACATTGTCATCTTTAGGCTCCTTCTCTCAATTCGGGTTTCTCTGTAATCTGATGAAAATATATTAGTACTTAATCCATGTTTTTTTTTATTAATATAGGGTTCGCTTTTGACCACAATCTAGCTCAAGGGCAAAGATGTGGTCGAGGATGTAGCAAGCTCACCCATAAGAAACCTATTCAAATGTGTGTGTGTGTGTGTGTGTGTGAGTGTGTGTGTATGACTTGCTTAGTATTATTTTAAATTCTAATAACAATGTATTAATTAACAATTAAAATTAAAATTAATTTTATAGATATATTTGCATGTTATTAAGTAAAGGCTAAACAAGCGGAATTTGTAAATAATTGTCAACTCTGTACTACTTACCTTGTTTAAAAGCAAGTAAATGAATTGAATTGAATTAACGTTCAACCAACGCGCGTATAGTGGACTAAGGCCTAAGCCCTTAAGGCGACTACAGCTCCCGATAAAGACAGCACACATAGGAATAGTGCCATCTCCGTCTCTCAACAGGCCTAGGCCGGCAGTGCGAACAGTGTCGATACACGAAGTTTACGGACTATGAAAGCGTGCGTGCGTAAAAACATGTTCGAAAGTTAGAAAAATGAGATTTAAAGAAAGGTAACAGCTTAAATCGAAAAATGCGTTAACTACTTATCGAGAGTGTTCAATCACGAACATTTTGATAGCAAATTCAAGTTCCTGTGTGCATTTTACTATCGTTTTTACAGCTTAAAAGATACACAATATTGGTGTTTAGAGGTGACTTTGTGTTGTTTAGAACTACTTATCTATTTTATGTCCTGAATATTACCGAAATATTTTTTTTCTTCGATTTAATGCAGTGCGTCATGCTTATCTACGCATCATAAAATCGTAATTTAGGTGCTGTAGTCGCCTTAAACTACTTCGATGTATATGGGCAGATGACAGCGACGTACTTACTTACTGCAAACACTTAACAAAATATTAATGGTGACTTATAAAGCTATTGTTTGTAATACGCACGCAGCCTAATACCGAAACATTTTTAGCGAAATTCATCTTCTTAAAAATTTGCTTTCACAAAAGAAAAAGAACTCGCAATTTCAAATCTTTCTCTGCTCACGATTTTCACAAAAAAAATCTTTCCCTTTTCTCTCTCAAATTACCATCTAAAGCGATCCTATTATTCGCAGTACTAATCTAGCGAATACTCTTTTAATTGCGCGAATCCCCACTTCGGGGGGCTAATTTACCCCACTCTCCAGCGAAGGGGGTGAATTCGCAAGCTCTCAAGGGTTTAGTGAAGCTAGTTCGAGTAGGATTAAGTGCTATAACAGGTCTATTGGTTAGTGGATCGCTGGTTCGTGAGATAATATTGAAATCATGTTCTCTAAGCTTCTGCGAAAAGCACTTTAATCCAACTAAACTTTCAAAGAAATTATTACTGCATTATTTTAAGTGCTTCTTGTTAGCACAGTGACTCTTGTTTTTCATTTGAGAATTTTGTTATTACAAAAACAATTGTAATCATTCGTATCTAAATTCTATAGTTTCTATTTTTTAAGCGGCTTCAACACAAAGGAGAAAGTTCTCAATTCGATCGAAATGTTTTTTTTAATATGCTTGTTACGTGATAATTCCGCCAATTGACGGCCGATTTGTAACTTTTTGATTGTTTAGTTTCATGGACTGATTAACCCCCCGAGAGGTTGAAAGAGAGACCTAAAGCCCTGTAAATATCGGAATAGACTTAGAGCTTTCAAAATAAATCAACAAAACCGAAAAACACTTGACAAATTATATTTAGATGCCGTTTTGGTGTGTGGTTATCTGCTGATCACTGTTGGGATTGAAATCATTTGATTCTTATGTTTTTAACTTGGACTATTTAAAATGAGACTAGATAATTGTAATATTATGTGGTCGTGGCTTTTTGTTTCTGAAATCATTTTTTTTTTTACCAGCCCATATATACGTCCCCACCGAGGGGCACGGGCCTCCCTTCGAAACACGAAGGAGATTTAGGCCATAGTCCACCACGCTACGCTGGCCCAATGCGGGTTGGTGGACCGTCCGCCCATCTTTAGAAAATTTTCTTGGACGGGCGGGTTTCATCACGATGTTTCCCTTCACCGTTGAGCAAGTGATAATTAGAAACCCGTACATAAATCCGAAAAGACGAATTTAGTGGTACAGGCCCGCACCCACGATCTTCAGATTACAAGGCTGGCTCATTACCAACTAGGCTATTACCTACATAGCAATTAAAAAAAAAACTCTTTTCAATGTACACCGATGTATAACTAGTACGCAAATACACATTTGCAGCTCCTCCCCACACTACTTTAAACTTTTAAAGACATAGTTCCAGTTGCAAGTCTAAAAGTTGCGCAAAGTTCTGTAACAATTTCACATACGTCTTCAACTATTTCGTAAGCCTCCCCCTCACCCCTACCACCGTGCACAGGTTTTGGGGCAAAGGGGAGCTTCATCTCTTGCGGTCACGTTATGCAATCACTGCAATATTACGGGATAGGTTTCACGTTATAAGGAGTCGAGGGTTTTTGCTATATTTTGGATGAATTAAACTTGATAAAATGGTTTCATAACAACTTTCTAGCTATAAAAAAGTATTTGTTAAAATCAGAAAGATAGTTTTTACAATAAGAACAGATTATTCGAATTGTTCAGCGTAATCGGAGAAAATCTAAAAAAAACGCAAAACCAAAACTTATGCAGACAGAAGGTTGGAAATTTGCTCAGGCTTACATTAAGTAACATAGATATAGGAAATGCCAAAATTCCCATGGGAAACTGCGAAATTAGTATGATAATTTGATTCCTATGCAGGTTTCCTATCGGATGGAAATTCACGGACAGTCATCATTCCTGATAAAGTGTCGTAGATTCTCTGGTGCACCTGCACAATTCAACGCTGCGAAATACATTTAAATTAATAATTGCATTCTCATTTCAAATCAAATTGCCTTTCCCGGTGACAAGTTAATTAATGTTTCCAAATTGAAACAATGTGGTTTAGCAAACGAAGCAATAATTAAATTGGTGAGAATGGTCAAGCGATTGCCCGGGACTTTAGTCTGATTATGACTGTTTCAGAACGACCTATTGACATGAGTTTAATTGCTTGTGGTCAGGCATAAAGTAGGTTTCAGGAATAAAATTTTTAAAATGTTAGCACGAATGGGACTTGAAACCACGACCCCAGGATTAAATCTCCTGGTTCAAATGGTAAAATTTCTCTTTTTTTATTATTTTATTTTTATTATGAGATGGGTTAACTGTTGACCCCAATCTTGACCAAGGTTTTAGATGAGGTCGACGATGGAGCGAGTTAACCCAAAAAATGCCTATTAAGGCACTGGTACTCCCACGCACCGACGGAACACAGCAAGCTGTTTGGCGTCGGACTTCGGTAGGAGGGTGGTCGCGAACCAGACGGCCCTTTACAGAGCCTACCACACCGCATGAGACCATAGGACGACACATCAGATTCAGAAACACAAGAAGTGTCGTTGCCTGGGATGGATTTCTAGGAGGCAGGTCTCATTTGTGTTTCCTTAGTCGCCTCTTACGACACCCACGGAAAGAGATGGGGTGGTGTTATTCTAAGCCAATCACCACACCGCATTTTCTTACAATAGATCTTCGCAATAAATTAAATTTTTTTGGTCTATGTGTAAATCTATGGCTGATATTTAAGCAGTTCTTTGAAGAATGAAAATACAAATATTATTAGAAAAAACTACTGGTCGGCAGAAGTGAAAACTTGAACGTTAACGTTGTACATTATTATTTAATTTAATTTTTTCTATGCTGACACCAGCACCAGCAGGCCGAGTACGATAGTGACAGCGCCGCGACAACACCACGGTCCTATGTCAAAATGTCAACATTGACAACGCCATAGATCGAGCAAGCCTTTGCGCGGGTCTCTCGCGCAATCAAAGTGAAGTTTCAGCGTTGAGTCGATCGCGAGTTTGTCGTTATCGTGCTAGAGCTGCAGATGACATCTTGACTTTTGAAGTTTTAATTTCCTATATTTATTAAACACCTCTCCGCCTTACGGATTTTCGATCAAGGTCACGTGACAGACACGTAACCCTGACGCGAGTTTATCATTTTTTACCCATACTTCAAAGTGCACAACGCCGCTAAAGAAGTTTTCACTTCGTTCGTTCTCGTGGCAATTTGGGAAAATTATATAGCTTATGTGTTATTCTGATGTATAAGCTATATTACTGCAAAGTTTCATCAAAATCTGTCCAGTAGTTTTTCAAGTTTTTTTCTTTCAGTAAGATCTTTTAGCAAAGTGTGCATAGACTAAAAAAACAAACAACATAAGCAGTAGATAGAAAGAAAACTCGCATATTGGAGACAAAAAATAAATTTCGGCTGAACATCTTATGATGTAACATTAGACACTTACATTTCCGCCTGTCCCACAAGGAATTAACTGTGAAACAGTAAAAAACCGACGAAGTGCGAGTCGAACGAAGAGTTCCGTACCATTATCTATAAGAACGAGCAAAAAAATCACGTTTGCTGTATTGGAGCTCCCTTAAATATTAATTTTATCCTGGTTTTTAGTATTTATTGTTATAGCGGCAACAGAAATACATCACCTGTCTAACTATCACAGTTCGTGAGATACAGCCTGGTAACAGACGGACAGACGGACGGACCGCATAGTCTTAGTAATAGGGTCCCTTTTTACCCTTTGGGTACGGAACCCTATAAATTAACTGGCTAACTCTACACACGTCTACAATCAGCGTAAAGTTCAAAGAACAAGTCTCGCAAAGGGCACTGTAGGCATTAAGTATTCAATACGCACGATTACGCTGTCTCTCAGAGGCTGTAAAGTGACGTAAACGAACGGGTGTGCGCAGTGAGAGAATAAATTCAACTCTTTTAAGGAAATTTTCAACGTCTACATTGTAAGTTTTATGAGCATCTTCTTCTTCTTATCGTATAGGTATAGTCAAGCGTGTGGCGAACTTGGCTAACCCTGGTGTCTGAGTTTTCAAACCGCACAATGAACTCTGATTTTGTTTTAACGACTATAGTCAATCGACAACAACCGGGACCGACAGCTTAACGTGCCCTCCGAAACACGAAAACGCTCGTAATAAATTTCCACTTCGGTCACCCATGTTGGTATAGAGACAGATTAGAGCCTGGGAAAAGGCATAGGCTACATTTTATTCCACAGTTGGGCACGATATAACCTGTATTCCACGCGGGTGGAGCAGCGGGTGGAAAGCTAGCATTATATAATTTTCATAGGTAAGTATACCAAACGCATATGCCAAATGTACCTACCACCAAGTTCCGCTTCATAACGTTAAGATGCGGGTAAAAACACGTTTTTCGGGCGGAAACAGATAAAATGTTATGATTATGATGTGTTTCTGGTTAAACTTATGTTATCCTTGAATGTATTTTATAATCTAAAATATAGGGGTTCAAATACTAAATATGGAGTACCTATCTAACCAGGTAGGTAGAGCTTTAACTGATTGTAAATGAAATGAGTACCTACATTTTAATAATAAATAAATATAATTCCATAAAATAAATAAAATTCATCTTGTCCTTAAAAAAATAAAACAGCAGATAACTCTTTGAATAACTGACTTCTTAGTTATAATTTAGATAAAGATAAAAATGAACTGACATAATAACTTATTTTTTTATGTCTATGTAAAAAGCGAATAGGTTTTACAGACAACAACATTTTTTATTCGAGTTTAAGTTTTTTATTTTTTTTAGAGCGGTGTCGTTTTTTTACAGATTATGCGGAATTTTATTTCGTTTAATTTTTTTTACAATTTTATTGAAAAGGTGTAAATAAAAACTATTGTTCTTATTTCTTATATTACAAGTTAAAGGTAATACAAACAGAAAGACTCATAAAACCTGAACAGTAAATATCCTGTGTTGAGATAGTCTAGAAATGTAGGAACACAGAGAGAGTACCTCTTTTATTTACTGTCAGGAACATTGCTTGGGAAATAAACTTCAACGTTTGTAAGAAAGACGTATTTATTTAACGCTACAATAAAGTTTATAGTAGAATTCGAGTTGGAGTAGTTTATTCGAGCGCCTGGGTTTCTTTGAAGAGTAAGGAGATAAGTTTTAGCTGATTAATTGCTCTTACTTTTTTGCAGGCGCTTGGAAAATTCATTTAAAGTATGCTCATACGGATGTTACTCGGTAACTAAAGTGTATGAGAAAGAACTGAGTTTACCTATAATCTTTAATACTTATATAATATAACACTAAAATTAAAAATTTTGAATCTCCCCAGACATGCGATTGCTTATAACTTTTAAACGTCTGACCAGATTATCATGAAACATGACTAAGAACAGTCGGGATAAAAGTGAAAACTTGAACATTAATGTTGTACATTAATATTTAGTTTATTTTTTTCTTTGCTGACACCGGATGATATCTTAACTTTTGCAGTTTTAATTTCCTTTATTTATTAAACACCCCTCCGCCTCACAGATTTTCGATCAGGGTCACGTGACAGATACGTGACCCTGACGCGAGTTTAACATTTTTTACCCATACTTCAAAGAGCACAACACCGCTAAAGACGTTTTCACTTCTAAATGAAAATCGGTTCATCCGTTTGGGAGCTACGATACCACAGACAGATGCACAGATACACAGACAGACACCTTAAACTTATAACGCCCCTCTTTTTGCGTCGGGTGTTAATAATAAAACAAAGTTGGGTTTAATTGAACACTTGTAACTCGAGAACGGCTGGCCCGATTTTCATGGTTTTTGATTTTTTGTATTTGTCTCCGTCCCGAATAGCAGACTAACTATTAAAAAAAATGGAAAATTGACGACAACAATCCCACGGGAACGAAGTCCTGGGCGGAAAGCTAACCAGTAATAAGATGATAAAAAAATTGTTAACCAAACTGGTTTTGTAATATTTAAAAAAGAATCGAGTTAACTCATAAATTCTTAAAGGAAATCCCTTTCAAAACATTTTATTCATAAAATTAACAAGCTCTTCTATTCAAACCCGGCTTTGAATACCGGATTTCCTGATGTGAAAGCCGTAAGCCGGGTATTGAGAACTGGATGGTCCGGACAATGCTGATATCCCGCGGTGTAACTGGGTATAATCTGCCTTCTGTTCAGTTAAGCCTGTTAGGTTTAACAGTACAACTTAGGTATCCTACTTATAAATATTTTTAGTTACGCAATTTTTTTAAAATCAACCAATCAGCTTTTTGCTGTGAGACTTGTTTTCAAGGGGTTTTACTGTTTTCTTAAAATATAGTCGGAGATGTCTTTAAATATCTAAAAAGTTGTCATTTAAAACATCAACCGCCAATACATCAAAACTATGACACCAGGGTTAGCCAAGTTCGTCACACACTTGACTATACCTACACGATAAGAAGAAGAACCGACGATTCAGGTTGGTGGGTGACTGTTACTATTTGCGGGATCTACGTAAAAGTAATAATTATGTATAAATTAGACACCACTTCAAGCTTAAAATAAAATTTTCATACGTTGTTATTCATGCTAAAATTTTCATACTAGAAACAAAGACAAGCTGATTGTACCTAAAACAAGACTTGTGCGAAGACATCGAAACACAGAGATAGTTTGAGAATAAAATTATATAATGAGCTGCCTATATCTGTGACAAATCTTCCTGATATAGAATTTTATAAACGCGTTAAGAATATACTTACAGCAAACCCACTTTATAACATTAATGAATATTTTGATTTGGCACGCTCTAACAAAATGCTAATTAACAAAGACGAGCCAGAGTGAACAAACGTGAAAATAAAGTACCTAGTAATAATTTTTGACTTGGTCTAATCTGACCTAAATTTTTACTTGTAGCACAGAATTTACTTTGTAGGATTTTAATGTAATTTTGTAACTGACGTACTAAATGTTGCGTACAATGTGACATGGCAAATAAATATTCTGATTCTGATTCTGATATGCCTACTCAACCCTGTAAAGTAAAAAGATTTTACTTTTTAAGAAATTTTTATGCGTCTCACAAACTTTTTCTAACCTCAAAGGGAATAAAATATTTCCACTTCAATAATTTTGGAAGTTCTCAGTTTACTACTGAGACCTGGATGCCTAAAATTTGCGACTGATCGAAATTGCACCCTAACACAAGAGCGTAAAGGTTTTTTTGGAAAAATACGCGGTTCCTCGTGAATCGTAAAACCATCGATACGAAAATCGTAAACTTTATTGTTCTGTACCTGGTTTTGAGAGTGGTCTCAATAGAAAGACCTAGCGGAGTGATCTCGAAATATTTGGAAGAAATGATGTAGTAACTTACTTAAAAAAAAACTTCTTCGGTGCCATTCATTAGCAGGATAGCCTAAATTATAAACTAAAATAGAGGAGTACTCTAAAATGGAGAAGTTAATGTAAGGCTAGCTGTTCCACTAGCTCCTGAAGCTCTTCAACTGTGTATTGCTTTGTGATGTGCTCATTTAATGAGCGCAGAGTGATGGGGTTGAGGAGTTTTCAGTTATTTTTATTCTTTTTAAGAGGCTTCCAATGAGGGTGGTATAGACACGTATGTGATCTAAAGCCCCGTTTTCTTTTGTTTAACAAGATTAAAAAAAAAAACTTAAATGGATCTATTTAGAACATTCTATGTTCCCTGGGAATGGTTTTTTAGTTTTGTGGGCTGGTTAACCTTCATTAACACCAAATTAAAGTTACTCAGTTTAAGACTGGCAACTTTGATAAGACAAAGAAAAATTCAAATAGAATGTGCCAGCTGCATCTCTTCCCAGGCATAGGTATTGAAAAAGTCAGTAATAGGGAAGCGAGTTTTTCAAATCGGTCCAGTACAATTCGGAGCCTGTTCAATGCAAACAAACAAACAATCAAATCTTTCCTCTTTATAATATGTATTTTTTTTAACAACCCATATACGTCCCCACCGAGGGGCACGGGCCTCCCTTCAAAACACGAAGGGTATTTAGGTCATAGTCCACCACGCTGGCCCAATGCAGTTTGGTGGACCACTCGTCTTTCGAAAATTTTTCTTGGATGGGCGGGTTTCATCACGATGTTTTCCTTCACCGTTGAGCAAGTGATAATTAGAAATCCGTACATAAATCCGAAAAGACGAATTTAGTGGTACAGGCCCGCACCAGGATTTGTACCCACGACCTTCGGATTACAAGTCTGGCTCATTACCAACCGGCCTATAAGAGCTTAATATATATAGATATATAAAACACCACTGAAAAAAAGGTGCCACTGATGCTCTGCCTACCCCGTATGGGATTACAGGCGTGAGCGTATGATATGTTTTATGTGAATACTGTACAAAATACTTGTGAAAAGTACTTAGAGCTTCTTAATTCCGCAAATGCTTATCAATTGGCACTCACATTTCAACACAGCAGTTTGAATAAAATAAAACCTTATTGCCTGAGCAATAATGCTGATATTACAATGGTTACATAACCTGCCAAAGAACTTTGTTAACTGGTTAATGATTGGCAGTAAAATGTTAACTACGTACGATAGAGACTAAAATCAAGTTTATTGACGAAATTAATTTTGGATGTGACTTTACCTGTTTAGCAATAAAAGTGTTGCAAAAAGTGTCATAAATTGTACCATTAACATCTGAACCAATTTTTTTACAGTCCTTTAAATCCACCCACATCAATAAACTGAAATATCCGAATTTTACTTTTTTTTAAATTTTGTATAACCCCCGACATTTTATAATTCAACAAAGTATTTGACAAAGTATAACTTATTCATTCATTCATTTATGGCCCTAACAGAAAAAAATAAAACAATGTTTAAAAATGGCTATATGTCCAATAAATTCCTATGCCCTTTCCGAAAGGGATAAATTAAACGACAACAAAATTATAGTGTGTTTTCAACCGACTTCAAAAAAGGAGGAGGTTCTCAATTCGACTGTATTTTTTTTTTGTATATTTGTTACGCGATTACTCCGGCAATTATAAACCGATTTGAATAATTCTTTATTTGTTCGAAAGAGTATACTCCTGTAGAGGTCCCATATAAATTTTATCAAAAATGATTAAGCGCTTTAAAAAAAAACAACAAAAACAAAAAATACTACAAACTAGAACATCATCTACATAAATGAATGACATTTCTGCTTGTAGTTATCTGCTAATAAGCATTGTGGTCCACAAAAAATACTAGATATCTACTTTGTGCGAACTGTTAGGATTGAAGTCGGTGACTCATACGTTTTTAACGTGGAAAATTATGATGTTTTTGATTGCAACCCTTAAATGGCTAAACCAATCTTGATCATACGTATGTAGCTAAGAACCATCTCGATTTTTTTTACCAGCCCATATATGTTTCCATCGAGGGGCGCGGGCCTTCCTTCTCGATTAAAAAAGAACGAATTCAGAAACGTACATTACTTAAAATGCAATTTCAAAATAACATCGTTATAAGTACGTACATAAAACTAAAACAAATCTCAATTAGTGCTTACTTTGCAACACAGAGTGAAACAATATTTAATTTAGGCCAGCAACAAAGCCTGTAAGAAAGTCAGGCTGTTCCGTAATTGCGAGCAAAGGACAATTAATATTAATTTGTCTGGTGGTCGGGCTTATTGCTTTTGTAGCCTCCCTTAGCGGGGGAGCCTGGAGGCTAGGAGCGTCTACAAATAAACAAGATGAAACTAAAAAGTCTTTACTGCTTCAGTAAGAAACAAAGTCAAGGCCATTACTTTGAAGATAGTTGGCCCTACGGATTTCTGTGGCTCACAAATTAATGTAAATATTTTCCAAAGTATTTTGGGTTGATTTATAGCCAGAAGCAATTTTTTAATGCGTTACTGTAGATGCTAATGATAAAATTGGTGCTCCGTCAACCGGTTCTCCTTATTTTCATTACTGAGAATCGCAGGCATTTGCACGAGTGGACCATCTTTTTTTGTCAATAATTCTTGAACGATTGCGTCACATTCGATTTCAATATACAAACATTAAGTTTATTCATCACTGAGCGAATCTCTTGGAGTTTTCATCTTAGGATTAAGGGCCACACATGCAAATGTAGACAGTTATTTACATCTTATAACGTGACAAGTAACATTTGCCACGTTTCAGCTTGATAAAGAATATGTGACGATGCACTTTTGTATTTTGTAAAATTAATTTTGACGCGCCTTTATATTTTACTTCTTTTATTTTTATAACACAATATCCAAGACAGACGTGTATTTTTGTTGCAATTTAACTATTTCGTCATCTTCACTATATCTACACTAATCTACATACACTAATATTATAAAAAGTTAAGATTTGTATGTAACGAATAAACTTAAAAACTGGAACGATTTCAAAAATTATTTCACTGTTAGGATGCTACATTATACCCGAGTAACATAGGCTACATAATTTTCCTGAATTCCGACGGGAACGAAATCCCGAGCGAAATGCTAGTCCCGAATAAGCTGCTAACCAACTGAGACCACAAACATCGACTTGCATAATAAACAGCCTTTGAGCTAATCCCATACAAAGAATCAAGTCTATCCGATAGACATATTGTTATGACGTAGATAAAGGAAGAGCAAACAGGCAAGTACACTTTCCCATATGAACAAAAAAAAGGTGCAGGAGAGGGAACTGTGGAGGAAAGCGAGGGAAGCCTTTGCCCGGCAGTGGGACACAATAGATAGATAGATACTCTAGGTACATAGGTCTTCTTATCGTGTAGGTATAGTCAAGTGTGTGGCAAACTTGGCTAACCCTGGTGTCAGAGTTTTCAAACCGCACAATGGCCTCTGACTTGTTTTTAACGACTGATAATCAAGCGACAACAGCCGGGACCGACAGTTTAACGTGCCCTCCAAAGCACGGAAATGAGCGTGATAAATGGCCACTTTGGTCACCCATCAGGTTCCCTGCCTCTGTGTACGTTGCTTACCTCACTGATTGGTTGAGATCAGCGAGCGCCACTGGTTAATAGGTTAATTAAGAAAAGATAAGATTGTATAATTTAGCCTATTAATTATATCGATCAAATTGTGACGGGACATTAATACTAACGACAGTAGGCAATCAATGTAGGTCATTAATCATGAATTAGTAATGTTATAATGTATTGTATGTAGACACACCAACGTTACGATAATTACATGACTCGCTTGTCTGAAAAGCTAGCCAAGAAATTGTCAATTTAGAGGTTTTTTATTATTATGAGATATGAGGTCGATACAAGCGGTGATAGCCCAGTTGGTAATGAGCCAGACTTGTAATCCGAATGTCGTGGGTTCAAATCCTGGTGCGGGCCTGTACCACTAAATTCGTCTTTTCGGATTTATGTACGGATTTATGATTATCACTTGCTCAACGGTGAAGGACAACATCGTGATGAAACCCGTTCAAGAAAATTCATTTTCGAAAGACGAGCGGTCCACTAACCCGCATTGGGCCAGCGTGGTGGACTATGGCCTAAATCCCCTTCGTACTTCGAAGGGAGGCCCGTGCCCCTCGGTGGGGACGTATATGGGCTGATAAGAGTAAGAGATGAGGTCGACGATGGAGCGAGTCAACCCAGAAAACGCCAATTACTTGTAAGGCACTGGTACTCCCACTCACCGACGGAACACAGCAAGCTGTTTAGCGTCAGACTTCGGTAGGAGGGTGGTCGCGAACCAGACGGCTATTTACAAAGCCTACCACACTGCATGAGACCACAGGACGCCACCTCAGATTCAAAACAAACTGAGGTGTCGTTGCCTAAGATGGGTTACTAGGAGGCAGGTCTCATTTTTGTTTCCTTAGTCGCCTCTTACGACACCCACGGAAAGAGATGGGGTGGTGTTATTCTCAACCGATAACCACATATAAAGATACTTTATTACGAACTCAGTCTATATCTATCTATATCTATATACATATTATAAAGAGGAAAGATTTGATTGTTTGTTTGTTTGTTTGCATTGAATAGGCTCCGAAACTACTGGACCGATTTGAATAATTCTTTCTCCATTAGAAAGCTACATTATCCCCAATGGACAAAGGCTACATAATTTTCCCGAATTCCCACGGAAACGAAGTCCCGAGCGGAACGCTAGTTAGTAATAAAACTGCACAAAGGCTTATCGCTGAACATCAATTTCTTTCATCAATCTTTAGCGAGAGGGTAACAAGTGTTTCCTAAAAAAAATTGGGAAATCGAGGACACAGTAAACAAATACATAGCAAAGTCGAGATGACTGATGAAACTTCACACAGAAAGGGTAACATTAAACACTCTCAATGCATCCCATAGTGATACGAGTACATTCAAACGCATTGAATACCTTTCTTCTTATATAAAAGCCTCTCCCTATGTAATACGAGAGTACTTTAACTCCCATGGAATGGAAAAAAGAAAGACGCTATTATCGTAAGAAAAATGATTCTTTTTTTACACATACAGGCAGAGAAAGGAAATTTTCTCGCAACCGGTACTAAAAGAGAAGCTCCCGCAGCTTAGTAAGTTAAGTAACGTACGGAGGAAGAGAATTCGATTCATTGAACATAGTCGCAATTTGTCAAGAGCCTTTTTTTGCTTCGGAGAACACATTTAACAGGTTGTTAAAACGAAGTCGGAGAATATTTGACGGTTTTAAAATTATGATAACCAAACTTAAGATACACCTCAAAGGCCTACACAAAGGTTTTCCCTTGTTTCGTGGGTCCCTCGGAACATACATAAAGATAGACCCGAGAACAAATATTTGCTTTTTACACAAATATTTTCCCCAACTGAGATTCGAACCCAGGATCCGTCGGTCAAGAGGTAGCGTCACTAACACTCGACCAAACCTGCCATCAATAACACTCATATTTTATACTTAATCGTATAATTATTAATTTAGGTAGTAGATTTTATCTTGCTCCAGAGCATGAAATTATCTGAAATCCAGTTATATAAAGTTTCCCCAAAAATCGTAAATCTATCGACACTAATAAAGATCTAAAGTTAAGGATGTTCCACTTCATTTCTCCTATTATCTGCGGCAAATATCGAAAGTTCGCTTATTTATCGATAGATTTCTCAAACTATTGCTGTAGTTTTGGGAATTGTTCATTTGGGAATTCCGAGAGCTTTTATAAAGCTTCTCTTATTAAGTTTCAGGAAGAAAAAATCTCTTTTCTATAAGTTTCGTTTACTTGTTGAAGTATTACATTTTAACTTTTGATTTTTATCCTTTTCACTGAATAGATATTTTTTAAGTTAACACGAAGGGAGACACTTTTAAATTATCATCTGTGCCTGTACTAAAAGTTGCATAATTTCCTAATCCACATTAATTAATTTATATTCAAAAGTCTGGTTGACCATAAAAACCAACATGCGTTTACTTCTAAAACGCGACTAGATTATTTTAAAATAGTTGTGAATTTCTTACTTTCTAATATCTTTCTACTGATTTAATACCGCTTTGCACGAAAACCTGTGTTCATATTTTCCTTTGCCTATATATTTGTTTTTAAATACTACTAGACTAGCTTTCGGCCTACGGCCCCGTCCACGTGGACTACAGGGTATATCGTGCCCAGCTGTCGGATGAAATGGAAAATGTCCTTCCCCAAAGTCTAACCTATCTCTGTACTAAATTCAATCAAAATCGGTTCAGTAGTTTAGGCATGAAAGCGTAGCAGACAAACAGACAGAGTTACTTTCACATTTATAATATTAGAAGGGATTTGAATATCTTAAACATGTGTCATTTGCTTCTATCTGCGTCATAAGCAAAACAAAACTACAGACGAACTGAGACTCTCTTTAAAAAAAAAAAGTTTGAACTCACAAAAACCAACAACAGCTTAACCTACGCCGTAGTTCTAAGTGACAATGTTGTAAAAACAAAAAAAAAGCTTTTACAAAGCGGTATGTATTCAGCTGACTGTCACATTCGGAGGCAGCGAGTCGAAAAGATAATTGCTCTGACATCTCATTACGGAACTAGGTCACCAGGTTTTATTCACGGGTAACCTGCGTCAGGGAAATGTTTTTAGATTCACAGGTTGTATTCAAGAGAAATCTAAAGAAAAAAAAATATTAAGCCGAACTGCATTTTAAATTTCTTGTTACGTATGCCTCATTACTAGCTTCCGCCCGCGTGAACTACAGGTTATATCGTGCTCAGCTGTGGGATAAAATGTGGCTTATGTCCTTTCTCGAGGACTCATCTATCTCTGTACCAAATTTTATCAAAATCGGTTTAGTATTTTAGGCGTGAAAGCATAATAGATAGGCAGACATATTTACTTTCGCATTTATAATATTGTAGGGATTTTTATTCTATTACACATAATTTAATCATCACTTGGGGCTTTGATCTCTTCTTAGAGCTGAGTTAAGCCGTTTTTCTCCACACCGCAACCACCCACAACACCGCATAAAACACATTAATACAAGTTGTTAGGACGTGTTTCTTTAAGTAGGTAATTAATACCAACCTGACTCTGTTTCTTTTTTCCTCTTTTTACTTAGTATGTTCTTCTTTTGTTTGACCTATTTTCTGTTTCCGTCTTTTACAATATCCGACCTCATCTATGATCCATTCAAGCCGATTTGACCATAAAGCCTACTACTACGTTGTTATTATACTACTACGTAATTACCCGATTCACATAAGCTCATTCCGCCTTCTCATTTCTTCTATCTAACGTTCAAATGCACTTTAACTATGTCATTTCATCACCTTGCCGATATCTCGCTAATTCATAACGTGCGACTATCTTTATATTCTTTATTGTACACACATCGTTTGATACTTAATTACTAAAAAATGTTACAAAGGCGAGCTTATCTCTATAAGAGATCTCTTCCAGCCAACCCATCCACCACCATTCCATCAAATTAATTTTTATAAACGAATAGCATGTTTGTTCATTTATTCAAGCTATTTGGCGTCCTACCGAAGTCCGACGCCAAACAGCTTGCTGTGTTCTGTCGGTGCGTGGGAGTACCAGTGCCTTTATAGGCATTTTCTGGGTTAACTCGCTCCATCGTCGACCTCATCTTTGACCTTATGGTCAAGATTGAGGTCAAGCGTTAACTCATCTTATAATAAAAAAAATCGGCTTTGACGCTTCAACGATTAACTTGAAAAGATTAACTAAACATAATAAATTATTATTTTGTAATTATTATTAATAATGAGTCGAGCAATGTGAAGTCCTTTTGACGAAGCATGTTTTTGTTGATTACTTTTATCTTAATCTTAATTTATGATGAAACTTAATGCGGATGCTTTTGTTATATTATACCAGAGAGACCAGTGTTACGTCCATTTTAAGTTGAATACTTTCTATATTAGTTCCTTTTTCATGTAGGAGACAAAATAGCACTTTAACATTAGTGTGATATACTTTATACTCGTCCTGAGTCTCAATGCCACCTCGGCACATAAATGAGATTTACCTCCTCAACTCGAGAGAGACCTAACGGGAGCTCCCGACGGAATTGGAACCGAGAAACGTTGGAATTGCAAAGCTATGACCTTTTTTTTTGGAAAAAAAGTGCCAGGTGGCTAATAGGACTTGTGATGATTCTCTACAAAAATTACTATTCTAATCTCTACGGCTAAAATTAATACATGTTATCAAGGATATAACAACCAAAAGAAACTCACCCATACGAAGCCTATTCACAATCCTTACAATTTCTCATAAACGACTTCAACTCACCCATAAGAAGCCTATTCACTATCCTTAAAATTTCTCTTAAACGACTTCAAAAATTACTCCCTGAACCCTGATTTTCAGGTCACTGAATTGATTCGTAAGGGATTTTAGCACTCGTGAAAAAACGAAGTCCTTTTGAGAACTGAAAGTAAAGTGAGTCACGAAAAGTTGTTTTGGCAAATTGGAGCGTTTTTAGTGAAAGTAATAATTATTTTCTAGTATTTGCTCCCAAGTCCAAACCCAAGGTGTCAAGATGTAAATGCTTCATATTATTCCTTGGTAACACTACAGCGAAATGATTTGTTTCTTTACCAAACAAAAAAGTCCTTAGGACTTCCTAACTTCACTCTCCATTACCACTTGAGCCTGAAACTTCCGCTATTGAACAAATAACCCGCGACACTGTAGCGTAGTGTCTGAAAGTGTGTGAAAATTGTCTCTTGACACTCTTAACGTCACTGGCAGAGCTTTAGTAAATTCAGAGAGAGCGTTATTGCCGTCGTTAAGGTATTTAGAGACAGATGAGATATGAGAAGAAAGAAAAAGTGGCTGAAGATTGTGTTGTTAGACCCAAACCTTTTAGAGTTTAGGTCCTAAGTGAAATTTTTTGCAGATATATGTTGGCTTTGCTATAAATAGCATTGTGTGCC
Source organism: Aproaerema taeniolella (assembly GCA_949987775.1). Taxonomy (NCBI): domain Eukaryota; kingdom Metazoa; phylum Arthropoda; class Insecta; order Lepidoptera; family Gelechiidae; genus Aproaerema; species Aproaerema taeniolella. The sequence goes on along the minus strand of OX465260.1, from coordinate 1,256,950 downwards.
AGTGCAATGTTAGGCGATCATACATTACATACATGGATAATAAATGAATCACAGGCTAAACTTAATATCAAAAACAGTACACTACACCTACTTACCTAAGTGTCATAGATGATCAGAGTTGATGAGAGATATCCCCGTACAATAATCAAAAATGTATTTATTTAGGATAACTTTAAAAACCGGCCAAGAGCGTGTCGGGCCACGCGCATTGTAGGGTTCCGTAGCAACATGGTTCAAATATGCAGCTGGCTTCTTAACTCTACGAGCAGAATCCCAACTAAGTTTGGTACTTGGTCGACTATTACTCGCAAACTTGAAGAGCCATCTTATGTGTGATAGTTTTCCTTTTAATTTCGTTGTATATACTACCACTGTGATTTTTTTTCACATTTTTAGAAACAACCATTTAGCTGGTAGAGGGGGGGGGGACACTTGTGTTTGACAAAAATTATCACTTAAAAATTAATTTTTCGCAAACGGAGTGCTGAATCGAAAAACGTTCATAGTAAACCCCTTTTGTCTTTTAAAAAGCTGTCCTATGACACCCCATTTGATGATATAGGCGAGAAAAAAAAATTCATCGCCCTTTCACGTCTATGGGAGACACACGAAAAAAATTTTTTTTCTAAGATTTTACTCTACAGTTCTGGCGGCGTAGTTTATATGTATGACCCTGCCAAATTTCAGCTCTGTAGTACCAAGGGTTTCTTAGGAAACCCTTGGACAGACGGACAGACAGACAGACGGACAGACGGACAGACGGACATGGTAAAACTATAAGGGTTCGTAGATTACTACGGAACCCTAAAAACAGTGCTTTAAACACCTAGTATTTGTTATTTTTGGAACAATAAAAATGAAGTTGTAGCAACTGGAGATAGCTTGTGAGAAAATTAAAGAACAAAAAATCAAAGTAAGTTTACTTTTCCAGTACAACAAAATAAGCTATTAAGTCAAGTTCATGAATTCCAAGCAAACTTTAAAATGCCACTCAACCGCCTGCTCCGGTACGTTCAGCTGAGTTGGACCATTGTCGCAGCAACAAAGCCCATAATGTGGCTTTATACAAGCTTCTATCGTTCAACTTTCAACAACTTGCTGAAGGCCATCACTTCTATAAGGCCTATATAAAGTTGGTCGACGATCGATAACGTTTTGTGTTTTTTATAGGCCAGCGATTCAAGAATGGAATCTTATATGCTCTGGCTTTCGAAATCGTGGGATTGTTCACGGAGTTCCAAGGGGGCAATCCTAGAGTTGCCTTTTAGCAAAATGCTGGAGTTTTTTGTGTGCACTAAAATCCATTTGTTCAAAGAAGTAGATGGTTTGGAAGTTTATAATTTTAACCAACTATGAACGGTTATAGCAATTTTTTTGTTCTAAAATCTTAAAAATTACAATAGGTATTATAGTTTTCATTTTAAATTCTGTAAAATAAGTGCATATCACATTATACTTTTATAATTCAATTTTTTTAATATCGTACATACATCTATTATCCAGTGTAACCTTCCTCCTATATGTTTTAACTGTTTGGCTAGTTCTGCAGCTCTAGCACGATAACGACAAACTCGCGCTCGGCTCACGCTGAAACTTAACTTTGATTGCGCGAGGGTCCCGCGAAAAGGTTTGCTCGCCCTATGGTGTTGTCAATGTTGACATTTTGACATAGGACCGCGGTGTTGTCGCGGCGCTGTCACTATCGTACTGGGCCTGTTGGTTATATAACGGTCATTCTCGCCAGACCTCATTTTTGAGCGTCCGGGCAAATATCTACCAACTCTCTAATATTTCGGAGCTGACTTTTTTTTGTGGATAGGTCTAGGTATTTCCTCATAGGACGCCAAATGACTTACACAATTTAAAAATATATATTTTTTTTTCAAAGCTGTTCTTTCATTTCATTTTCATTTCATTTATTTCATTTAACAATATACATTGTGTCTGAAAAAAGTACATTAATTTAATTAGAAGAATATAATAAAATAAAGTAAAAACTAATATCTAATTAAGTTCAATATTATGTGTAAAATTTAAATAATTATAGGTAATGTCTTAAATAATATATAGAGTTCTCCTAATTACCGTCCGCCGTCCGGAACCCAGAATCAATCCTGCAATTATTGATCTATCGCCATCACCTCCATACTCTGCCATGTTATAGAAAAGGTACTGAATAGAAAGTTGCTGACATACTAGAGGACAACGACTTTCTCAGTGATCGTCAATATGGCTTTTGCCGGGAACTGTCAACTGGGGATCTTCTATTAATGTCACGCACTACTGATAGATAGATAGATAGATAGATAGATAAACTTTATTGCTTCTTAACAATTTGTAACATTGTACAATTTTCTTATACAATTAAAAAAAAGTTAGCGAAGAGGTTAGCGATTGCTGGGGCGAAGCAATCGAGAAACTTGACGAAGCTCTCACCATGCCATTGGATATCTCGAAGGCATTTGATAGGGTTTGGCTAGCAGACTTGCATGCCGAAAAATACAAAAATACGAAAAATAAAAATCGTAACTGTAATTAGACGGAGAACACCTTGCCACGAGAATGACCGATAACCAATTCGGTCATGAATTTCTTCCAAAAAACAAATGAATTTATTTGGTTTTTCATTCATAAATACCAAATTATTTTACCACAAACTGTATTTCCAAAGTTTTATCTTCGCAATAGCAGCGAAAAACTCAGAATGTACCTAATGATATGGAAATTTCGATGACGCTATATCTGTTGTTTGGAATCCGAAGTTCTTGGGATTGTAGAAGTTTTAAATGAACCATCGTTTCTTATCTTCATGAGATAAAGAAAATTTATGGAATCAAACATAAACACACTTAAGAAGAGATTTTTCAAACCGATTTCATACATATTTCATACAATAATAACATAACTTGATGCAGTACCAATTTCGAAGCTTATTGAAAGCCTATGAATAAGAATAACTGTATTTTCCAAATATCAAAATACAAATTACATAGACTTCCTGTATCCCGTGATAGTTTGTAAACTGTGTTACAGTACAGGATAGTGTCTTCTCATATAGTCGTACATACATGTTAAGAGTGCTTATTAGTATTTTAACAACTAAGTGTGTGTGTGTGTGTGTGTCTGTGTGTGTGTGTCTTTGTGTGATGAGATGAGCGAGTGTATGTGAAGGAGAACGATTGCTACAAAATCCGCACAAAAAGACTTTCAATAGATTCGTAATTCATGGTAAGCAGATAAGATAAGAATAAGTATTTTGTTTTTATGGTGGAGCACGGTAAGGCTTATATTTAATTAATCTCTGATTATGCTGATACTGTCTCCATTTCACTATTACCTACATCAGTAATATATTCATATTTTAAGAGTCAATATAAATGTTTATTTTTTCCGCACATCTGTACTACTTACTTATATGTCTTGATATTTTACGTTATTTGCCTCTCGGGCAGGTTATTGATTGTCCGAAATGAGGGTAGGCCGAGCCCTCATGTTCCAGTAATTATGTATCCTAGTTTCGTGTTCTCATATCGTGTTATATCATGTGTGTTCCTTTGGGAATGTGAGCCTCCCTGTTATTGCAGGCGGTCGCTCGTGAGGTATTGTTACGTAGATTTTCTTATTTCGAGCTTCCTCGTGCGAAAATTTCGCAAACGATTGGTGTGACGATCGGAATTATTTTGCCAGTTGTGAACAGTATGGTTTTTTTTTCGTAGCTTTAGTAGTTTTTTTAGAAGTTACCAAGTACTGATGTAAGTATTTTGTATCAACTGCATTGAGCAAATAAACGATTATTTATTTATTTTAAGTAGAAGCATAAAGTTGAAAAAAACAACAGCAAACATACACACACACACACAAACATAAACTTACGCTTACATTCCGACACGGCAGAGCGTCATGTCGTTCTAGAATAACTTGGCGGTACATTTGATATACTTTTTGAGAAAAGCATGCAAGAAAATATTTTTAGTAATACTAATTTATGAAAATAGAGATGGATTGGGATCCCGGATTAAAAACAACGTTTTAATTATTAAATTTGAATTTCACTTCGTTCAAAGTATAGAGCGAACACTCGATGACGATAGAGAGAAATGTCAATACTGACCTACATTCATTGTGTTGCCTTATATTGTATGGATTTCAATTTTCACCAAGAGAAAATACACTATTTCGAGATACTATTTGAATTATTTCTTCTTTCTCAATCCACTCACTTCGGGGTACGAGTCTATCTTTGATTTTGTGATTTACTCAGAAAATAATACGATAAGATTTTGCGAATACCAACAGAGTACGTAAGCCTCTTACAGAAAATCGGCATAAAAATTGAAAAGCCGATGAAACGTAACCGTAAGTAGCTAAATATTTCGTCAAATATACTGCATTACATTTTCTGGGAGGACTCAAATATATTTCTCTCCCTTCCATTTTCGTGCGCCCTCAAGCATATATTGCTATAGCCTTGGGCAGTGGCTGAGAATTCCTTTAACGAAAAATGTTTTGCGGTTTTTGAGAGTTTCATTTGTTTGTTGGTGCTTTCGGCATATTTGCTTACTTGTTTATTCTGACAACGTAACAGGCTGACGGGTACCATTCGTACTTTTGTTGAAAGCCTTATTCGAAAAACAAAATCGTATATTACAGGTAGATGTTGAAGAGAAGGTATAAATGATTGAATATTTGAGCAATAATTTTCTATTTGAATTGATTCCCTTACTTTATCTGACATTGAATTGTTTTGTATTTTCTGCTTTGCTAGTGACCACAAATCCTTTTGTGGTAAAATTGGGTTTTTGGCTTTCTTCTTCCTAGCGCTTAGTCCTGTTACTCATTCGGGGTTCGTTTCTGATTCAGGGTTTTTGGATTTCTAGCCACAAAAAATGTTAAACTAGGTATGCTAATAAACTAATAATATTGTACGGCTCGTTTTCCACAATGATTGCGTTGTTTCGTGTAACAAAGCCATCATCTAGATAAGTACGGCATTAAATGTACCAACTTTACCAATATCAGACCATTTTCATGACACGGACACGCCGATTCAAGGCAAACGGTCCATGTTTACCATAAAACATATTATTAGTGGATTGTTTTGCCAATGAAGAAAGAAAGGATATTATTATACACGGCATCGTCTTGAAAGGAATTTGGTAATATACTTGTTTATTATTCACCTTAGGAAAGATACATAAATCCTATTATAATATAAAATGAACTGAAATAAATTGTTTACAAATTTATTATAAACTAGCTTTCCGCCCACGGCTCCACCCGCGTGGACTACAGGTTATATCGTGCCCAACTGTGGGATAAAATGTAGCCTATGTCCTTTCCCAGGCTGTAATCTATCTCTGTACCAAATTTCATCAAAATCAGTTCAGTAGTTTAGACGTGAAAGACGGACAGACAGACAGACAGACAGACAGAGTTACTTTCGCATTTATAATATTAAGTAAGGATTTTACTTATTATTTTTAGCCAGGTCTAAACAAGTAGTATTCAATTTTTTTGAAAGTATTACTACGAAGAATATTAAACAAATTTTTTATTTCTTTTATGAAACTTTTCTTTTATGTAACTTTATTTTTAGAGATATCGTACTGTTTAATCTAGATCTTTAACTGTTGTATCTGCATTGTAAACCCAAAATTGATAACTTTAAAATAAAACAAAAGTGTTTTACCGCCGACTAGAGATGGGTAAACACCCGGGTTAAAACCTAAGCGTGGGTTAAAACTCGGTTATAACCCATTTCAATCCACCCAAACCACCCGTTTACCGGGTGAAAACGAAAATTATATGACACATGCAAAGGCCCTATTTTTTTTAAATCCTAACATTAAGTTCAAACAAAATCAGTAAAATCACTTCAAAACCGACTGACAGAACAAAAATGGTTAAAATTCATATTGTTATAAGTCTCCTCAACGAATGAACAAAGGGGGGGTGTAGAGTGCGTAAGCTGGAACCTAAGTAATTTCTTCGGAAAATTGTTCAGGGTGCTTGGGGAGTAAACATACGAAAGGTCCCCCTGCATCTAGGAGGCGTGCCGGAGTGGGAGGGGGGATGAAAGTTCCCACTTTTGAGTTTTTCGCTAATATCTTCAAAACGGTGCTTTGTAGAGAAAAAATATCTTCTACGCAATGAAAGGTAATAAAATGTTCTACAACTTTTACATTTACATTTTTATCGAATTATTATCCATTTTCGAACTACAAGTTCCGGAAAAGTGAAAATTTTCGAATAAACTACTTTTATCAAACACAAGCAAAAATTTCACGTTTCCAAAACTTGTAGTTCGAAAATGGATAAGAATTCGACAAAAAGTGGAAATATAAAAATTGAAGAACATGTCATCTCCGCTTCTCTCCTCAAACGTATGTCCGACTCCCTTCTCCCAGGTCCGCCCTAGGCCGAGGCCAACCTCGGCTCCAAAGCCCCACAGGGGGCGCTCTTAGGGCTGTTACTTAAAATTATTGCCACGGTGAAGCTGTGAAGGCCAACAGTGTAGTAATTTAAAAAGAAAAAAATATATGAACAGTTTTCCGAAGAAATCGCTTAAGTTTCAGTTCGCGCTCTCTACAACTTCTTTACTAAGAGGACTAAGTATATGGTGTGTAGTAAAAATATTTGTTTTTGTTGCATTTTGCCCTAATCGAGACATTTAGTACTAAACTATTTTTGTTCTGTCGCTCCTCAGTTGATGTTGATTCTTATGTAAAAAGTTATGAAACATGTTAATTATTTAATTATGACAAATTGCAAAACGTTGATTTTATTGTTTGAGTTTTATTTTCATTCTTCCAAACATTTATAAGATTTTAATTGAAGTAAAAGTGATAACTCTATAAGTTTTTTGATATATATTTACGAGCTATTTTGGAAAATTTGACTGTAATGGAAATACACAAGTATTTGGAAAGCTGTAAAATATTATTTACTCTGAGTTTTCTCTAAAAAAAATGTGTAATCTTAAATACTTTTAGCGTAAGCGGTTTTTACCCGTCAATTTGGGTGATAATGGGTTTAAACCGGGTTAAAACCCAAACCACCCAGTTTTAACCCGGGAGGGTTGAATGGGTTTTTACCCACTACCCATCTCTACCGCCGACATTCAATTGCTTATAACTTATATTAATTATTATATATAATAATTATTAATTAATTATTATATATTTATAATATATATAAAATTATAACTTATAAGCAATTGAATGTCGTCAATTGCAATTGCATTCAATTGCTTATAACTTATAAGCAATTATAACTTATATTAATTATTATATATAATAATTATTAATTAATTATTATATATTTATAATATATATAAAATTATAACTTATAAGCAATTGAATGTCGTTGGTGAAACCTTTTATAAAAGGCTGAACCAATTGTGATCACATACATCTAAAAACCATCTGTATTACGTCAGCCTCAAAACAAAAAAACGCACCAAAATGGGTTAATTCGTTTAGGAGCTACGGTGCCACCAGACATAAACACAGGCACACGTCAAATTTATAACACCCCTCTTTTTTGTCGGGGGTTAAAAATCTATACCTATCAATTCAACCACTTAATCATCAAACAAAATTTTCAAAAACGCCGCGCCATTTTCCAGCCAGTTGAGGACCTTTTGAAAGATACCTCAAGAGGATATTAAAGGTGCTTATACTCATTTGCCTTATGTCTGTTCCAGGTAACGCGAAATGTCAGAGTTGATTTATAACACCCATTGTGTTGGTAAGTCACTTCACGTCGTGTTTAAGGTATTTAATTGGCCTTTTTATAATTTGAAAACGGCACGGCAAAATTTTATTAACATTGCCTCCTATAAATTAATAATACTAGAAACTGAGAACATAGAGGACAATGGTAATTCTAATTTTGAAGTGCCGTGCCGTGCCGTTCGAATTATAATAAAATCCAATTTGTTTGTGCGCTGTATAATGACAGCTGTATAATGTTGTGCGCTGTATAATGTTGTGCGCTGTAAGACAGAATCTTTACGTGCTTGTAATGATACGTTTAATTAGATGTGAGGTGTGTTTCATTTAACTTGTAACTATTTAAAAATATATGTATATCTAGGCACTAAAAGTTTACAATCCAAAATTTAATAATTTAATCTTGTCTAGTTTGGTTCCTTATCATCTGTGATAAAATAATAATGTTTCAGCTATTTCTTCAAAGATAAAGCTCAAAGATTTTTTTTAAAATATTATTCTGTGAAACCAAGAAAATATTTTTTTTTGTACTTAAGAATGTGAAAAAAGGGAGAACAGATAATTCTTGCAATTTTCTGTAAGCGGATTTAGAAAAAGATTTTTCAGAATAATCTCATACTAAAATAAAAAATAAAGGTACCGCTTCAAAAATATATTTCAAACAGTTTGAAAGTCTGGAAAGTTTTGAAATAAATCAAAAGGCGATAAACAATTATAATTAAAATTTTTCATTAGCACGTTTTCTAGCCCCAGCAATTTCATTGAAGCTTTCAAACAAGAACTACCAACTAATAACAGAAGCTCTATTCATTAGATTAATCAAACACTTTCCAAGAGTTACTCAAATCATAATTTGTTCAGGATCTAAGCTTACGTTTCTAAGTATTCAAATATTCTGAACGTCTTGAAAATTCATTACGAACAGTAGTTTATAAGGACTTGTTTTCTTGTTATCGCTCGTATTATTGGAAATTCCAATAAAACGCTTGAAAATTGCTTTAGGCTTATAATTATACAACACTGATAGAAATTATGCTAACAATTTTGATATTTTTAATATTTGGACTGAACGTGTCACAAAAAAGTTGTGAAAAATTTAAATACGTTTAAAACTTGCCCGCTTTAAAATTCAATATTTTTTTAGAGTGTAGTGTATTATATACAGAAAAGAACCTCATTGCAATGAGTTAACAGATCTCAAGGAAACTAATCATAATCAATGTAGGTAAGATTGATTCAAAAATAAAACAGCGGCAAGCAACGTACTGTTTGTTTCTCGTAAGTACTTCAGACTCACACGAATCCTATCGAAAATCTTCAACTTGGTAAAGTTTCCTCATATGGCGTCTGTAGTGTTCTTGAAACGTCTTGAAATTTCTCGAACCTTCAGAATCTTGTAGTGCTACGCAGACTTTCGTAGACTTGCGTAGAGCCCTCGTAACTTATTGCTACGTTAATTTACGCTACGTGAACGTTGGAGGTTTACGTTGGAAGGTATTTTCATAATTACGACTAACGGGCTCCTCGTACGAAGAATTTAAGCTTGAATATATGAATTTTAATGTACTTCGTACAAGCATTTACTTGTTCAGTCGTTGAGGTGCTATTAAAATGTTAAAGCAAAGTTTTGCCGCTTTAGTTAATTGATCAAAATTTAAATAGATTTTTAGTGAGTACAAAGGGTTTTAGCAAAAGTACTTAAGTACTATTAAATCGTTACAGTTGATGTTTGAAAGCGCATAATATGACAGATATAAAGTACCCTCATAAAGATACAGAAAAAGAAACTCCAAGCTTAGAAACGAGATGACTGTATCTCTGTAGGATTGTTAGTAACACAGGCAAGACCATTGAAGGTGTAGTGTAGATTTATAAATTTTGTAATAGATTCCACCTAACCTAGTTATGGAAGCACCTCACTCAACTAAAACCCTAGAAAATACAATTGGTAACCGTAAACAAGGTCATTGTAAATTCGGTTAAAGTTGTGTAAGTTTGCGACCGAGGGTGCACTAGGGAAGGCAAGCGTTGTTCACTATTCACGGGCTATTTTACAATGGGGTAATGTTTTAATGGCTTCGGGGCTTTGGTGGCTACCAACGCTGATGAGAGTTTAACTGTTTTAGCGAACGAGTGTGTAAGCTTCCACAGTTTATTTATCATGCCTTACTTACTACTATTTCCCTGGCTCAGCGACCTGAAGTGGATCTTAGAAATGTCTAAGTGCGTCATTATTTTCCCTTTTGTGCCAAGGCCTCTACTCTGTACTATTAACGACCGAAACTAAGCGTCGAATTTCAGTATATCTCTATTTTGCGCAATACAGATGACATTGATAATTGACAATTATCGGCCGTCTGTCGATCGTACAAAGTAGAACCACCGGTTTGACTATATCTCATTTGAGCATACCTCAGACATCTCAGTCAATCTTCCAGGCGACACCCAACAGGTCGTCCTAGATACCGCTGAAGGTCTTTATGGAAGTCGCTAAAGATCTGAAAGAATTAGATGTGTCCAACTGGTTAAACTAGACTTATCATGCCTCAAGAATTTGGTACCTAAATCTATCGTTTACACTTCTACTCATATCCCACGATGCAATAGGTAGTGTCTGAATCTATAGATTTCTTAGAATCACTTAATGATACTACTGAAATGATAATTGTATTAAGAGGGATCCGTGATGTGATAGTTTTTTGTTACGATAGTTTGTCAGCCGATAGTTTTACCTTTTAACAAATAGCCGGCGCGTTGTAGTTGTTTGGTTTCATAGATATTCGTTCAAGTCATTGTCTGCATGATCTTTATTTGGTCCAAATTTTAATTTTTTTCGACTTACAACCACAATAACTTACAAATATTATGAAAATATAAATGCTGATATTTCACCAACATTAAGTCCTATTTTAGCCGCACTCAGCTCGAGTCGTGGTTCCAAAGCCTTATCTTTCATAAGTAATTTATTATCCTCTAAGATAAGGCTCTAAAGGTCGTCGGTGATTTATTCTAGCGCCAGCCTTGAGAATTGTGTTGCTATGGAAAGAGATAAACTAAGTATTTTATTTTTAAGGCGATTTCATTTTTAAGATTTTAAATTTTGTCAAACATCTTTTACAGTGGTACTTTATTTTGTAAAATAAAGTAACAGTGGTACCTTATCGTGCTGAGTTTTAGAAGTTTTTAATTTGATGTTCTTCTTCTTAGCTTGTCGGTACACTCACGTCTGGTTAAGAGTCCTTCATTTACCTTACATCAAAAACAATTGTGGAGTAATTCTGTAATGGGGTTATTCATAAGTGATACCATACAGGGAATATATTTAAATACTTACCATGCTTTTTGCCTGGGAATTCTTTCGTATGGAAAAGTAGTTATGTTACAACTATCTTTGTACTAAAAATCACATCGATCTGTTGCTCCTTTACGTAAACAAAAAAGACAAGTAAATAAACACGTTTTTTCATTTTACTTACTAGCCCTCATACATAACTAATAGCAATGATTCTCTGACCAAAGATAAATTTGTTACAACACAACCTAGCCACACTAACCTGAAACTCGCGAAAAGGTCATTCTCATTTAACCTGTGACCATGTCAGTTTGCAAAGTGATATTATACTCGAAGTTGGCTGCAGTTCAGACAAGTTTAACAAAGTTACTTGTGTATTATGCTGCATCGTCTCTTTATAAGTCAAAGGTGCAACCGTCTCTATGAAGATAGATGAAACAAGTTAAGACAGAGTTAACAAGAAAGAGTTAAACGAGTTCTTTTGTAAGAAAAGTACTTACAATAAATAACTAAACAAATTATGAACAAACATAGAGATAAGTTTTATATTAGTTCTTATTTATTTTAGCCTCCTTAAATATACGGTATTTTAAAGGATAAGCTTTATTTATCATTAATAATTTTTGCCATTTAAGCAGCAGCGTCATCCTGCTTAGCTAACATAGACGCGTGAGATAACTTTTCATATCGATATTATTGTGCCTGTTCCGTTCTGACACTATGCGATATGTAGCGCTCTCAACCAATCAGTGAGGTTAAGAAATGTACACTGAGGCCAGGAACCTGTTGAATGACCAATGTGGCAATTAGTCACGAGCGTTTCCGTGCTTCGGAGGGCACGTCAAGCTGTCGGTCCCAGCTGTTGTCGATTGACTACAGTCGTTAAAACCAAGTCAGAGGCCATTGTGCGGTTTGAAAACTCTGACACTAGGGTTAGCCAAGTTCACCACGCACTTGACTATACCTCCACGATAAGAAGAAATCTATGCGTTAGAAAGAGAGGGTGGAATGAGATGGATGAGATGAGGGTGGATTGCTAACACCGCCCAGTGCCCAGCCTTCATGTCCTTTAAAGGAAGGCAGTGACTAATAGAAAACACTCAGCTATGAGTAGTTATAACCATTTCCAAAGAAAATTTTCAACTGTTTTATTTTAGCACATAATGTTATTTCGTTTGTGTTTCAGACAGTAATTTGTTTCCAATTAACCCTCACAAATTCACATAATTGTGACTGAGAGCTTACTTAAAATATTAATTACCTGTCCTTTAACTAAGCTTTTGATAGAGTGATTCGTGGTACTGAAGCTTAAATATTGAATTGGAGCTTAATTGCTAGATTTTGCAATATAAATTACGTTAAAATTGGCAAAATTAGTTCATTAAATTAAACATTAGGCAAAATTGTGTTAAACAATGTAAGGAAACTTTACTGATTACCGCAAGGAATGCTTTTGGGTACTAAGTTTTATAACGTATACAGTTACCAGAGCTTAAGTGGTTGCAGCATAGTTAAGACGTGTTTCTGATATAACAAAGAAGGCTACAAGACAAGGATAATTCTAAGAACCGAAGTAAGTTTCAGTACTAAAAGCATTTCAGTAACATGAACGGCTTTTGTTAATACAAGTTCCAGCGTCAAAACTAAAGCAGGAACTGTTTAATTTGATCATATTTATTACGAGCATATACCGCTGCTACAAATATCTCTGAAACAAACCTACATATAATAAACTTTCACAACTTTCTGCCAGTCATCTTGTGTAATTTCCTGAGGGAATACTTTTCCATATTTTGGATAACATTTGAGACACTAGAGATTTAAAGCAGGTAAAGATATTGAGATTTGATACGTAAAAATATATTATTATGAAGCATTGCGGTTTGATAAGTTTAATTTAGCATTCCCTGAGTCGCACATTTAATTCACAATGAAACTGAATGGAGTAGCTACTTAAGTATTATAATCTAGCTCATAAATTACTCTTCTGGAACAAAATGTAAATAAAGATGTAATAATTGGATCTAAGATGAAATGCAAGGATATTTAATATAGTTAAAATAGCCAACGGATGCGACGGATAGCGAACCACATAATCGTATGTAGATAGTGTTTTTGTTGCAACCAATTCGTTTCAACTGATAGCTACATAGGTAAATACTTACAAGAATAATTCTCTTACCTATCTTAATAAATACAATAAAGAATACTTATTGAATTCCAGTATTGTCACAAAGAAAAAATAAAATAATAGACATTGCTATATTAAAGCTAGCTGTCGAATAGGTATGATATTCCTTCAAACCAATCTTGTTATGAAACATATAACATGTAATGTGGCTATTGCACCTGTGCTCTTATGAAGAGAAATAATATAAAGATTCTCCTCAGTCAACGACACTTCTGTTGAAACATTGTAGACCTTATTGCATAGCAATAGTGTTGGAAGTGCTTATGTAGGCTTTGGCAGTATGGTTTACGTCTTACTTTACGATGGCTGTTATGGTCGAAAACTTATTTCTGTTTCGTTTGATGAATATAGTTTTGTGCTCATATTTGTCAGTACTGTGTACGGTATATCTTTATGTGTAGGGATTTATAAAATTGTAGACGGATATTTTTTTTGTATTTTTAGTTTTCTAAGTTTAGTTGTCTTTACTACTCATTTCGAGATTAAGGGAGAACAAATATCACTGAAGCTATTACAGCAAATTCAATACAGGAATTTACGTAAATAAATAACGTCATAAACTGAAGTCTTCTTTTCTTAGCGAATCGATGGCAAGTAATCGTAATTATAATGTTGCGGCCTAGAACGTAGCCACTGTAGTGAAGGGTTTTTACCAATTTTTTCCCTTGTTGTCCTTAAGATACATATAATACAGACAAAAAGTACCCAAATACGAGAACGAACAACCTCTTCTCTTGAATTAGGATGCAGCTTAGCATACATTCAATTTTTACACATTTTTTTAAATAAAGTTATGTACCTATTCAATATTTAAATACCGTATGGTCTAGAAGCTTAGCCTTGAAACTATGGCTTTGTTTGCTATTGTAACCCTCGTGAAATTCGATAGCAGGCGGCCCACTTAGCCCATTTGAACTTTACCAGAAAGGCTTCCCCCTATGACACTTTATACAGCAGGTATTTGGGCCAAGTAATTTGCTTAAGTGCTAGCAAAATTAGAACGATTGCTTGTAGTTCGAGTGAGTCTGATTACTTTTACGTAACAGCTCTGTTTTGGGGCAGAATGATTAATTTATGACTTCCAGGTTGGTGGCCGAAGTTTGAAGACAAGATATAATTAGATGCTTCAATCGAAAACTTTTCAGACTTCTCTGGATTTTTGATACAAAACCGAGATTAAAAAAACATACTGGATTATATCTACAAGATAAGGAGGAGGGGTAAAGTAAAAAGATATGCTTGATTAAAAGATTCTATGGTAACGTCACATCACATCGATCTACAAAAATGTCCTGACAATATGAGAATAACATCTATAATAATTATTATTTTACGAAATTAAGACTAGATCGAAATAGCGGACTAAAAGCCTGTGCTGAAAATTAAACAAGAATTTATTATGACCATTGTCCTTGCAAGGTACTAAAGTCATTCGCAAGTAGGTACTTTTAGCTCGGTACTACGAGGTTCGCCTTTCAAAAATAGAAAGATAAGTCAACAAAAAGCTTCGTGATTGGCCAATTTCCATCTCTACTCCCACCAATCAGGCAGCGGAAAATTTCAGACTTCACAAGGGCCTGACGATTACTTATTCAATGAAACGGCTCTTTGTTGAAAACCTATATTTCACCCAGACTTCTCCGCCTTGGAAATAAATCGTAGTTTTAGACAGTTGAGATACCTATTTAGGTCAGGGTTTTCGAGCAAACAAATGTACTTAGCCTAAAGTTAGCAGGTCCTTTTCGGTTGTTGCTGTACATTTTTGAACATTTCTGAAATAAATAAATGTATCACTGTATCATCTTCAGGGTTTAGTTTATTCGGTCTTCATAACAGACATTTAAACTTAATTGGTTTTAAACCAATTTTAATCAAATGTGGCTAAGAACCATCTCGGTTATGTCAGCTTTCAAACAAAAGGACATCACATCGAAATTGGTCTATTCGTCTAGCAGCTACGATGCCACAAACAGACACACAGATACACAAATATTAAAAATGCCAATATAATTCACTACTTTTGACTATTATAAGTAATATTCTGAATATTCCATTAAATAAAGCTACTTTGACTGTTTACTTTGACTTTGTCAGATACACAGATACTATATTATACATAATATAATATAAAACAAAGTCCCCGCCACGTCTGTCTGTCTGTTTAAACGCGGTAAACTCAAAGACTACCTGACGGATTTTCATACGGTTTTCACCAGCGGACGGGGTGATTCAAGATTTATGTGTATAATTCATTCCCGACGTTCCCACGGGGACGTTCTAACTCTTGATAGGTTGGTTGGGTTAGGCTACTAACAAACCTACTTGATGTAATTCCGGCTGTCGTAATCTAATAACATAGGCGAATGACTTATAAACAGACAAAATAAATCATTTTTATTATTAGATATTTTTATTAATGACACACTATTTATACGATCTGGCCAATCGTGGATGACAGAATCGTTAACATTATAAATCTATACAATATCAGAACATGTTGGTTCTAGCTTTTGTTGGTTCTAGCCTTGTATATTCTCTTAACTATTCACTGAATCAGTGTCAGAAAGTATACGCGACCATTACGCAGAAATCGTGTATATTTTCAAAAACTTTATTTTGTAACACATTCTGCAACCATACAATGTAAGAACACTATGAATGCGTGCTGGCATTATATACATTCAATATACGCTACGAATTCCAGGCGGGAAGCTTTTCTAGCAATAATTATGTCGAGTCACTCTCTGCCCATTTACTAATGAGACATACTTAGGTCTACTAGGTTTTATCCGCACAAACAGTCTTATCATTGTTAAGGTCTAAGAACAAAGAGACAATGCGCGACCCAGGGCGTTTCCTTTCGTTCATAATTTATCCGACTACTTCTCTTGTCACCAAAATGAAACAACCTAACCATTCATTCCTTAACAAAACAAAGAGAATCAAATTAATCGTCCATGGGTATTTATTTCATGTAATTTAAATTACAAATCAGTCGCGTCTGATCGAAACTAAATTTCGTTTTCTTTGGGGTTTTTTGGGGTGAACTGAAATGAGATTTTTAATTTATCGTTGAGGGAGATGTATTGATTGATTTTCTATTTTACAATTATATCAAAAAAGGCATTTTTTTGGTATGTTTATTCTTCAAAAGAATATACTCGTGTAGTATCTTAAACTTTTTATCGAAACAGATTCAGCGCTTGTTAACAAGTTAATAAAAAACAAAAGAATACTTATACGGTATATTTAGATGACGTTTTGGTTTATGGTTATCTTATAAACAAATACTAGGCTAATAGGTATTGATGTAATTGAAGACGGTTGATGCATACGTTTTTAACGAGGACAATTAGTACTATGAGGTCAAGTTATACGCAGCTTGATCTCAGGCCATGCAGTAGTCCTTAAAACATGGGATTTTTATTAATACTTTCCAAAAAAGTAAAGGTAAATGTACTTTTATTTCAAAATTGTCCTATTGCTGGACGAAAGTCACACCCTGGAGTTAATTTTTTCACACCCTATTCTATCTTTTGTGCAATGCGGCCAACTTCTTTTATTTATGAAGGATAGGAAAAAAACTCAAAGCACAAACTCTACACCTTTCGTAATTAAGTAATCAAATTACTTACTTTCTTTCTCCGGCAAAAATAAATTTTCTTTTTCCCCGAGGTAACTGGGACAGGACTGAATAAGATTAAATACTTGGAGCACCACTTTGATTAAATACATATTTATGCTCGGAAAAATAAAAGAAAAATAAGGCTTTGTGTGAGGAAAGTTGGGTGTATTTTGTGATTAAGAGAAACAATATTTATCAACCTTATTTGTCGCTTAAATTGGTTGATCTAGAAATATAGCATATGCTATGTTCTACCTCTAACTATCTCCACGCGAAAATAAAGTAGACCCGTGGCTGTGAAGCACAGTTTCACATTATTTTGTATAATACTTAGTTTAAATTAAAACAAAGTTTAAACAAATACAACTTTTCTGAAACTCTATCTCCGAGATATCATATTTATCAGTTGTTAAAGTGCCAAATAAATTATTTACTAGTAGTCAGGCACCTTTGAGCAGGGAGGTATTTTTGGTGCTAGGTTAGGTTAAATATGACGAGGCGTGTTGCTGATTGGTTTGTTTTTAGTTTTTAGTTGTCTGTTGCAGATGCGTCTTTGCACTTAGATTATATTTAAATAAAAATTATTATCTATTCTAGTCACTGTATTTTATTCAGTCGGCATCTATTGTAATAATAACCCTAATCCATCTCATAATCTCGTGACGCTTTCTGTCACCGCTAAATGGTCGGAAAATGTATTTTTTCATCTGGATCTAGGTATTTAGGTCAGACAAACACTGGGAAATGTTCTTTTGTTCTAGACTTCTAGGCTTGGCTATTAGTCTGTCTAAAATGAGGCTGTATTTGACATGGTTTTCGAGCTGTCGTGTCGTTTTTTTATGTTTAGACGCTTGTATTTTAGCTGAGATAAACTACCTAGAAACTTGTAATAAGCTTGCGACTGGCCCGGTTTCGCACAGTTAGTTAAGATGTATTATACCTTTAAAATATTTTTATGATGGTTTAAACCTTTTTCGTGGTTTTTCGTTAGAAGGAGGACAAACGCGGAAGAGAGCGACTTTCATTTAAACGAATGTATAGAATTATGCAAGCAAGTTCATCTGCACACAGAGAAGGAAAACTCTGCAATTATATCAAAACCCTCGCCAACCCGTCTGCCAAGCGTGGTGAGTATGGAATTTACCCCTCACGTTATTGAGGGATGCCCGTGCCCCAGCAGTGGGGACGTATATGGGCTGATGAATAGAATTATTACTTCCTAAAGACCTTGCAGAGCCAACGAGTGGCGCTCCTATCCAGGATAGATCCTAGTTTCTGTAGCATAATAAATTGTCGAAGCGACACTTACGTGCCGACGTGCCTACGTGAATTGTCGTGCCTCATCGCACCCTGCTCTCACCCGAAAATACTGAAAATAAATTGCTATGAGCATACTGTTGTACATCTGTACATGGATGACTTTTCAGTAGATAACCAACCATCAAACACACAAAAGAACCTCCTGGAAAAGTCCGAAAATGACGTTCTTAATGCGTTAGTCATTGATCTTTGGCCACAATATACATATTTAGACCTTCAGAGTTGTTATTATAGTTCCGACGAAGCTTAAAATTCTCCCGTGGAAAATATGTTTCAACTAAGTATTTGCCCAAAAAAATGGTAAATTGTACCAAATTACAGCAATTTCACTTTGCAAAATATTTCATCAAAGCACCGTACTATTAATCCTGGTTACAAGAAAACGCGTTCTAACGTCACATCATAAGTAGTATTGCCCATCTTGGTAGATGTGATGGATCGCCCAACCCTCGGATGATGGATGGGCAGAGTTTTTCTATCAAACTCGTGTCGTGAGTTTGTGCCCTGGACAGTGAAATGGAATTTGGGAAACTGGGGTATTTTTATAACCCCCGACAAACAAGAGGGGTGTTATAAGTTTGACGTGTGTATCTGTGTGTCTGTCTATGGTATCGTAGCTCCTCAACGAATGGTCCGATCACGATGTTTTTTTTTGTTTAAAAGCTGATGTAATCGAGATAGTTCTTAGCTACATTTGATCGAAATTGGTTCACGCGTTTAAAAGTTATAAGCAACTGAATATCGGAGCTTAAATTTTTTAAAATGTTTTTAAATTATTGTACGAAAGTAAGTATTTGAAAATTGTTTTAATGTTTTGGTCATCTAAAGCCTCAACCTAATTCTAGATTTAAAAAAAAAAACGAAGTCCCCTGCCAGCTTTGTCTGTCTAAACGCGATAGACTCAAAAGCTACCGACTAATCATAAGTCTATTTTGGTTCCTGTTTCACCACACTTAGTAGAGACAAACGAACGAATATGTATTTAAATCCTTTAATGTTACTTTGACTTTTAACGTAATTTTTACTGAAGAATATGTATGTATTTAAATCCTTTTGATGTAATTATCAAATAAAGCCATTTTTACTACTTGATAAAGCTAAGTAATAAAATATTGTGCGAATACCTTCAAATCCAGTTAAAATTAGTCACAATCCGCCGTAGACCCAACAGAAGATTCTTACTAATGTTCATACATACGCTCGCTCACGCCTAAAATCCCTATCGGGGTAGGCAGAGCACCAGTGGTTTTCAAACCACTTGATGCCACGTTTGACAGAAATTCAGAGGGTTATAAGATGAAACATGATGTAAGTGGTGAGAGGTTGTCAGCCTTTCGCCCACAGTACAGCAAAAACCTCGTGTCCTACTAACTGACTTTTACATTCCAAGTTTTTATTTTACTCCCAGTCCAGCAAAGAACTAATGTAACACGCTGTAAATGCCACAGTAACACTAACTAATCTTGCAAAAAGGTGAGCAGTATCAATTACACCCTGACACCGAAGTCATTGTCTGAGTTACAAATGGTTTCGGAGAGGAATTGTCTAATGGAACCCGCCTTGTAGTTACTAATTCAAGTGTTTCAGGTGTGTAGGTCGAGAATGGCTTGTCTCTCAATTATATTGTACTAGACACATACGTAGCTTTTAAGGTAGTTAATAGTAATATCTTGCTTAAGATCATTATCTTTTTAATAAGATCTTAGTTTTGTGATTTTTAATAGCACCATTGGTGAAATAAAACGATTCTAGACAAATTGTTATTAACCCGTACATATCCCCACCGAGGGGCACATGTCTCCCTTAGAAATGTTGAAGGGAATTTAAAGCAGGAGAAATCCGTAGGTATATAAGTCAGAAAAGAGGAATTTAGAATGGAAAAGAATAAATTGTTATTCAGTAACAATTCACTAAATATACAAATGGAACTTATGCCTATGCCTTATATCTATTTAAGTGTAATGCACCAAAGAGGTGCAGCGACCCTATCTATGCGTCCCTATCTATCTATCTATAGTTCTCTGCTATCTATGCGGTGTGCGACGATATCTATTTAGGTGTAACGACTATTAGGTCGTTTATGCATTACGCTGAGCTGGCACCCTTTTTGGTGCATTTTCAGCTAGACCGCTGATTTCCAGCTGATTTTCAGCTAGACCCTAACCCGAACCAGGATTTGAACTCGCAACCATTCGATCACAAGACTAGTTCATTAACAAACTACAGGGCTATCACAGTTCTCTAAACAAATATTTCGCTTAAATCCCAACAAACCACACATAGAGTAGGTAATCTGTAAATCCATGGCTTTTGGTAAACACATTTCAGGATCCAACAAACGAACACAATTTAGAGTAAGCTCTCTAATGTATTGTAATCTGCAGGCTCTACTAAAATGTCAGGAGAAATCCAATCGAATGGTAATGGTCTATTTGGAATTACACTGTATTTACAGTTGCTACGTCAATTCCATTAATGATGTCTAGTGAACCGGGAAGTTAATTAAAATGTTTCATCAAATAGATGACCTATTTACTGATATAAATAGAACATTGCAAATTAACTGTAGAATGAAAAAACATCAAGCCTTAAGTGTACTTATTTTAACATGAAAGTCCAACTGTAATTTTAAAATTAAGCAGAAGAACAAAATAGTCTTGGAGAACAATTATTAAATAATGTCTCGACCATTAACTTTAGTTATGGGGTAGGGTTGAAAAAGAACACAAATAAAAGATTCTTGGTATCAAATTATTCCAGCTTAAAACTCCCGGCCGGCCCCTGAAACTAGAAACTTTCCAACGAAAAAGAGAAAAAATGCCAAAAACATCGTAAAAAATGTCTGAAATATCGGTTTTGTATGAACATTCATAAAATTTAAATACTTTTTATCTGAAATATTACAACAAAGTTTAATTAGTGTCAGTTCATATAATATTACAGCAAAATAATATTTATGTGCAATTTGATTCCATGTCCTGAACCAATTTTTATTCCTAGGAGCACTATAAAGAATACTGAGTAAACATTTTGATAAAACTTTAAAAAATCCCTCCTTTATAAGTGCTGTGAGAGCCCGAAGGCAACCTCTCGTCGAATATTCCGAGCTATCCATCCGATGGGAGATTCCAGTGGCTAAGCCTGCAGTATAGGGCAATATCGGGCAATATAGTAGTGAAAAGGTGATATTTTTATTTCAGAAATAAGTCTTCACCAATGTTAGCGATGCAATACTTGATATCGCCAAAGGATTACTATTCAACAAGTTGTTTAAAGATATTGAGAGGCTGTAAAAAAGGATACTGTATTTATTGTCAGAAAACTAGCAGCTTAAATGTTGCTTAAATTTAGACATTGTAGGGTTTCCCTAAATAATTACATTAAAAAATTTAGTTACGGTCTTGTACAGTATGTTTTCAGAGGGATCATAAGATAAAAAAAAACAACGCTTCACACTCAAAGGCCCACATTAAGGTTTTCCCTTGTGTCGTGGGTCCCTTGGAACACACAAAGACGGACACAAACACCCATGACCCGAGAACAAACATCTGCTTTTTACACAAATATTTGCCCCGACTGGGAATCGAACCCAGGACCCGCCGATCGAGAGGTAGCGTCACTACCACTCGACCAAACCGGCCAAAGAAAGGGTAACTTAAGTATAAACCAAAAGGATGGGGTTTCCCGAACATCATTCGTCGTTCTCGATCTAGTGATCTTGTCCCACTTGCTAATGGTATCTTGCACGATGGAGGCAGCCAAAAAGCCGTTTAGCTGGCAACCGAAACCTGATGGGTGACCATAGTGAAAATGTATTACGAGCATTTATGTGCTTCGGAAGTCACATTAAGCCGTTAATATCGGCTGTTGTAGATCAACTACAGTCGTTAAAATAAGTCAGAGGTCAGTTTCAAAACTTTGACACTATAATAGGGTTTGTCAAGTTTGCCAGTCACTGGGCCTTTTTATAATTCGAATGGCACGGCACGGCATGACAGAATTTCGTATTACCATTGCCTTCTATGTTCCCATCTTCCAGTATCACTATTGCATAGGAGGCAATGGTAAGCCGTGCCGTTTTCGTATAAACAGGCCCATTGATATACCTACACGATGACAAGAAGAAGTTTAGATTCTCTACTGATGTCTCTTCATGTACGGCTGGGCTCCGTAGCTCAAAGCGTTTAATTTCGCTCGTCGGGTTTGAAATAGGAGTTCAGTTGAAAATATTGCTTTGAATATGTGCGGCTCACCGCGCCGAGGTTCAGGCATTTCACAGCCCATTCGTACGGATAAACATATCGGAAATATGCGGGTATTGAAACCAGTGAAATGGGTGCTGTCTTTATTCTGTAAATAATAAAACCGGCCAAGTGCGAGTCGGACTCGCGCACCGAGGGTTCCATACAAACCGGTATACAAGTGAAAGTTCAATTTAATACCTCTACGCGTTCATGAGGAAAGTGGTAGTAAGTTTAAAATTATTAAAAATATTTTTGTTATATGAAGTAACTAAAAATTTACGGTTTTCGTAATTTTTCCTTTACCTGTGCTATAAGACGTTGCTTCGTACCATCAAGATTCTGAGTTCAAGGGAAGTACCCTGTAGGTTTTGATTCCCTTGCGAGTGTCGAAATTTTGCGGAAATTTGCGGCATAAACGGCTGTATCTTTTGATTGCGTTGGCTTAGGGCGTTGGCTTAGGGATTGCGTTCCTATAAGGGTTCCGTTTTTTTCCTTTCGAGGTACGGAACCCTAAAATGAAGCGCTTGTAGCCCAGTGTCGCTCGCTGATCTCAACCAATCAGTGAGGTTAAGCAACGCACGCAGTGGTAATTTATCACGAGCGTTTCCGTGCTTCGGAGAGCACGTTAAGCTGTCAGTCCCGACTGTTGTCGATTGACTACAATCGTTAAAACCAAGTCAGAGGCCATTGTGCGGTGTAAAAACTCTGACACCAGGATTAGCCAAGTTCGCCACACACTTGACTATACTTACACGATAAGAAGAAGAATAAAGCGCCTTATTTGGACCACACACATGATTTAAACCAATACACGATATGGATGTTAATGCCTTTATTTTGCTCGTCACTCCAACTCTGTTTATGCCACTCATCGCCCCTTATTGTTCTTATAATGACTACATGTACAGACAGTCGCATGTCAGGCTACCTATTTGCACTACGAAAGCCAGCGCTATTACGAGCGAGATAAGGATGACGTCAAAGTCAACATATATAGCCTGATATGCCGCCGTGTGTACAATACAAGTGGAGTGCTATACAACCTAGCGCCCAGGGCACCGATTCTGTAACTTCAGTAGTGTGTCGATGGAATGGTCGCCATTTTATCCGTTCAGGTGGCGAAATTGAGAACTATCAAAACATACATCTAATGACGGCTGCTTTGACTGGTGGCGCCACCGCCAACTGAGTTTCAGTTGTTAAGTAGTTAAGCACTTTATGTTCGGTTGGCGGTAGCGCTGCTGGTCGGGTGGTTGTCAGCAAGTATATGAAAATTAAATATTTCTCAATTTCGCCATCTGACCAGAAGAAATGGCCTGCATTCCATCGACACACAACTGAAGTTACAGAATCAGGGCCCTGTATTAGCAGTGACCTGGTTGCTGTTCTAATTAGTGCCGGGAAAACGTGATCGTACGGATTTGTGTTGCGGTAATGAGACTTGTTCAAATTTACCTGGACTGTGCACACAGTAGTGATGTTTATAACCCTCGACAAAAAGGGGTTTTTTATAAGTTTGACGTGTGTATCTGTGTGTCTGTCGTGGCATCGTAGCTCCTAAATGAATGAGCCGATTTGGATGTGTTTTCGATAAGTGGTTGAGTCGAAGAGTTATGAATGTCACCACACACCTCGGTGATCGTCATCAGCCCCATATACGTCCCCACCGAGGGGCACGGGCCTCCCTTCGAAGGGGTTTTAGGCCATAGTCCACCACGCTGGCCCAAGGCGGGTTGGTGGACTCAGTGATGAATGGACCTAAACATAAATTTTAATTTTAGAGTTACCTATGTAGATTGTAGTATTTTCATTTTTATTTATTTATTTTATATCAAATAGCTTAAAGAATTTTAATTGTAGTTGTGTGAAAACTTTAATCAAATCATATCAAGACAAAATCGCTTCATTTCATAAAACATTTTGGATGTTGCTTAAATAGATCAAAGTAGTGACTTACATTAGTTATTTTAGTTCTACGCCAATTTGCAAAGGTGCAGTCTTGTCCCAAGAAAAAAAGGCGACAAGCTCTGAGGATGTTAACAGGAACTTTTTACAGTGCTTTTATAAAAAGAGGAGTGAACAAAAAGTTTTCACTGGATCAAACGATTTACTTTTTCTTTTTAAAGAAAGAAAGAAATCACTGGTCTGACTTAAACATTTAGAAATGCAAATCTATTGTAATTCTAAATGTATAAACATTTAGAAATGCAAATGTATCCGAAAAGACGAATTTAGTGGTACAGGCCTACACCAGGATTTGAACTCGCGACTTTCGGAGATGCGAATTACCTACTATGATTACAAACGAACCAACAACCGCTGTTAAAATCTAATTTTACCTATATTTTTTCTCATAAAAAACTGGTCAAAAACAAAACCATTTCAACTACAATAATAAGTTTATAAAATCGACTCATTTTTGCCACATGTGTAATAATTTTTTTTTTGCTATTTGTAAGCAGATCTAGTTTTTTGCGTTTAAAATAGCCTTTATTCTTATAGTTCAGGTATAGTGAGGTGTGCGGCGAACTCGATTATCCCTTTTTCCAACTTGTATCGATTCGACAGATTATTTGTAACGAAATGTCACTGATTTCCTAATACAATGCATATTCCTTAAGCGAACCTTGTTAGCACCCTTCAAAAGGCAAAAAGACTTGGAAACTTATTTTCCTCTAAGAGATCTAGACTTTTCCTTGGAAGTTTCCGTCGGTGGGCGCGGCCCACGATCAATACTAAAAGGATACGTCATTCTGTCAGTTAAGCTCAATTTTTACGTAGGCAGGACCTAACCACATACAGGTGCTTTTTGTTTTTAGAAGAATTACGTGTGTTTGCCTATCGTTATAGGGGTTAAAGTTTCAGAGTTGGATTACCGCTTTTTTCAGTAGCTTGCTCTATTGAACCAATCGGTAGAGTTTTTTTTCTTATTTCTTTTTTTAACAGACCCAGTAAGTATTCAGACATTTACCTTTACTTATTGACATTTACCTTTACTGACATTTAATTTTAATTATAATTGCAATTTATATTATTATTGTACTTATATCATTCAGTATGATTAAATCTGATGGACATAGTGTGACCTAACATCTATGCATTAATGATAGTTTTACTAACCACATTCGCTACAATAAATATCATTTCATTTCTAGGATATCATATAACAATTTTCGATCGGTTTTATGTTTTGGAAAAACTTGCTCTCTTTTGCAAGATTTTCCGATATTTTTAACGTTCTTTTAGAATTTTCGGTTTTACATTCACCTAGATATGAAAGTTTTAGTACCCTATTTAATTCCCTTTTGGAATAGGCAGAGCATTAAGATTTACAGGACATAGAGCTACATATAAATACTACATTTGAAAATATTTTTGTATGTAATTACATCAGATAAACATGTTACGTACAATAATATTGAGGCTATAGTGACGAGGAAAAGGAATCAGTAAAACCCAGTAATTCGTATTTTTATAACGCTTGCCCGCGTGAGTGATATTCACAAAAAAATTAAGAGAAAGAAAAATGTTCATCGCGAATGGGACCCAATAGTCCCATTTGTTGTCTGTTATTTCACTCTCTTAGCAGCCCATACATGTCCCCACTGAGGGGCACGGGCTTCCCTTTGAAACACGAAGGGGATTTAGGCCATAGTTCACCACGCTGGCCCAATGCCGGTTAGTGGACCGCTCGTCTTTCGAAAATGAATTTTCTTGGACGGGCGGGTTTCATCACGATGTTTTCCTTCACCGTTGAGCAAGTGATAATTAGAAATCCGTACATAAATCCGAAAAGACGAATTTAGTGGTACAGGCTCGCACCAGGATTTGAACCCACGACCTTCGGATTACAAGTCTGACTCATTACCAACTGGGCTATCACCGCTCATTATTCACTAAATATTGCTGTTATTTAACTAATAAAGTCTGTTATTTCACTAAATATTGTTTATTGTTTCCCCTCGCCGCTGCCACCGACTAACTTGCTCCAAGCCTCGTGTGCCCTTGTAGGGAAGTACCCAATACTTTTCTGTTTCTTACTTGATAATATTCATAACATATAACAATCGACCAAGTGCGCCAGTAACCCATCACTCTTGGATTTGTACACTTATTTATAATTTAATTTAATCGCTAAGTTTTAATGTGTCCGAGTGTAATTTAAACTACCCCTTCCATTTAAATATAACGTTTGATAAATTACAATAGGGAATTTTATTTATACAACCCCACAGCTAAATATTTTATATTATAACGGTAGTTGAAATGTTCTAAACGATAAACAAACTAAGTAACTAAACATCACTAAAATAACACTTCCACAACTGGTTCCCTTCTTCAGCCAAGCTCGTGATATTCCACCAATAACAAACGTGATGTGCCTAGCCAATCAGGGGACCTGGTTTTGCCGCCAAAGCCGCTCTAACTGGATTATAATTTCCATGACCCGATTTGATTTTGATTTGCGCAGAAAAGGGATGCTAATGAGATGTATTTGAATTTGAACATAGTAATTTTGACGTTTGTAACTTGAGTTCCAGTAATCGGTTAGTAAATGACTATTACTAACGTTAGATAATATTGAAATAAGCTCCATTGAACAAGATAGCACAAAAAAACACCACCCCAAAAAATCCACTAATATTTTAAATGCCAAAGTAACTCTGTCTGTCTGTCTGTCCGTCTTTCACGCCTAAACTACTGAACCGATTTTGATGAAATTTGGTACAGAGATAGATTAGAGCCTAGGCTACATTTTATTCCACAGTTGGGCACGATATAACATGTAGTCCACGCGGGCGGAGCCGCGGGCGGAAAGCTACTTGTGAATATAGGAATTTCTTTGTGATCATTCGTTCCTTTTCGTATAGTTATAATTAAATCAAGTATGTGACGAACTTGACTTACTTTTGTCAACCGTTTGACTAGACTGTAGTCAATCAACAACAGTCAGAACCGATGGCTTAACGTGCCCTCCGAAGCACAGAGACGCTCGTGATAAATAGCCACTTTGGTTATTTTCTAATACATAACCAATTTCGCTGGCCATCGTCAATATAAACCACTTTTCAATGGAAATACTCTGTAAACCAAAAAAAAAACATTGGTTTCCCTATCCAAACAAAATTAAAAAGGTAGGTACAACTTTTGTTACATCCTGGGAAGAAGTAACCTTATCATATCTTCTTATCTAGCCTATATCGTCCCACTGTTGGGCAAGCGCCTCTTTCTTTTTCCTCCAAGACTGTGCAGTCATTTCATCTGCCAGCCCCTTTCAAGTTTGTTAAACACGTCTTTATACAAGTAAAATTGTAACTACGTAGATAACCTTTTGCGGCTTATCTGTGAGATTTTTAATCGTGGAACATAATGAAAATGCGTACCAAAGTTACTATCCGGTTCCCACTTATACATCCAAATCGTAACCGGACAATTAAATTTGCACATTTCGC
The DNA here is from genome assembly GCA_949987775.1 of Aproaerema taeniolella. Lineage (NCBI taxonomy): Eukaryota > Metazoa > Arthropoda > Insecta > Lepidoptera > Gelechiidae > Aproaerema > Aproaerema taeniolella. Next base: position 1,229,092 of record OX465260.1, on the reverse strand, counting down.
TGATTCCGGGAAAACTATGAGATACCCAGCTATTCGGATTATATGGCGGATATAACAACCTTGTTCGGGAAGTTGTGGCTTGCCGAACTCGTCAATTACGTTTGTGTTTAACATTCACAGAACTTTGTCCTACTTTAAGTTTACTTTTTAGTGCCGTTTTAAATAATCTTTCACCGTGTGGTGTTCGGTTGAGAATAACACCACCCCATCTCTTTCCATGGGTGTCGTAAGAGGCGACTAAGGAAACACAAATAAGACCTGCCTCCTTGTAATCCATCTCAGGCAACGACACTTCATTTTTTTCTGAATCTGAGGTGTCGTTCTATAGTCTCATGCGGTGTGGTAGGCTTTGTAAAGGGCCGTCTGGTTCGCGACCACCCTCTTTCCGAAGTCTGACGCCAAACAGCTTGCTGTGTTCCGTCGGGGCGTGGGAGTACCAGTGCCTTTATAGGCATTTCCTGGATTAACTCGCCCCATCGTCGACCTCATCTTTGACCTTTATTGTCAATTGAGGTCAAGAGTTAACCTATCTCATAATGAAAATAAAAAATAAAAATATATAAATATTATTAGTTAATTTTATCAACTCTCTTCATTTTAGCAAACTTTTGAGCTAAACTCTAGTGCGATGTTTGCACACCCGTGTGTGTAGGATGTGTATCGCACGCGGCGTAAACAAGTGCGCGACGGGCACTATAGTACTCTAAATAGAAAAAGATGACTGATTTGATTTTAATGTTTATTAAAATCGTGGCGTCTGTGTTTTTATTCCAGTGGAATTTTCGAAAATACAAACTTATATATAACTAGCATTCCGCTCGGGACTTCGTTCTCGTGGGGATTCGGGAAAATCATGTACCCTATGTCCGTCCCGGATAATGTAGGATTCTAATGGTGAAAGAATTTTTCAAATCGGTCCAGTAGTTTCGGAGCCTATTCAATGCAAACAAACAATAAAATCTTTCCTCTTTATAATATGTATAGATATAGATTTTAGAAATGTTACGTTTATTAAAACACATTCATTGGGCCTTTTTATAATTCGAACGGCACGGCACGGCACGGCACGGCATGGCAGAATTTGTGTTACCATTGCCTCCTATGTTCCCAGGTTCTAGTATCACTAGTAAATAGAAGGCAATGGTAATACAATTTTGCCGTGCCGTTTTCGAATTATAAAAAGGCCCATTACCTGCTTAAAAAGTAAGTAAATAGTACTTTCTATCTTTGAAAATGTTGAAATGTTCAAACAAGTGAAGCGATGTAAAACTGTGAAATGCAAAAAACGCTTTTAACAAAATAAAACAAGTACTTATCTTAAAGCCTTTTATTTGTAAAAGGACTGTTTTCAAGTCGTCTTCAAGACTTAGGAAGCGACGCTCGGAACAAGTTTTATTGAAAACGAAAGAGTTTAAAGCTCTTTAGCTGCAGATTGAAAAGAAATTGTTCGAAATAGCCTCTTGTAGGCGGTTCGCTGGGCTCTATTTCAACTTGGCACTGAAAATGGTGTTGATATTAAATAATGTTTAGTTTCTTGATTATTTCTTATGAAATTGTCAGGTGACTTGTTATGTAAGAAATCGAGAAGTACCTTATGAACGTACATCTGGTGAACGTACACCAGGGCCCCGATTCTGTAACTTCAGTTGTGTGTGGATGAATGGTCACCATTTTATCCGTTCAGGTGGCGAAATTGAGAACTATCCAAATTTCATACATCTAATGACGTCTGCTTTGACTGGTGGCGCCACCGCCGACTGAATTTTCAGTTGCTAGGTAGTTTGCAACTCTACGTTCGGTTGGCGGTAGCGCTGCTGGTTGGGGTGGTTGTCAGCAAGTATATGAAAATTAAATAGTTCTCAATTTCGCCACCGGAACAGATAAAATGGCCTCCATTCCATCAACACACAACTGAACTTACAGAATCGGGGCCCTGGTCACAAGACTTTAATTTGAAGTGCGCGAATTTACCCACGGGCCACCTCATTTACCTACCATTGAAAATCTGCTTCGGTCACTTTATATTAATTTATTCATTATTGGCGTATTAATCGCGTAACAAACGTACAAAAAACAAAATACAGTCGAATTAAGAACCTCCTCCTTTTTTTGAAGTTAGTTACTAAAAATACTTTGTAATGTCGTTTATCTATTGCTCGCACAAACACAAACTTTTATATTGCAAGAGTTTCAACGTATAAAGTACCTATTTCGTGTTTTTTTTTCCTTTGGGACCCCAAACTCGGTAACTTTTCAGGTAGTTCTACCTTCCAGGTAATCACATTACTTTGGTAATGTTTTGACCTCAAAAAACTTTGTCAGTTCGGCTATGTTATATCTATAGAGATTTTTTTCTCAGAAACTGCAACTGAAGGAAGAAAATCTTGTGTTGTCATTCTAATCTCTGGAGGTTTTACCGAAGTTTAAATCACCGTGAAACAGGTAAATTTGATTTCGTGTTTAAAAATTCAACAAATTAAAAGCTTCTCATCCGAGAAATAAAAAGTGACATAAATGAAAATCACATAAACCTTATGATGAAACTAAAAATCCTTACAAACACTTTCTATTTTCGTAAAATATTTAATCCTTTCATTTGATAATTCTGTATTTTATGTTGATAGAACTGCATACACTCACGCCCATAATCTATAACGTGGTCCTAGAACCACTAGATACCACGTTTGACACAAATTGTGAGGGTTGTGAGATGGAACAAGTTGCATAATGGTGAAACGTGGTCAGCTTTTCGCCCATTATACAACGAAACCCTCGCATCCCACTTAAAGACTTTTACTGTATACCTGGGAAAAGCAGTAGCTGGCACATTAATAGAATTACCCGTTTCTTAAAATGCTACTGGTTCTCAAAATATAAATTTCTTTAATAATTCAAATCTCATTAAAAGAAAATAACAACTGTGTTTCATTGTGTGCTTGTGTTAAGCATATTCTATTCTACCTAGAGTTCCACGAGCAATTTCGCAAACTAAAGTAAATGTCACACAGTTTAATCGCAACTTCCCTCTCATTTACATACAAAGTAAATCTCATGCTGCAATGCGTTGCGGCGCGATTTCAAATAAAATATTCATTCAGTGTTGCCAGAGTAACAAGTTATAACGTCACATAACGTTTTAACGTTTTAATGAGTTGGTTATAAGGAGTTAAATGTGTCGTTTCTCTTGGGTAAAGTGCTCTTTTGCCTTACGAATGGCGGCATAAATCTACTTTTATTATGTGAGGTGGTGACATTTATTTGCTAGCAATCAAGTTAGGAATGATTTTAATAAGGATTCTGAGTCTGTGTGGTCGTTTTGCCGACTTGATATCTACTGATGATGTATTTGATAAAGTGTGTGAAAGTAGGTATATTTTTGGAATTTTATGTCTCAAGACCTGCCTTCTAGGTTTGCCCACTTTAAGAGATCTCTTGGTTACATAACTCGTATGTCTTGTTAATTATTTTCAGTTTTGTGTACTGAATTCTCATTAAAGTTGTTTCAGAAATAAATTTTAAAAGTAAACCAACACGTTATGCAGCGGAAACTTTATGTGTTGAAAATTTTTAGTAGGTACAACACTCACTATCATGATATCAAATTTTAAAACTTTTTGGTTAAAAGCCGGCATTGAATCTTATGACCAGATCCAGAAAATTAAGTAACAAAAAATCCTGACCCTTTGCTTAGTAAATTTTTATAGCAAACACACTTCAAAGGCTATTAAGGCCTCTATTTGAAGCCAAGCCCACATTAACCTCGTTTGCAGCCTCCCAAAACCATAAACTTGTAAATATGTAGAATCTACGTAGTATGACACACATTGAAAACCTTCGGGTCCTGTTGACCTTGTCCCTTCTAGGTATTCATTATTATTCTGTGCTCGAAATTTCGCAACTTTTCTTTATAATGTTTTTTGTGACCTTAGTGTCGTCCTTTTATCTTACGGCAACTTTTATAGAGCTTTATTTATTTTCATTTTATCTTCCTTCCTACTGGAGAAAGCCGGTTTGCCAGTAACTGAAACCAAATTGTGATTTAGTAAAATTACGTTTGCATAAGTCGACTGCAAAATGTGCCGTTTTTATCGATAACAAGAAACAGTTCATTCCCATTCTCACTGATTTTTTTCTTTCCGTAAAAATTCTATATGCACAGCTTTTTTTTATGATTAACAAAAATTTTGTTTACATCTGTAGCTTACAATGGATGTACTTTGACATCACCTAAAGCTGTATCTGTGTCTGAGCAATCATTGTTGTTTGTTTCCCAACAATGTTTCGTGACAACTATTTTATCTAAAGAATATTTGAAACAAAGACTTCCGAATTCGGAAGACGTTTCAAACTTTGTAGAACTATAGTCCGGGAGCATATTGTTGGAAAACTGCCTGAATATTCAGGGGTTGTTTAATACAGCATTATAACAGAGACGACCTTATCTTTGCTAGCTACTTGCCGTCAACTTCCTTTTACTTTATTAATCAAGACAATCATTCAAACATAGTCTTAATCTAGAACTTCTTATTGATTGCTAACATAAAAGGAGGGGTTAATGAAAGAAAATGTACATGTGCACTATGAAACTTTAGAAAGCCACCTAAAGTTAAACCACTTAAAGTTAGTTTATTTATACTAAATATTAGGGGTCTGTTATTGGCTAATGTCTAGTTGTATTGTTGTTTATTTAGTTGTATTGTTTATTATAAGATTTGTAAAATAGCTGAAGACTCTAGGTTCCTTTATAAAAAAATGTACCTAGGTGAATCCTTTATAAGGTAGTGAAAAACACTTTAACAGGTTATGAAGAAGCGGTCTTAAAGGGATATCTTCCAGTCTACCTTAGCGTAGTTGAGGAAGGAGATGTAACTGTAGGTTTAGTTTAAAAAAAGCATAATTTCAATATATAAGAAATCACTTTTACCACGATTTCTATGATCTATCATAAAGAATAAAATTTATAAGTAGGTATCTATACATAATTGGAAACGAGTGATTGCTTATCTAACCTTCTTTGTTATTTGTTTCAGGTACTAATAAAATGAAAATAAGGAACGGAAAAATTCAATATTAAAATTGAAGATCAGAACTCAGGAATACAAAACTCACTTAAATCCAGAAATTGGTAAGGCAAAACGAATTCAGCGATTCGAAATTCAAACGAACCAATGACGAACGACCGCGAGCGTTATTGGAGACTTCAAATTAAAAATGGCTGCTGCGGTTGGAAAATTAATTTATTCATTAGGAGCAAGAACGAGTTTAATATAAAACGAATGTATTTAAATGATACGAGATTTTTGATGCCAGTGCGGGTGAAAATACATATTTTTGTATTTATTTTCATAATAAAATTAAAAATTAGTCTTCATTCATAGAACTGAACTATGTTCAATTGATAGAGCTAGAATAAAATGAGAAAGATATCACGGAATTGCTGTTCGTTTACCAGATTTATTGCTATTTTCGAGAAAAAGGCAGTAAAATAACGAAGAGTAAAGTTTCTTCTGTTTTAGTACTTAATAAAAACAATTTAATATAATTAAACTGATGAAATAGATGAAGCGTGATATGATATAGCGCGGACACAGTAGATGAAATAGACTATCTACGAAATGGACCCATTTATAAATATGTCTAACAACATGACTCACAGGGGAGGTTAAAATAGGCTTGTTCGCTAATCGGGTTATACATACAGACACACCAAACAAAGCAAAGGTCAGTGATCTTTTATATTCGGACTCGGCAACTAGAATACTGCCAATTTTTAGTGTATGCATAAACATTTTTGAAAATAAAATTCCTTGAAATTTGGCCCTCTGAAATTACCTGCTTCCACACCATACACATAGTTACAGATAACATGCAAACAAAAAGAAAAATAACAAAATCAAAATGTAATACATAAAGGATTTTCACATAAAATAAAGAATCTTTCTTTGACAATTTAGCTAAGGTTAAAGTTAACTCTAAAACATTAACAGTTAACTTAAATTACCTAATCTAATTTATTCTTCAAACTCCCGACCCATCAGCCATAAAACACCGCAAAAACCCCAATTATGTCAGCTCACTAATTGACGTGATACAAGCAAAGGCTGGTAAGTAGATTTCCCAGTAGCCTGCAGAACTGTTGGCGTAATTTCAATAATTACTGCAGAGTAACCGGCCGCCTGCATGCGACCGTGCTGCCTTGCTGATTTCGAACTATTTAAAGTATTCCAGCGTCGAATTCAGATGCAAATACCAATCAAATTGTTGCTCGGGTGAAAGGAGACGGGAATGCTGTCGACAATCTATACATGTTGGTGCACTGATGAGTTATTCGATTTTATCAACATAGACCATTGAAGTAATAGCTCAATGACATAGACACATAAATAATTTGAACGAAGAATGAGACTATCTTTTCTAAAACTATTTTCTAAAACTACGCTATCATTTGATATTGAAGAGGGCACACTACACATATCCTAATTCATTTATAGAAAACATAGATTTATTCTTTCATATCTCCATAATTTATCTGTTGTCTTAATATTAAATACTTTTACCAGCTGCTCTAGCACGATAACGACAAACTCGCGCTCGGCTCATGCTGAAACTTTGAAGGCTTCAATGTAGGTTTTATAAAACGTGGCGTTATTAACAGAGTAATAGAGGCACAAAGTAGGTCGCAAAGCTAATAAGTCTATGAAAGCGGTATAATTAACCCAAAACCAGTTCCAATATATCAGTTTTGGCTAAGCCATTAATCAGAAGTGGCAAAATTAGCTTATCTAACTCAGTTACCCCAAAATTTCGAAGGCTAAATAGAGCTATAGGCAAGTTATGAGATACGATAATCTATCACTATTCATGATTAACTCAGTGTATTAACTACGACAAATTTCAACATTATTTTTGATTTTATAGTTTACTAGCTTTTCGCCCGTGGCTCCGCTCGCGTGGACTACAGGTTATCCCACAGTTGGGCACGATTTTATCTCATAGTTTGGGATAAAATGTAGCCTATGTCCTTTTGCAGGCTCTAATCTATCTCTGTACTGAATTTCATCAAAATCGTTTCAGAAGTTTAGGCGTGAAAGACGGACAGACAGACAGACACACAGAGTTACTTTGGCATTTATATTATTATAGTATGGAAGTATGGATGTAAGTTAGGAGCACTTTTATGTTGGTGTACCAATTAAATAACATACGACTAGGTCTATAAGTTTTTATTTTATTTTAAGATGGGTTAACTCTTGACCTCAATCTTGACCATAAAGGTCAAAGATGAGGTCGACGATGGAGCGAGTTAACCCAGAAAATGCCTATAAAGGCACTGGTACTCCCACATACTGACGGAACACAACAAGCTGTTTGGCGTCGGCCTTCGGTAGGAGGGTGGTCGCGAACCAGACGGCCCTTTACAGAGCCTTCCACATCGCATGAGACCATAGGACGACACCTCAGATTCACAAAAAAATGAAGTGTCGTTGCCTGGGATGGATTACTGGGAGGCAGGTCTCATTTGTGCTTCCTTAGTCGCCTCTTACGACACCCACAGAAAGGGATAGGGTGGTGCTATTCTCAACCGATCACCACATAGTATTTTATCAATGGATTCTCATTTTTATGACTTTTTCGAAGCGTTTGATTGCATTTATTTAATTATATAGACATTAACATTAAAAATATTGAAAGTATTCTGGAAAAAAAATGGGTTGAAGTTTAAAAAAAAGTTTGAAACCTATTGCTTTTCAAATACGAACTACGATGAGTTATTAGTTTTCTTTCAAGGTGTATTTCTTGGACTATTTTTGTTATTCGATATAATTACACTATTATTCATAGCAATGACACTTGGAAATCCCTAAACAGAAAACAATTTACATTTCGACTAGTCAAACACATTCTTGTGAATTTGTTTTTTTTTTTGGTGTACATATTTGGTGTGGTAATTTTGTTTCACGTTATTAATTCTCATACTAATTTCCAAAATATTCAACCATTAATTAATAACCCTAAAATTAGAAAATGTTGAAAACAAAATCAGAAATAGTTAAGAACTATCTTGATTATGTCAGTTTTAAAACGAAAAAAAAACAGATACACACGTCTGAATTATAACACCCGTCTTTTTTGTCAGGGCTTAAAAAGGGCATAGCGATTTTCAATTTAAGCTAGTAATTAGGATAGGCGCTAAATTGGTTTACGGTTGGCTGTTACCCTATTACTGCGCCAAATCCAGGTCACCCATAAGTCACAGAATACACGATTAGCTACAGGTAATTCAATTTTGTTCGTTAGCGTCAAAGTTACAATCAATGCAAGTGCTTTAACTACAGTAGTTTAGCTTTGATTAAAATATCAAGGTGATTTAAGTCCACTTCAGTTCTATTTTACAGAAAGTGAGGTTTTAACTCTTATTTTGCCCTTTTCTGTAATTTTGAAATAGGTACATAAATGCATCTAAGTTCTTGTATGTACTACTTCTAATATATTAGTAAAATTTTCAACTAAGTCTTTGTTCCTCCGTCTTTAAGTTGATAAAATCATATCCTGATGTTGGAGGCCAAGATCCACTTTCGGTCATTGAGCCAGTGAAGTAAAGTATATCCTGACAGAATCCATGAAAAAATCTAATGATGAAGATAATGATACGTAGATATAGTAGATACACAGGTACTGTTAGTCAAAAATATTTTTAGCTAGACAGCTCTTGATAATTAAGTCATACGATATAGGGACAAATAGATAAAACGTTTATTCAATTACCAGCAACTTTTACATAAACATAAACAAACAACTTCACGCAATACACAATAACAAACACAGTAAAAAATCAAGGGAAATTGTGATGTGAAACGCTGGTCAAGGAAGAGATCCTGACTCAGCTAGAGTTGTCGTTAAAACCAAGTCAGACGCCATTGTGCGGTTTGAAAACTCTGACACCAGGGTTAGCTAAGTTCGCCACATACTTGACTATACCTACACGATAAGAAGAAGAAGAGTTGTGGTTGAAGCCACAACGCTGATATTCCGTCAATGCCTTTAAAAATATACGGGAGAAATAGAGAAAGACAAAAAGCAGGCCTCTCCTAAAGGTCTCCAAAATACTCTCCGAAAATTGCCAAACACGTTCTCTTTACATCAAAACATATACAGGAACAATTCGATCAAAACTTTAACGATTCCTAAGCATACATCGCATAAATCTAAATTGCACTCACAAAACTACTGCAAACAAACGACAACAGCAAAACTCACTTTGCTTTCTAACAACGAAGTTCCGTTTTCCAAAGCGACAAGCGAAATTGATTCATAATGTATTGTTGTTGACGTTGAGTTTCCTAAAGCTGAATTCTATTAACCTATTTCACTAGTTCTAATCGTAACAGGTGGAGCTGTGTGAATGCTAAGTGTAACGATTGTGATTGTGAAGGTATAATTGTTAGTAGTTTTAATGGGTTTATGTGTAATGCTAAAGCTCTATTTTCTAGAGTTACATTATCATCGCTGGATAAGCCACTGGACTTAGAAATGATTTAAATGAAATGTTTCTTATATTTCTTAATTCTTCTGACGTTTCAACGATTACCAATATAAACCATGGTCATTTAAAAAGCTTTGTACTTTCAGATTATATACTTATTTGCCAATTAAAAGCTTTGATTCTTAAAAGAACCTTGCTTGTTGGCACATATTCTGGCACATATTCATAAATTGCCATAATTCAGACAGTTATTGATTTGTCTGAATTACTTGACCTACCACTAACCGCAAGAAAAGGGACCAAATTTATAATTCAAGACCTCAAGAACTTCCAACATTACTTTTTTAACAAAAGTTAAGTAGGTATCCGCCGAACAAAAAGGTGCGTATTTCAAAGTCATTCGATAATTTGATTAAACCGTGATCGTCAATAATAGATACCTTTAGAGGCTTATTCTTGTCTCGCTGAATAATTTATCTTCGCGTTTGACATCGAAGATTAGCCCTGAAATGGGTTGGCAGGCATCGGTTGCGGGAATTACGAGATAATTTCGATTGCTCGATCGATTTTTGTTTGTTGGATTCTGTAGGTTTTGGGTAGTTTTAAGATTTGAAACTTAAGAAGAAGATTTTCAAAAATGTAGTTAATAAACAGATTTAGAAGTTAGAAACAGCCATGGCATGTAGCGTAGGTGTAGAGCTTTCAATGATTTTTTTTTTAACCAAATAAAACTTCCTAATAAAAAAAATGGGAAAATTTATTTTACAATTCAAATATTTTACACTTCGATAAATAATTTAAGCTTATCAAAATTATCAAACTCTTCTTGCTCATTCAGATTTACAGCATCGTAATCGTTTTGACTTCTTTTACTTTCGCCTTTCACTAATTTATCAATTTCAAGTAAAGTCTTACCGTGGGTGTCCGGCATTATTTTGTTTATAATTATAAGAATTACAGTCATTGCCAGTAGGACGAAAAATAACATTCCATGAATACCTAAAATGTCTTTTATGGACGGTATTAAAGTAACCATGCTATTACCAAATGCCCACAAGTAAGCACATGTCAAAGAACTGCCTATTCCTTTATACGACATAGGAAACATTTCTCCTATCAAAGAAAATGGCAAAGCGGTTGTGCCTAAGGACATGAACATTACAAATCCTGTCACAGCACTCAAAAGCACCCATGTGTAGTCCTTTGAAAGTATTTCTATAGACTGTAAAAACAACATTAAAGACGTCAAAGACAGAAATATTATCGAAAAGGACCCAGTAAAGACAAATAACGTTTTTCTTCTTACAATTTGAAGTAAAACACAGGCTGTTAAAGAACAAACCAAAGTCAAAACATCTAGAATAATAGTACCGATGTATTTTCCATTAGTTAATTTGAAAACGTCTCGGAATGAATAACCTGAGATGACATTTTCTCCGCCGAAGCCCACAAAACTAAATAAAAGTATCATTATGGAGAGTGGCTTCAGAAAGTCTGCCTTTATCAATGATTTCAAGTAGGCTATGGCCATCTCTTTGAACTCTATTTTTCTGACAGGCCTCAAAGTGTCTGTTTGTATCCTTAACCTTTGACTTTTCATCATGACTTCTAATTCTTGGAATGCATCTTCATCATCGCCTCTTAGCCATTGAAAACTTTCAGTACCTTTCACCATGTGACCTTGACTGATTAACCAGTAGGGACTTTCAGGCCAGTAGAACACCACTACCAAACTATATAAAGAAGTTAGTGTACCTAGCATTGATATGATGCTCCAATAAGTGAACATTCCCGAAACATGACTAAGTAAAACTCCTAAGGATATCATAGCTGTTTCTAACATCAAAAATGTCCCTCTGTACTTCGGACTACAGAATTCAGAAATAACAACACTGCTAATAGTAACAGCGCCTCCTAAAGATATATTATGGAGAACATTGAAGATGACAAAGCTAATGTAGTGTTTGTGAAAACTGATAGCCCAGCTTAGTAGAAGAGGTAGGACGGTAGCGAGACTGGCAATCCGGCGACCTTTCTTCTGCATTGTGTAGGGTATTATCACGATGGATGGGACAAAGGCGATCTCTCCGGCCGTTTCTGTGGACAATATTAATTAGTTGGTTCCATGAAAATAAAGGATAATGTGAGCACATTTAATATCTGAGACCCCTCATTTATTTAGTAACCAAAGGCGTTTAATATTGACAGAAAGTATCAATAAATAGGTACACTAGAGCTATGAGAATTACTTCTCACTATTTTGAAGTGAAAAGATCCTATTTAATGTGATTAGAGCTTTTCATACAACATACCGAAACCTAACTGAAGAGTCGCGTTAAATGCTATTTAATAAATAACTTTAGTGAGATTAATTTATTCCCAATAGATGACTTCCTATTAATCTTACTATTGGAAATAAATTTTACTTGTCTGAGGTCTCAAATAAAAAAAAACATTTCACTTGTAAACCAAGAGGCAAGGCCAACATACATAGAAAAAATGGCCGGTAAGATGAATAGTGTCTGTGATAGTGTGGAAAAGGAACTAATATTAATATGACGGTAGTAAAAGTGACGTCTGCCTCATACATTCCTATTCTGAACAAGAAGACACCAAAATAAAAACTAACTTGCACTAAGCTTAAGAAAACAATAAAAGACATTTATACTTGCTCACCAATAAACCGTCGTGATGTCTCCCCATTGATAACATCAGTTGCATTGTTCTGCGTGGTATGGTCTAACAATGCAGCTAGGTAGCCTAGACCTAGGCCACAGCTTAGGATGGTGCTTAGAACTCCACTTACAACGAACATCTGAAAGCAATTCAAATTGAACGCTGTGAATCCTTATTTTGTCGAAGCATCTTCAGACAATCATCTGGTTAGACATTTAGTTTTATTTTTTGATTTGTTATTTAAGTCAATACTGTTCCATTGCAGGGCAAAAGCTTCTCTTTTTTCTGTGCGGTGTTCACACACACTAGCGCTTCCTCGGACGTCCCGTGCCTCGGCACCCGTTTGATGTCCACTCGTTGCTAAACCTTGCCCACCAATCGGGTTGTGGCCGGCACACAATATGGATTTGCATCGTTTACTCTGACATCTGCAACACTAGTTCTTGCGCGTAGCTCCGTATTTGGGTCTCGTTTATTATTTTTAGTAATTTAGTAAAATCATTAATGAGACTCAAAAGTTTTGCTGTGTTATGGATATGATTGTTAATCAATTACAATAACTCATTATCCTTCTACACTAATAGTCATTAATCTCACAGTCTTACATAGAATTGTCTCTGCATGTATTTTCTTACTGCGTAAAAATCTTTTTTTTATAACAACCATTATGACTCGTTACAATCAAAATTATCTCAAAGCTCAAAATTCTATCTGAAAACGGAACCTAGGACTGTACGATAACAAGCAGGGTCACGGGCAACTAAAACTTATCATCGAACCACATCGAACTGACTTACTAACCTGATTGAAGAAATAGGATCTATTATTCATCATATCCATGTTTATTAGCACTTGTTTTTGGCCACAATAAGTCACTTAATTTTGCACATTTTCAACACAAATAATGTTTTTAAGAAATTTTCACTTAACACGATTTTAAAACTGCCATGCTTGTGAATGTGCGAGACATTTATGACCAATGAGTTTTACGTGATATTTTTAAGCGAGAACAGCTGAGTACATAAAAGTACGTCACACAGTACGTGTGGTAACCAACTCAACACATTTTAGATGAAACAATGACTTAAATAGTTGAGATAGTGTCTATTATAAGATAAAATTGTTTTGTTTACCTGCTAATGTTACATTTGATTTATCACTTACTAATAACTGCAAAGCAGTAGTTAAGTTAATGATTGGAAAGACAATGTAACATGTAATTGAAGGAAATATTGTAAGGCGTAATTTTTTAATTGATATTTGTATCAATTTATTTATTGACGTTTACTTCTTTATTTTCAATACACAAGACGCGTAGTAAGCGACATGCTTAGCGATCGATACTGAGACTTCCCTTGTGTTGTGGGTCCTTTAACAAACTAGTCCCCTTATATAGAAACTTCTTCTTCATATCGTGTTGGTATAGTCAAGTGTGTGGCGAACTTGGCTAACCCTGGTGTCAGAGAAACTGTATTTTTGTCACTTAACTTTAAATAAAGTTATGAATAAGAGGTAATAGTCACATTACACACGGATTTAATATTTCACATGCCTATGACGTCTATCTGCTGATGCCTCAATCCCCTGCGACATAAGAAGCGGTTTTAGCCCACTGGCGTTTACTGTAAGATGTATGTATGTATGTAAACTCTTTATTGCAAACTCTTATAGACTAATACAAAAGATACATATATGTGCAAAGGCGGACTTATCCCTGAAGGGATCTCTTCCAGTCTACCTTAGAGATGGCAAGAGAGAAACAGATGTGGTGCGGGTTACAACGCAATAATGTTTGCATTACTACCAATTAATTAATTAATAAATAAAAAAAAAAATAATAAGAAATTAACATATGAACCTATTACTACAATATACAAACAATAATATAATTATATGTCATAATATACACATAAATAAATATATATATATAAATATACATATATATATATATATATATATATATATATAATCATATATATAAATATACTGCATAATATAATATACATAATAAATAAATCTATGTTCAGACGCACTTACCTACAAGTTACAAAGCATTAGCTATCAGGAGCCGATGGAAAACCCCAGAATTTCTTTACCGACTTCTGAAATGAAGCCAGGGAAGGAGCAGCCCTAACATGTTTAGGGAGCTGATTCCAGAGCCGTACACCCTGCACCGAAAATGATTTGGTGTATGTCGTCGTGGCGTGAGTGGGCATGAGAAGTGTCAGACTGCGACTAGATCGAAGCCGTCCGCCCGCCCCATCACAGAAAGAGAATTTCTCTTTAAGATACCCTGGAGCGGTAGGATTGTTTAGAGTATTAAATAAAAGAGACAGGATATGGAGATCCCTGCGGAGTCTGATTGGGAGCCAATTCAGTTTGCTTCTATAAGCCGAGACGTGGTCAAACTTGCGGAGGCCATACACATACCTAATGCAGACGTTTTGGAGCCGCTCCAATTTGTTAAGAAGATCTTCGTTGCAGTCGAGGAATGCGACGTCCGCATAGTCGAGATGCGGCAATAGGAGGGACTGGGCTAGCATCTTCTTGGTTTCAGTCGGAAGAAAATTTTGAAGACGTTTCAGTGAATGAAAAGCAGCAAAAATTTTACGACTGATCTCATCAACCTGAGGGGACCATGACAGTGTACGGTCAAATATGACTCCTAGATTTTTGACAGTAGAGGAGTAGGCGATTGTCTCACCGTCAAGGACCACACTGGGAAGAACAGCATTAGATAGTCTAGAGATGAAATAGTGACTACCAATGACGATAGCCTGAGACTTAGCAGCATTAACAATAAGCCCGTGACTCCTGGACCAGGCAGAGATGACGCGAAGATCAGAATTAATAGTGTTGATGGCCCTGGAGAAGTCACAAAACGGCGCAGAAGCGTAGAGCTGTAAGTCGTCGGCATACAGATGAAATTGAGATGAGAGAGACGAGGTAATGCCGTTAATAAAAATTGAGAACAGTATAGGGGATAACACCCCTCCCTGTGGAACACCTGCAGTCAGTGGAGACCAGTTAGAACGCTTATCCTCGGCTCTGATAAGCTGCCTTCGCCCAACGAGATATGACTGAAACCAAGACAGTGCAGAAGGAGAAAGGTTAAGATTGCCAAGCAGTGCCAGTAAAACATCAAAATCTACCATGTTAAACGCGCTACTAAAATCAAGGAGAACAAGGAGGGTGAGCTCCTTGTTCTCCATGTTCAGGCGGATGTCGTCGGTGACTTTGACTAAGGCCGATACTGTACTGTGGCCAGGTCGAAACCCAGACTGGAGAGGATTGAGTAGGCTGGATCGAAGCAAGTGAGAGGAAAGGCGCTGGTGCACAAAGTGCTCAAGGATTTTGGAAAGGATCGGGAGGATAGAGATTGGGCGGTACTGTGCAAAGGATGTGGGGTTGGCCCTCTTGGGGAGCGGGATCACGTGAGCTAACTTCCAGGATGTCGGGAAAACACCCGTTCTGAGTGAGCAGTTAAGGACTTCACGTAAGATAGGGGCAATTTCCATCTTAATGGGAGATATCATCTGCAGACCGATGCCATCATCCCCCACTGCCCGCGTCTTAATTGTGCCAAGGATCTTGACGATGGAGGTAAAAGACATCTCACCTAACTCTAGAGGGTCAGCTGAGCAAAAAGACGGAGCCGTGGTGTTAATATGGCTGATGACCTGCTGTTTTATATATGGGTCCAATCTGGACGAACACGAACAAAAGTGCTGGTTCAAGGCATCAAGGTCGAGTGACTGAGGAGCATTAGTTAGATTAAGTGATGTTTATACATCAGTGAAGGGACAGCTGTTAACCACTTGTGTTTACTTCCAGGTCTGCTGTCATGGGACTCCAACGAGCATCAGGTCGACCTGGAGAAGGAGCTCTCCACCCTCACGGCGCAGGCACCCGAGGGGGAGGAGGCTCGATATGGTCAGTACCCTCTCTTTTACTATTTTTTAAGTTGCGTGCTTCTGGGAGGACATGGCTGGCTGGAATAGCTAGCCCAAACAGCACCACACACAATGGCCCAATCGAGTAGCTAAGTGCGAAAAACGTCCAATAATCATAAATGTATAACTGTCCTATAATATGTGGCAGGCCTTATGAGAACCCACTGCTTCATAAATTTACTTGAGGCAAAATGACGCAATTGGCAGGACGATTAGTGATCTTCATGCAGCCGTAAAAGAATTTGATACAGAATGATTTCTGAAGGGTTAATACCGATTATGTTGATTACGATGAAACATTCAGATTTTTCGTACATTGTTGCTTTTGGCTTACAACTCCACTAACCTCCAGTGAAAATCACTTTGTACAGAAGCCACGCCAGAAGAATTCCCTGGAGCTATTTGTTGTATTACGCAAGTTGTAAACTTCGCTAATCTGTAAAATCAATTTGTAAGTACAATGAAGGGTACAAAAAACTAAAAATCAAGACAAAAACAATCAGCAACATGCTTCGGCAAGTCTGACTAAAACCTACAAATTAAAAAACCTGGTCAAAAAAGTCCTCCCAAAGCTCCCACTGGCACCACACAAAGGATAAAAGAAGGATACGCTAATCTTAAGTGTATTGTGACTATTTACGACTTGTTAATATTATTGTTATCAGTGAAAAACATAAAGTTTTGTATAAATATCCATCGCACAAAATCTTTCACTCTTAAGATTAAAAGTAAAACTTGTGACGCATATTAACCAGTACATTTCGGCATCTGATAACGACTAAACATTCAGCACTTCTCCTTTAATACCATTTTATTTTTAGGCCAGTAATTTGAGAAAAATATATGTGACAGTGACACCTTTTACGAAATTCTCCATCTTGAACCCATAACTCACTTACGAAATCGAATTTCCAGTTGACTTCTAACACGTAGTATTATATATTTACGACAAAGTAATGATAGATGTTTCATTACAAAGAAAGTGACTTTACCTGTTTCTGTTGAAATGAATTTATTAAATATATTGACAGGCTCAGCAAGCTTGATCATAACTGTTTTTGTTGAGAGAAAATACGCCTTAAAGATTACAAAATGTGTTTTAAAATAGATGCTCTGAAAATAAGTTCAGTATTGTTTTATACTTACTTCGATTTTTTTGTCGATTCAGCTTTGGGACATTTTTTTTCTTGGAAACGTTAAAACTATCATATTTCAGCTATTTCGAAAAACTTTGACTGGTGAGGTCTACTACTCGCAGCAGCTCGAGCACGATGGCGACAAACTCGCACGGCGCGCCACTTGGTTGACGGTGAAACTTCACTGTGATTGCGCGAGGGCCCGCGCAAAGGCTTGCTCGCCCTCTGGCGTTGTCAATGTTAACATTTTTACATAGGACCACGGCACATTATGCGCGCTATCACTATCGTACTCGAGCTGCCGAACCACTAGTTTCACATAGGCAACATCGCACTGTAACGTCGTCATCAATCACTGAGACTACGTCATTTCGTTACGATCCATTGACGTTTTGAATCACGTGCCGAAGCCTTGTGTGATGTAATTTCTTTCAACACATTTATTTGATTGATACGGTGATTTAGTATATCACTCGATTAAGGATATAGAATTTGTTCAAGGTTTTTAAGGAACTTTTTTTATCATTATTTTTATGAGAAGGGTTAACTCTTGACCTCAATCTTAACCAAGGTCATAGATGAGGTCGATGATGGAACGAGTTAACCTAGAATATGCCCGTCGCGCCGCGTGCGATACAAATTCTGCACACTTTAAGGCACGCGCCGACGGAACACAAGCTGTTTGGCGTTGGACTTCGGTAGGAGGGTGGTTGCGAACAACCACTATATTGTAATTTTGAGTAAAACACAGACATTTGCAAAGTCAAGATTGTGCACGCAATTTTTAAAGAATGGAAACGATGACGTGTGTTGTTTTGTTATAGTTTTGGAAACTAAAAATCATTTTTTTATTATTATAAGATGGGTTAACTCTTGACCTCAATCTTGACCATAAAGGTCAAAGATGTGGTCGACGATGGAGCGAGTTAACCCAGAAAATGCCTATAAAGGACTGGTACTCCTACGCACCGACGGAACACGCAGGCTGTTTGGCGTCGGACTTCGGTAGGAGGGTGGTCGCGAACCAAACGGCCCTTTACAGAGCCTACCACACTGCATGAGACCATCGGACGACACCTCAGATTCAGAAAAAAATGAAGTGTCGTTGCCTGGGATGGATTACTAGGAGGCAGGTCTCTTTTGTGTTTCCTTAGTCACCTCTTACGACACCCACGGAAAGAGATGGGGTGGTGTTATTCTCAACCGATCACCTCACGGCAAAATGAGCCCATATACGTCCCCAGCGCGGATTATGGGTAATGGGCCTACCTCTGAAGCTGTGAATGGGGTTTAGGACCGGAGACTAAGATAAATCTAAATTCCGGAAACACCACAGACATATACACGACTATACTACGAAAATGTATGTACTTTGCGTGCTGAAAAGGGAGCAAAATTTGCTTCTTTTAGCACCGTTCCATCACAAAATTGCTCTTGTGTCTTCACCTGAGGTAAAAAAATAATGGCACGCTTAGGTTCTATAGAGATAACGAGACAAGTGTAAGTCTAAAACTTGCTTTCTTTAGCGTCGTTCCATCATTGAATCGCTTGTGTGACGTCATAGGAGGTAGAAAAATAATGGCACGCTTGGCTTCTATAGAGAAGATGAGACAAGCGTAAGTCTAAAACTTGCTTTCTTTAGCGCCGTTCCATCATTAAATCGCTTGTGTGACGTCATAGGAGGTAGAAAAATAATGGCACGCTTGGCTTCTATAGAGAAGATGAGACAAGCGTAAGTCTAAAACTTGCTTTTTTTAGCGCCGTTCCACCATTAAATCGCTTATGTGATGTCACAGTAGGTAGAAAAATGGAAAGCTTGGTAGAGAAGATGAGACAAACGTAATATAGTCGTTTATATATGTGTGGGAAACACTACGGTTATTAGAAAATAGGAGTACAGTAAAAGCTTAAAAAGAGGGGAATGAATAGTCACCATTACGTATGTAATTTTGTTTATTTTGCGGACTGCCATAACGGTAGCCTAATACGGCTAAACACGCGAGCCTCACATGACCAACTCAGCCAACTGTAATAAATATTACCTGAATTTATGTCCTGGAATGCTAGAAAAAGTGCTAATGCTACTTTTCTTTGCTTTTGTTGTAGTTTTTTATGGCTGTTTGAGAATTAAGTACGTTGTTTATTTGGTGTTTTCTTTAGGTTGCTAAATTGACCTACTTTCGCGAAATGTAGAAACAGGCTGCGATTTTCAAGTATGAACTAAATCACAGTACCGTGGGATATTTTTTGACTTTTACATATTTGTCTTAATCCAAAAAAAATGATGGGGTGACTTTGAATCAGGTAGCGAAACTTTAGGGGGTGATTTCTCTACATGATACTGAAAAACTGTCCCTGAAGAACTTACGAAATCCACTAAAATAATTTTCGAAAGGCAATTTTTCTGAATGTTTTGTTCTCGGTGGAGACACCAGTCAAAGCAGCCGTTATTAGATGAATAAAATTTGGATACCTAGTTCTCAATTACGCCAACTGAACGGATAAAATGACGACCATTCCATCGATACATAAATTAAGTTACAGAATTGGGGCCCAGTAGGTAGCACGGATTCATTTTTCGGGCCTTTTTATAATTCAAACGGCTCGGCACGGCATGGCAGAATTTGTGTCACCATTGCTCCCTATGTTCTGAGTTTTTAGTATCACTAGTACATAGGAGGCAATGGTAATAAAATTTTGCCGTGCCGTTTTCGAATTAAAGAAAGGGAGTTTTTCCACTTGACGGCACGGCAACGGCACGGCACCGGCGCCGGTAACGGTCCGGCTACTGGGAGAGCAAAAATGTTTGAAAAATATATGGCATGTTTATTTGTTTATACACTGACCGGCGCCGGCGCCGAAACGGCGATAATTCTCACCGGTGTCATCTCAGGCGTTGCGACACCAAGCTTTCCAGTTGCTGCCGGCCGGCAAACCGAACGGCAAACCGTTAAGTGAAAAAACGCCTCTAGGACCGCCTCAGTGAATACAGATAGGAAATTATATGTTAATCGTATACATAAAATGTATTTCCTTTCCATGGTCTTTTAGGTGTAATTATTCGAAGTTATAAGTAAGTGTGTACATAGATATTGTCTCTGTGGCACTGTGCCACTAGACATAAAGATCATTTACACTGTCTAGCCACTGTCTGCCACACTCTGTCTGGCGGTCTATTTTATTCATGTCACAACAAAATGGCAGATTATATTACATTAACCCACTTTCAAGTTCATTGGTCCAGAAATTGATAAACCTATCATTATTCTCCCTATATCATTTTTTCGAAATGCGTAAACAAGCCTTTACTCTTTTGTATTTTTTTCACTACATTACTTCTAATGCTCACTTTATCTTGTTTTATGACTGTTGGTGTGTTAAATGAAAAATAATGCAAGCCTAGAAATAATCTTTTTGTTTTGTTTGGGATTGAATATTTTTGTTTCCCAGCAACTGCAGCACTAGCACGATAACGACATACTAGCGCTCCGCTCACGCTGAAACTTCACTTTGATTGCGCGAAGGTCCCGCGCAAAGGCTTACTCGCCCTATGGCGTTGTCAATGTTGACATTTTGACATAGGACCGTGGTGTTGTCGCGGCGCTGTCACTATCGTACTCGGCCTGCTGATATATCACAAGAAGGATCTACAAAATAGTACAAAGGTGCCAAATTATGATATTTAAATAATAAAGTTATTTGCAAAAATATTTCTTACTTTCGGACAGTGATATTATCAAGTTATAATCTAAATCCAATGAATCCGATATAATTTGGCCGGGATCCATGTAATGGAATCCACTACATTTTAATCCGTTTATAGAATCAGAGCTACAAAGTAATACTAATAAGATAACCTTCGACCGTTACATCCCTTTTAATGGATTTAAAAGGAAATTGAAGTCTGAAATCCTCCTAAAATGATCCTACAGTAGTATATGTCCCTGATGAGAAGGCTTTTAATGAAGCGTATATTTTGCAAACTTGGTGAAAATCGAGGATGAAAGAATTTGAATGAAAAGCTTTTATTTGAAATCCTTTTAAATTGGAATAGCAACGGCAATATTTTGTAAGCCTATGACTGATACTTCAGAGTATTGGCTGTCAGTTCATCTCTCCCATGCGCTATACATATGATAGTGACTTCAGTCGGGCTATGATGATCGCAACGACATATTATCTCACGCGTGATCTCAGGGTCACGTGACTGTTTCGACCAATGAGATTACGAGAAAGCGTCACGTGACCACGAGATAACGCGTGAGATAATATGTCGTTGCGATCATCATAGCCCGGCAGAACGTCCGATGGTCTAAAAATCGCTCGCAAACTTTAGATATGCTTACGTAGAAATGTATAATCGGTACATAGCTTTGCATACTCTAGGTATATACCTAGCATTTTATACTTCAGGCCTCCTCATACGGAGTCCTACCTTAATATTATCTAAATAATGGCTCCCAAAATTGCAGGAACAGGCTCACAAATCTCATTACCTATGAGACATAACCTCCGAGATTGCACTTCAGAAAAACCTCCTCTCTTCATATATTTCGACCTTCAGTAATGAATTATTCAAGAGTTACTGCTGAAGTTTCTACAAAGGTCGTTTCAGGGGCTTTTTGTTTATGTTTAACAGGCTTAAACCTAAGCCCCTTCGGCTTAAAATAAGTCGGTATTATAGCGCGTTTACTGAGATGCTCCTATTGTTCAAATACCTTTTGTTGTTTAAGGTAAAAGTCACGAGGCTAGCGATTCGCTTTTGTTTAGGTTTTTTTTGGGTTTCAGTGGTAGAGAGGTGTTAATGTTTTGTAAAGAAAAAAATATTGAAGATGATTCTTTAAATAAAACTTTTGTTATTAAAAATATTCTCTTTCACGTCACAATAAGCGCTTCATCGGTAGGTATCAATTCTGTCGCATTAAACTTTGATTTGTTTTTATTGCATAAGTTGAGAATTAGGGTTATTAATGGATAGAAAACGACCAATTTCGGCTAAATGGATACCTGCTACTAATATTTCTTTTTTATTTGGCCTTCACTAACAAAGAGGTGTGGTGATCGGTTCAGAATAACACCACCCCATCTCATTCCGTGGGTGTCGTAAGAGACGACTAAGGAAACACAAATGAGACCTGCCTCCTAGTAATCCATCCCAGGCAACGACACTTCATTTTTTTTTCTAAATCTGAGGTGTCGTCCTATGGTCTCATGCGGTGTGGTAGGCTCTGTAAAGGGCCGTCTGGTTCGCGACCACCCCCATACCGAAGTCCGACGCCAAACAGCTTGCTGTGTTCCGTCGGTGCGTTGGAGTACCAGTGCCTTTATAGAAATTTTCTGGGTTAACTCGCTCCATCGTCGACCTCATCTTTGACCTTTATGGTCAAGGTTGAGGTCAAGAGTTAACCCATCTTATAATAAAAAAAAGGTATTGTAAACCATTCCTATCTCTCTTTGGTCTGGTCTTCACTGAGAAAGATGTAGTGGAAGTGTAAGCCTAATTACTTCATTTTTTTTTTAGTGCAGCCTGATTTATAGGTTCACCTTTCTGTGCAGCCATGAGTAGCTAGTTGTTTACAATAAAATACGTATCGTGTATTTTTGTTTTTTCTTAACTCTTAAGTGAAATAAACGACGTAATTTTGAAGGAAATAGTTGGAAAGCTCACGTATAAAGGTTAAATTCTGAAATCAAAGCTTTTACATTAGTTCAACTTGTTTATTTTATATTTCTATGCGATTGGTATCGATATATCATCTTCGGGCGGGTCTTAGGTTTTACAAAATCATGTTTATCATTAGTAAATATTGAGTACCATTAAGAAGCACATAGTATAAACTACTTTCTACAGTACATACATATATCCCATAACATTAGTATTATATTGAAAGCTTTTCTTTATAAAATAGGGTTGATAATAGCTTCACACTTGTAACCAAAAAGCATTATCTACTGTTTCAAATAAAAATTGAAAATTCCAGTACTTTCCAAAAGCTCATTCAGTTTAAAAGCAGGTAAATAAAGCTTCTCTTTTAATGCCCCGGAAACAAAGAGCACTAGCTCTAAAAGCTTAGCATATTTTAACTGTTCATATGTCTGAAAGCTCACTAAATGCAAACAGTTTAATGCGTTTTTCCGACAAATGTAATAAAAGGTTTAATATAAGTTTTATAATTAGGTTACTATAAGGTTACTTCTTCTTCTTTATCGTGTAGGTCAAGCCAACTGTGTGGCGAACTTGGCAAGGTTACTATAAACGTAATAGTACAGTTTCAATAATCCACGTCAAAAACGTAAGAGTCACCGACTTCAATCTCGATAAGACAATTTTTTTCGAGAGTTTCCCTTAATTTATTCAGGCTTCCACCATCAGAGCCTGGTTTCCTTACCATGGGACCACCCTTGGGATACTTCCTTTCCAACAAAAAAATAATAATCAAAATCGGTTCATAAACGACGAAGTTATCCGCGGACATACATAAAAAAAATATATATATATATACGGTCGAATTGAGAAACCTCCTCCTTTTTTGAAGTCGGTTAAAATAGGGACATGAAATATTTATAGAAGTCTGTAATATAGATAATTGTAGGTATACATTTATTATTTTATGGAACCTAACAAATGGTAAAAAAAATAATTTAAAATTAGTCTAATGACATTTTTTCTAACATAAAACTCCAAAGAAATCAAAATATTGTACAATTTTCACTTTATTCCATAAAGATACAATATACCTAATACTAACAGACAAAAGGTTAACAAACAAAACCAACCACAAAAATATATTTTACCAAATTAGAAATACGATCGTATCTTACATCCGTTTTTACGCGATTCTCTTTTAGAATAAGAAAATACAATTTTGTTATTTCATTTACAATTTCATAAAAATTGGATAAAAGGTTGAGAAAATTCGAGTTACACAGGGTGTGTTCTGTTTTAGACTACAATATAGGGTTTCGCTACAGGCTGATGTTTTTTTCGCTCTCGCTGTGAATCCATTAATGGCCAATATTCCCGCTGGTTTTTTGCTGAAAAAAGATTTTAAAAGAGCAGCAATCACATTTTTGAGATAACATTTTTGTGAAGCAATTTATTCAATTCAATTCAATTCATTTATTCAAGTTAATACAGACAAAATGATATCATGACAGGCTCGGGGCCCAAATCGATAGCATTATTAATTTCACAGTTTTTTAACACAACATATAAAACATATTTTAAGTTGTCACAATTTTCAAAAAGGAATGTTTAATAATATCTAATAAATAAAAAAGAATGTCTAATAAATGTCAAAAAAATAAAATTTGTCAAAAAAATTACATAAAATGTCAAAAAATATATTATTACTCATTTAAAATCACTTAGTCAGATAACTTAAAATAAAACTAGAAATTTTGGTTAGAGGGGTAAAGAACAAATCTATTTCGTCATATTTAGATACTTCATTCAGTATGTACAGCGCCTCCGTAACGGGAGCATGCATTAATAGGTTGGTCCTACTCGGAGGGACTCTAAAAACGCG
Organism: Aproaerema taeniolella; assembly: GCA_949987775.1. Taxonomy (NCBI): domain Eukaryota; kingdom Metazoa; phylum Arthropoda; class Insecta; order Lepidoptera; family Gelechiidae; genus Aproaerema; species Aproaerema taeniolella. Next base: position 1,204,314 of record OX465260.1, on the reverse strand, counting down.
AGCACGCGGTGCTACACGTAATCGCGGATTTGGCACCTGCAGCATCATACAGTCGAGTATCTGCGAATTACACAACTCACCACGAAACACTCTCAACACATACATAGCTAAAGCTAATTTTCTCCTAGCCTCCAATTTGGTGAATCCTACCATGCCGAGGACAAACAAGGTGGGGTACATGAGCGGATAGTAGGGATAAACACCGTACAGCTTCCAGTACATGTACCTCACAAACTTGTTTTGTATTTTCTCTATCATTTGAACATACTTTTTCTCAAAGGGATTCCATACAATTGCGTTACACTCAAGTTGGCTTCTGACTAGTGCACTGTAGAGCGCCCTTAGTGCCGCTGGGCTTTGTATTTCCTTCGCTTGCCGCAATACAAAACCTAAATTTCTATAGGCTTTTTTACATATATTTGTGATATGTTCTCGGAAATTCAACCCCTGTGAGACATGTAAACCGAGATCACGAACCGAATTTACACGTGACAGTCTCACTCCGTCGATTTCGTAGTCGTGTTTAATAGTATTTGCTGCCCTGGTGCATGACATGACGCTGCATTTTGTTGTATTGAACGGAAGTTTATTTTTACGACTCCACTCAAAAACGCGATTTATGTCATACTGTAGCTGCTCACAGTCCGAGGGGCTTTTTATTTCCCTAAATAATTTAAGGTCGTCTGCGAATAGTAAACATTTTGAGTCTTTTATGACCTCAAGGAGGTCATTAATCATAATAACAAAATTTAACGGACCCAAATTGCTACCCTGATTGACTCCTGTATATGTTTTAAAGCTTTCTGACGTACATCCCTTATAATCCACGTATTGCCTACGGTCTTTAAGGTAGCTGGCAAAGAAGTTCAATAATGAAGGAGAAAACCCTACTCTTGCGAATTTTTCCAAAAGAATGTCGTTGTTTACTACATCAAATGCCTTCTGAAAGTCAAAGTAGTGTTCGATTATTACTTTGAGAACTGATTTTTAAGTAACAAAGATATATTTATTGGAAAAACATTTTAAATTTATAATATATTTTTTATAATACTGCTGGTTTAATCGAGTAATAAGGGTTCTGCCTAATGATCGACGGGTCCTGGTTTCGATTCCCAGTGGAGACAATTATTTGTATAAAAAACAGATGTTTGTTCTCTTTCATGTTCCGAGGGACTCACAACTCAAGGTGTGGGCCTTTGAGTGTGTAATATTTATTCTATAGGGTTTATTAACAGTTTTAACATTCACCTGTCGCGTTAGGGTAAGCACGGATTGTTCCTTGATATGATTCTCTAGATTGTTAATAATGTGATATGTACTCATTGGGCCTTTTTAACCGACTTCAAAAAAGGAGGAGGTTTCTCAATTCGACCGTCTATTTTTTTTATGTATGTCCGCGGATAACTTCGTCGTTTATGAACCGATTTTGATTATTTTTTTTGTTGGAAAGAGAGTATCCCAAGAGTGGTCCTATGGTAAGGAAACCAGGATCTGATGGTGGAATCCTGAAGAAATTGAGGCAAACTCTAGAAAAAAATTCCGACTAGTGTCTTTCCGACTAGTGTGTTCCTTAATATTCAATTCAATTCAATTCAATTCATTTATTCAAGTAAATACAGACAAAATGATATCATGACAGGCTCGGGGCCCAAATCGATAGCATTATTAATTTCACAGGTTTTTAACACAACATATAAAACATATTTTAAGTTGTCACAATTTTCAAAAAGGAACGTTTAATAATATCTAATAAATAAAAAAGAATGTCTAATAAATAAAAAAGAATGTCTAATAAATGTCAAAAAAATAAAAATTTGTCAAAAAATTTACATAAAATGTCAAAAAATATATTATTACTCATTTAAAATCACTTAGTCAGATAACTTAAAATAAAACTAGAAATTTTGGTTACAGGGGTAAAGAACAAATCTATTTCGTCATATTTAGATACTTCATTCAGTATGTACAGCGCCTCCGTAACGGGAGCATGCATTAATATGTTGGTCCTACTCGGAGGGACTCTAAAAACGCGAGCACGCGGTGCTACACGTAATCGCGGATTTGGCACCTGCAGCATCATACAGTCGAGTATGATGACTGTATGACTGTCATCATACTCGACTGACAGTCAAGAATTTTAAAGCCCTATTATTGTCAATCTGGGGGCACGGCAGTGCCCCCACCAAGTCGAGCAAAAAAGCGTCACGGCCGTACCATCCTTTTCTCGAAGCAATTCAGACCATTTTTGACCCCCTGTAACTTCGTTGTGGATAAAACTAGAAGACTGAAATTTTCAGTAACCATGCAAGCATTGTAAAGACACGGTATATTTCAAATTTCATTCAATTTGAACCAGTATTCTAAGAATTATAACGGGTCAAATTTCTTAATTTTGTCACTCACTGACTCACCGATCATCAAAATTCTAAGGCACTTCTAGCAGACCTAGAAGCTTCAAATTTGGAATAAAAGTAGTGTTTGGTGTATGAATCAAGGAAAAACTAAAAAATCTAGAAAAGACTGCAATAAAAATTAAGCCCATACAGCCAAGTCTTCAGTTAAATTTTTCAATATTGGCTTTATTCGTAACGATGTTTTACGGCAGTTATTATTATTGCGTGCGAAGCCGCGGGTTTAAGCTAGTCCCATATAAATATAGGCGCATGGTAGTGCCCCTGCCAAATCGAGCAAAAAATGGGTATTCCCGTCATGAAAACACGTGTAAATTAAATTATTTAATGCAAAAAACGTACCTACGTGCGTATTCGTACTTATTACGAGTGCGTAAGGTTGTAAATTAATTATTATACCACGAGCTGCGATGCAAGCGAGTGAGCGCGGGCCGTTACTATGCGCTGCGCGGTGCTAGCGCGAGGGCGCGGGGCGGGGACAGTGGCGGGGCACGCGGAAAGGTGAATGTCGCCGAGCGAGCAGCAGCCGCGCTCATACGCGCGAGCGACCCAATGCTGTTCGGATACAAATACAAAAAGAAATGAGATACAAATACAAAAAAAAATACATACAAAAAAAGATACAAATACAAAATACAAAAAGAAATGAGATCCCATCAAAAACAATACTTGTCAAAAAAACCAAGTCTCGCAACTCAGTTGTTCTGCGGTAAAAAGTTGTGAGATCCATGTAATACCAAGTCGGTTATTAATTTATTCAGTCTCTACTTAAGCGACTTTCTGTCTTAATACGTCCAGTCTCTAAGACCACGATCGTGGTCCATAACAATTGAAAATCAATTGTGTCTGGAATCTCCGTACTCGAAGCATTAAGTTGTTACGTAATAATTAACAGCATCTTATAGTGACGCATATCAATATTAAAATTCTTTAATGTTTTATATAAATATATTGAGACTTGGCCATCGCCTGAAAACACGTGTAAATTCAATCGCCTGAAAACACATGTAAATTCAATTATTTAGTGCGATGGCCAAGTCTCAATATATTTATATATAACATTAAAGAATTTTAATATTGATATGCGCCCCTATAATATGCTGTTAATTATTACGTAACAACTTAATGCTTCGAGTACGGAGATTCCAGACACAATTGATTTTCAATTGTTATGGACCACGATCGTGGTCTTAGAGACTGGACGTATTAAGACAGAAAGTCGCTTAAGTAGAGACTGAATAAATTAATAACCGACTTGGTATTACATGGATCTCACAACTTTTTACCGCAGAACAACTGAGTTGCGAGACTTGGTTTTTTTGACAAGTATTGTTTTTGATGGGTAGATATTTACTTTAACTATTTTTGGGATTGAAGTCGGTGACTCTTACGTTTTTGACGTGGAAAATTATTATAATTCGGAAACGGCACGGCAAAAATAATGTATTACCGTTGCCTCCTATGCACTAGTGATACTAGAAGCTGTGAACATAAAAGACAATGGTAATATAAATTCTATCATGGCGTGCCGTGCTGTTCGATTATAAAAAGGCACATAGGGTATAACATCTAACATGGCCATTTTAAACCCCAAAAAAGCAGTTTCATCAAAAATTATTTGTATCTCGTGAAAATTTTTCTCACATTTTGACTAAACGATGTAAACGACCACAAAGGTCTATTTTTACGTGGGTTTTTCCCTAATATCAATTAGAGTTGACGGCCGCCTGACGCGCTGGGGCTCAAAGCAAGCAAAAAAAGATAGAGAATGTGTGAAAAATGGGGTAAACTGGAGAAAAAAAGTAAACCGCTTTTAGCCTGGCTGCTGATGCTAACTAGGTAGTATTTTTATTGATGACAAGCTTTACGCCCGGGACTTCGTTCCCGTGGGAATTTTGGAAAATTATGTAGCCTATGTGTTAATCCAGGGTATCAGCTACCTCCATACCAAATTTGATCAAAATCAGTCCAGCCGATCTTGAGTTATAAGTGTTGTAACAAACACGACTTTCTTTTATATATATAGATATAAAATATATATATATATATATATATAATTTTATATATATATATATATATATATAATATATATATTTCTTTTATAAAGATATATATAAAGATAAAGATTTTGTGTCCCGTTAGAAGGTTCATGTAGGTAGCTTTTTGTTGCTCTTTTCTTTCATGTTTTGCAATTAAGCTATCAAGCCGACGAATTCCAATCAATTCTTCCATGGCAGTTTGTTAAAATTTTAGTTAGTTTTTTTTAAAACCATTCCATTTAATTGTAAGGAGATGTATTTTTCATGTTCAGTCAATTATGCAACAAAAAAAATTTTGTTAGTTTAAAATGTTAAAAAAAAGATCAAAATTAAAAGATTTAAATAAAAAGTGAAATTTGAAGAGCTTGGATTGGAACCGATTTAAAGATATATATATTTAGTTGTCTTAAATAAAATATTTTTATTTTGACTGTTCGGTGTAGCATATTAGTAAATAAATGGCAACACTGTCACTGATATGACGTACACTAGAGGGCGCTGGGATGGCCCCGGCATTCCGCTGCGTAAACGCAGTGACATACTCTTTTCCGCTGCGTACTCGATACCAGAACGGTGGTGTGTTGTTAATTCTATTGTGTATTATTTGATCTCCACTATAGTACATTCGGTATAATTAAATAGTAAGTGGCAAGATAACTTTTGTCAGGTTAGAAACATATAAATATTTGGATATCTAAGCCAACATTCGTTACAGCCCTTGGCCTTTCGACCTTGGCCGTACAGGCAGATAATAAGAATTAATGACCCCCACACATGCCGCAGAAAGGAATTACCCAATAAGCTTTGTGCCTACAAACAAAGGGCTGAAAAATTAGCGCGGGAGTAACAAAGAACGAGGAATGACGAGTGATTTGTATAGCGGTTCTTTGTGTCAAGGGGTATTTTTTTGAGGAATTTTTTTTTCTGAAAATTAAATATTTATGACCAACTTTACTTGATGAGTCTTACCTGGCGTAGACTTTAATAATAATAAAAACCCAAATGATGCCCACTTGGCCTAGGCCCGTGGACATCATCATTTACCGGTGTATCTACGCCGAGCTGAAAAATCATTTCAAAAACAATAATAATAATCATTTATTTCAGGCCTTGCCCATACCCATATTACACAATCAGTCAGATACATATACAAAACAAATTACTAAAATTATTACAATGTCAAAAAATAAAAAGAATTATAATGTCAAAAATTAAAACAAAAATGACAAAAATAAAACTCATTATTAACAAACAAAAGAAAATTAATTAAAAATTTTGCAAACTGAATATCAAAATTAAATAAATAAAAATGGTGCACATTTAAACACTGACATCATTGTAGTATGAAAGGGGATGCACTAGCATGCAACTGCATCCACCTTTTCATAAATGATGAGTCCCACTCGGTTAACACGCTTAGGATTCCGTTGGTACTGGCTCGCAGGCGAGTCAACACTGACGCGCTACGTTTCCGTATGACAGCGTGGAAGTCGTCAATGTGGGCCTCCGCGAACATGGCGGAGGCACTACAGAACCTCGGCTTCTTCAACAGAATCCTGAGCGCGTCGTTATACTGTACGCGTAGTGCACTGTACGCCAGCTGTGTTAAGTTGGCCCACAAGCTACATGTATTAAGTTCTGACAGTATGCTCTAAAGAGTGACTTGCTAGGCTAGTAAAAGAGACTTACACACATAAGTGCTTACATTCATATCCTTACTACTATTATAAATGTGAATGTCAGTTGACGGCCGGTTTGGTCGAGTGGTAGTGACGCTGCCTCTTGATCGGCGGGTCCTGGGTTCGATCCCCAGTCGGGGCAAACATTTGTGTAAAAAGCAGATGTTTGTTCTCGGGTCATGGGTGTTTGTGTTTGTCTTTATGTATGTTCCGAGGGACCCACGACACAAGGGAAAACCTTAGTGTGGACCTTTGAGTGTGTAGCGTTTATTTATTTAGTTTTGTTTGTTACGCTTTTACGCCTAAACTACTAAACCAATTTTGATGAAATTTGGTAAGAGATATCTAATATATTATTAGACCTTGAGGAATGACATAGGCTACATTTTATCCCACAGCTGGGCACGATATTACCTATAGTCCACGCGGGTGGAGCCGTGGGCGGAAAGCTAGTTAATAATAATTTCATTTATGTTGAAAATCTTTCAGAGTTTCAAACACTCAACAATGCATACCGATTTAATGGCTTATTTCACTTTGCAGTCCTTAGTCTAATAAACACATTACCCTCCTTTGCGTCGCGCAGTCGGGTTAAAATGCTGTTATGTCCCTAAATTTTAACGTGAAAGAAAGACAAACTAAAATAACCGCTACAGAGTTTATTTCAGTAGAATAACGTTGAAGTATGGATCATATCATCTTGGGCAACTTAAAAGCACTAATAAAAGCTTAGCCCAAAGTCCGCTGTCAGTGATAATTACTAAAACTATTTACATACTTGACATTGTAACTATTACAATTTTATTTATTACCCACTATCAACTGCACCGACTTTTACCAAAATTCATATACAGGGCTTTAGGTATCTCTCTTTCAACCTCTCGGGTGGTTAATCAGTCCATGAAACTGAACAACTTTCCCAAGGAACATAGGTCAAAATGCGAAAAAAAAATTTGATCTCCCATACAAAATGCGCTAAGTATATGCTGATGAAGTTTGTATGGGAACTCAAAATTTTTTTTTCGTATTTTGACCTATTATTGGGGGAAAGTTGTTCAGTTTCATGGACTGATTAACCACCCGAGAGGTTGAAAGAGATTTACCTAAAGCCCTGTATATACAAACATACACTCACGCCTGTTATCCTTAATGGGGTCTTTTTTAGGGTTCCGTACCTCGAAAAAAAAACGGAACCCTTATAGGATCACTTTGTTGTCCGTCCGTCGATCTGTCTATCAAGACCCTTTTTCTCAGGAACACGTGGAGGTATCAAGCTGGAATTTATATCAAATCCTTAAATCTACCGTCACTTGAAGCTGTGAAAAAATCAAACTTCTAAGCCAACGCAATCAAAAGATACAGCCGTTTACGTCGCAATTTTCCGCAAATTTTCGACACTCACAAGGGAATCAAAACTTACAGGGTACTTCCTGTAAACTTAGAATATTGAAATTTGGTACGAAGCAACGTTTTAAAGCACAGATAAAGGAAAAATTGCAAAAACCGTAAATTTTTAGTTACATCATACAATAAAAATATTTTTAATATTTTTAAATTTACTACCCCTTTCCTCATGAACGCGTAGAGGTATTAAATTGAACTTTTACTTATATACCTACAGGTTTGTACGGAATCCTCAGTGCGCGAGTTCGACTCGCACTTGGCCGGTTTTTCTTAAAACCACACGATGCCATTTGACTCTAACTATGGGGGTTTTCAGATGGAAGATGGAACACACCAAAATTCACAATTTAACAAAAGTTTTGTATTTAAGACTTACAAGAAAAAGAAACTTTAGGTGCTAATAACCCAATTTAGGAAAACATCTTTGTGAAAACACTTCACGATAAGGCTTGCCAAAAATTATCCTGCAAATGTTCATTCCGACAGATTGTTCTGAAAAAGTTTCAGATAGGAGGCGCCGTCGCGATAATAATTCCAGATTTTCCGCATTGCGTAGTCCTTGAAATCTAGACCGGTCACAATACATAGACTATACTGTATATACATAATAAATGTAATGGGACTAAGTTCCATTGGTTGATATTAAATTAGCGAAAATTAAGGATGTGCATAAACTCATATAATTGTACGTCGTACCTAATATAATTTACACTTTTAAACAGTTTTATTAATGTTACTTAAAATAGGCGTTGGCTGGCGTCTTTTTTTATTATTATTATGAGATGGGTTAACTCTTGACCTCAATCTTGACCAAGCTCATAGATGACCTTACGTCTAATACGAAGGAAAATTTATTTACGAAAAATTTAGCACGAGAGGAGTCTATTACGTCTTAATACGAAGAAAACTTTACCTCTCCATACGACTTTAGCGACTGGCTGATTGTCTTAGTACCTGCCAGAACTTAGTGTTTTGAAATTTCATTTTTAGGAAAAGTAGTTCATTTTCACGGGTAAAATTACTCACTAAAGATTCGCTGAAAGTCACTTTATGTACAGCAAGGATTTAATCAAATTACTCTTTACCGTCCTTGCACACTTTTAGTTTTACTTTCTCTGAATTCCCTTCTTATCTTTATCACTAAAATAACAGCTGAATGTTTTATCTCTCACATTAGTCCATCAAACACAAGACTAAGAGTAACTTGAAACGAGAACTTACTTTTCGTGAATTATTTTATCTCGGAATCCACGTGACCTGAAACATTTTAACTGAAGTTGAAATACAGATAAAATAAGTAGTAAAGAATCCCCAAATATAAACTATCAGTTGGTTAACATTATTTACCAGTAACGGAGAAAATTGCATTTCAAACATCCTTTAAACTTATTGTACTTTGGATTTTGCACAGTTTTTTTTATTCCGAGCGCTTACCTTAAAAAGAAAATCTCCCTTCATATGTCAGTAATTCCATAACAGCTCTATTTTCAAGTTGTCGCTTTGATATTTGACCACGAATATCCCTTTGATATTTTACAGTAACCATTGTTGCAATCAATTCCGTAATAGAAATACGATTAGATACTTTTCTGATAATGTACTTGTACCACGAAAAGCGCAAAAGAATGTATACATTTGCGTTTATTTTCAGGCACCACAAAACACGTAACGTTTGAGATAAAACAATTTCGTAACCGAGAAAAAACAAAAAAAAAAATATACTTGAACAATGAACATACTGAATATTCCTCAATTTATATTTCCTCTTTTATTCAAAAAAAAATATATATACAAATATGTCTGCTTGTGTATTCAAATCTTGTAAATGTACAAGTAAAACTATACGATGTAGGTATGTTACCGCTTAGTTGATTCATACGCTGTGCTTGCCGTGCCTCGGATTTCCTGTAATTGAATTACGCTACGTGCGCGGAGCCTGAATTTCACAACAACCTACTCTCATGCTCTACGTGAAGTACAGTCCCGAGTGATTTCTTTCGAGGGAAAAATATTATTGCAGTAAATAGCAAGTTTACACGTAATGTTATACGACACCTCTAAATTATGTTTTTTTTTGTAAGGGTTTTATTTGTGACATTCAGTTTCCTTTACTTGCAGGTTTTCTCACAATGTTGTCCCTCACCTTATAACCCTGGATGTAATTTAGACATGTTATTGGTACACCGGCAATAATCCAGAAAATAAATCCCATGTACTATTCACTTTTTTTACCCTTAGCACATTATATGATGATCATTTGAGTAGTTAAGGCGTGAAAGTGTAACGAAATTACTTTTTAATGTTTATTAAGTTTTAATATAATTTTGGAGATGTTAGGCTTTAAAATTCACATAATATGAATAAAAATCGAGATTTATTAATTTTAAATCTTTGTGGAAGACAGAAGCAAAGGAGTTTGCATATCAATATGTTATATTTTTCAAAACTGCAGAACGCAGAACGCGAGCGTCTTTTTTTATATTTTAATTTCACACATAATTTTTACGACGCAAGTCGTAGAATAGAATAATCTATCAATTTCCTTCGAGTAAATATGTGTTTATTTTAATCATACACTGCACTTTTATCAACCAAAGTATTCTTTTATCATCTAAACAAGTCTGCTGAATCTATTCGCTACAATCTTTAACCCACAAGAGTGGTCTGTTAGATCGAAAAACTCATTACCACACTTACCAATTCCTGCTGAGTACGATGGCGACAAACTCGTGCGGCGCGCCACTCGGCTGACGCTGAAACTTCACTTTGATTGCGCGAGGGCCCCGCGCAAAGGCTTGCTCGCCCTCTGGCGTTGTCAATGTTGACATTTTGACATAGGACCACGGTGCATTACGCGCCCTATCATTATCGTACTCGAGCTGCTGAACCTTATATTTGATTGAAATTTTTATTGACATGCATATTATCTCCAACAGGCGAGCGGCTTATCCAGTTCGCTTCAGAGAACCTGGTGACGGAGATCCTGATCCACCCTCAGATGAACACCCTCATGCAGTGCATGAGGAACCTCCTCAGCTCGTTCACCAGACACCGCCATCTCGTGCATGCCGGCTACACCTTCGCGGGAAACGGCTCCTGGATTATGCAGGTCAGTTACTTAATCTTCTTCCTGGGCCCGGATTTTGTAACTTCAGTTGTGTGTCGATAGAATGGTCGATATTTTATCCGTTTAGGTGGCGAAATTGAGAACTATCCATATTTCATAATCTAATGACGGCTGCTTTGATTGGTGGCGCCATCGCGAACTGAATGTTCAGTTGCTAGGTAGTTTGCGACTTTACATTCGGTTGGCGGTGGCGCTGCTGGTCGATGGGTTGGTCGACAGCAAAGTGTATGAAATTTGGATAGTTCTCAATTTCGTCACATGAACGGATAAAATGGCGACCATTCCATCGGCACAAAACTGAAGTTACAGAATCGGGGCCCTGGAGCTTTTGTTCCTCAGCTCGTCCACTTTTTCTTATCGAGTAGGTATAGTCAGATGCGTGGCGAACTTGACTAACCTTGGTGATATAGTTTTCAAACCGCTAAATGGCCTCCGACTTGGTTTTTAATGACTGTCTATCGACAACAGCCGGGTCCGACAGCTTAATGTGCCCTCCCAAGCAAGGAAATGCTCGTGATAAATTGCCACTTGGGTCACCCGTCAGGTTCTCTGCCTCTGTGTGCGTTGCTTAACCTCATTGATCGGTCAAATTATCAAGCGCCACTGGGCTACGAGCAATGTTTCACTGTTACTTTATTCTGTGAAACGGGCAAGCCATGCTTTTATTATCAAGATTTGTTAAAATAAGCATTTGAGATTGACAAGCTTGTAGAGTAAGGCGTTTGTATACTAATTTTTAGCGTGGATTTTTGCAAAATCTATCAACTTGTAACCCCTGACAAAAAAAGGAAGGTGTTATAAGTTTGACGTGTGGCAACGTAGCTCCTAAACGAATGGATAGATTTGGATGTGGTTTTGTTGTTAGAAAGCTGACGAAATTGAGAAGGTTTAAGCTGTATTTGATAAAAATCTATTCAGCCATTTAAAAGTTATAAGCAGTCGAATGTCGGTGTGATACCATTTTTTTATCAACCCGTCCCGCGCTTGTATATGGCGGCGCGAGCGATACAATATTTCACACCCGTGTGTTCAAAAAGCGCGCAAAGGTTTAATTGTTAAAAATTAAAATTTGTAAATACAATTTCGACATCCCAGCTTTCGACAAGCTGGTTAAGGATAAGCTACAAAGCCTAGCTCATAGACGCAAAGTAGCTTGCCTATGTGTTTTTTATAGGATGTACTTCGGAGAGTGTGCTCAGAGGCTACATGAGCTCATTCCGCCTGCCCCTTTTTTCCATCGGACGTCCAGACGCACTGCGGGGTACCACCCTTATCTTGTCGATATTCCTCGGATACGTACTGAGCGCTATTCTTCATCTTTTATATTGCGCACTGCCAGGGAGTGGAATTCCCTGCCGGCGTCTGTATTTCCGAGTTCATACAACCCAAATATCTTTAAAGTGCGAGTGAATAGGCTTCTTCTGGGTGAGCTCGCTACATCCTCGACCACATCTTTGCCCTAAGCTAGATTGTGGTCAAGAGCGAACCCATTTTTAATAAATAAAAAAACCCACTCTAGTTACTCAATTATAATGTTCATTCTGCTTCATTATTTCCATAAAAAACCCCTAACATATTTTATATCCAAACCTAATACTTTTAATACAAGTCCTAAGAACAGCTCATTCACATAATAGCGTAAAGTCTGCAGAAGATTGAAACCTTATTCAGGAAATTTACTGAAAGGGTTCTTGTTAACCCTTCAAATGAGACTTGAAACTGACTTGAGTGACGTTAGCAATAAGTCTGAGTGCTAAGCTAGATTTCAGGGTTTAACGATGTAATATTACACACTCATGAAAGGGCTGTTGTTGTTGAAATAGGTCTCTCACAAAAAACTTTTTGTGTAAAGTAGGTTGACGAAACTCACAAGGACATAAATAAAATAAAATAAATAAATAAACGCTACACACTCAAAGGCCCACACTAAGGATTTCCCTTGTATCGTGGGTCCCTTGGAACACACATAAAGACAAACACAAACACCCATAACCCGAGAACAAACATCTGCTTTTTACACAAATATTTGCCCCGACTGGGGATCGAACCCAGGACCCGCCGATCAAGAGGCAGCGTCACTACCACTCGACCAAACCGGCCGTCCAAACTAATAACATTCTATATTTATAATTTTAAAATTAAAAACTTTGTGAAACCCCCACCATTCGATTGCTTATTACTTACTTTTAAACGGCTGAATTTATTTTTAACAAATACAGCTAAAAACCATCACAATTACGTCAGCTTTTAAACAAAAAAAAACGCATCGAAGTCGATCCATCCGCTTAGGAGCTACGTTGCCACAGACAGATACACATACACATGTCAAACTTTTATTTGTGAGGGTCAAAAAGTATATTTTTATGTTCTTCTTTTTGTGAAGAAATATTTAGTACATTGAAGTAGATTTTACTCATAATTTCGATGCAAGCAAACACAGTTTCTCGGATAATAAACGATGTGAATTTCCAACTTATCAGATATCTCAATGATACAGTAGAATTATATATGAATTTATGTATAAGCCAAACTTTGCTTCATCGGCGCTCACCATCCGGGTTTTGATTAGAACTCGGAAATTAACTGAGCCACGGTTTGGAATAGTTCACATGCTATGTATTGGTTAGATACGTATGTGTTTTATTAAAATTTATGTTCCTTGCTGTGTTTACACTATAACAACTTTGATTAGTACCTATTTGACAAACATGGGCTCACACATTATGTATCTTATTGGTAATTTGGTCTTTAATTTGCAATCACTGGTTGTGAAAGATTTCATATGGATTGGATTCACACAAATACATCACAAAATGTCCTTAACGAGGGGAATGGGCCCACCCTTGGAGGCAGTGAAGAAAATTTAGAATTTAAGCCCGCAACCTTTCGGTTACAAGATTCTTAAACCAAAAGTTATCACTGCTCATAACCAATATTAACACACACACAAAAGTTTAATTGGCAAAATTTTAGATACTCGTATGTGAAAACAAAGAATAGATACTGCAGACAACTGTATTTTATTCGAATTAGTATTTCTCGTTGATCTAGATTTGCGGAGTCAGGACTTAGATCCAATTCAGCGATGAATACGCGAACAATATCGTTGAAACAGCATTCGGGGAAATGGAGACATATCTCAGAGTAGACGTAAGTAGTGAGATACTCGTACGAGGGAGGGGGTGGTAATAGATGTAGATGTAAGATAGTTTCAGTCAAGTACCGAGCTATTTTCACTTTGGTCGCTTCTTGTGACCATTTGTACAGCGGTTTTGATATTCAAACGCATAGAAAAGAGAATCAAAAGTCGAAAGTGCAAAAATAAGTACCAAAGGCAATATGCGATGCTGGCAACCATTTTTGGTAAATTACGTTGCATGTAATGAATAACGTAAAATAATAACTAATAAGTTTCTTTGTAGTGTTCCTCAATAAAAATTTTGCTTTTGCGTTCTGAATAAAATGTTGCTTAAAATACGTAGTTTGTTAAAAATTTCAACGAAAAATGAGTAACGAAAATTATTTTCCATTTCATATATCAAAAATCGAATAGCATAAACTGAAGCCCAGAATGGAAATAGAGTTACACGTCACAAAATAAGTTCGTTAGCGCCAGGCAGCGCGAGGGCTTTAATTTCCGAAAATGGCTGGGAGTAGCGGATTCATCAATATTGCAGCCATTCAAAATGGCGACGGTCGATGTGGTGACATAATTTTTGAATTAACTAAGTGGATAAATGCCAATTAACGTTTTCTTTTGTCAAAACATTAGGTAATTCGTTTTTATCCTTTAACAATAACGTCAAAGGATACGTTGATCATAATTGTTATTAGTAAAAGTTCGTGCAGGATGAAAAACACCTACATAATGTTACGTATTACACACCACTCCACTATTAAAACTTAATTCCTCCCCCTTTTTTATTTATTATCTTATTTCCCAAAAATATTATTGATACAAACCAAGATAAGAGTCATTATGACCATTACTCGTTTTAATTTAAGAAATTGCGTGTCAAATTGTATGAATCTTCATGAAATTCCAATTATCGATAAAATTTAGGAATTTAGGCTAAAAATAATGGCAAACCGAAACCCTAATGGGTACTTGAGAACCTATAAAACCATAAAAATGCCGTTTTAATACTTGTTACAAAATATTTCCAACATAATAGGTTTATGTGATTTATTACCACAAAATGAGGTAAATTTTTTTGCGTATCAACTCGGCCCATTGTACAAAGTACTCAAACTAATATAAATCAAGTCCACTGAAAATAACGATAGGCAAAGAAAGATCGTGGAAACCGATATTTTATTGCCGCTTTTGTTAATCGAAGTTTTTGGGAACGAAGTTGTTTTACTTTGTAGAAAATATCCTTCATACTTCTGCAATCCTAGTACCTATCTTATCATTTCGTTCCTCATTTACTATTCAATTAATTGCTTTTTTGATTTATTGAAAAAAACTGGAGAACATGAGGTCTTCGTGTCTTCTTCTTCTTATCGTGTAGGTATAGTCAAGTGTGTGGCGAACTTTGCTAACCCTGGTGTCAGACTATTCAAACCGCAAAATGGCCTCTTGACTTTGTTTTTAACGACTGTCGTCAAACGACAACAGCCGGGACCATATAATCAAGTAAGTATCCCACTTAACTAACCCTAGTGTCAGAGTTTTCAAACCTTGGTTTGGCGACTGTAGTCAATCGATATCAACCAGAACCATCCAACGTGCCCTCCGAAGTACGGAAACTTTCCAAAGCCATCCAATTAGGTCATATAGGTACTGTGATTACGTTTGCCAGTTTTAGAAATGTGAAAAACCGCAAGAAATAAATTAAAGCGTCTAAAATAACCCCATTTCTCATTAAACCCTAACCCCTTTCAAATCCCCTTTAGGTAGATCTGTGTAGCTATATTATTTCAGAACGCAATTGGTACATTTCTCTTTTCAATAACTGGATACGAACATTTCGCTGCGTTGCTCTTGGCGTTTTAAATTGTGCCATTTTTCATCGGCTCATAATCGAATCATTGGACTGAATATATCGAGCACTTTTTATTCAAGCCTCGTTTAATTCGGCAATCAGTTTTATTTCGAATACTGTTTATAATGAAGCATTGTCTGTTGAACATATTGAGTTCCATATGTAGGTCTCAATTTGACAAAAAATACCCCGTTCCTATTGATTAAGGGCGAAATTATTAAGTTTGATATGTTTATTAGTAAATTAATAAAAAAGTGGTAGTAAAACAACAAAAAAGAAATTGAACAAAAAGCTATTTATCTCTAGCGTTTTCTGTAAAAGAATTACATAAAATGACTTCTTTCTTCATCAACCTAAAAACAAGAAACGTAATACAAATAATCACAATATTTTATTTTAGGCAAGGGACGTAAGAGTGTTAGTATACAGTTTTCCTTACAAAACTAATAACAAAAAGAATTTTAATAATATGGACCTCCATCTATCTCTTAAAGAGGGGTGAGTTCCACCGGTCAAAGCAGGACTCTTATAAAGAAAAAAAAAGCTATCTACAAATAGGATGAATTCGAAGCGTTTCAGTATAAAAATCTTTCAATCTATCAATAAGCCCTAAACAAACATCACGTCCCACGCCCCAAAAAGTGTAGCATCATGTTACGCAATTCGTGTTATACCTACTAAATCCGGGGCGAAATTGAAATATGAGACGATAGCAGCTCACCCGACGAAAAGCCCATTTTCACCTTCCACCGCTGGCTGCTAACCGAGCGATCAATCTACGTTGACCCTTCCACGGCAATGGATAGCTAACTGCCCATGAGGAACTAATCCGATAAAGCGCAGAACACATGACAATTTGTTGTGGGATTTCTGCTGATTTTGAAATGTGATTAAGATCTGAGTTCTCAGAAGTCGGGTTACATAGTAAACTTAGATGTTGTAGTTGTCATAAAAGTAACAATTTTACTTTAAAAATTACTGGCAGTGCCGCAGCTATACTCTTTTATAATTATTAAATGAAATGCAAGTAGGAACTTAGGTTCTGACAACTTAAAAAAGTAAATTTGAAATAAAATGAACTACTTCAAATAAGATGAAAATTAACTTATTGTATTTTTTGGTGGGGCCAACGATCAAATTAAAGCTATAATGATTGTTTCTCAGCAGAGGATTCTTGACAGAAGTGATTTAACGTTTTCACTAAAAATCATAGAGCAATATAAACCATAGAGCAATATAAACCATAGAGCAATATAAAACCAGCAATTGTTTGACGTAATAAACATTTAAACTGAAATTTTCTTGCGAGACCCTAGTGGATTCCCAGCCTTATACCTTATAGCCAATAAGCAGCCACTTACTTACGTCTAGCGCTCCGATTGGCTATTTACAACTGCTGAGTAATTCCAACCAATGAGGCTGATTCAATGGCTTGATCTCAATGGCTCGTGGATTAATCTATCGGTACTTCGGTAAAGCCTGGGTAAAGCTAAATCGCATTTCTGCGAGTACTTTTCTGTACTGAAGCATGAATGGAGCTGTTGAATCAAAAGATTGAGATTAGGTGTTTGTAAATTTGATGCTGCTGCGCATACGCTAGAGCAATGCTAGCTTAGTTGGTAATGAGCCAGACTTGTAACCGTTGCGGGTTCAAATCTTGATTCAGGCCTGTACACATCATTATTTTCTCTAGCACAGATTCACGTCTATTTCAGGCACCAGTCTCCACATATATTTTACCTACCTATTTATGAGTACTTACTACTAATATAGAATAGAAAAGAATATCATTTATTAGGTGATCAGATCACACATTAAATCAAGCAAGACAATTAATAATGAGCAAAAATTTAAGGTGGTGGAGTAATTGCATAAAGTATTTTTTTTTATACAGGGCTTTAGGTATCTCTCTATTAAACTCTCGGATGGTTAACCAGTCCATAAAACTGAACAACTTCCCCAAAAAACATAGGTCAAAATACGAAAAATTTTTTTTTGAGTTCCCATACAAACTTCATCAGCATATAGCGCATTTTGTATGGGAGAGCAATTTTTTTTTTCGAATTTTGACCTTTGCTCCTTGGGGAAGTTGTTCAGTTTCATGGACTGATTAACCACCCGAGAGGTTGAAAGAGAGATACCTAAAGCCCTGTATTCATTATTCCTCTATCCAAAACATCAGATTTCCTGCACAATTGTAACCTAAAACCTTTTTTCCAGGATGGCACGTTTTCCCTGGCAGACTACACAGACGCATACCAAGAGAACGAGGTCCAGCGCGTGATCCGCGCGTATGAGAACTCAATCTCAATCGACATCCACTGCAGCACCAGTGGGGGGGGCGAGTGGGCCAAGCTGCCCGAGATGCCTTTCGTCAAACACTGCAAGATTCGGGTCAACCCGACTGATATATTGGACTCTGGCTCTCAAGCCATCAAGGATTTTATTGGTGAGTACTTTTGTTTATTCAGATTGACACTTGACAAGTCAAGATAAAAAGAGCTTTTTTTTTAAAGAACGTTCAGGATCTTACTCAAAATAAGTCAAATTTAAATGAAAGGATTAAAATACATTCATACAAATTCGTTCATATAATATTTTACATAAAAGTATTAAATACGTACATACATATTAGTTTGTTTAACTCTACTGGCTCTACGCCTATTCACAAAGGTGCAGTCTTCCCCAGAGAAGAATAGGCAAGAAACTCTGAGGGGTGCTCTTTTTTATGTTATGTAAAAAAAAAGAAATTATGTTCTAAACCCCCTTCAGAGCTTTGAGGCCGGTGCCCCTTAGTGGGCATCTACTTTTTACTATCTACGATCGACGGACGGCCGATAATTGTCACTACCTGTCACTGTCATCTGTATAGTGCAAGACAGAGATGTTCTGACATTCGACGAATAGAATAGAATAGCATATAAAAATCTTTATTTTATAGGAGATTCAGGATGTCACTTAAAACAAGTCAAGATTACAATGAAATACATACAAACATACATTAAACGATTTAAATACATACATACCCATTCGTTCTTTTGACCCTACTGACTCTACGCCTATTCGCAAAGGTACAGTCTTCCTCAGAGAAGAACAGGCAAGAAACTCTGAGGTAGCTCTTTTAAATCGCATAACAAATTTTCTTATTTACTAATTTTAACTAAATCTGAAATAACTAGAGCTGAGCAGTTCATTCCCATGGCTGCCTGTCTGATAGATAATCAGAAATTTTGTAATAGCCCTTTTTGCAAAGTTTTTGTTTAATCACTGTCTTAAATTTATCCAAAGGTAAATTTTGAATACACATGGGAATCTTATTATAAAACCGTATACATTGACCCATAAAAGAGTTCGTGACCTTGTGGAGACGACTGTCTAGTACATCCAGTTTATGCTTGGTCCTAGTATTTACATTGTGCCTATCGCTATTTTTCTTAAACAAATGTTCATTTTTCTTCACATATAAAAGATTGTCACATATATATTGGGATGCAAAAGTCAAAATATCTATTTCTTTGAACATTTGTCTAAGAGACATTCTAGGTCTCATTTGATAATCACGCGAACAGACGTTTCGAAATATCGGTCCTAGGTACGCATACCCATACATAGGTACCAAATATCGGTCCTAGTATAGAGTAGAGCCCCTGATGTGGGCTACAGATACTAAATAAAACGGGCAAGTGCGAGTCGTATTTGCGCACGAAGGGTTCCGTACCATTACCTATAAAACCGGCAAAGTGCGAGTCGGAGTCTATAAAAACCATTATCTCTTAAACGGCAAAAAAATCACGTTTGTTGTATGGGAGTCCCCTTAAATATTTATTTTATTCTGGTTTTTAGTATTTATTGTTATAGGGCACATAGAAATACATCATCTGCGAAAATTTCAATTATCTAACTATCACGGTTCATGAGATACAGCCTGGTGACAGACAGGCAGACGGACGGACGGACGGACAGCGGAGCCTTAGTAATTGGGTCCCGTTTTTTTCCCTTTGGGTACGGAACCCTAAAAAAAACATTACCTTTCGGAGTACTTATACTATCTCTGTTGCCTTATGATTCTTTAAACATACACTATTCTTTAAACTTACAATGGTTCTTTAAACATACACTGTTCTTTAAACATACATTGATTCTTTAAACAAACACAATTTTTGTCACGAAAATTGGAATCATGCACAATACATATACGGAACTAGTTAGAAAATCTGAGTCAGAACCCAACAATCATTCATGATTTCTTAATATTAACGTCTAAGCTGGCAGAGGCAAATAGGCAATGCCAAAAAACTCTAGAAATTCATAAAACATTGAATAAATAAATACCTATACAAAATACCCTTTTCATAAAATGAATTTTATCCTGATAACATGTCATTTTCAGCCTGATAAGTGAGCTTTACAAATTCCCTAATTTCAAACGATATGTATGAGTTATTTTCAATTTCGTTTGCATACCTTCAATTGCTGAGTTGGGAACTTTTTTCATTAAAAATGTAAAAAGAGCGAACTAAACTAAAACCGATACCGTAGCACTCCGTTGGACTCATTTGCCCGAATATATTATTCACAAAGTCGTATTTAGGTCACCTGCCTAGTTATAACACGCTCTATAAATAAACACAAAATAATTTATGTTTTATACTGCGCACCGCTAAGGAATTATTTTTCTGCCTGTGTCTGTATTTCCGGGCTTATTAAATTAAAATTAAAAATCATTTATTTTGGACGAAGTCCATAAAGTGTCAGTAAACAAAATAAAACTTAAAGCTAATGTTAGTAAGACAAACCGCACCATCTTTCGTATTGCGCACTGCTAGAGAATGGAATTCCCTGCCTGCGTCTGTATTTCCGAGTTCATATAATATAAGTTCGAGTGAATAGGCTTCTTCTGGGTGAGCTTGCTACATCCTCGACCGCATCTTTGCCCTTGGGTTAGATTG
Organism: Aproaerema taeniolella; assembly: GCA_949987775.1. NCBI lineage: Eukaryota > Metazoa > Arthropoda > Insecta > Lepidoptera > Gelechiidae > Aproaerema > Aproaerema taeniolella. The sequence continues at coordinate 1,183,717 of OX465260.1, read as the reverse complement.
TGGTCAAGAGCGAACCCTTCATTAATAATAATAAAAAAACAAATATGGGCGAGAACAAAACAAAATTCGGTAGTGTGAAGCTCCATCCACCTATCCGATAATAACATCAGGATACTCGTACTGTTGGGGCTGGCTCGAGTAAGTTTGAGCAGCGAAGCAGAGCGTTTTCGCATGATTGCCGCGAAACCATCTGTCTGTGCTTATACATAACCCGAATTTGTTTAAAGTTCCATTCAATATAGGCATCTTCTGAGTGAGCTTGCTGTATCCTCGACCACACCTCCGGCACGGGCTGGATTGTGATCAAGAACAAACCCATTCTCAATTTTTAAGAAAGTTTGTTTTATTTTCCTTCTGTGAAATACATCTAAATTAGCTAGAGAAACTTTGAGACCCCTTATTACTCCATACTTCCCATAAAACTAAAAAACTTTCCTCAAGGAACATAGGTCGAAATATGATTTAAAAAAAAATACCTCTCCATACAATACACACATACATACACACCTGCGCACATACACACACACATACACACACACATACGTACACACACATACACATCTGCACACTCTTATGTTTTAAGTAATTTTGTTTCGTTTTTGGTTAGTTGTAAAATTTTTGTAATTTAAACTGGGAATGAGCGATTCACACCCAACACTAGCAAATTAATGCTTACTGGGCTGGCCTCAAGTGGGAATGTAAAAATTACTCTTAGAAATAAATAAATTTTCATTTCATTTCATTTCAATTTGAGCGATTTTGGTATGTCAATAAATGTATGACTATCCTAAATTCATCAAATCAAAATCTGCGACGTTATCTGAAACTTGATAGAGAACTTTAACAATTCTAACGTCACATGTGACATGAATTCCCTGAAAAGTGACGCGACGTTGCCACTCCGCCGTAACTTCTTGAAGTGATGGAATGGAATCCGAGAAACTTACACATAGTTGTAAAGTTATGTGGTAGTTTAGTGAAGCAATACATTCCACTATAGATATATGTATAGCTACTACACATGTTACGTTTGTGGGACGTTCTCCGCGTATTACAAAAGGAGACTCAAGTCAAAATTTTAACTTAAGTATTGTTTGTCTCTTTCTCTTACTATCAAAATTAAAAAGACGACAGATCAAGTACAGATCAGAGTCACAGTCGTGTTCTGTAATACGTACCTTAGCCGCTCGATTGGACCATTGTGCGTACTGCAGAACTGGTGTATACAAGTACTAGCTGATGCCCGCAACTTCGTTTGCGTGTAGTTTTTTTCTTTTGAACAGATTACACTTTATTGACGGTCCATTAATGGACCTTCATTTAGTTTATTAAATATTGATTTAGTTTAGGATTTAGATTTTTACATACAAAAGTTTTTTCCGGCTAACTCCCGTTTCCGTGGGAATTTTGCAATATCCTGTTGCAACTAAGCTTTAAGTTTACTAAGGTACCTGCATGCCAAATTTCAAGCGTCTTACTTAAGCGGTTTAGATTTTTCATACAAAAGGATTTTCCCGCTAATTCCCGTTCCCGTGGGAATTTCGGGAATTCCTTTCTTAGTGCATGTCTACGGTACCTAAGCTACGTCCCTTCTAAATTTCAAGTGCCTATACATCTTAACGCTTTCGCGCACAACCAACACACTTGGGCGTCTCTCGTCGAATGATCCTTGGCACCTGATTGCTGTCACCGTCTTCTCTTACTTTTATTCCAGAATATTTAAATTCAATTTTTAAAAAATCGATACTTGATGACAGCACTCCGACCAGCCAGTAGCGTCTGTGAAACGTGGTCCCAACTCGGTTTTTTTTTAATTATAAGATGGGTTAAGTCTTGACCTCAATCTTGACCATAAAGGTCAAAGATGAGGTCGACGATGGAGAGAGTTAACCCAGAAAATGCCTATAAAGGCACTGGTACTCCCACGCACCGATAGAACACAGCAAGCTGTTTAGCATCGGACTTCGGTAGGAGGGTGGTCGCGAACCAGACGGCCCTTTACAGAGCCTACCATACCGCATGAGACCATAGGACGACACCTCAGATTCAGAAAAAAATGAAGTGTCGTTGCCTGGGATGGATTACTAGGAGGCAGGTCTCATTTGTGTTTCCTTAGTGGCCTCTTACGACACCCACGGAAAGAGATGGGGTGGTGTTATTCTCAACCGATCATCACACGGTGAAGACTACATATCACAGTACTATACAAATACTATACAAAGTTACATACATACATACGATCACGCCCATAATCCCTAAGTTTATCAAAGTTTTTTTTCTTCTTCTTTGTTACGTAAAATAAGCTTTTTAAAGGTAGATGACGATATAATAAAATTCAAATGTCACTTGTGTTTAGAAACATTAAAAAAAACGGATTTACAAAAAGTTAAGTGCTTAACTTAATAAGCTAATAAAAGGAAAACTTTTTATAAAGCGTACCGAATGCTCTATTCATCGTTAACTAGAGGATGAGATAACGTAGGATTCTAATAGTAATTTCCAAATCGGTTCAGTAGTTTCGGAGCCTATTCTATGCAAACAAACAAACAAACAATCAAATCTTTCCACTTTTTAATATAAGTATAGACTAGCTTTCCGCGTGGGACTAAGTTTCTGTGGGGATTCGGGAAAATGATATAGCCTATGTCACTCAAGGTTATTGTAGCATTTTAATGGTGAAAGAGTTTTTCAAATCTGTCCAGTAGTTTTTGAGTTTAATTCGTTACAAACATACAAAAATACAAATCTTTCCTCTTTGTAAGTGTGGACGTAGAAGATTTCACACAACAAAGGAAACCAAGTCAGAGGCCATTGTGCGACTTGAAAACTCTGACACCAAGTTCGCTACATACTTGACTACTTACTTATACCTACACGTTAAGAAGAACAAAGGATAAACGACTTCTTACTTGAAGAAAGCTAAAAAAGGCTCAGCTTAATCTTTCGCAGTCTAACAGACGGACATTGATGACGTCACAACTGACAGTGCACGCACACTCGGTTATTCAAATGTAGTGTCATGTTGTTCCGATGTCGGGCCTAACTAGCTCACTTGTGTTCTGTAGGGTGACCATGGATTCAGGATTCTTACAGAAAATCGACGTCGTTGATCTCAATTATTTATTTATCTACACTAATGCCCTGTGGTGATCGGTTAAGAATAACACCACCCCATCTCTTTCCGTGGGTGTCGTAAGAGGCGACTAAGGAAACACAAATGAGACCTGCCTCCTAAATCCATCCCAAGCAACGACACTTCATTTTTTTCTGAATCTGAGGTGTCGTCCTATGGTCTCATGCGGTGTGGTAGGTTCTGTAAAGGGCCGTCTGGTTCGCGACCACCCTCCTACCGAAGTCCGACGCCAAACAGCTTGCTGTGTACCGTCGGTGCGTGGGAGTACCAGTGCCTTTATAGGCATTTTCTGGGTTAACTCGCTCCATTGTTGACCTCATCTTTGACCTTATGGTCAAGATTGAGGTCAAGAGTTAACCCATCTTAAAATAAAAATAAAACTTATGTTACATAGAAGAAAGATTTGTATTTTTTTATGTTTGTAACGAATAAATCCAAAAATAACTTGACCGATTTCAAATATTCTTCCACCATTCGAATGCTACATTTATCCCTGAGTAATAAAAGTTACATATATAGAACAACATAATAACTTCAATACGTGATAAGCTCGTCTTTGTACTTTTAGTTTTAACAAAGTCGTATTTAGTATATTTAGTATCTCTTTGTATCCATCTCTTTTGTTTGGTATTTCTGATTATATGCAATAAAGTGTTTACATACATACAACATACATACTTTTTTAGATATCCTACGTTATCCATAAATACATTAGTCCAAAAGTAGGTTCAGCATCTAAAGAATAAGCGAGTTAAAATGATTAAAGTATATATTTTTTTTATTATGTAAACGTACAAACCATGTGTCCCATGAAATAAATATTTTTTAACTTTGAATTTAATATTTATCAGCGAATATGAATATGGTCACCGTAGGCCCGATAGTCCGTACAATTCAGCTCATCACAAGTTGTAGCACATGCAAATCAGGCAGAGGAACTTGTTGCTACGAGCGCTATGCCGTAGTTCCGTAGCAATTCGCTACAGATACTGTGCAGTTGAAGGGAGGTTTTCGAGAGATTTGGAAATTTTACGTAATACACATGAACATAAATACACACAAATATTAGGAAACAAATAATCATTTTTCTTATTTGTTTTTGAAGATCTTACGTTAACTTATGTTATGTACTTTAATTTTAAATGTCACCTAATTTGGTAGATTTTTTTTTCATATTCTTTTAGAAATACAAAAAGAAATAAATGAACGCCTACGTAAAAAAAAGAATTGTTTTTTTGTTGATTAATTTTAGTATAAGTACTTAATAGGTACCGTGGTTAACAAAGATCCCTAAAATTCCGCAATGTCCGACCATCTGAGATCTTTCTGTTTTTCCAAGACTTTCTAAGAAACTTTTGAATATCTATGTTTTATTCTAAGGTTTCTACATCACAGCTTAAAATTAAATAACATAACACACTCCAACATTCCAAATAGCTTCCCAGTCTTGTTTTACGCAAACTTTTTGAATTTGTGTAGTCAAATTAGGGTCAGACTGTATAGAGTTAATTTAGCGCCTGCTAGTTCTGCAAGAGCAAATTGCACAGAGCAAGTTGTAGCTGTAACGCAAAAGTTAGGCGTTTGAAACAAAGCCCGTGGGATGAATAGAGAAATGGGGGGAACAAGGAGATATAAGGATTTAGGTGTAATTTGAAAACGACCGGAATTATGCGAGTTTCAAATTTTAGAAAGGACCTTAATTGTTTTTAAGATTAAAAACCTTTCTAAAGTAGAAAATCTATATCTATACTTATTTTATAGAGGATAAAAATTTGTTTGTTTGTTTGTATTGAATAGGCTCCGAAACTACTGGACCGATTAGAAAAATTCTTTCACCATTAGAATCCTACACTATCCGGAATCCTACACAATTCCAGAATTCCCATGGAAACGAAGTCCCGAGCGGAATGCTAGTTGTTAATAAAGTGGGAATGTCTACACTAATATTATAAAGAGGAATGATTTGATTGTTTGTTTGCATTGAATAGTCTCCGAAACTACTGAACTGATTTCAAAAATTCTTTCACCATTAGAATGCTACATTACCCCTGAGTATCATAGGCTACGTAATTTCCCTTATTCCCACGGGAACGAAGTCCAGGGCGTAGCGTAGCGTGGGTTTTTGCCGTCCGGAGCCAACCGGAAAATGGCAGATGTTAAAAAAGAGTTCAACGTTGTGAAAATGTTTAGTAATGGAGTTTTTTTTATATCTAGTTAAAAAACCGTGGTGCTTGTCGTCGCCCCCTTTCATACTTTCATGGGCCCACGCTACGCCACGGCTGGGCGGAATACTAGTTTGTGAATAAAAAAAATTATGAAATAAAAATATTTCAGTCGTTAAGGACTTACTTTAATAGTTACCTATTGTATATTTAGACAGAGAACAAAAAGGCTGAACAACAATCAGCGAAAATAATATAAAAGTTTTAATTAAGCGGATAACATTTTATCTACACTAACATCATTAAAGAAAATTTTGTAACGAATAAACTCGAAAACTACCGGACCGATTACAAAATATAAAAACCGGCCAAGTGCGAGTCGGACTCGCGCACCGAGGGTTCCGTACAAACCTGCTAAAAGGTATTATAGACCTGAGTATTTGATATGAATTTCAATTTAATACCTCTACGCGTTCATGAGGAAAGGGGTAGTAAGTTTAAAATTATTAAAAATATTTTTATTATAATAGGTCTTTACCTATGAAATTGCCAATTTTTCCTCAAGCTTTATTTTATTCATAATTTATTTGATTGAACAGCTATTACTGAAATTGTTGAAATTTACTGAAATTGTAACTAAAATTTTACGGTTTTCGCAATTTTTCCTTTATCTGTGCTATAAGACGTTGCTTCGCACCAAATGTCAAGTTCGGAGTTCACAGGAAGTACCCTGTAGGTTTTTATTCCCTTGCGAGTGTCAAAAATTTGCGGAAATTTGCGACATAAACGGCTGTATCTTTTTATTGCGTTGGCTTAGAAGTTCGATTTTTTCACACCTTCAAAGAACAGTAGATTTGAGTATTTTATATAAATTCCAGCTTGATACCTTCACGCGTTCCTGAAAAAAAGGGTATTGATAGACCAAGAGACGGACGGACGGACAACAAAGTGATCCTATAAGGTTTCCGTTTTTTCCTTTCGAGGTACGGAACCCTAAAAAAACACTAATAGAAAGCTCTCTTATTAGCGAGTGTTATTAGTTACAATTTTTTTTTCATATGTCACGGGAACGTAGTCCCGGGCGGAAAGCTAGTCTATCATAATATTGACTTTTGAAACTCTTTTTTGATAGGATTGTGACTGGCTTATCAAATATCCAGTTAAGAGTTATAGTCATTTGATATTTTTTTATCTTCTTCTTATCGTGTAGGTATAGTCAGGTGTGTGGCGAACTTGGCTAACCCTGGTGTCAGAGTTTTCAAACCGCACAATGGCCTCTGACTTGGTTTTAACGACTGTAGTCAATTGACAACAGCCGGGACCGACAGATTAACCTGTCCTCCGAAGCACGGATACGCTCTTGATAAACTGCCTCTTTGGTCACCCATCAGGTTCCCTGCCTTTGTGTACGTTGCTTAACCTCACTGACCGGTTGAGATCAGCGAGCGCTACTGGGCTACGAGCTACGAGAATTTTTTTTGCATACTTTGAAGCTTTAATTATCTATTATCCTTCGTGGTTGGAGTTTGAAAGTTTTTAATTTACCTCAAATCTAGTATTACATCCTCTTTAGGTACAAACTTTACTTTGACTTTCAATTTTGAAACTCTTACTAGCAGTTAACGAAGATGCAGCGTTCAAAGTTAGCACAGTATTTTAGCAATCGAATTTTCTTTTCAAATAAAACAAAGTTGAAATTTTCTAAGAAACTTTTAAACCCAGCTTTGCCTAGCCTTTCTACTTTCTTTACCTTTCAAAGCAAAGTTTTACGCCATCATTGAACTAAACTAGAGGGTAAAAATGAGGTCCTTTTACCCCGTTTTTTAATTTTAATGATACATTTACAGCCTTACTACAAAAAAGTTAGACGTGATTTTTAAACAAAAGTTTTTTTTGTATGAAATAAAACACCTTAATGAGGGGTAGAAATTGTGAAAGTCATAGAAAACAAAATAAAACGATTAATTTAAGACTTCTTTTTATCGTGTAGGTATAGCCAGGACTGTAGCAAACTTGGCTAACCCTGGTGTCAGAGTTTTCAAACCGCCAAATGGCCTCTGAGTTGGTTTTAACGACTGTAGTCAATCAACAACAGCCGGGACCGCCAACTTAACGTGCCCTCCGAAGTACGGAAATACTCGTGATAAATTGCCACTTTGGTCACCCATCAGGTTCCCTGATCGCAGTATAGTTTGTACGGAGAGGGTAGAAAATCCTTGAAGGGTAGAAAACCCATATTTCAAATAATCTACTTCCCCATATTTTTGTCACTTATCTACTTTAATGATTTACTGTATTTTTATTTGCCCCCTGAAGAAGGAAGTACAAGGAAAAATCCTGATAAAGTTCGTAACAGTTGTACATGGCTTTAAGGCTATTGTGAAAGAAATCGGTGAACCATTTTGGCATTGTTGAGCAAGGTTGCTTATTATTAAGTTAGAGCGACAGAATCTAACACCAATTATGTTCGTTAGCAACTTGTCCACAAGTTCCAAGACTTCTAATCACTCTCTGATTGTTTCTCGTTGCCTCAGGGCGGGAGGAAACCATCTCCAGATATTAATTCGTAATTCTATTATGTACGACGCATATGAACATTGTTCAACAATAAACCAGGGTATTATTATAACATACATAAGCTCACGCCTATAATGGGGATGTTGACAGTGTTTAATTTTATGAATTTTTGTATGTGAAGCAAATAATAATGCTAGAAATATATTAATATCCGAAAACAGCATAAAAATTGGTTTATAAATGAACATGTTATTGGCATTTATATTATCTTAAGGACTAGCTTTCTCGTTTTATGGGGAGAGATCTCGTTTTTACCTACGCAAACAAATAGCGGTGACGTCACATGCCTGTAAGTGCATCTCTTTTTCGTTGTTTGACAGTTTCCCCGTCCAATGAAATTTAATAGCTTGTAACTTTTTTATTTCTCAATAGTTTTCAAAAATTATTTCGGTTTTGGGTTTTGGATTCAGTTCCTTTTTAAGATAAACGATTTAAAAAAAATTGTCAACATCCCAATCCATAACGGGGTCTAGCGAACCACTTGTGAGGGTTATCAGATGGAACAAGGTGTAACTTCCACCCATTATACAGCAAAATCTCTGCATCCCACTTAAGAATTTTACAGTATACCTGGGAAGAGTAGGTAGCTGGTACATCCTAAGGTTTTCTTTCACTTCTAGTTCAGCATGGAAGTATTATTATTCATGTTTGAAATTACAGATTTGGTTTTGTAGTTTCGCGTAGTAGAAACAATACCACTTCGCAACTTATAATTAAATTTCCTCATAAAAAAGAGTTCTTCTTCGTCTTTACTTTCTCTCATTATTTGTGGTCGGCCCTGCTCATTCTGAGGTACCAGAACATTTTGTTTTGGATTTTCTACGTATTCAGCTGTGCCCGCTCCATATCTTTTTTTTTTCTAAATTACTACACTGTTGGCCGCTGATGGCCTTGACAGCTTCACCGAGCAAGTGGCGAGCGCAGATGGCTCTCAGCCCAAAATTTTAAGTGACAGGCCTAAGGGGCACCCCTGTGGGGCTCGAACCTCGGCTTAGGGCGTTACTGCTAGGGAAACGTTGGACATACGTTTGTGGAGAGAAGCGGCCGGGTACGTACCGGTACCGCGAATCGGGGCGGATCCATATCTTTGGTAACGGTTGTCCACCTTATAGCCAATGGCCGTCCTCTTCCTTTCTTCCTTTTTGTTATGGTCAAAGCTTTCTTTATTGCATATTCTTCTTTACGCCTCACCACATGACAGAACCATCTCATGAGACCTTAAATATGTTTCTTCATCAGCCCATATACGTCCCCACTGCTGGGGCACGGGCCTCCCTCAATAACATGAGGGGTAAATGCCATACTCACCACGCTTGGCAGACGGGTTGGCGAGGGTTTTGATATAATTGCAGAGTTTTCCTTCTCTGTATGCAGATGAACTTGCTTGCATATTTACCTTAGTCGCCTTGTACCACACCTCGGTAAGAAAGAGGGTGGTTCTATTCTACTCTGCCGGGGACTCAGACGGCATATATTTAACAAAAATAATTGTTTTAAATATGTTTAAAACAATTATTTTTTCAATTTTTACCTCCCTTATATCATATCCCAGTTAGGCACAGTTTTACATGTTTCAGATAATTATAATAAATAAAATAGGCAAAATATTTGACCTTTTCCAGCTCAAAAAGTACTTGAACAACAAACAACTGAAAATTTCAAAGTACCCTTGAAACAAATTTCCAATTTGAGTATAACAGTATCAACTACCTTGCTCGTTTGAGTTACCAACTACGACCGAGATAACTTTTAATAAGGTTACATATTTTTATTGCCTCAGTGTTGTGGAGTTAAATATGATCGTAAACCTCGATCCTTACTTTTTTCCTTCGTATAAATTTTCTTTTTATCGTATAGGTATAACCAAGTGTGTGGCAAACTTGTGTGTGTAGTCAATCGACATCAGCCAAGACCGCTACCTTAACGTGCTTTTCGAAGCACGGATACGCTTATGATAAATTGCCACTTTGGCCACCTTTCAGGTTCCCTGCCTTTGTGTACATTGCTTTACCTCACCTTACAAAAAAATTGTGACTTTCTGTGTATACATCCATGTGTCATAATAATTTTCTAAAAATCCCACAGGAACAAAGAGTCAGGCGGAAAGCTAGTTGCAATTGCAATCATATTTTTACTCCAAATGCATCAACAATAATGCTTAGAAATACGAAAATAAATATCCATCAAATTATACCTTTCTATTTCTGATCTTCAACTGCAATATCTGAGCTAGAAATTGCAAGCAAAGCTTGTTATGTCTACAAGTTCCGCAGATATTTCCGAAGTGGATTTCAGAACACTTCAGATTTTTCTAGAGCACTCTTTCCTGTGCTTTTCGATAGTAGATCTGGCGTATTATTGCAATTTTAAGTGTCTGTAATACTAGGATTGTAATCTTTTAAAATGATACCTATATGTTGACCTAAGTTCATTGGAGAAAGTGACCCTATTTAATTTTTATTAAGGAGATATACACGACCGAAACTTGTCTTATCCTTCGATAGACGTCCAGTTAAATAAAAGCTACATGCTATGCGTAAGTTGATGGTGACAGTCTTAGGTTGAATAAATTCATTAATTACAAATACTTCGGCAAACAGTTGCAGGTTCTAGTATCACTAGTACGAGTACATACATCCTAGTACAGGAGGCAATGGTAATACAATTTTGCCGTGCCGTTTTCGAATTAAAAAAGGGTCCATAGGCTATGCAAAGCATTAATTGATTGTGACGGTCTTGGATGTCCAGTAAATTCGTGATTACAAATACCTAACACAGCATACATAACAGCAGCGTACATACACAGTTGCATGCCCGTGAAAGCGCTACATAGAAGGCGTGGCACGAGGCTATACCTCTAAGATAGGAATTTCCAATAACGACATACCAAGTGACATGTATGAAAATACTGGTGTATAATAAGGAAACAATGGAGGATCGTGGGAAAATAAAAGGCACAATGCAGATAAAAATAGATGAGATTGTGGGGCAATAGTCATAGAAATTAAAACATTTTTTTGAAAAGAAGGTTTGGAAAAGCTTTTTATTCTGGTTAAAAGAGGATAGTAAAGACAGTACTAGCAAATTCGTTCCCGTGGGAATTCGGGAAAGTTATGTAGTCTATGTTACTCAGGGACAATGAAGAATTCTTATGGTGAAAGAATTTTTCAAATCGGTCCAGTAGTTTCGGAGCCTATTCAAAGCAAACAAACCAACACACTTGCAATCAAATCTTTCCTCATTATAATATTATAGGTGTAGATAAACGTGAACTTTTAATAGTAAATTATGTATGACTCATTTAAAAACGAATTCAAGAATTGCAATAACACTGACTTCGAAATAAATGATTACACATCAGCTATGGAAGCAATAAATCAAAAAGCAAATAAATCCTTTATTTTGAAAGCGAAGCTAGCTGAATCGTTTAACAAGTGATTTACTGGAATAGCCAGGGGCACTATTTTTGAACTGCTCGTTACTTGTTGCTACATGTGAGATTCTATAGATTTTGAACTTTTTAAGCTGTATAAGAAGACTTACTCATTGAAGTTGTATATTAAAAGTGATTAAGAAAAGATTTTGGGAGTCACGCTGGACTGGGAGTGAAAGAAATACTTATAATTTTCCAGCTGCCGCCTCTTCCCAGGATACTGTAGAAGCCAGTAAGGACGCGAGGGTTTTCCTGTATCCTGGGCGAAAGGCTGACCACCTATCACCACTATACTCATGTTCCATCTAATAACCCCCAGAATGGATGTCAAATGTGGCCTCAAGTGGTTCTAGAACTACAAGATGTTCTGCCTACCCTGAATGGGATTACAGAAGAAGTGTATGGATGGACACGACGACGTATGTGCTTAGTAAGGGAATGAGAAATTTCGCCGCTTGACTTGAAGGCACGATAGCTCAGTTGGTTAGAGCACCAGGAGATCTGATCCTGGGGTCGTGGGTTCAAGTCCCATTCGCGCCGAATATTTTTCTTTCCCTAAAAATTATTTGTATGGATGGAGATGGAGAAGTCAATAGAATTAACCCAAATCCAAGAGAGATACCGAGCGAGCGATTTAAACATAGTTCCCTAACAAGGCAACCGAAGTTGTCAGCAGGCATCAAATGCAGGTTATCGTGTCTAGATATATTTGCAGTATCATGTATTTCATGCTTGTCTGTTTTCATGGATCTATGATTTTCTCATGCAGTAACATTATATCCATTTGATAGTAGAGAACGATCGAGAAATTTTAACTTTTATAGCTAAGGGATCGTACTCTATATCGTTTCATTTTATTGCATTATCCTTCATGCGATCGGAAATATGTCAGTCTATAATAGTAAATTCGTTCAATGGTTTTAAAACCCGCAACTTTGCCCTAAGGTATATTCTATTGTGGACAAGAGCAAACCCATTCTGAATAAAATTAATAAATAGAAATAAGGATTATTGCGGAACACTATTTATGTCATTTCAAAATACAGAAGAAGTTACTAAAATGTTAAGAAGACTATAGTAAATAAAATATGTGACGACAAACTTCAGATGCAAGAAAAAGTATACCATTGACCTACTTAACCTAACTCTAGGCAACTTTAGGTACACCAGAACAGCTTATTTCCTTCACTAAGGCAACCTAATAACTGACCTGGAGACTGCAATATTTCTGCCCTACTAACTACATATCATAACATGTCAGGGCGATTTTCACCTTAAGACTTGTGACTTAAAAACTAAATTGGCTTGCAGGGGATTAAAACTAAATCTTAACGTTGAAATTATTGAAATCTAGCAACGACGTGTACTAGAAGAAAAAACAATGAATTAAGACTTCAAAATAAAACCACATAAGTTAAAGTTCATTAAGTAAGGCGTTAATGAGCACTTAATTAACTAAACGATACTTCTGAAACTGAAAGTAACGTTCAAATGACTTTTTTTTGCATAAAGTTTTCTGCAATATGATTTTTAGAGCTGATTAATGTGGTTTCTGAATGTCTCAAAGGCATCAGAGCTTTAGTTTATCGTACAACAGTAAAATATGAATTTACTGATAGCCGATGAATTTACGTATTGTTATACAACTTAAAAACGTATAGCAAACATTTTATGATTTAGACAAGGTTGCGAATCAAAACTATCCTAATTGAAAGTCATAAAAGTAAAGGCAGTAAAATAAATATTAGCAAGGTACTTGCAATAAAGTGACTTCATAGGCCATATAGTTACTAAATAAGTTCCCGTATTCATAAAGTCATTTGTGAACCACAACTTGAAACTAAGGCAAATAGAATTAATAATTCCAACACAGCAAACTATTCTATATAATCTGTTTCAAACAAAGCAAATATTCGGTTAGTAGAACTCGTTCATTAGGCTTTATCGTTCCTTCTATGTTTATAAAACGTGTTAGAAAAACACTCACACTTCCTGCCTTCGTGACAGCCGCCTATCTGATTGCTCACGCTTGCTATGTACTATTTTTACCTTTGTATGTCATTGCTTACGACAAAATCTGGCCTACAAATAAATTATGAAATTACTAGGGGAATTTTTAAATAATTCCAGCTTTTTAAATTTAATGTGTTATAAGTCCCCTTGGTGGAGCTTTACATTAAATTTAAGTGAAGGTAAATAAGTGTTGATGACAAATGACGTATATCCATAATTGGAAATTATAATAACTACCAACGATGAGATTAATTAAGTAATAATTGAAGTCACCTTTACAAGGGTACAGATAGCGAGCACTTCGCGTGGCCGATTACCCGACCACGAAAATCTAGCCAAACAACCCGGTAGACACGATAACAAGAAGAAGAACACTATAGAATGTCTACCAATATGATAAAAATATGAAAGCTACAGTAAAATACATAATAAAAAAAATATCACAAGGTACCCCCTTAAAGACAAATGGTAAAAACTAATGCCTCTGTTACAAAAAGTTAGTCTTATAATATTAAAGTGTAGCCCGAGTAGCCATGAAATAAATTTGACATCATTTGACGTTAACTTTTAATTGTGGCTGCTGCATTAGTATGGCAGAACAATGAACATCATAGTTGATCTGTTAAGATTCTACTTTATGAACTCTTTAAAACTGGCAACTTGAATAAAATTCCCGTTATTTTGTTCAATCTTTCTTTTCGAAAGTATTCAGATCTACTCATTAGTAAAGTTGGACGTGTATATTCTTTATGTAGATTATAAAAGAGCTTCCAGACTGTTGACTTCCAACAGAACTATGAAAGCACCCAGTTCCTTTACGAAAGAAACTGTGCAATTTACTCGAGCGGCACAAAGAGCCATGCAAATGTGACCTTTATTGCTGCAGCTTTAAGCTTTACAATTTAAAATTAGACTTTGGTTTACAACGTGCTTTTACTCCGAATTCGTGAGAGCAATAAATGCAAAAGTGGATTTGAATGCAAACATTTTTATTGTATAATCAAAGTGACTTCAGTTAAGTATTTGACTTTGTTTTATTCCTTTAAGATCTGGATAAATAGATAATTAAATGTTAAATTCATTTTCAAGTAACGTGTGCTTTTATATCAACCATTTTCAGACTGTAAAAGTTCCTTTCGGTACCTTTTTACAACAATTAAACTTTATCTATATTATAAATAAATGTGTTTCCACAAGGGTTCAATTTTGGTCTTCGTTTGTTCACAGTTGTTAGACGACTCTTTTATAGAAAGCTATCAACCAAACTGCGAATTCGGCATAAAACTTTATTCTTGGAACTGTAATTTATATGTTAATCGTCCTGCGTTAGGCAGAGCCTAGATTCAAATTATTCACTACCTAGAAATAACCTTGAAGTAAAACGGAAATTATTTTTATGACTTTTCCGATACTTTTTAGTACATTTCAAATAAAATATTCAGAATAAATTAATAACCTCAGTTTGTTGGAAATCTTATACGGTAAATATCTGATTCTGCCTTTTACATTATACTTGGGAGCTGAAAAATTTATTTCAAACCACGGGAATAAATTACTTAGCTCTAGAGTTATTCAGATAATTAAAATAAGAAATAAGGAAATTTATATGATTTATTTAAAAATGAACCTCGAAGTTTCTTGCTTATTCTTCTCCTGAGGAAGACTGCACCTTTGCGAATAGGCGCAAAGTTAAAAAATTTGAAATATTTTAAGAAACATTCTGTACGTTCTATGAAATAAAGCTTTTTTGACTTTGGCTGACCAGATTATTTAGATTAAGAAGTATTTCTAAAAATTATTTTAGAGGCGGTTCGGGATTTCTAGTGGTTCGCTCCGGGTAAAATCTCCATCAACTTTATAAAGATTTAATGTTTTCTCTTGTTGTCCTCAGGATACCTGGATCAGTACATCGTGCCCGCGAGCCTGGACCAGCTCCTGGTGTCGAGCGACGTGGTCGGCAACATCAGGTTCAGCCACCCGACGCTCTACGTGTTCCCAGGAGGACAAGGCGACGCGGCACTCTTTGGCATTAACGGATTTAATATGCTCGGTAAGTTTTGTATTTTTAAAACGCTTACCTGTGTGAGGGATATTCATAAATAATTATAGGGAAAGAAATTTGTTCGGCGCGAATGGGATTCTATTTATTTCATTTGTTTGGCTGACCAACAGCAGGTAAACTGATACGATATTACTAAAGGTATTTTAATTTAGAACTAAATGCCTTACCACTTACAGGAAAGCACCACCTGCACAATTTATATTATATTATAAGCGACTTAAACAAACATAATTACTTAAAATCTACGAACAGTTAAAGTAAACTTTAAGACTTGAACCCACGACCCCAGAATCAGATCTCTCTTACCAGCCCATATACGTCCCCACCGAGGGGCACGGGCCTCCCTTCGAAACACGAAGGGGATTTTAGGCCATAGTCCACCACGCTGGCCTAATGCGGGTTGGTGGTCCACTAGTCTTTCGAAAATGAATTTTCTTGGACGAGCGGGTTTTGTCACGATGTTTTCCTTCACCGTTGAGCAAGTGATAATTAGAAATCCGTACATAAATCCGAAAAGACGAATTTAGTGGTACAGGCGCGCACCAGAATTTGAACTGGGCTATCACCGCTCTTAATTTTTGCTAACTAATTTAATCACTTTCCCCCTTGCTATCTGACACGGAGTTCTTATACTGAAAGTTTTAAGTTTGTCAAAAAAGCTTCAATGTATGAAAAAATCCCTTTCGCCTGCCATGTTACCGAGTATGAAGAAATTGTCCTCTTTCCTCGTAACCAGCCACAAACGAAGACAATCTGCTTTCTTAACTTTTTCGAAATTTTATTTGTCACTATCAAGTCAATGTCAATTAGACCTCCTGGTGCTCTAACTGACCAACTATCGTGCTTCAAAGTTCCATTAAATTCGCACTGAACATTTTTCTTTCAATAAAATTATTTGTGCTCGGTAAAAGACAAAATAACGGAACCAACCTAATGTTCTTCTTTCCGTTTCTCATTTGGGATTTAGTCATAGTCCAAAACTTGGCAGGACAAGTTAATACAATTGAGCAACTGCCATCTGACCTGACTGTGCGAATATCCCCTATTCCAAATCGAATTGGTTTTGTTACAATTTTAAAAACACACGTAAGAAGCATTTCCTACTTTTTTCTTATCTTAGTCATTTCTTTTGTTACGTTCTATTATCTTTGTAAAAGACTTAAACCATGATCCCAGGGCCGCCAGACCTTACTTATTTTCTCATGAACCAAAAGTGTGGGAAAGAGTAGTACTAATATGTACTATTAACATATGAATACCAGCTATCCTGGGCCGACGGCCAATTTTCAGCTACCAGGTTCTGAAGGTACTTCCAAAAGTTGCTCACTTGTCTTGAAGTCTGCGTGCTATAAAAAGTATTATTATAGTTCCCTGAACATCATATAAAAAAATCACGCCTCAGATTGTAGGTATAATCGCATAATTTACTTGCGAACTATAAAGCGTCTGGCAGAAATTACAGCCGACGGTGAGTGTCTGGCGGTGTTGATCATTAATTTTTATATTTAACTAATTATATTCTATAAGATTTCAGCAGCCAGACTTCAAGACAAGTAAGTAATTTTTGGAAGTACCTTCAGAACCTGGTAGCTGAAAATTGGCCGTCGGCCCAGGTTCCCTGGTATTCATATGTTAATAGTACATATTAGCACTACTATTTCCCACACATTTGGTCCATAAGGACACAAGTAAGGTCTGGCGGCCCTGGGATCCCCGTCTAACTGTTTTAGTTTGAAAAAAAAAAGTGTAAAAGCTATTTTCACGTTAAGTTACTCGCAGTCTTACCCATCCAAAAGTAATAAAACTTAGATCCTACAATTCCTCCTATACGAGACAGGTTCCACCTAAACCTCAATTCACCGATCCCATTTCGTGTCGTAACTTACTTACTTTCTGTAGCTTCTAGGGTGGCTTCGACATGATTTTTTGCTACGACACGCGTTGGCGTGATGCCAAATCGTAGCGAATCGTAGTCCTGAGCTACAGTATTCTGTAGCTACGATTTATTGGGTGGCAACACTGGCAACTGTGTATGTTACGTAGTCACGGAACCTCAAGGTTATGGCGGGTAGTTTAGCAAATAAGGATTCTTTGGTGGCCTTCAAATGGTTATTAGTTTCGTTATGTAAGTTTTAGGTAGTAAAGTTTGGCTTCACAACCGAAATTGGCAGTCCAGCTCACAGCTGTAAATTTCAATGACTTTTTCACTGTATTTCAAAAGCGTTTTTACCTGTAATTAAACTTTTCGCTTTACAAAATCGTAATCCACCAAGTCAAATTTATATAGGTTCAATCAAAACCCGTTAAATACTTTTCTTATAAAAGAAAGAAGTTGAAGGGGTAAAAGCTATAATCAAAATGAACTTGGCTTTTTAACACCACAAACTTCTGGAACAAAGAATATAACTTTTATACATAAAATATAAAAGAGCCAATTCCTCAAATGGTCTAATCTAGAGGCCTAATTGACTTGGCGCCTTCGACAATCGTTCTCATTTGTCCTTAATTGATCCTTATTTGCACTACCGCGTCTGAGTAAATGCCTTAATATTATCAGTCAATGCTAAGCAATAATGGTAATATATGTACATAAACGTAATACAAATACCTACGTAAAATCTTCTTCTTCTTATCGTATAGGTATAGCTAAGTTTGTGACGAACTTGGCTAAACCTGGTGTCAGAGTTTTCATACGTAAAATAAGTTACATATAAAATATAATTATCTCTGTTAAATATTGGAAAGAGATTTTTGAAACAGTAACGAAATTGTCGGTAGCTCCAACTAGTTTTATGGAATGGGGTCATAAAATTATCCAAACTTTGTAATCCCAGTAGTTCTATAATAGAACCGGTGAAAATAAAATTGTCCCAATGATTCTATAGTACTAAACGATAGAACTTTTCAGACATTTTGTCATAATTGTTCTTTGAAGAACTTGCTTATGTACGAAATCTTTTGGATGAATCAGAGTTGTAATATTTTTACCCGACTGCGCGACGTAAAGTGTAAAGTGTGTTTGCTGCAAGGTAGCAAAAGAAAAAAAGAAAAAAATATAAGATTAAGAGATAAAACAAACAAAACAAAGTTGAAAAAACAGAAAGAAAGTTGAAAGTTGTTGTTGTTATTTTTCAAACAGTAACAAAGTTGTTGCAAGGTAGGTAGTTGGTAGTATTTTGCTTAAATTAGTTAGCGATACTAGGAGGTACATACCCATCACAAAAAACGAGAGTATCATATAAATTCCCTTAGAATCGTTGGGTTAGTTGATTGATTCAGATCCCTTATTTTCGCTTATTTAAAAACACCCAATACAAAGAAAGCTAATCAGCATAGTCTATCAGAGCTTAGCTCTATCGAAGTATATAAAGCTGTCACTCAGCCGTCTCTTTGAATAGCCTGAGGCCTTGACATCTGTCTATAAAGGCTTGGCTTGAGACCGCGTCTTGGAGACGAGCCAAAGAAAATATTGCCTTTCTTTAAAGGCCTGTGTCAAATTCATCGTCATAAAGTTCTTTGTTATTGCTTGATGAATCAGAAACATTCAGTATTTTTTTATCTTTTATATGAGGTGATTTTAAATTAGCTAGAGAAATTTTAGACAGTGATTCTCCCCATAAAAATAAACAATTTTCTTAAGGAAAGTTCTTAACTGTACACACACTTACATATCAATTACAAAAGAGAAAAGACATGTACAACGGTGAGCTTAACTCAGGCAATGAGTTTTCTTCCAGCTAAACTATGGGAGAGGGAGAGGCAGTTGAAGTGGGCAAGGGTGTACCAAGAGAAAAGTGAAACATTAAGTTTTCCCCAAGGAACCCGTATAAATTCTCAGATAAATATTTTCGACTTTTCATGCTTTTTCATATGTTGACTGTTCCACTGGAAAAGGTTTTAAAAGTGAGCTGGTTCACTCCCTAATTTTTTCTATTTCAAAGTTACCTACTCAATCTAATGGCGAAGTCGTATGAGTATGGAGAACGAGTTTTTTTTTTAATCACATTATAAACAACTCCTTTATAACACCTTCTTTACATTTTACAAGTGGATCTTCGAGTACTTACATATTTTAAGTTCTGTCTATAGGAACTCTAGACAAAAGATATGTTTGTGTTTTCTACCTCTAGTATAGCTCCGAACTTTGGTATCATGCTCAAATCATTATAACATAATGCACTCTTAAATGTACAGATAGGTTTTATTCAACTAATGTTTGTCTTAGGATAAACACATTTATACAATTAAAGAGTTAAGATTCATAATTTTGCATGCTTGTTTACGCCGCATGCTTGTTTACGCCGCGTACGATACAAATCTCGTACACCATGTGTTCAAAAAGCACGCGAAGGTTAAAACGTGTTCTACAAATAGTTATTGAGCATAACAGCAAACATCTGAAGATATTAAATCAATATATTTTTAAAACGGTTTTACGAATGTCACTTCATTAAAACTGGCTTCAGGTAATATCTTGAAGATATTTTTAAAAAATTAGCAGCCTATCAACGGTCTAAACTAAATTGGCTCCTTCGCTTTTCAATTTAAAGTTAATTAACAATTGGTGTTCTATGTTAATTGGATTTGTCTAAGGAAAATCGTCATTTTGTCTTCGTTTTAGTCCTTCTATTTGATTCATATCCATTTGTATTTAAATTAAAGCTTAGCTTTGCTATTGTTTAGGCTCTTTGTTTTCTTTAAGAATACCAAAAATATATGTTTAATTCCCGACGCAAAAAAAGGTGTTATAAGTTTGAAGAGTGTATTTGTGTGTTAGTATAAGTATTTACCTGAAGCGGTGATGGCCCAGTTGGTAATGGGCCAGACTTGTAATCTGAAGGTCGCGGGTTCAAATCCTGGTGCGGGCCTGTACCACTAAATTCGTCTTTTCGGATTTATGTACGGATTTCTAATTAACACTTGCTCAACGGTGACGGAAAACATCGTGATGAAACCTGCCCGTCCAAGAAAATTCATTTTCGAAAGACGAGCGGTCCACCAACCCGCATTGTGCCAGAGTGGTGGACTATGGCCTAAATCCCCTTCGTGTTTCGAAGGGAGGCCCGTGCCCTTCGGTGGGGACGTATATGGGCTGGTAAGAGATATTTACATGTAGCATTGGGATGCTTCTAATCCATTTTTGATGCTATTTTAAAAGTGGTTTTCCTAAGTAACATCCATACTGTCAATACAACAGCACTTTTGCCTTAAAATAGGTATTCAGTTTTGGCACACCGCCTAGATGTAATCTAAATAACTTTGTATCCAAGCGCCGACTGCCTAAGGCCCTTCCCGTATCGAATATCAACAAACAAGTAAACACTCAGACCCTGATAGGTCGGATGCTAAGTAGTTTGCTTTGGATGGGTTTCAGATTCTCTATGAACCTATCTTTCTTATGTTTTCCTTGGTGTTATTTTGACTTAAAACGATCGGCGTACTTGGTATTGTACTTCAAACGGTGATTTCCGTTTCGGCCCATCAGTTATTTGGTCTTGCTTTTATTTTCACAAATGACTTTTATGAATCTGAGGTGTCGTCCTATGGTCTCATGCGGTGTGGTAGGCTCTGTAAAGGGCCGTCTGGTTCGCGACCACCCTTCTACCGAAGTCCGACGCCAAACAGCTTGCTGTGTTCCGTCGGTGCGTGGGAGTACCAGTGCCTTTATAGGCATTTTCTGGGTTAACTCGCTCCATCGTCGACCTCATCTTTGACCTTATGGTCAAGATTGAGGTCAAGAGTTGACCCATCTTTAAAAAAAAAATTACAAGTTTTAATATTCTTAAAGTAATTAATCATATACTTCTTTCTTGCTCTGGACGATTTTTTATCTCTAAAAACGATAAATTAACTTAACCCAGGTATTTTTTAAATTAACATATCCGCAGTATTTCAAGTAATGTGAAATCTATCAAGTGCTTACCTAAGCATTATAAAACCTTAAAATCAAATATTATTTACTTTGAAACCTCTTTTAAGGCTCATATTAAGAATAATCTTTGTATTGTGGGCCAAAGGCTGACCACCTCTCACCACTTACATTTCATCTTTTTATAAACCCTCTGAATTTATATCAAACATGGCATCAAGTGGTTTTAAAACCACTAATGCTCTGCCTATCCCGATCGGGATTATAGTCGTGAGCGTATGTATGTGTAACAATGTATGTATGTATGTGTAACTATGTCAACAAAAAAAAGAAACCTTTCACATTAGTGCTACTAAAGAATATTTATTAAATTAATGCAGTAGCTGTAAATATAAGTTTATGCAATAGGTTGAATTTAACTCCCTTACTGCTAAATTCAATATCGTCTAAAAGTATGACATAAAAAAAAGTTTTTATGTCAGTTATTGTTAAAGCTTTTCAATTATCAGCCCAAAAAATCTCGTAATTTTTGTTGAACAATGTCAATAGCACTTTGAAAGCCATTACGGCTCTCGTTCAAAGCAAATAGTGAGTCTGGGAGTAGCCGCGAGGCTGTCCGTTTTCAATTTATTTTCAATCAAACATCGCTGTTTTGTTTTCATTCCACGTTGGATTTTATCGCGAGGCTTTTTTTTATTTTTGTTTCGAAAGAATTGATTGAGGGTGCAAATGGCAAAGCGCTCAAGTATTACGTGTTAAGCGTTTGAGTATTAGTGGAATTGTTATTTTTACAAAATGGTTTCTAAATTTTGTATATCTAAATTTTGATATGTAGTCATTGCAGTAATTGTCATAACTATTAACTATTTATATTCAAATACATATAGGTAAGTATATTATATGTTTAATAATAAGTACGGAGGCCAGCGCATCAGGTTACTCCATTTTGATTGCAAAACCGCTCTTATCACAACAGCACTGAGTGCACGCATGTGGTAACCTGAGTTGCGACCGTCCTTATATTGTGTACACAATGCTTCGATATGATCAAAAATAAATTCATTTTGGAACACTGATGCTCTTTGAAAAATTAGATTCTTCGTAGTACCGATTCAGCACATCAGGTTACCCCAATTCATTGAAAAACTGTTCTTATCGCAACAGCAAAGAGTACACACATGGGGAACTTGATGTGCCCTCTGTATGTACAACACGTGACGACATCTTCCGACATTAGTTATCTCACCACATAAAATAGGAAGTATTTTTTTTGTATATTGATATAAGATTGTTTAGTTTTTTTTAAATACTAATATTTATGTTATAATAGGTAACTTTTGTGTTTTTTTAACTTATTAAGTTATTAACCCTTTTGTGAAGTAAAAGTTGCATTTAAGAGAAAATACTAAGTCCATGCATTTAACATATATTCTAATTAAAAAACTAGCAAGGAGGTTAGCATAGTTATTTATTTGCAATAAACATGGTAATAATACACAAAGATGTTACAATTTTATATACAGGCCAACATGTTTAGCTGATAAACATTCAGCATGCAAACAAGCTGATCAATGAGTTGATAAAGTCGTCGTCGTCATAAATACATTGATTGATTGATTGATATGATTGAACCTTCTTTAAGACAGTGTAATGACTTGACCTGCCAAATTTTGCATGATGTTCAAGCACCATCATGTCGTCCACACCGTATCCGGTGACGGCGACTCCTATAAATTACGCTGGTGGAGCTAGCATACAAGCTCTAGGAAGAGGACAAATTATTGCTATTTGATCCAAAATTTAATCAATGGAGTTTTACAAAATTATTACACACACACCAACACGCACCCGCACATACACACACACACTTACGCACTCATACATACGATTGTATTATTGCTACACTTTGGTTGTTTGCACGTGTCGGTTGTGATTAGGTTTTGACTTAATTTTGTTTTGTTTATTTTGCATGTGTTTTATGTCTTTCATGTGTATGGTATTGTATATGTCTAGCTGTCTTGAAATCGCGCTCGACGCAACAACACACTGTGGTACTGACTGAAAATCAGCGCTTTAGTTTAGTGCTACAGCACATGCTGAGTCAGCGCCATTTTGACTGCTTTAGATAAGTTTTATGTGTTTTTGTATTGTCTGGAAGCAGTTAAATAAAGTTATATCTATCTATCTATCTATCTAAAATTATGGTTTTATGTCAAACGTGGCATCAAGTGGTTCTAGAACCACTGATGCTCTGCCTATCCCCATAGGGATTATAGGCGT
This sequence comes from Aproaerema taeniolella, assembly GCA_949987775.1. Classification (NCBI taxonomy): domain Eukaryota; kingdom Metazoa; phylum Arthropoda; class Insecta; order Lepidoptera; family Gelechiidae; genus Aproaerema; species Aproaerema taeniolella. The sequence goes on along the minus strand of OX465260.1, from coordinate 1,160,188 downwards.
GAGCGTACGTGTAATGAGAAGACAATGGGAAAAAAAATGTGAACGTAATTACATAAAGCAGCACGTCAAGCTACCTATTTGCACTACGAAAATCGGCACTATTACAAACGAGATAAGGACGACGTCAAGGTCGCCATGTATAGCCTGATTTGCTGCCGTGTGTACATCGTATAACTCTTGTGCAAACTTTAATGACATTAAATAAAATAAATAAACGCTACACACTCAAAGGCCCACACTAAGGTTTTCCCTTGTGTCGTGGGTCCCTTGGAACACACAAAGACAAACACAAACACCCATGACCCGAGAACAAACATCTGCTTTTTACACAAATGTTTGCCCCGACTGGGGATCGAACCCAGGACCCGGCAGCGTCACTACCACTCGACCAAACCGGCCGACATTAGAACTAATATTAAACACACGCGACCTACTCACAATTGCACAAGCCGTAACGAGTTGACAAGCACCAAGTAATTACAAACACAATAAGGGTTGTCAACACTAAACTATCCCAATTAGCTGTAAGCAAATACTAGGTGTTTGTGTTTGAAAACCTTTGGCAGGCTTTATTCGAATAATTACATAACGGTGATCAGTGAAAGGTTTGTTGACAACTACATTGCAGTTACTACAAAATAATTTGACTCTACTTTTTAATTAAATCAATATCCAATTTAGAAGTAGTTTTGATGCCAATCTTCGGATTCTAGTTTGAAGCTCATATGTTCACATATGTTTATAATAATTGATCTAGAAAATCGTTAGTTTTGAACAGCAAAAATACCTACAAACATGGGTTTAATTATTCTTTAACTTAATCTTCAATTATTTATTGAGACGACTTCATAGGCTCAGTTGCAGAGCTACCCAATTAAAGCCTTCTGGAGACGGACTTCATCTACTTAGTAATGCTACTTAAAATACTATAGTTTCACATTCGGTTTTGTTGACTTAAATGTGTGGTGATCGGTCGAGAGGCGAGAGTCGTAAGAGGCGAAGGATACACAAATGAGACCTGCCTCCTAGTAATCCATCCCAGGCAACGACACTTCATTTTTTTCTGAATCTGAGGTGTCCTATGGTCTCATGCGGTGTGGTAGGCTCTGTAAAGGGCCGTCTGGTTCGCGACCACCCTCCTACCGAAGTCCGAGACCAAACAGCTTGCTGTGTTCCGTAGGTGCGTGGGAGTACCAGTGCCTTTATATGCATTTTCTGGGTTAACTCGCTCCATCGTCGACCTCATCTTTTACCTTTATGGTCAAGATTGAGGTCAAGAGTTAACCCATCTTATAATAAAAAAAAGAACGGCATTACATTTATTAAATGAGCTTTAACTTTAATGAACTTTTCTGCAACTGAGCGTTACTCTATTTAACTGTTGCCATTAATTGGTGTTGATAATTTGCATCTAAATGATTACCAGCAGGCGTAACGATCAAACGCTTCAGATGATGTTAATTGTCGGTTGAATTTAATTAGTTTAACAACAATTTATCAATCATTAACCGTTGGCTCACGGTCCGATGCGCTTTACATGTTAATTGAATCCGGTAGTTTTACTTTTAAGTTGTTTCATTCACTGGCGATTTTATTTTCGCATACAAGATATCTTGATATTGAATTTCCTTGCATTTGTTATAAGATATGATTTTTTTTAAATCTCTGAGATCAACAACAAAAAAAAATTATTTCAATACGGTTAAGCACCACTGTTCAAAATCTTCTAAGAGAGATTGGATAAAAAGTGAATAGGGTTATTGGTTATGGGTCGTTTTATCCACAATATATGAAAGTTCTAACCGTTTTATTTACTTTTTCAGTAGTTAGGTCTATGGTAGATTTCCGTTTGCTCCCAATATAACAGATATAAATAAATAAATATTCATTTCACCAACATCCGATTTTAAGAAAAGAAGAAAGGTGGTTCACCAGAACCACCCCGCTAGGGATATCAGGCGTGAGCGTATGGTTGGATGATGGTTTACAAGAAATTACTTAAAAAGAAGGACCATTTTTCTATACTAATTTGTTTGTTTGTTTGCATTGAATATGCTCCGAAACTACTGGACCGATTTCAAAAATTCTTTTACCATTAGAATGCTACATTATCTTTCAGTAATACAGGCTACATCATTTTCCCGAATTATCACGGGAACAAAGTCCCGGGCGGAATGCTAGTCTTCAATAACTGTATTTATAACTAGAAGTTGCTTGGAACTTCGATCCCGTGAAAATTTCATAAAATCTTTCCATATTCCTTGTTTAGACCTTGTAAGACCTTTGTACTAAATTTCAGCTTTCTAGGTCTAAAGCCTGTAAGTTCAATTTTATGTATTAAAAAATATATCTTTACTTCTCGTTTCTTTACCATAAATTTTCCTATTCTTTCCAGTTGACGGCGGGTTCTCCCGCAAGGCCTGCTGGTGGGACTTCGCTCGCCACCTGGACCGCCTGGACGCAGTCCTGTTCACCAGGCTAAACAACTGCTCTGTCTCCGGTATGGCTGCTGTGCTGCATCGCAAGGCTACTGCTCCAGTCTACCCACAGATTGGACACTTCTTCTGCAACCTCGAGGTATGATATTATTTCTCGAAACACGGGAAATTACGTCCCGGATTTTCGGAAGGTGTGGGTGGGGCCAAAGCCAACACGTAGAGGCCCGTTAGACGACTTAATCTGCTAAAATTATTATTATTTCTTTTTTATAGACGCTATACACTCAAAGGCCCACACTAAGATTTTCCCTTACGTCGTAGGTCTCTTGAAACATACACAAAGACAGACACGAACACCCATGACCCGAGAACAAACATCTGCTTTTAAACACAAACATTTGCCCCGACCGGTAATCAAACCCAAGACTCGTCGATCAAGAGGCAACCTCACTAACATTCGACTAAACCGGTTAGGTAACAAACGCATAAAGATCACTATAACCCAGCCTTTAGGGTAAACACACACTAGACACTACACAACATAAGGCCGGCGCCACACCGCCGCCTGCGCCGACGCCTGTGAAGGTCAGGTGCAGACACCGGACACCACCGTACACTTCATTGACCACGCCGTTGCTTACTGGGATCGCTGGGAATCCATAGAGTACCGCGTAGTGTTTATTTTAATATTTTATTCGCTGATAAATAAAATAATCGCTACACACTCAAAAGCCCAAACTAAGGTTTTCCCTTGTGTCGTGGGTCCCTCGGAAAGTCAGACAAAGACCCGAGAACAAACTTCTGCTTTTTACACAAACATTTTCCCCGACTTGGAATCGAACTCAGGACCCGTCGATCAAGAGGCAGCGTCACTACCACTCTACCAAACCATCCGTCAAATCTAATCAATCAACTTATTTGTGGAATATGAGTATACAGTTTTTTTAAAATAATTCTGCTGCTTTTTGTGTCGGTGAACACTTAGATCAGACCGGCCCAGTAGATGGCCAGTTCTACAGCCTTCTGATTTACCCCATTTAAGTCGTTTTTAATAATTAAAGTAGAGTTTAATCCACCCCTTGGCATGCAAATATGTATATCTACCATTACAATTCATTAAAACATTTTTTCATCATTCTTAAAATAAGTAAAATTCGTCATTCATCAAAATAAGATAAATTCATCAAATATAAATACATATTAGATTAAATAAGATGCATAAATAACTTTTCTTTAATAAGCACAGCCAGGTTTTGAGTTAAATTTTCCCATTACCGGATAAGGGTGATTTTAAGAAACAAAGATTATAAAAAAAATCTATAATTGTTTAGTTGGTAAAATGTTTTAGTGTACAAAAAAAAAGTTATCCATTGGCTTTCAACGGGGTAATACCACAAATTTTCAACGGGGTAATACCATGGGCACCTTTGCACCAAGGATGACAATAGGCGGATTATTTGACTGATTTTATTATTATTAAATAGGCGTATGTACTCGTTAATTTATTATTGAATGTATTCATAAATATGTTTCTTTTTGTTAATTTCACATTAAATATTCCCATAAAAATCAATTGAATTGGTCAAATTTTGAGAGTTGACTTTCATTGAATCTAACTGAGCGTTTTTACACTTGGCCAGCAAATTCAGAACGTCTGTAATCTGCAGCTCAAGCACATCGTAAAAACAATGTGAAATGTCAAAAAAGTGTCGAAATGACAACGCCAGAGGGCAAGCAAGGCTTGGCGTGGTGCCATCGGAAAATCAAAGTAAAGTTTTATAGTCATCGGAGTGGCGTGACATGCGAGTTTTTCGCGGGCCATGCTAGCTATGCTGATCTCTGCAACTGTGTTGATCGTATTGAAACACGGTTACACTTTGGTCTCCGCAGTGTGTCGACGACGTCTCCTGTTACCTGAAATACTAAAGCTATCATAAAAATTAAACAGTTTTTTAAACTGTCTCTGTTCCAATAGAGCACGGAAACCAGTATCAAGATCATTGGAGCGGGGTGTATCACCTTCCTCTTGAATGCAACTCTCGATTGCAATTACGGTGTTGCACTTAGGAAGTGCGGTCTAGTGTATTTAATCTTATTTTCTAATCCTAGTGAGAAAAAAAATAGATTATAGAGTTTTTGTGTTAAGGTTTAGTTTGAGTGTCAACAAAATGTGAAAACTGTTGGTATTAATATTTTTTGTAACCGTTATGAAATGAAATGAAATGAATGATATTTATTCTGCAAGATATATGGTAGAGTACATTATTGATCTTAAAATTAATGAAAGTTTCACATATTTCACCATTTTCGGTATGCAAAATGTATGTTTGTTTATACATATTTGTCCATTAATACACATAAAATCACAAAGAAGACACCGCAACAATTATGGCATCAATAATTCTTTTAAAGAGTAATAGTTTTTTTTCCCTAAGCCAAGATTTTAAACGAGGACGGAATTGTCTAATATTTAGATTCTTAAGGTCTGATGGCTCTACATTGAGTGGCAATTTTTTTGATAAATTGCAGTTTTTGGCATGGAGTCGTATACCAGTCTCTTAGGATTACGGAGTTTTCTTTTGTTAACTTCACCAAAAGTATGAAATAAATCTTTGTGTGTATGTACAAAAACTGAAATTTCAAAAATGTACATTGACGGCAATGTAAGAATTCTTAATTCTGAAAAAAGAGGTCTGCATGGTTCGTCTGGTGCTTTACCACAAATAGCTCTAATGCATTTTTTTTTTGCGTTATGAATGCCTTGTCAAAATCTGTATTATTTCCCCACACAAATAGTCCGTATTTAAATGTACTGCTTACATAGCCATGGTAAGCTGCAAGTAATGTTTGTGTGGAAGCTACGTTGCGAAGTCTATTTAATACGTATACATAGCTATTGACTTTTTTACATACTCTATCTATATGTGCCTTCCAGTTATAGAATTTATATTATTAGTCCAAGAAATCTGGTTTCCACACACTCCTCCAAAGTTTGTCGATTATAATGTATGTTTAATTTATGCATTATTTCGTTATATTTATTGAATTTAATATATTTGGTTTTGGTCATATTACATGTTAAATTATTATTTTTAGCCAGTCGATAATTGATTGTATACACATATTTATGTCATTTACATATTCCCTGATGTCAGTTTTTGTACTTGATGTTATTGCAATTGATTATAGAACCGTTAATACAGTTAATAAAGATACCTTTATTTACACACTAGCTTTCCGCCCGGGACTTCGTTCCCGTGGGTATTCGGAAAAATTACGTAGGCTATGTTACTCAGGCATAACGTAGCTTTCTAATTGTGAAACAATTTTTAAAATCGGTTCAGTAGTTTTTGAGTTTATTCATTACAAACATACAAAAATACAAATCTTTCCTCTTTATAATATTAGTGTAAACAGTACTTAAGTATAGCAATATAAATATAAAAGCTAGTGTGTAAATAAAGGTATCTTTATTAACTGTATTAACGGTTCTATTACCCAGAGTAAACACAGCCCTCCACAAATACTGTAGAGATGTATGTAAAAACATTACATTATGTAAATGTTATTTGGGATGTGGTAAATAAACTACTATCTATCTACATATATTATTTATTCATCATAATAAAATCGTTAGGATAAAAGCCACCTTGCGCATTGAAGACAAAATTTTAAAGAAAAAATTTATGAAATAGTAAAAAGGTTGCGTTCTCTCATTAAAAAAGTTCGTCTATTAGTTGTTTCTGGTTTTATGTTCGCTTATTTGAATTATTTGGATGAAACAATATGGAACTTTTGCCCGGCAATGGAATAGGCATGGACAAAAAACACTATACTAAAAAGTTCATACTAAGGTTTACCTTGTATCGTGGGTCCTGACACAAATAGAACGGACACTAATACCTTGAGTTTAGCAAAACTCATTTTACAGGCAGTTTTAATAAAAAAGATTAAAATCATATTTTAAATAAATTTTCTATCATTCATTGTTTATTAATTAAATAAAGTAGGCATGTTAGTGTGTCTCCGTGTCATAGGTGCACAGAGCGTTGTCGTTTCAAAACTTTTTTGACAGTGGTCCGCGTTGTTTTCACGTTGTGCTTGAGTTGTTGGAATCAAACTCAAGAACTAAACCATCTATGCAAAATTTCAGCTGGGCGATGTCATATTGGCGAATGAGTACACCAAGAAAATCCTGTTTTGTTCATAGATTATTAACCTGACACAATGCCAAATTTCAGGAGCGCCGCGCGCTTGCAAGCCCCGACGGTGACAAAGACTCGGATCCTCTGCTGGTGTCTCTTCTACAGCAAGGGTCCGATATGATGGCAGACCTGCGCCACATCAACCTCAAGCCACAGTACTGCTATCGAAGCCCTGAGCCTATCAATCTCTACCACAAAGTTGGACATGGTTAGTTTACTCCTTTACAAAGTAATCAACATTTATCTTTTATATCTGCTTTGTGGCGCTTTTTATTTTATTTTATTAAAAATGGGTTCGCTCTTGACCACAATCTAGCTTAGGGCAAAGATGTGGTCGAGGATGTAGCGAGCTCACCCAGAAGAAGCCTATTCACTCGCACTTTAAAGATATTTGGGTTGTATGAACTCGGAAATACAGACGCCGGCAGGGAATTCCACTCCCTGGCAGTGCGCAATATAAAAGATGAAGAATAGCGCTCAGTACGTATCCGAGGGATCTCGACAAGATAAGGGTGGTACCCCGCAGTGCGTCTGGACGTCCGATGGAAAAAAGGGGCAGGCGGAATGAGCTCATGTAGCCTCTGAGCACACTCTCCGAAGTACATCCTATAAAAAACACATAGGCAAACTACTTTGCGCTTATGAGCTAGGCTTTGTAGCTTATCCTTAACCAGCTTTTTATCACCAATAAGCCTCCTGGCTCTGCGATCCACCGAGTCCAGAGCGGCTAGTTGGTATTTGGCCGAACCATCCAAAGGTGGCTACAATACTCCATGCACGATCGCTTTGTCCGTTTCTCAGTTTTAGTTTTATTTAACTTAATGCATGAAAAGTACAAGAACGGACTTAATGCCCAATGGCATTATCCACCAGTCTACCTTAGGGTGATTGCTGAGAAGTGAGTGGTAGGTGCACATCTCATCCGGGGTGAAAGATAAAATAATAAATTATTAAACATTATACGAAGCTAAACATAAATAATAATAAACATAAATACATATACCCTAATAAATATAATGATAAATATAAATTTGGTATACCAAACGCATAAACATACATGACTCATGATTTGGCAATGTTATCCTAATTTTTTTCTCTTCTGTTTCAGGAACACTCGACATGTACGTACTGAATCCGTCCAAGGACTCCAAATACGTTCGTGAATTCCTCAAACGTTGGCACAATAGTGAGCAAAAACTATTCGAAGGCTCAAGCATGACCGGACAGTTTAATTTTCCAATCCCAAACCTTGTGTCGATATGTGCCCTCTTAGTATGGCGTCCTGCTAATCCTGACGACACTATTACGAGAATCATGTTCCCTGGCTCCACACCGCAGCACAAAATTTTTGAAGGACTAGAAAAATTAAAGCATCTAGAATTCTTACAAACACCAACTTGCACAGGCCGACAACTTGCGGCCGCTTCAACTCTACCAGCAACTACCACGACTACTTCAACGAAAACTACCAAAACAACAAGTAAAGTTTCCAAAGAAAAAAGTTCAGTAACAGCTGAAAAAGTGAAAGATGACAAAATTGTTGAACCAGAACCTCCACCAGTAAAATCAAAAGATTTACCACCAGTAAAAGACGAAACTGATTCTAAAAATATTATAGACAATAAATTGCTCAGTGAACTAGTAGACGGTGAAGAGAAAAAAATTGAATCAGTTCTCTATGAAGCCATTACAGCAAGAGTTGAAACAAAGTTAGATGATAACATTGCTCAGTATGAGAGCACTGTAATAGATGGTATACCTAAAAAAAAAGAAATTAAGAAGAAGGTTGAAAAGAAAATTAAAAAGATTGATAAGACTGAAGATATGAAAGAAAGTCTGGTAAAAAGTACTGAAATTAAAAAACCTGAAACTGAAACGAAAGCATCTGAAGTTAAATCTAAAATCGATACCAGGAAAAAAACAGAAACTAGGACAAAAACAGAAACAATGACGTCAACGGCAACAAGAAGTAGAGTGAGTCAAAGATCCACTCTAAAATCTACAGAAAAAAAATCATTGACTAGCACAACTGACAAAAAAGCTACAACAGAAGATAAAAAGTCTCCTCCGACTACGCCAAAGAAACTAATGGAATCTAAAATAACTTCATCTTCTGTTATCAATACAAGAGAAAAAGTTAAAACAAAAGCAAGAAAGGTTAGCCCCGGTAGTACACCCGCTAAAAGTACAAAGGAAGCGGCGAATCGTAGAGTTGTTGAATCAAAATATAAGCAAGCTTCACCCAAACGTGATACAACCCAGAAAGCACCTGAGAAAAAAGAGATCAAGCTAAAACGAGAACCTATTTCACGACGTCCAAGGCCGTTGGCTTCACCTGTTAAAGGATTAAAAGCAATGAAAAGCCCTTCAAAGTCAGTTAAATCTATTAAAACTGACGCTAAATTGAAAGGACTGCAGAGAGTTAATTACGAAGATATTTTAAAAGAAGCAAAGAAATCTGACGAAGACACTTCAAAATCTCTTGACGAAATCAAGCTGCAGGAGCTTGATGATCGTGAAGAACAAGAAATAGTCAGAGAAATCGAAGCTGTTTTCAATCGAGATAGTGAAGCTGAGGAAAAAATTGAATATGTAGGACGGTCAGATATTGAAAAAATTACATGTATTTTGGATGACAAAAAAACTGCTGATGGTGAGTTTGAAGAAGAATATTTAATAATTGAAAAAGAAGAGGTTGACCAGTATACAGAAGATTCAATCGCTGACCGCGAAAGCAGTCACGAAAAAGAAGACGAATTGCAAAAGCATATTAAAGATAAAAAAGAGTCTGAAAAACAAAAGACAGAATTACCTGAAAAAACTGAAGAAACAAAAGTAAAAGTAGATAAATCAATCGACGAATTCAAGCAAACCGAATCGAAAGAACATTCCGTTAGTGTTGAAGAAAAACAAGATATTAGCAGTGAAAAGAAAACTTCAGATAGCAAAAACGGTGCAAAGCCAAAAGATTCTCTTGAACTGAATATTGTGCAGGAATCTCAACCGGATGAAAAAATTTCTACTACAATTGAGTCAGGTGCGACAACAGCACCAACATTGCCTGAAGATGAACGTATCACTCTTGATGATATAAAAGAAGATCAACAAGTGGAGGAAAAACATGTCAGAGAAGATACTAAAGAAATCCTTCCGCCGCAAACTTTGCAAGATATACAAAAACCAACTTCCATTGAAAAGAGTCTTAAACTTGAATCTGCTCCTCCAGCACCAATAAGAGAAATAGTCAAAACGCCAGATGAAGTTGCTGATTTACCATTACATGAGGAGGTCGATTACAGGACCTATGAGGAAAAGAAGACACCCATTGAGGAGGATGTTTTCAAGAGAAAACCAGATGTCGGTTTCATCCATGAAATTAAAATTCCAAAAGACCTGCCTCTTCCTAAACAGGAAGATGCTGCGTCTTATAAAGGAATCAAAACTATTCAAGGTGATATCGTCATCAAAACCGTTGAGCGACCATCACATGCAGAGCTTGTAACCGTTACGCCGGGATCCGCGCCGGAATCACCAATATATCCCGAACATAAAATAACATCTATTTCTGGAAAAGAATTAGAGCCAGTCGAAGAGTATGAAGACTCTGACTATAACTTTGCTCAATACACTGAAAAATTAAGAGAGACTCATATCACTACGGTAGACTCACCTATTAAAGATGATATTGTGATCATAGAAGAAGTTCCTTGCATGCCAGAAAAAATTCCCTCAATACCTGAAGATGTGGAAAAAGAAATAGAGGAAGCACGTAAAATAGAACTGGCTGAAAAACTCTCAGTAAGTCCAGTAGATGTTGAGAAAATTGTAGCAGGTGTTGCAGAGGTACTAAAATCAGAAAAAACTCTCGAAGAGTTGGTAGTTGAAAAGTCACCCACACTCCTAAGAAAATCACCTGAACTTTTTTCTAAAATGGAAACTACAGTACTAACTAGTGCCATCGAGGCCACTAAAATGCTGATAGCTAGTGAACAAGAAATAAAACATGACGTATTTAAGGCGAAAAAGGAAACTGCGGAAAAGACAAAAGAAAGTCAATTAGAACTTGACATGACTGAAAGTACTCAAAAAGAAATATCACCAGTACGATCCGTTACATCTGAAGATGGTAGTGAACTGTCAGATAAGACTGTACTTAGTGAAGGCAAACGTATTAAACGTGACCTAAAACATGAAATAGAAGGTAAAGAAGAAGATGTTTTAGCTAAAAAAGACAGCTTTATACTTGAGTCGATTACGACTGAAAAAACGGTTGGACTTGAAATTGATTCATTCGATTTAGGAGAAAGAAAATTAAGTATTACATTAGACACGGCAAAGACATTAGAAAAACTTGAAGAAAAAATGGCAGACCTCAAGAAAAAAGAGGAAGCGTTCTCTCAAAGATTGCTACATGATAGAAAACTTCCGATAGGTGAAAAAGAAGCAAGCCCTGAAAAAGATGTTGTAGATCATATGGAACCTAGTGTTGAAAAAGAAATAATTTTAGCAGATAAAACGAAAAAACTTGATACTAAAGACAGAGTCGAAGAAATAACAAAAGGGAAACTCAGTAAATCATTGCCAAAGGAACTCTCACCTACAGAAAACCTTAAATCAGAACTAAAGGAAGTAAAACCTACGGATGGAGCTCAGGACACTGAAGTCGATTTACCTAGCCCTGATTTGGTCCAGGATAAAGTACTGAGTCTTACCACTCAAACAGTAAGTCAAAAAAAAGAAATTGTTGACTCGGAAAAAGCAAATATAATGTTGGACGAAAATGGTATCACTGATACTTCAAAACTGATACCTAAAAAAGTTACGAAAAGTAACATGGAAAAAGATGCAGAAAAATCAGTGGATGATCTACAACATAAGTCCTCTGATGAACTAAAAAATTTAGAAGAGAAACGAAAGAGTATCACTGAACAACATGATCATACCATCGAAGAAAAAAAGACTAAAATTGAAAAGGAATCAGCATCATTTGTAGGAAAGTTTATGGGTAAATTTGATGAAAAAATTAGTGTTGCTAAGGGATTTTTTTCCGAAACATTTAGCAGCAAAGACAAAAAAGGACCAAAACTATCTAGTCCTGAAGAAAAGACCCCCAGTCCTGCAAAAGATGTTAATTCAGCCCTATCTGAAGTGTCTAGCATAGATCAGACTGTCGAAAAAAGCCCAAACAATGAGATGAAAATAGCAGAATCACATCGTTCTGTTTACAGTAATAAAAAAGATACACTGACACTTATTGATAAGGCTGCAAGCTCAGTGTTCATTAAAAAAACCATGAGTGAGGATGCTTTACGTAAAAAGGCTAGCCCAATGCTAAGCGAGAAATCTCCCAATGAAAAACCATCAAGCCCAATACTAAAAAACAAAACTCTAATTGACAAGGCACCAAGCCCAGAGCCCGGTAAAACAGCTCCTAGCGAGAAGACAGAAAGCCCAACACCAAGTGACAAGGCTCCATGTGAGAAAGCTCTGAGTGAGAAGGCAGCAAGCCTAACAACAAGTGAAAAGGCTCCAAGTGAGGAAGCTCTTAGCGAAACGGCAGCAAGCCCAACGCCGAGTGACAAGGATCAAAGTGAGAAAGCCCCTAGCAAGAAGGCAGCAAGCCCAGTACTAAGTGAGAAAGCTCCTAGCGAGAAGGCACCAAGCCCAGTGCCAAGTAAGGAAGCTCCTAGCGAAAAAACAGCAAGCCCAACACCGAGTGACAAGGCTCCTAGTGAGAAAGCCCCTAAAGAAAAGGCAGCAAGCCCAACACCAAGTGACAAGGCTCCAAGTGAGAGAGCTCCTAGTGAGAAGGCAGCAAGTCCAACACCGAGTGACGAGGCTCCTAGTGAGAAAGCTCCTAGCGAGAAGGCACCAAGCCCAATTCCAAGTGAGAAAGCTCTTAGCGAGAAGGCAGCAAGCCCAACACCGAGTGACAAGGCTCCTAGTGAGAAAGCCCTTAGCGAAAAGGTAGCAAGCCCAACACCGAGTGACAAGGCTCCTAGTGAGAAAGCCCCTAGCGAGAAGGCAGCAAGCCCAACACCGAGTGACAAGGCTCCTAGTGAGAAAGCTCCTAGCGAGAAGGCAGCAAGCCCAACGACGAGTGACAGAGCTCCTAGTGAGAAAGCCCCTAGCGAGAAGGCAGCAATCCCAACACCGAGTGACAGAGCTTCTAGTGAGAAAGCCCTTAGCGAGAAGGCAGCAAGTCCAACGCCGAGTGAAAAGGCTCCTAGTGAGAAAGCTCCTAGCGAGAAGGCACCAAGCCCAATTCCAAGTGAGAAAGCTCCTAGCGAGAAGGCTGCAAGCCCAGTACCAAGTGAGAAAGCTCCTAGCGAGAAGACAGCAAGCCCGACACCGAGTGACAAGGCTCCAAGTGAGAAAGCCCCTAGTGAGAAGGCAGCAAGCCCAACACCAAGTGACAAGGCTCCAAGTGAGAAAGCTCCTAGTGAGAAGGCAGCAAGTCCAACACCGAGTGACAAGGCTCATAGTGAGAAAGCTCCTAGCGAGAAGGCACCAAGCCCAGTGCCAAGTGAGGAAGCTCCTAGCGAGAAATCAGCAAGCCCAACACCGAGTGACAAGGCTCCTAGTGAGAAAGCCCTTAGCGAGAAGGCAGCAAGCCCAACACCAAGTGACAAGGCTCCAAGTGAGAAAGCTATTAGTGAGAAGGCAGCAAGTCCGACACCGAGTGACAAGGCTCCTAGTGAGAAAGCCCCTAGCGAGAAGGCACCAAGCCCAGTGCCAAGTGAGGAAGCTCCTAGCGAGAAGTCAGCAAGCCCAACACCGAGTGACAAGGCTCCTAGTGAGAAAGCCCCTAGCGAGAAGGCAGTAAGCCCAACACCGAGCGACAAGGCTCCTAGTGAAAAAGCTCTTAGCGAGAAGGCAGCAAGCCCAACACCGAGTGACAGAGCTCCTTGTGAGAAAGCTCCTAGCGAGAAGGCAACAAGCCCAACACTGAGTGACAGAGCTTCTAGTGAGAAAGCCCCTAGCGAGAAGGCAGCAAGCCCAACACCGAGTGACAAGGCTTCTAGTGAGACAGCTCCTAGTGAAAAGGCAGAAAGCCCAATGCCGAGTGACAAAGCTCCAAGTGAGACAGCTCCTAGTGAGAAGGCAGAAAGCCCAATGCCGAGTGACAAAGCTCCAAGTGAGAAGGCAGCAAGCCCAACACCGAGTGACAAGGCTCCTAGTGAGAAAGCTCCTAGCGAGAAGGCACCAAGCCCAGTACCAAGTGAGGAAGCTCCTAGCGAGAAGACAGCAAGCCCGACACCGAGTGACAAGGCTCCAAGTGAGAAAGCCCCTAGTGAGAAGGCAGCAAGTCCAACACCGAGTGACAAGGCTCCTAGTGAGAAAGCCCCTAGCGAGAAGGCATCAAGCCCAACACCGAGTGACAAGGCTCCTAGTGAGAAAGCCCCTAGCGAGAAGGCAGCAATTCCAACACCAAGTGACAAAGCTCCAAGTGAGAAGGCAGCAAGCCCAACACAGAGTGACAAGGCTCCTAGTGAGAAAGCTCCTAGCGAGAAGGCACAGAGCCCAGTACCAAGTGAGGAAGCTCCTAGCGAGAAGACAGCAAGCCCAACACCGAGTGACAGAGCTTCTAGTGAAAAAGCCCCTAGCGAGAAGGCAGCAAGTCCAACGCCGAGTGAAAAGGCTCCTAGTGAGAAAGCTCCTAGCGAGAAGGCACCAAGCCCAGTACCAAGTGAGGAAGCTCCTAGCGAGAAGACAGCAAGCCCAACACCGAGTGACAGAGCTTCTAGTGAAAAAGCCCCTAGCGAGAAGGCAGCAAATCCAACGCTGAGTGAAAAGGCTCCTAGTGAGAAAGCTCCTAGCGAGAAGGCACCAAGCCCAATTCCAAGTGAGAAAGCTCCTAGCGAGAAGGCAGCAAGCCAAGTACCACGTGAGAAAGCTCCTAGCGAGAAGACAGCAAGCCCGACACCGAGTGACAAGGCTCCAAGTGAGAAAGCCCCTAGTGAGAAGGCAGCAAGTCCAACACCGAGTGACAAGGCTCCTAGTGAGAAAGCCCCTAGCGAGAAGGCACCAAGCCCAACACCGAGTGACAAGGCTCCTAGTGAGAAAGCCCCTAGCGAGAAGGCACCAAGCCCAACACCAAGTGACAAGGCTCCAAGTGAGAAACCCCCTAGCGAGAAAGCAGCAAGCCCAACACCGAGTGACAAGGCTTCTAGTGAGACAGCTCCTAGTGAGAAGGCAGAAAGCCCAGTGCCGAGTGACAAAGCTCCTAGTGAGAAGGCAGCAAGTCCAACGCCGAGTGACAAGGCTCCTAGTGAGAAAGCTCCTAGCGAGAAGGCACCAAGCCCAATTCAAAGTGAGATATATCCTAGCGAGAAGGCAGCAATCCCGACACCGAGTGACAAGGCTCCAAGTGAGAAAGCCCATAGTGAGAAGGCAGCAAGTCCAACACCGAGTGACAAGGCTCCTAGTGAGAAAGCCCCTAGCGAGAAGGCACCAAGCCCAACACCGAGTGACAAAGCTTCTAGTGAGAAAGCTCCTAGCGAGAAGGCACCAAGCCCAGTGCCAAGTGAGGAAGCTCCTAATGAAAAAACAGCAAGCCCAACACCGAGTGACAGGGCTCCTAGTGAAAAAGCTCCTAAAGAAAAGGCAGCAAGCCCAACACCAAGTGACAAGGCTCCAAGTGAGAGAGCTCCTAGTGAGAAGGCAGCAAGTCCAACACCGAGTGACAAGGCTCCTAGTGAGAAAGCCCCTAGCGAGAAGGCACTTAGCCCAACACCGAGTGACAAGGCTCCTAGTGAGAAAGCTCCTAGCGAGAAGGCACCAAGCCCAATTCCAAGTGAGAAAGCTCTTAGCGAGAAGGCAGCAAGCCCAACACCGAGTGACAAGGCTCCTAGTGAGAAAGCCCTTAGCGAAAAGGCAGCAAGCCCAACACCGAGTGACAAGGCTCCTAGTGAGAAAGCCCCTAGCGAGAAGGCAGCAAGCCCAACACCGAGCGACAAGGCTCCTAGTCAGAAAGCTCCTAGCGAGAAGGCAGCAAGCCCAACGATGAGTGACAGAGCTCCTAGTGAGAAAGCCCCTAGCGAGAAGGCAGCAATCCCAACACCGAGTGACAGAGCTTCTAGTGAGAAAGCCCTTAGCGAGAAGGCAGCAAGTCCAACGCCGAGTGAAAAGGCTCCTAGTGAGAAAGCTCTTAGCGAGAAGGCACCAAGCTCAATTCCAAGTGAGAAAGCTCCTAGCGAGAAGGCTGCAAGCCCAGTACCAAGTGAGAAAGCTCCTAGCGAGAAAACAGCAAGCCTGACACCGAGTGACAAGGCTCCAAGTGAGAAAGCTCCTAGCGAGAAGGCACCAAGCCCAGTGCCAAGTGAGGAAGCTCTTAGCGAGAAGTCAGCAAGCCCAACACCGAGTCACAAGGCTCCTAGTGAGAAAGCCCCTAGCGAGAAGGCAGCAAGCCCAACACCAAGTGACAAGGCTCCAAGTGAGAAAGCACCTAGTGAGAAGGCAGCAAGTCCAACACCGAGTGACAAGGCTCCTAGTGAGAAAGCCCCTAGCGAGAAGTCACCAAGCCCAACACCGAGTGACAAGGCTCCTAGTGAGAAAGCCCTTAGCGAGAAGGCAGCAAGCCCAACACCGAGCGACAAGGCTCCTAGTGAGAATGCTCCTAGCGAGAAGGCAGCAAGCCCAACACCGAGTGACAGAGCTTCTAGTGAGAAAGCCCCTAGCGAAAAGGCAGCAAGCCCAAAACTGAGTGACAGAGCTTCTAGTGAGAAAGCCCTTAGCGAGAAGGCAGCAAGCCCAACACCGAGCGATAAGGCTCCTAGTGAGAAAGCTCCTAGCGAGAAGGCAGCAAGCCCTAAACCGATTGACAAGGCTTCTAGTGAGACAGCTCCTAGTGAGAAGGCAGAAAGCCCAATGCCGAGTGACAGAGCTTCTAGTGAGAAAGCCCTTAGCGAGAAGGCAGCAAGCCCAACACCGAGCAACAAGACTCCTAGTGAGAAAGCTCCTAGCGAGATGGCAGCAAGCCCTACACCGAGTGACAAGGCTTCTAGTGAGACAGCTCCTAGTGAGAAGGCAGAAAGCCCAATGCCGAGTGACAAAGCTCCAAGTGAGACAGCTCCTAGTGAGAAGGCAGAAAGCCCAATGCCGAGTGACAAAGCTCCAAGTGAGACAGCTCCTAGTGAGAAGGCAGAAAGCCCAATGCCGAGTGACAAAGCTCCAAGTGAGAAGGCAGCAAGCCCAACAACGAGTGACAAGGCTCCTAGTGAGAAAGCTCCTAGCGAGAAGGCACCAAGCCCAGTGCCAAGTGAGGAAGCTCCTAGCGAGAAGTCAGCAAGCCCAACACCGAGTCACAAGGCTCCTAGTGAGAAAGCCCCTAGCGAGAAGGCAGCAAGCCCAACACCAAGTGACAAGGCTCCAAGTGAGAAAGCACCTAGTGAGAAGGCAGCAAGTCCAACACCGAGTGACAAGGCTCCTAGTGAGAAAGCCCCTAGCGAGAAGGCACCAAGCCCAACACCGAGTGACAAGGCTCCTAGTGAGAAAGCCCTTAGCGAGAAGGCAGCAAGCCCAACACCGAGCGACAAGGCTCCTAGTGAGAAAGCTCCTAGCGAGAAGGCAGCAAGCCCAACACCGAGTGACAGAGCTTCTAGTGAGAAAGCCCCTAGCGAAAAGGCAGCAAGCCCAAAACTGAGTGACAGAGCTTCTAGTGAGAAAGCCCTTAGCGAGAAGGCAGCAAGCCCAACACCGAGCGATAAGGCTCCTAGTGAAAAAGCTCCTAGCGAGAAGGCAGCAAGCCGTAAACCGATTGACAAGGCTTCTAGTGAGACAGCTCCTAGTGAGAAGGCAGAAAGCCCAATGCCGAGTGACAGAGCTTCTAGTGAGAAAGCCCTTAGCGAGAAGGCAGTGAGCCCAATACCGAGCAACAAGACTCCTAGTGAGAAAGCTCCTAGCGAGAAGGCAGCAAGCCCTACACCGAGTGACAAGGCTTCTAGTGAGACAGCTCCTAGTGAGAAGGCAGAAAGCCCAATGCCGAGTGACAAAGCTCCAAGTGAGACAGCTCCTAGTGAGAAGGCAGAAAGCCCAATGCCGAGTGACAAAGCTCCAAGTGAGACAGCTCCTAGTGAGAAGGCAGAAAGCCCAATGCCGAGTGACAAAGCTCCAAGTGAGAAGGCAGCAAGCCCAACACCGAGTGACAAGGCTCCTAGTGAGAAAGCTCCTAGCGAGAAGGCACCAAGCCCAGTACCAAGTGAGGAAGCTCCTAGCGAGAAGACGGCAAGCCCAACACCGAGTGACAGAGCTTCTAGTGAGAAAGCCCCTAGCGAGAAGGCAGCAAGTCCAACGCCGAGTGAAAAGGCTCCTAGTGAGAAAGCTCCTAGCGAGAAGGCACCAAGCCCAATTCCAAGTGAGAAAGCTTCTAGCGAGAAGGCAGCAAGCCCAGTACCAAGTGAGAAAGCTCCTAGCGAGAAGACAGCAAGCCCGACTTCGAGTGACAAGGCTCCAAGTGAGAAAGCCCCTAGTGAGAAGGCAGCAAGTCCAACACCGAGTGACAAGGCTCCTAGTGAAAAAGCCCCTAGCGAGAAGGCACCAAGCCCAACACCTAGTGACAAGGCTCCTAGTGAGAAAGCCCCTAGCAAGAAGGCAGCAAGCCCAACACCAAGTGACAAGGCTTCTAGTGAGAAAGCTCTTACTGAGAAGGCAGCAAGTCCAACACCGAGTGACAAGGCTCCTAGTGAGAAAGCCCCTAGCGAGAAGGCACCAAGCCCAACACCGAGTGACAAGGCTCCTAGTGAGAAACCCCCAAGCGAGAAGGCAGCAAGCCCAACACCGAGTGATAGATCTCCTTGTGAGAAAGCCCCTAGCGAGAAGGCAGCAAGCCCAACACCGAGTGACAGAGCTTCTAGTGAGAAAGCCCCTAGCGAGAAGGCAGCAAGCCCAACACCGAGTGACAAGGCTTCTAGTGAGACAACTCCTAGTGAGAAGGCAGAAAGCCCAGTACCAAGTGAGGAAGCTCCTAGCGAGAAGACAGCAAGCCCAACACCGAGTGACAGAGCTTCTAGTGAGAAAGCCCCTAGCGAGAAGGCAGCAAGTCCAACGCCGAGTGAAAAGGCTCCTAGTGAGAAAGCTCCTAGCGAGAAGGCACCAAGCCCAATTCCAAGTGAGAAAGCTCCTAGCGAGAAGGCAGCAAGCCCATTACCAAGTGAGAAAGCTCCTAGCGAGAAGACAGCAAGCCCGACACCGAGTGACAAGGCTCCAAGTGAGAAAGCCCCTAGTGAGAAGGCAGCAAGTCCAACACCGAGTGACAAGGCTCCTAGTGAGAAAGCCCCTAGCGAGAAGGCATCAAGCCCAACACCGAGTGACAAGGCTCCTAGTGAGAAAGCCCCTAGCGAGAAGGCAGCAATTCCAACACCAAGTGACAAGGCTCCAAGTGAGACAGCTCCTAGTGAGAAGACAGAAAGCCCAGTGCCGAGTGACAAAGCTCCTAGTGAGAAAGCAGCAAGCCCAACACCGAGTGATAAGGCTCCTAGTGAGAAAGCTCCTAGCGAGAAGGCAGCAAGCCCAACACCGAGTGACAGAGCTCCTAGTGAGAAAGCCCCTAGCGAGAAGGCAGCAAGCCCAACACCGAGTGACAGAGCTTCTGGTTCGAAAGCCCCTAGCGAAAAGGCAGCAAGCCCAACACCGAGTGACAAGGCTTCTAGTGAGATAGCTCCTATTGAGAAGACAGAAAGCCCAGTGCCGAGTGACAAAGCTCCTAGTGAGAAAGTAGCAAGCCCAACACCGATCGACAAGGCTCCTAGTGAGAAAGCTCCTAGCGAGAAGGCAGCAAGCCCAGTACCAAGTGAGGAAGCTCCTAGCGAGAAGACAGCAAGCCCAACACCGAGTGACAAGGCTCCTAGTGAGAAAGCCCCTAGCGAGAAGGCAGCAAGCCCAACACCGAGCGACAAGGCAGCAAGCCCAACACCGAGCGACAAGGCTCCTAGTGAGAAAGCTCCTAGCGAGAAGGCAGCAAGCCCAACACTGAGTGACAGAGCTCCTAGTGAGAAAGCCCCTAGCGAGAAGGCAGCAAGCCCAACACCGAGTGACAGAGCTTCTGGTGAGAAAGCCCCTAGCGAGAAGGCAGTAAGCCCAACACCGAGTGACAAGGCTTCTAGTGAGACAGCTCCTAGTGAGAAGGCAGAAAGCCCAGTGCCGAGTGACAAAGTTCCAAGTGAGAAGGCAGCAAGCCCAACACCGAGTGACAAGGCTCCTAGTGAGAAAGCTCCTAGCGAGAAGGCACCAAGCCCAGTAGCAAGTGAAGAAGCTTCTAGCGAGAAGGCAGCAAGTCCAACGCCTAGTGACAAGGCTCCTATTGAGAAAGCTCCTAGCGAAAAGGCACCAAGCCCAATTCCAAGTGAGAAAGCTCCTAGCGAGAAGGCAGCAAGCCCAGTACCAAGTGAGAAAGCTCCTAGCGAGAAAACAGCAAGCCCAACACCGAGTGATAAGGCTCAAAGTGAGAAAGCTCCTGGCGAGAGGACAACAAGCCAAACACCGAGTGAAAAGGCTTCAAGTGAGAAATCTCTTAGCGAGAAGGCAATAAGCCCAACACCGAGTGACAAGGATCCTAGTGAGAAAGCTCCTAGCGAGAAGACAGCAAGCCCGACACCGAGTGACAAGGCTCCTAGTGAGAAAGCCCCTAGCGAGAAGGCAGCAAGCCCATTACCGAGTGACAAAGCTCCTAGTGAGAAAGCCCTTAGTGAGAAGGCACCAAGCCCAGTTCCAAGTGAGAAAGCTCCTAGCGAGAAGGCAGCAAGCCCAGTACCAAGTGAGAATGCTCCTAGCGAGAAAACAGCAAGCCCAACACCGAGTGATAAGGCTCAAAGTGAGAAAGCTCCTAGCGAGAGGACAACAAGCCAAACACCGAGTGAAAAGGCTCCAAGTGAGAAATCTCTTAGCGAGAAGGCAGTAAGCCCAACACCGAGTGACAAGGTTCCTAGTGAGAAAGCTCCTAGCGAGAAGGCGCCAAGCCCAATTCCAGTTGAGAAAGCTCCTAGCGATAAGACAGCAAGCCCAACACCGAGTGACAAGGTTCCTAGTGAGAAAGCCCCTAGCGAGAAGGCAGCAAGCCCATTACCGAGTGACAAGGCTCCTAGTGAGAAAGCTCTTAGCAAGAAGGCAGCAAGCCCAACACCGAGCGACAATGCTCCTAGTGAGAAAGATCTTAGCGAGAACGCAGCAAGCCTAACAATTAGTGACAAGTCTCCCAATGAGAAAGCTCCTAGCGAGAAGGCAGCTAGCCCAGTACCAAGTGAAAAAGCCCCTAGTGAGAAGGCAGCAAGCCCAACACCGAGTGACAAGGCTCCAAGTGAAAAAGCCCCTAGCGAGAAGGCAGCAAGCCCAACACCGAGTGACAAGGCTCCAAGTGAAAAAGCCCCTAGTGAGAAGGCAGCAAGCCCAACACCGAGTGACAAGGCTCCAAGTGAGAAAGCCCCTAGTGGGAAGGCAGTAAGCCCTACGCTGAGTGAGAAAGCTCCTAGCGAGAAGGCACCAAGCCTAGTACCAAGTGAGAAAGCTCCTAGCGAGAAGACAGCAAGCCCAACATCGAGTGACAAGGCTCCAAGTGAGGAAGCCCCTAGTGACAAGGCAACAAGCCCAACACCGAGTGACAAGGCTCCAAGTGAGAAAGCCCCTAGTGAGAAGGCAGCCAGCCCAGTACCACATGAGAAAGCACCTAGCGAGAAGGCAGCCAGCCCAACACCGAGTGAGGAAGCCCCTAGTGAGATGGCAGCAAGCCCAACGCCGAGTGACAAGGCTCCAAGTGAGAAAGCACCGAGCCCAACACCGAGTGACAAGGTTACTAGTGAGAAAGCGTCCAGCCCGGTTTTAAGTGAGGGAGCACCCAGTGAAAAGTCAATAAGCCTTACTCGCAGTGGCAAAGCCTCTATTGAGATTGGGACTAGTGAAGAGGTTCCAAGCGAAAAAATATTAAGTCCAATCCTAGATAAAAAAATATCAAGAGCAGTACAGGGAAAGTCAATGGATGGAATTCATTTATTACACACTTCTGCTGAAATTAAATTGGCAGAAACTATAGAATCGTCAATTAAAAGACGTGATGCGGAACCAAAACTTAAATTAAGTCTTGACAAAGATTTTGTTGAATCAATGCCGTACGATGAAGAAGATTTTGAAGAATCTTCAAGTCCAATAACATTAGAAGAGAAGTTACCTGTAACATGTTTAGCTCTTGAAAAGGAAGTTTCATCAGAAAAAGATAAACAAAAACATTCAGAAACTGCAGAAAGTGATGAGAACAAATTAAGACCAGAACCACCTAAGACGCTGGAAATAGAAACCTTACGTTCTATCGAGGAAAAAACGCACAAGCAAACAAGTGAAACAACAGATATCACGGTTGCACATTTAGACAAAACTGTAAATGAGAAAGCAGCAAGCCCAACACCGAGTGTTAAGGCCCCTAGCGAGAAGGCAGCAAGCTCGACACCGAGTGACAAAGCTCCTAGTGAGAAAGAACTAAGCCCAACACCGAGTAAACAAGCTCCTAGTGAGAAAGCACCAAGCCCAACACCGAGTGACAAGGCTCCTAGTGAGAAAGCTCCGATTGAAAAGGCACCAAGCCCAACACCGAGTGACAAAGTTCCTAGTGAAAAAGCACTAAGCCCAACACTAAGTGAAATAGTACCGAGTGAGAAAGCACCAAGCTCAACACCGAGTGACAAAGTTCCTAGTGAGAAAGCACTAAGCCCATCACCAAGTGAAATAGTACCGAGTGAGAAAGCACCAAGCCCAACACCGAGTGACAAAAATCCTAGTGAGAAAGGACTAAGCCCAACACCAAGTGACGAGGCTCCTAGTGAGGAAGCTCCGTTTGAAAAGGCACCAAGTCCAACACCGAGTGACAAAGCTCCTAGTGAGAAAGCACCAAGTCTAACACCGAGTGAAAACGCTTCTAGTAAGAAAATACCAAGCCCAATACCGAGTGACAAGGCTCCTAGTGAGAAAGCTCCGATTGAAAAGGCACCAAGCCCAACACCGAGTGAAAAAGCTCCTACTGAGAAAGCACTAAGCCCAACACTGAGTGACAAGGCTTCTAGTGAGAAAGCTCCGAGTGAGAAGGCTGCAAGCCCAACACCGAGTGACAAGGCTCCTAGTGAGAAAGCATTAAGCCCAACACCGAGTGAAAAAGCTCCAAGTGAGAAAGCACCAAGCCCAACACCGAGTGACAAGGCTCGTAATGAGATAGCTCCGATTGAAAAGGCACCAACCCCAACACCGAGTGACAAAGTTCCTAGTGAGAAAGCACTAAGCCCAATACCGAGTGACAAGGCTCCTAGTGAGAAAGCTCCGATTGAAAAGGCACAAAGCCCAGCACCGAGTGACAAAGCTCTTAGTGAGAAAAAACCAAGCCCAACTCCGAGTGACAAGGCTCCTAGTGAGATAGTTCCAATTGAAAAGGAACCAAGCTCAACAACAAGTGACAAAGCTCCTAGTGAGAAAGCACCAAGCCCAACACCGAGTGACAAAGCTCCTAATGAAAAAGCACTAAGCCCAACACTGAGTGACAAGGCTTCTAGTGGGAAAACTCCGAGTGAGAAAGCTGCAAGCCCAACATCGAGTGACAAGGC
Source organism: Aproaerema taeniolella (assembly GCA_949987775.1). NCBI lineage: Eukaryota > Metazoa > Arthropoda > Insecta > Lepidoptera > Gelechiidae > Aproaerema > Aproaerema taeniolella. The sequence goes on along the minus strand of OX465260.1, from coordinate 1,136,971 downwards.
ACCTAGTGAGAAAGCATTAAGCTCAACACCAAGTGACAAAGCTCCTAGTGAGAAAGCACCAAGCCCAACACCAAGTGACAAAGCTCCTAATGAAAAAGCACTAAGCCTAACACTGAGTGACAAGGCTTCTAGTGAGAAAACTCCGAGTGAGAAGGCTGCAAGCCCAACATCGAGTGACAAGGCACATAGTGAGAAAGCATTTAGCCCAACACCGAGTGAAAAAGCTCCAAGTGAGAAAGCACCAAGCCCAACACCGAGTGACAAGGCTCGTAATGAGATAGCTCCGATTGAAAAGGCACAAAGCCCAACACCGAGTGACAAAGTTCCTAGTGAGAAAGCACTAAGCCCAATACCGAGTGACAAGGCTCCTAGTGAGAAAGCTCCGATTGAAAAGGCACCAAGCCCAGCACCGAGTGATAAAGCTCTTAGTGAGAAAACACCAAGCCCAACTCCGAGTGACAAGGCTCCTAGTGAGATAGTTCCAATTGAAAAGGAACCAAGCTCAACACCAAGTGACAAAGCTCCTAGTGAGAAAGCACCAAGCCCAACACCGAGTGACAAAGCTCCTAATGAAAAAGCACTAAGCCCAACACTGAGTGACAAGGCTTCTAGTGAGAAAACTCCGAGTGAGAAGGCTGCAAGCCCAACATCGAGTGACAAGGCACCTAGTGAGAAAGCATTTAGCCCAACACCGAGTGAAAAAGCTCCAAGTGAGAAAGAATCAAGCCCAACACCGAGTGACAAGGCTCGTAATGAGATAGCTCCGATTGAAAAGGCACAAAGCCCAACACCGAGTGACAAAGTTCCTAGTGAGAAAGCACTAAGCCCAATACCGAGTGACAAGGCTCCTAGCGAGAAAGCTCCGATTGAAAAGGAACTAAGCTCAACACCAAGTGACAAACCTTCTAGTGAGAAAGCACCAAGCCCAACACCGAGCGACAAAGCTCCTCCTGAGAAAGCACTAAGCCCAACACTAAGTGACAAGGCTTCTAGTGAGAAAGCTCCGAGTGAGAAGGCTGCAAGCCCAACACCGAGTGACAAGGCTCCTAGTGAGAAAACACTAAGCCCAACACCGAGTGAAAAAGCTCAAAGTGAGAAAGCACCAAGCCCAACACCGAGTGACAAGGCTCGTAGTGAGAAAGCTCCGATTGAAAAGGCACAAAGCCCAACATCGAGTGACAAAGTTCCTAGTGAGAAAGCACTAAGCCCAACACCGAGTGACAAGGCTCCTAGTGAGAAAGCTCCGATTGAAAAGGCACCAAGCCCAACACCGAGTGAAAAAGCTCCTAGTGAGAAAGCACCAAGTCCAACACCGAGTGACAAGGCTCCTTGTGAAGAAGCTCCAATTGAAAAGGCACCAAGCCCAACACCGAGCGACAAAGCTCCTACTGAGAAAGCAGTAAGCCCAACACTGAGTGACAAGGCTTCTAGTGAGAAAGCTCCAAGTGAAAAAGCACCAAGTCTGACACCGAGTGACAAAACTCCAAGTGAAAAGGCAGCAAGCCCAACACCGAGTAACAAAGCTCCTTGTGAGAAAACACCAAGCCCTAAACCGAACGACAAGGCTTATAGTGAGAAGGCAGCAAGCCCAACCCTGAGTGAAAAAGCACCTAGTGAGAAGGTTACAAGCCCAACACCGAGTGAGAAAGCTCCTAGTGAGAAGGCAGCAAGCCCAACACTGAGTTACAAGGTTCCTTGTGATAAAGCACCAAGCCCAACACCGAGTGACAAGGCTCCTAATGAGAAAACTCCGAGTGAAAAGGCACCAAGCCCAACACCAAGTGACAAAACTCCTAGTGAGAAATCTCGTAGTGAGAAGGCAGCAAGCCCAACACCTAGTGGCGAAGCTCCTACTGAGAAAGCACCAAGCCCAACATCGAGTGACAAGGCTCCTTTTGAGAAAACTCCGAGTGAAAAGGCACCAAGCCCAACACCGAGTGAAAAAGCTCCTAGTGAGAAGGCAGCAAGCCCAACACTGAGTGACAAAGCTCCTAGTGAGAAAGCACCAGGCCCAACACCGAGTGACAAGGCTCCCAGTGAGAAGGTAGCAAGCCCAACATCGAGCGACAAGGCTTCTAGTAATAAACTTCCCAGCGAAAAGGCGCTAAGTCCTGAACTTAGCGAGATAGATATACCAAGTCTAGAGCCGGTTACATTGAAACAAAGAGAAACCGCGGAGTCCATAATAACAAAAGATAGTGCAACAGATTCTTATGGAAAAATCACTGATGAAAATACTTTATTCCTAGACCTAAAGACTTCTACTGATGAATATGAAGCATCAATAAGTTCATCCTATATAACACACCCGCTAGGTGTGGCAATGAGCAAGAGTCCTATTAGGATTGATATAAAAGCACCCAGTCCTGAAAAGTCAGATGACAATGAACAAATTGAGAAAGCTCCCAGCCTCACTCTAAGCGATAAGGTGCAAAGCGAGAAAGCTCAAAAGCCAACTCCAACTGAAAAAGCCCCAGGCGAGAAAGCGCTATATGAGAAACTTGCTAGCCCAACTCAAAGTGATAAGGCACCAAGTGAGACAGCTTCCAGCCCAACACCAAGTGAAAAGACGCTAACTGAGAAAGCTACCAGCCCAACTTTGACTGAAAAGGCGCCAATTGAGAAAGCTCTTAGCCCAACTCTAAATGAAAAGGCGCCAAGTGAAAAAGCTCCCAGCCCAACTCCAAGTAAAAAGGCGCCAATTGAGAAAGCTCATAGCCCAACTCTGAGTAAAAAGGTGCCAAGTGAGAAAACTCCCAGCCCATCTCCAAATGAAAAGGCGCCAAGTGAGAAAGCTTTCAGCCCAACTCTAAGTAAAAAGGCGCCAAGTGAGAAAGCTTCCAGCCCAACTCCTAGTGAAAAGGCGCCAAGTGAGAAAGCTTCCAGCCCAACTCCACGTGAGAGATTACCAAGCGAAAAAACTACCAGTCCAAGTGAGAAAGTGCTCAGCAAGGAAGCGACAAGTGAGAAAGCTCCTAGCCCAACTCTAAGGGCGTCAAGCGAGAAAGCTCCGAGCCCGACTCCTAGTGAGAAAATACCTAGCGAGGTTGCTTCAAGCCTAAGCCTAAAGGAGAAAGCGCCAAGTAACAAAATTTCTAGCCTAACTCCAAGAGAAAAAGCGCCAAATGAGGAACTTTTGAGCCTGCCAAGTGATAAGGCACCAAGTGAAAAAACAGGGAGTGATGATATAATTCAAACAGTCTCTGTTAAAGTTGATAGTAATATATCAAGTCAAAAACAAACAGAAATTATTACTAAGAAAGAAATTGATACTTTAAGTAAAGATAATGAAAAGGATATTGATGAAAAGGAACATGCGACCGATGAGATTTCGTCAAAAGGATTAATTAAAAAACAGCTCTTGCAAGAATTTGAGCAAGAGTCACGTGATCTGTCCGACAAGTTCATTCTCACCACATATACCAATGGATTGAACGGGCAAGTCGATGAAACAGATCATTGTGTGCAACAAACTTCAGAGCATATGATAAATCAAGAAATATTGTCCAGCTCAACGCTAAAAGAAAGTCCTGAAATTATTTCCCACCATGACGTCAAAAAGCGATCTGTAGCAGATTATGATGACAAAACATTTAAAAGCATATCCGAAACAGTCGAATCGTCAATTTCAACGGTAGATAGTGGTATTACAGACAAAGACAGTACAAGTCATACTTTGTTACAAGGCAGTAGTTCAGAAGATGTTTCTAAAGAAGTAAGTTTAGAAGAAAAGTACAGCTACGAAAGTTCTGAAAAAGGAGATAAAAACATCAAAACCAAAACTCTACAAGTAGATGATTCAACCAGCTATGATTCTTTTGCAAGCAGTCAAAGGTTAGATATTGATAATGATACATCATTAACATGCACTTTAAGAGAAACTAAGACATTGTTGGAAGATGATTATACTAAAAAGGCTACAACAGTACATTCTGATGCCAGCACACCTAAAGAAGACATCCCACAATCTGAAGCTTCAGATTCTGGTGTCCACAGTATTCCAGTTGATTCAAGTGTAAGACTTCTCGGTGCAGAAGATCATTCATTACCTCAGGCCATAAAAGACAGTGCTGTGCATCTTATGGAATCAATACATAAAGCTTTTGGTGAAGAAGCTGTTCAGCAAGGTATTAAAACTGAAGGCATTGATTCCTTAGTTGTTAGTTCTGAAATTGATAGAGTATCTACACCACCTACTGTTCCTGTTAGTCCATTACCAAAAACTCCAAGCAGTTTTCATGATGTAAAAGTAGCTGAAGGTGTTCAAAGTGGTATTACTTACGACAAATCCGACGGGCTCGAGGAAACAATCACTAAAGTTGTTCATGTAGGAGATGACATATTAACACAGAAAATTTCAACATCTACGGAGAAAGTTCCAAAAACAGTCAAGAGTGCAACAGAATTTGACAGCGAAACTGATTTAATTGCAATTATGCAAACAGTAGGAAAGATAAAAACGGAAACGGATACAGTTACAAAAATTATAAAAGAAGGTGAAAATGTCGTTACTCAAACTATCACCACAGTCACAACCAAGGAGATTATTTCTCGAGAAGATGGAACGCCACAAAATGTGAAAACCACTATCGAAACTACAACATTGAGCAAAGGGACTGATGGTTCTGTTAGCACAGTAACCGACACGCAAACTTTACTATCTGAATGTTCTTCCAGCCTCAGATCTACCTCACAAATGGATATGTATGCCAAAGAAAACAAAGTTTCTATATATGAAACAAGTGATGATAAGTCTGAAACCATGTCCAGCCAAAGCAGTCAGAGCAGGGAGTCTATTGACCGCGAGTCTTCCATCTTGAGTAAAGAAGTGTCTGAAACTGGACAACAAATAAAATCCACATTTATAAATGAAACCGTTGAAGGCGATGATAATGTCGAAGACACGGTTATTGACACCGACGTTACAAAAAGAATTGTCAGAGAAAACAATATTGATATCATAGAAACTATTACTACTGTTACTAAGAAAGAGACTTTGAAATTAGACGACGGAAAAAAAGTAATTCGAACAACTGTAGAAACTAATGTAACCAAAGAGCATCCTGATGGGACAAAGGATGTACAAAGGAACATTGAAATTAAAACTGAAGACTTTGTAACGAGTTCTAGTAATCTGGAAAAGATTCTTAGCGAGTATACAGTTTGTGGTGAGCCCGAAGAAAACGTGTCTTCTAAAACTGAAGAAGTTAAACAAGACAATTTTTTAATTAAAAGAACAATAATGACCAGAATTGTTAAAACAAAATATGCAGATGCGGCTGGAAACCCAAAGAAATTAAGAATTGAAACTACTGTGACTACCACAGATAACTATCCAGACGGTACGTCTCGCACTAAGGTTGACAGTAGTACTTGTTTGTCAGATTTAAATACTGAAGAAGTTCTTCAACCAGTTGACCTTACAGACTTTAATTTTGTTGAAGACAAATCAGTAAAAGTTGACAAACAAGAAAAATCCTTAATTATTCAGGGAAAAAGTGTATTGCAAACTATAATAACAACAACCACAAAAGAAATCCTATCAAATAAAGACAAATCAATGAAGAAATTGAAAATCACTACTGAAACAGTGACAGAGAATAAGTCACCTGAAGGTGAAATAGAAGTCACCAAGCAAACTACGGTTACCCTATCAGATTATAGTGAAGAATCAGTTGAAGAAGGTCAGGAGGATTTTGAACCCATAGGGAAGCCAACAGAAGAAAAACAGACAGAAACGGAAATAGCTATAGAAAACGGAGTTTTAATAAAAAGAACCATCACCACTATTACTCTGACTCAAAATTTCTTGAATATGACTCATAAAATAAAAAGAATTCGAACTACGGTACGAACACTTACTAAAGATGAATATCCTGATGGCAAAGTTATTTCAAAAACTAGCGAGAAAGTATCAATTTCTGATGAAATTATTGAAGACGGTATGAAAGGTGAAGAATTATCGTCGCATATAGATGAATCTGTAGAAAAGAAAAAAACGGTATCAAAAACTGATAGTTCTGTTGCTCAAAACTTGTTTGAAGAATCAACTGATGATGTCATATTAGAAACAACACTAAAAGAATTGACACCAGCAGCTGAACCAGAAGAATCTGAAAGCACCGAATATGAAGAAATTCTAGAAAATAACATTGTTGTAAAGAGAGTCATCGTAACCAAGGTAGTGAAAACTAAATATCTCGATAGTCAAGGAAAACCAAAAAAATTGAAAACTGTTACAACAGTAACTACTACTGATAACTATCCCAATGGATCTTCACGTTCAGCTGTTGAGACTAACACTGTAGTTAGTGATTTTAACGGTATTGAAATTATTGATAAACATAACTTGAAGGATTTCTCAAAAGTCGAAGACAAGACGGTGAGTGTAGATACCAAAGAAGAGACAACCGTGAGAAATGGTAAACAAATTACTGAAATAATCACAACAACTACCACCAAAGAGATTTTGGCGTCAACTGACGGTTCCAAGAAAAAAATAAAGACAACCACTGAAATAGTCACTGAAACTAAATTGCCAAATGGATTAACGGAAGTGTCAAAAGATATCAGAATTTCAGTCGCCGATTATGGGGTCGAGAATTTTGACGAAAACCTTGTAGGTTTTACTCAGGTTGGTGAACCTGATCAACATGTTACTTCTGACATACAAACGGTAACTGAAAACGGTGTTACTATTATAAGAAAGACTACTGTTACTACAATAAGGCAAGAATTCGAAAATAAAGCGATTAATGCCAAAAAGATAAAAACAATAGTTAGAACAGTAGTAGAAGATGAACACCCCAACGGAACAGTCTTAACTAAGAAGAGTGAAAAAGTTTCAATTGCTGACGTTTTCTTGAAAACACCTACACCACCCCAAGAAATGGAAATTGACCCACCTGAAGCCTACATTGATGATTCTGAGACTGTCGAAGATACAACAGAAGAGTCCGATGTAAAAAATGAAACTGTACAGCAGGGTTCAATGAAAATCCATCGGAAAGTTACTACAAAAACCAAAAGAGAAACTCTGTCTAGTACTGACAAAAATATTAAACGTGTTAGAACAACTGTGGAAACCACCACAGTTGATGAATATCCAGACGGCGCAATTGAAACTACTAAAGATGTCAAAATAACAATATCAGAGTTCCAAAAGACGAGTGACAGCAACATACAAGCGGCACTAAAAGGATTGCAATCTACTGGCAAAATAAAAACCTCTTCTGATAAGAAAACTCAAATTATTAATGATCATGGAGAAAATGTAACTCAAACCATTACAACATATATAACAAAGGAAGAACTAAGGAATCTTGAAACTAACGAAGTTGCGGTTAAAACTGTAACTGAAACTATCACAGAAAATTCCAAAACTGACGGGTCAGTAGAAACTACTAAAGATACCCGTACCCAGATAACCTACTTACCAAATAGAACTGGAATTGACGATTGGTCTCCTGAAGAGTTACAAGAAATCGAAAAACAGCCAGTTTTAGAACAAAAACCAGCACTCGAAGAACTTCCACTTAGGTCACATGAAACACACAAAGATGAAACAAAACCAGAAATCAAACCAAAAAAACAACGATCGCCTGTAGGTGAAAAAACTACAGAAACAGATACTTACACTAAAATTATCAAAGAAGGAGAAAATGAAATAACCCAAACTGTTACAGTTGTTACTACCAAAGAAGTCATTAGTCCAGAAAAAGTAAAAATTACCGTTGAAACCACAACTGTGAGTAAAGGCAGTGACGGTGTGACTAAAACTACAAAATCTACCAAAACTACAATATCAGAATTCAAGGAAGAATATGAAGAGTCCTTCGACAGAGGAGAGAGTGAAAAATCTTCAAAGTACTCCTCATCAAAGACTGGAGACATGCGCAGCTCGTCTGCAGCAAGTGAAGATATGGATCATCCTGGTATTTCGACGCCTCCTTCTGATATAAGTTCACGTGGTTCACGGGCTGCAACTCACATTTGGGGCACCGAAAGCAGTGGCATGTATTACAGCGATGATGATGGTCCAGGTAGCCCAAGTAGCACAAAGTCACAAGTAGCACATTCTCCAAGATCAAATCTTAGTTTTGAGCTAGATTCTAAACTTCCTCAACAGAGGGAAAGTAGTCAGGAATTGCTTTTCGAAAAACACGATATTCCATCTACCATGTTGCACAAAGACCCCATGTCTACTTCGATTTATGGGCAGCTACCTGAAGATGACTCTTGTACTTTATCTACACATTTAGAAGCAAAAACTGAATTTCATTTAGTTGATAAATCTGCGAAAAAAATAACGGAAGAGTTTTTGACACATGAAAAATTTAAGTCTGAACACAGCAAGAAATTGGATGATACTTTCTTAAAAGAAGCCGATGAGCATTTCGAAAAAGCAATTGCAGAGCATAAAAAAGTTAGTGGTTCCGAAGTAATCTCTAATATTACCGCTAAGTATGCATTTGACCACACTCAGTCTAGCATGAGCCATCAATCTAGCTCAAAAGAAGAAAGCACTATTTTACTCAAAGATCTCAAAACCGAATCAAAGAAAGTCGCTGAATCTAGTGCGTCATCCAGTAGTAAACAAGAAATAAAATTGGAAAAGTCTGAACTTTTGAGTACCACATCTGTATCAAAGGAAAAAGATCCAATTGAATCTTGGGGAAAACCACTTAGCTTGCCGAGTCCTATTATTCCACCGACCCAAGATGGCAAGAGCACCCCTAAAAAACAAGTTCCATCTGCGGCTATTCTAAATAAAAATAAGCTCAACCAAGAAAAGAGTAATCAAGCCAAGAGCCGTGCTTCGGACTCTCCAAAGAAAAAGGTTCCTTCTCCAGTATACTTGGAACTGACATATGTCCCCCATCACGGCAACTCCTACTACTCTGCGTTGGACTTTTTCAAACGTGTCCGGGCTCGTTACTACGTATTCTCTGGGACAGAACCTTCAAAAGAAATTTACAACGCCCTGCTAGATGCCAAGAAAACATGGGAGAACAAAGACTTAGGTAAGTTTTGACAAAGAACAACTGGTTTTAAACATATCACAACGGGTTCTTACCACGATTTTTGTTTTAAATGAGTATCCGACATTCGGTGCTGTTGCAAGCATCATAAATTCGGATGAGTTTGATCAAAAAAAATTATAAAAAAAACAAAAATCAAAAATAATTTATTTATGTCTCACATATTCTTCGTATAAATAGGCAGGGGTCTCCTTTTAGGCATGAGAATACCTGTGCCAGGGGGGCCCCGCTCTTCTCTTAGATACAATTCTTATGCTAGAACAATTTAGGCATGCAAAGTGTATGTGTGTGTGTGTGTGTATGGGTGTGTGTGTGTGTGTGTGTGGGTGTGTGTGTGTGTGTGTGTGTGTGTATGGTTGTGTGTGTAGTTATATATAAATAAATATCTTATCACATATCACAGAATATCTTAGTTGTAACCGTAATACTTTCTTTAAATTACAATAGAAACAGAACAACTATATTTTACATAGAAGTTGTTTTATTAATGAAAAAAAATGCAAAACATACTATGTAAAAAACTTAAATGATTAAAATCAGTCAAATAAACCGCCCCTTGTCATCCCTAGTGCAAAGGTGCCCATAACACTTGCGGCATTACCACGTTGAATGGCAATGGACAACCTTTGCACCAAGTATGACCCGGAGCGGGGGTCACAATATGTGACCATATTTACATATGTATTTTACATTATGAATAAAACTAGTATAATAGAGAATTATGTAAAATGCTTAATTATTATTAAAACAATTTTGCTTACAGAAGTAACCATCATCCCCACGTACGACACTGACGTGCTTGGCTACTGGGTAACGGAGAACGAGGAGGCCCTAGAAAAATACAAGATTGACCTGTCCCCGTCCGCTTCTCGCTGCACAATAAATCTGCAGGATCATGAGACCTCCTGTGCAGCTTACAGACTCGAGTTCTAGGTGTCGGGTCTATTTGTAGCTTTCTCATCGAAGAAGTGAGCCTCCGTTGCAGCTCATGCCAGTGAATGATGGAACCAAGTTTGTTGTTGTAGGTTAAAATCTGGCTGTGATAAAAGATGTGAGCATTCACCGGTATGCCTGCGCCAGAGAGGACGCTACTTCGTATGAGATCGTTCACAAATAGAAATGATTTGTGATATTTGAACGTTAACAGACTGCAAATAAGTTTGATGAAAGTGTAGTTTAATGACGTAACCAGTTATACGAGAAGAGAGTGGTGACATGTGATCCTACAGAAAGTGCGCCGAGCGTCAGCCAGCGCGGCTAAACGCTCATTCCAAACTGACAAGTCCTAACCGCATCCAGAAAGTCAATAACCAAATTTTCGACCTAAGAACAGAAACGTCCATTTTTTTCTAAAACTGTTTTCTAGTAGCATCATGGAAAATAGTCCACGCCATTTAAAATATATTTCTGATAATATTTTGAATTTGGTCTTATACAAAAGTAGTGCTTTTATATGAGATTTTTAGCGAAACCAGTCCATTTTGTTTAGCCAAAACACCGCTTGTGGGAGAATCTAAATTTTCGAAGTTATTTTGCTATCGAATTGTGAAGTTTTGAATAGAAGATGATGTACACATATTAGCAAACACGATAACATTTTGAATAATGCTTTTTGCAAAGGACGTTTTATTGGTTTGGACAGAGACATGACTTTCTACAAATTTGAGAAATTTACTACCTGGTACACTTTTTTATGGTCAGAGTAAAAAATAAATTATTTAAATGTTAGTCTTGAAAAGACGTACTTACCCAAAAATTTTGATGTTGTTCGAGGAGCTAGTGCACTTGCACTACAATATAAAGTATTTGTTAGAAGTGACGTAATTACTGTTGTTACACAACTCTAGAACGACAAAGATGACTTCTCATCTTACTATGATAATTATTTGTAATTTGATGAGTGAATACTGAAATAAGTAAAATAACATAACGTAAGTTTATTTGTTTTCGACTTGAGCTTATTTCATCGCTGTTTGATAGTACGGTTAACGATTGGCCTTTAATATCTTTAAATGAGCTACTAAAACCCAAAATGCGAAGGTGATGAAGACTATTGAAATTACAATGGAAATAAAGTAATTAGAAAGCATGCTGCATACATGAAAATTATTAGAAACTCCTGCACTTCTAAATTTTTTCATGTCTGCAACAAGTTTTCTGATATTTACTTTAGTAATTCACATAAACTTATTGTTGATATTATGGCCAATCTATTCCGTAGAAACGAAGTGATCTCTGTTTTTCTAGACATAATCGAGCCTAAAACGATAGAGAGCTTAACCCCGTATAAATTAAAATGTTTTAGTAGAACTATTATTACAAAGTAATATTCTATTTACCTATGTTTGAGTTAATTGCTTGTTGCGACAAAGATTCCTATTGCATAGTTATTAAAGTTAAACCTTTATAAAATAACTCATTTGAAATGATTCTTGAAGTGATAAATGAATCTCGGTTTTAAATATTATTGGCATTCCTTAAAATATGTTTTTTTTACTTTTTTTCTAGTCCATGCGACCCAAATACTTACTGAAACAACGTAGTCATTATAATCGTTCCTAAATACATTGAGTTGCAGTTTTTGATGATTTTCGAAGTAACTTATCCTTTCTCGTAATTTGTAGGTAAAAATACCCCATGATATTTTTTTTTTACAATTTGAAGTTCGAATGATGTGAGCGAATGTGATAATGATAAAAATCATAAATTTACTTACCATCTAGATATTAAGCTGTTTCGGCAAAAGCTTTTCCAAATTTTCACTTATGAGTATACTTTCAGTCATTTTGTTTTTTGCCAAAGTATCACATTGAAAGGTTTAAGTCAATTAATTTAATGTCATCCATATAAATAAGGCAATTATCATACGTCTTTCAGCGCTTTTTTTGCCAACACCTTTCGTATAAAATGACAAATAGTGAAAAATTCTTATTACCTACTCTGAACGCACCTGCACAATATAAAAAAATAATACAAGAATATTAACAAGTACATTAAACATGATTTATTATTTATTTTTGTGTACTACTTTATTATAAAAGTATGAATGAGAACTTATTTTATAGTGAATAAACATGATTATTATTGATATAGTATGTATTTAATCTGTGTGGATTGATGTGAGCACAATAAATAAATATATATATGTTTGTTTATAACTTTATGCTTTAGATGATTGTGGATAGGACTAAACAGGGAGATGAATCAATATCTAGGAAAGAGGGTCTGAACCGATGTAGTCATTGAAACTCATCACCTGCAAGTTACATATTTGGAAAAGTATGAACCTCTTTAGAGGCCCGGGCCTCCGACCGAATGTTATCTCTATTAAATCACAACGTCGCTGTATTTTACCATTTTCAAATAATTCTAAGACTGCATCGGTGACGACGGCAACTAATGCTTCGAAAACGTTATGAATGATCATATTATTACTAGGCTTTATATTTATTTTAGCCAGCATCCACTGTTTAGCTGGCTCTAAAGCCTAACCCAAAAATTTACTAACGTATTTTATAGCTAGAACTCTAATTAATGCATATTATTAGGAATATTAAAAATGTTATTAAAATTAAGAATTGTATCAGCTTAGTGAACATCAATAGCTCTGAGAAATAAATCATTATTGAAATTATTAAATGTTGTATTCTTCCGGCTGTGGCCTCTTGCAAAAACTGTATTATAACTTTAACCTATTGCCAAACTATTCTGATTACAGCCTGTAAATCTTGAAAAGATACGAACATGTTTGTCATAAGTTCTGATTCCCATCAGAATCTAGTATCTTGACAACTTTGACCCAAGATTTAAGGTGATCTAGCTGTAATCTGTTCCTTTTCATTTTGGATTCTTATATTTTATGATTTTGCTCAGTATTTGTAAGAATCTAGTAATTTTTAAATTATTTGGATTAATAACCATGACCACTGAGTGATTAATGAATACTAGTTTCATATTTGTTTAAATAATAGATTGAAATAATTAATTAAATATTTGGATTGTATTTCAAACAAATTCGATAAATAATTAATTTCTACAACTTATTTTACATTTCTGGTTTAAAATTGTCATAAGATAAAATTATATTACTCTGTGGTCAAAAACAGTCTGGGTTATAGAAGGAATTGGCTTGAATAAGGTGAGGCTTTGTTGTGTTTGTGAATTTGGTTTAAATTGACGAAATATTGACTTGAAATTAGTTATCATAACTGAACAGCATACTTTGATCTTAAATTGTAAGTTTATTATTGATGATCTAATCTTACGGACAGAGATCTATCAATTCTTCATAGTAAAGAATAATTATTTTTTTTTTGACTATTTTTTTATTACACATTAAAGTATTATGTCGCGTATTAATATCAGCGTCCTGACATTATGTAGTCAGTCATAATATCGTCAATATAAATCAAACAAAGTTATGGGTAAGTAGGCTAAAGTGTAAAAGCTTATGTGGTGCTAAGAACTGATGTGCTAGGCAAATATGTCATGTAGGACATGAATTCGTAAGGCAACAAGTGGCAAGCAATATTATGTGACAACATATTTCAGAATATTTGACAACTAAACTATTAAGTATCTTAATGGTGTGACATTAAATTAGCAAAACTTCAGGAATTATCAAACTGATCAACGTTCTCCGAAGAATCTAAATGAAATAAAAAAATCTATGCCTATGTGCATACAAAAGGCGATATGCTAAACACTCAAGCGGTATGAAAAGTAAGGAGAGGTGAATTTTTTTTCATATCTCGACATGTGAAGAAAGTTGTTCAGTTTAATGGAATTCAAAGTCGTTCTATACAAGGTGTTTCAAAGAAAATAAAAATAAAAATTCCGATATTTAATTTTAAAAGTGAAATAGTCGCAACTCTAGTAATCTTCATATAATTAACATATAATTATCTTCATCTTCATATAATTAACATGACATACTTCTCATATTTGTAATAGAGCTGAGCAATAAGCAAAATTTTATTTAATTTTGAATTATCTTTTTTTTGGGTTTTTTTTAAACACGTATAATTGAATGATAAAAATGTAGTATCAACAACTTCGAAGTATTTGATGTACTTTGCGTCACATATTGCACGTCATTTATTGTGGAACGAATTCATGACTTTGTCTGAACGTTTCTGAATTTCCTTTTTATAATATAGTCACTTACATTAAATAAGAAACTGTGAATTAAGATCTCAACTTGTACTTTCTACCGTAAGCATATTTCATATTCATCAATGGATTGTTTAAGGCGGCCCTTAAAATAAAATTTTTAACTCAATACAATTACTTTACTGCACAATAAAATCCAAGTTACAAGGCTTATAATGAAAGACTTATGCTTCAAGCGATTTCTTTCAGGTAACCTTTGGGTATGAAAAAGTCGCAAAGCGAAACCAAGAGCGGGTGCAGTATTAGAACGATTTTTAGTATACAACGTTTTTCAAAAACACCCAATAAAAAGAAAATCCAAAATTAACTTCAAAAGTGAAATAGTTACAACTCTAGTAATCAATAATATGACGTATTTAAAATAGAACTGCGCACTAATCTAAAGTTTTATTAATTTTGGATTTTCTTTTATTAAGTATTTTTTAAAAACGTTGTGCAAATGAAAAAAAAAAACAAATAACACATTGTAAATTAAGTTGTTCCTATTTTGCCGCCTTCAAAATGAGTAAAAACTGACTGCATAGGTATTTTAAAAATGAAAATCTGCAAAAAAAAAAGGAACTTTATCTTTCTTTTGCAATGTCCAAAACAAGTTTAGTGCCTACTAATGAGTATGGTGCTCTTAGAACTTTTCTCGTTTGATTTATAATTCATTATTTATTATGTAAAATTCAAAAAATACTTATGTAGGTGACTATTTATAAGTAGGACTCCAATAACACGCTTAATGGTCCAAGAAGAGTGATTGAGGTCTAAAATCTCCTACTTTGATTTAAAATCATTTCGAACTGATGGTTAAACAATTCAGTTACGCGAAAAACTAGGAAATGTCTAAAATAATATTTTGTCGTAGATTTAAAAAATCTCAAATTAACCAAGCAAGCGCTTTAGATAGGAAATGAAGTTATTTCAGAAATTTATTAATGTAACTTGATGATATTTCGCATAAATGTTATTTCTGTCTAGATATTGCACAATTATGTAGAACATCATTTAGAAAATTACTTAATTCCTTCTTTGAAATAACTTCATTTTAAATATTAAGAAGTGCTTATATGGAAAGAAGGCAGAAACGGGCTTTGCATTCTTTTGATAACTCTACATCAAGCGCGGATCCACTGTTGTGGAAACGATGGGCATACCCATAAACAGACTTATAACGTCACAGTTTCGCGGTCTATTGAGGTCAATAAAAAAATGCACTAACACTATATCGACCACAAGCGAGATCGTATTCCGACTCGCACTTGACCGATTTTTGGGTAGATGTGACCACAACCTCATGAGGGCTGGATTCGCGCCTGCCTACATTTTTAAAATACAAATCTTTAATTATGTTTGGGTTGTCAATCGAATTTGCACTCTGCCTCAATAAGTCGTGACATACGATCAAAATATTACTTTAAACATTTTTAGACAAAAATTCGATGTTTAATAATTTAAATGATGATGTGAGCCCTTCACTGGGCACTTTAGGTATTTGTAACGATTATTGTACTAATAAAAAATAATAAAAAAACAAATAAAAAAGACCATTAATTGTATCAGTCATGTCGCTATTCTCCATTCAGCGTGTTTGGTGAACGTGTAAGAGTCATTAAAATAAATAAAAAATATTTAAAAAATATAAAATTTGTGTTTTCTTTTTACATAATAGAGAGCAAAGAAAAGAAATTCTATAGAGCCTTGAATGCAACTTCATTTTCCTTTAGTCCCAGTAATTCTGTTCATAGTACTGTTTACAGAAATCGCTTTTTAAATAGAACTATCTAAATATATAAAAGGAGAAACTGACTGACTGACTGACATATCAACGCACAGCCTAAACGGCTAAACGTAGGCACTTGAAATTTGGAAGGGACGTACCTTAGATACCGTAGAGGTGCACTAAGAAAGGAATTCCTGAAATTCCCACAGGAACGGGAATTAGCGGGAAAATCCTTTTGTATGAAAAATCTAAACCGCTTAAGTTAGACGCTTGAAATTTGGCATGCAGGTACCTTAGTAAACTCAAAGCTTAGTTGCAACAGGATATTGCAAAATTCCCACAGGAACGGGAGTTAGCGGGAAAAAACTTTTGTATGTAAAAATCTAAATCTTAAACTAAATCAATATTTAATAAAGTGTTCAAAGTAAAAAATTAACACGCAAACGAAGTTGCGGGCATCAGCTAGTATAAGTATATAAGTATTAAGTACTTATTGGGGAAAAGATCCAAGAGATGAACTACACAATAACAATATCGTCAACATACCTACGTGTCTAGGTGAGCGTGAGCTAAGCCTACAAGAATTATTAAGGAGTCGAAAATGTGAAATTTTCTTGCCACACCAAGCCAATCATTGTGGAAGTAAAATAAATGAAACAGTTTTTAAAACAACTTATTTTTTTATTATTAATGGCATTTAATATGTGTCTTTACAGATAATCCAGATACTTATTACAATTTACAAATGTAGTTTTTACAAATAGAGAAATCATACAGTTTGTAGATTGCAAAAATTATCTCAGAGTCCAATTTTATGACATCCAAGTTACTTTATTATAAACTTCGTATACATTTTATCACACACACGTTTTTATTATTATTTTAATAAAATAATGTTCTGAATAGAAGTAACATTTTCTATAAAAATATTTTTTCTATTTATTTTTACATACCTAACACAGGCAGTGAAAACTTAACAGCATACACCAAAATAGCATTTACTCTATAACTATGTTAATCGCTTGAATAATTATTCTATAATGCCTATAACTTTGGAATGGTAGAAGTACAATCACATTTCATAAATATTAACTTATTTATAACAAAAACTTTTAAATTAAAATTGCGTTTAAATATTTAGTCATTTTACAACACGAATCAGCAACATCAAATTTTAATTATATCACACTGATTATTAACAAATTAATATATGCCAATCGTATAAAAATATTTGCATTATAGTTTCTGTATTAATCTACGTAGGTCTAGATAGGTACTATATCACAACTTTTGCAATAAAATTACAAACAATGTACTTCGGTCACAAAAACAAAATAATGTTAAATATAATGTCAATACTCTCCTCAACACATTACAACGAAAAATCTATTGCAGAATGGAAAACTTTTTGCCCCTGTGTGGGTCGTCATCAGCCCATATACGTCCCCACCGAGGGGCGCGGGCCTCCCTTCGAAACACGAAGGGGTTTTAGGCCATAGTTCACCACGCTGGCCCAATGCGGGTTGGTGGACCGCTCGTCTTTCGAAAATGAATTTTCTTGGACAGGCGGGTTTCATCACGATGTTTTCCTTCACCGTTAAGCAAGTGATAATTAAAAATCCGTATATAAATCCGAAAAGACGAATTTAGTGGTACAGGCCCGCACCAGGATTTGAACCCGCGACCTTCCGATCAAAAGTCTGGCTCATTACCAACTGGGCTATCACTGCTTATAATACTTTTGGTACCCTGTGTGGGTTACTTTTTAATGGGCATATGGCATTTCAAAACTTCCTTATAAAAAAATGTTTAAATCTCTACATTATCTGGACTAGAATACAAAGCTTTATTTGAGGCATTTCACGAAAACTTCGAACTTTTTGATGGCATAAATTTAATTGCTTCCTTCACTTATCATGTAGGTCAAATAAAATATCTGGAGAACTTAACTAACCCTGGTGTCAAAGTTTTTAAACCGTCAAATGTAGTAAACCGTCAAATGTAGTATTGTAAATTCATGAGCCAAGCAAATACAATTAATTAAAAGTTTGTAAAATAATGCAATTTAAAATTCAAGTTTTTTTTATTTTTAATTATATATTTATTTACTTACGAAACTTCTTAAACAATAAATACAAATGTCAAAATAAATTCAAGTTCAAGTTGAAATTCAAGTTGAAATTCAAGTTCCTGAAAAAGATTTAGTTTTCGTGGAATGTCCATTTAACATTAGGTATTTGTAACAAAAACACTGATATACTTACAGTAACACGCGAAGCACTAAATGTTTTTCTGGTAAATGATCCGTAAATGTTCGTTTTCATCTCGCATAAGTTCATCCACTTTTTACGAGACACGTGATTTTTGTACAATCAAGAGCAAAACCAGCTTGACACTTGAAACTTTTACCGCTCTTGTAGTCTTACCTATTTCTTAAGATCGCACTTCAACTATCAAATGTAACTTGCTCTTGACTTGACGTGTAAGTTGACATGCAGGGTGACTTATCATGTTATCAGGTAGTGAAATTTTAGGGGTGATTCTGATCATGAAACTGAACTTTTCCGAGAGACCCATATGAATTTTTCAAAAAACACCTCTCTGGCAATTAACTAATCATTCAAGGTGTATGGAGAGGCGAATTTGTTCAATTTAGAAAGCTGATTCACATCATGAATTTTCCCTAACTAAGTAAAAGTAGTACACTTATACAAAAGATGACTTATCGTTTTCTTTTTGTAATTATGTTCCTCCAATTTCATCACCAAAACTCTATGATCCACTGGTAGTTCTTTGGTTATAATTCTTCGTTCTTTCCTTCAAACTAACTATAAAACTTTAGAGAATTTACTGTGCGTCTTTTATAAATACATCAGCACGAACTGAGTGGCTTACACTCAGTTGCATAAACGTTAATTAAAGTTAAAGCTTTTTTAAATGTAATGCCTTCCTTGTTTACGTCAATAAGACGGAAAGTGACAGTAAGATATTTAAATAAAGTTGAAATAACTGTAATAGATGTCTCTGCAACTAAGAGTATTATAATCTGGCACTAATTTCGACTCCTGCATCACAACTCCTAAGTCCATCATCAGGTCTAAAACCTCATATCGTCAGGTTTCCTCAAGAAGTAGGCTACTCGGTCCAAAGGCACCTTGTACTCGTGCATCCAGCGGTTGCCCTTGCGCAGCGAGCCGTCGATGCCATCTTGCCACAATCCCGCTGGGAGGTACACTGTGGAAACAAATTTACATGTCAAAACATTTACCCAAACTAGATCCAAATAAATTTTGTTGGCAGTCCTTATAGTGACATAAAAGTGAAACTGTGTGTGTTTGCTTATTTACCCTTTCTTCACGCCACAACGGAGCAGTAAATCGACTTGTTTCTAATAGGAACAAACGGAAGGCTGAATAAAGTCGCAAGAGAAAAGCTGATTACACATAGGGCCTTTTTATAATTCGAACGGCATGGCACGGCACTTCAAAATTTGAATTATAGGTCTACAAAGAACTTTTGGCCCGCGGTTTCCATGGTGACGCCTTTATTTCCAGTACAAGTTCTACTAGCTAGAACTGTCACCCGTCGGCCAAAAGATATTTGTAGACCTATACCATTTCCCCCTATGTTCTTAGCTTCAAGAATTACTGTTACAATGGTAATACAATTTTGCCATGTCGTTTTCGAATTATAAAAGGCCCATTCTCCTAATGTTAAGCAGAATATGGTTTTTTCATCCTTATCAAGGTTTCATTCAAGACGTATTATAACTGTGTATGCAAGCCTATAAGCATCATGATGTTTGTGTCTGTCTTTATGTATTTTCCGAAGGACCCATGACACAAGGGAAAACATAGTAAAACTTCGTTTTCATCTAAATACTCAAAGGGCTTCTAAAAAAATATTTACTGTACCTTCTCTAGTAGTCTCTCCGGGATTAAGAACAGGAGCCACAACGATCTCGTCTCCAAGAGCGAACTCGTCCCGGATGAACAGCGTGGGGTCCCCTCCAGCCACAAGCCACAACGGTCTGATCAGCGGCAGCCCTGCTTCCAGGGCCTCGCGCTTGTATTTCAGGAGGAGGGGTGTCACCTGGAAGGGTGCGGCAATTAAAGGAGATGAATTTATATTGAATGCACTTTTAAATTTTTAACCTCAGTATTTTTTTGAAAATAGAAATGAATCATTTGTTTGAATTCAAAAATAAACTGCAAAAATAAATTTAAAAAATCACTTATTTTAGACCTTTTTTAAATTTTAAATTTTAAATCAGTGTTCCAATAGCGAAAAAATTTCGCGTTCGTAAATGAAATGTTTAACTTACCAGCTTTTGTCTTAACAGCGTCAAATTCTTGGCCATCTCCAAAACCTTCTCGTCATTGTACTTGCTTGGCAAATGGGTGAACTTCATCACTGGCAAGAATGTTGCCATCTGCAACCATCTCATGTACAACTCTCTATCTGGCAAGTCTATACCATTCTCTTGCGTTGTGTTTGTTGCATTTGGCTCAATAGATCCTTTCAAAGTTGGCAAGAACTGCTCTGAGCCAGGCCAGTAAATGTCACCTCCAACAGCTCCAGGCATTATGAATGGATATCCATTGACTCCATAAGTTAGCATCGTGGGTATTACCTGGTTCAAAGCCTCCCAAGTGGACTCAAATGGTGGTAAAGATACAAAAATTGGAGGTCTCGGTAATGATATCGCTGATGATACTCCAATGATTGTTAACATCTTCTCGAAAGTCTTCGTGAATATTGTCTTATACTGATCAGGATTATTAAGTTGTTTCTCACATTGGTAATAGTGAGGCATATCGTATGCGGTCCCTAAGTCAAAATAAAACGCGTCAATGTGATATTCATCTATTACTCTTTGTAGTTTATCAAACAGCCACGGGATCGATTTATTGGTAGTAATATCTAAAACTCCCGCACTTGGAAGCGATTTAAATCTAGTCAGTGCGGGTATTCGTCTGTCGCTGTTCCTTTCGCTTATCAATAGCCTCTTTTGAACACATTCGGGAAAGTTTTTACTCTCAGTACTTATAAAAGGTTGTACTGTAAATGCAACTTTGAAACCTCTTCTGTGAAGTTTATCAACTGTTTCATTCAGAATTTGGAATCTACTAGTATCAACAGTCAAGTCTCCAATTTCGTTCTGCCAAAATTCATTTATAAGCACATGCCCTTGTTTAAGAAAACCTAGATTAATTACGTCGTCAGTATATTTTGAGATCGTTTCAGCTTGCAGCTCATGCTTAAATCTTGGAGCTATTTGCCAGACTGGTTCTGATATCAGAGAATCTAAAGTCGCCATATCTGCCGGTTTTAAACCATCCCAAAGAGGTGCTTGTCTATGACTATGAATAGAAGAGTGTAAAGATTTCATATCTTTTGAAATGCAAATATTGTACTTCATCTCCGAGTATTCTGTAAGCTTATTAGCAAATGCAAAGTTGTCATATTTGGCTTTGAGGCAGATTTGTTTGTTTCCATTATTGACAGAAACGTGTAAAGGAGTGTCTTCATCGATGATTATTGCAGCTCCTTTTGAGTTGATTAAGTATCTGGTAAGGACGTTACCCCATTGTGACTTTTGGACATCTCCAGTGACGAAAGGAGTGTAGTCTATTTGACCGGTGTTCATAGGCCAGGATATATTGAGTGACTGGCCTCCTCCGTACCAATGGACTTTTGTATCAACCCAGTCGAAGCAATCATTTGGATAAACATCTGTAAATGGGTATCAAGTTCTCAATGAAAATATAGTTTAAAAAAGATGTTAATGTAAATAAAACAACCTTATGTAAGTTAATATTATGTAAGAAATAGTCAAAGCTATTGTAAACAAATGATACGGGTAGATTCTGATAAAGATATAGTTTTTAAACAGCAAGTAGAAACACTGTTGCAGTATCGAATGATAACACTCTACAATAGAAATAGAAAAAAATCTTAATTTTGTAGTAAATTCACTTAAAATAATTACATTATTACATACAAACATACATTAAAGTATTTAAAACATACATACACATTCGTTATTTTGACCCTACTGACTCTACGCCTATTCGCAAAGGTGCAGTCTTCCCCAGAGAATATATAAACAGATTTCTATTTCTTTAACATCAAAAAAAATTATATTATTTGAAAAGCCTGCAACATACCTACAAAGCCAATGATGGTTAACACTATAACTATTAATCAGTGGCAGAGCTTTGGGCCAAACGAGTTTGATATTATCATACGAAAGAAAAAAAATACAAAACAAAACAATACCTTCTTTCAAAGCCTTCCAGTGTATAGAATAGCAGGTGGTATTATCAGCTCCAGGGTCATGTGGGTGAGATTTAAGGTAGAAACGAAGGGTATTCAGCCACTCTAGACATTCAGAACCATCCCCCCTTCTGTGTTCTGGGAGACAGGGGAACGCTTTAGTCTTTCCATGGATGCCGATAGCTGTAAAAATAAATTTAAATGAGGCTTGCTTTGCTAGAAACCAGGTTTTTGAGGTTAAAATTTGTCTTAGAGAAGTCTGGATGAGCTACCTAAATAACATGTTCCTGGAAGTTTCAAAAAAGACTAGGTAGTAATATTTGTGGTATCTTTTTGTTTACGGTAATAATCAAGTTTGTGGCGAATTTAACTAATCACTAGGGGTCTGCCAGTTCTCAAGTTCGGTGAAAGATGAATAAAAAACAAAGAATCATTCAGATATTAGTAGCTTGCGACTCACCTAGGCTCGCCTTCAAAATCTCCACATCTTCACTATTGAACACTCTGACTAGTCTCTTAGGTTCATTGAACTGCACGTTTACGAAGTACGCTTTGGTCAAGGCTTGTCGGTGGTAGAGGACGTATGCGAAGCCCACGAAGAAGACTACAGCAAGGAACATTAGAGCCACAAACGCACGGAGCTTGTAGTCCGTTGGTTTCTTACGAATTTTTTGAGGTATGCTCTGAAAAAGAAAAAAAAAAAGAAAATTATTACCAAGTGTCGTCATCACGATCTATATTGCCCTCCGGAAATATAGATGCCGGTCGTCGGTCTCCCCTTTAAACCTTCGCGTGCTTTTTGAACACAAGGTGTACAAGATTTGTATCGCACGCGGCGTTAACAAGCACGCGACGCGACGGGTATTTTCTCGTTGTCTGTTATGCAAATACTAATTAAGATTTAATCTGTATTTAAAGGTTTAATCGTTTAAGGTATCATTTCATCGCCACCAAACTCAAAGGCCTTGCTAAAAATATAATACTATTAGACTCCACTAGCCTCCTAATCTAGTTTTAAGAAAAAAAATCTTCATTGTAATAGGTTTTTTTTCGAAATAAATAGCTCTCTCGCCACCATACGCCTCCCACATATTGACAGATGATTCTAGATAGTGAGATGATATCTGTAGTTACTGAGACAGAACCGTAAATTTTAGATATATCAACATTTTCCGATACCTGTAGCTTCTCTCTAAGCAGACTAGCCAGTGAGTTGACCGAGGTGACAGAGTTGCTGGGTGAATAGTCCTCGTCATCCATGCTGAACTCTGAGCGCATGCGCCGAGGACCCTTACGCCGGGGTGAGCGGAGGGGGGCTCTGAAGATAAAATAATAATAACAATTAGAAAAGCAAAAAAAAGATAATTTACTATGATTAAAAGACACATTAAAAACGCTCATTAGCTCGTAGCGGTTGCTGAGGTTCAAAACAATGTACAGATAGTAGCACGTCAGGTTACCCATTAGCACTAAGAAAGCCGGCGTTATTACGTCCGAGATAAGGGCGACGTCAAGATCAACATGTACAGCCTGATATGCTGCTGTGTGTACATCGGGGCGGGGGGTACGTATTACAATACCGAAAATTCAAAATACCGACGGTTGAAATAACTACGCTTAAAACATCGAAAGTTGAAATACCGAATATAATACCGATATTTAAATGACCGACTATTCAAAATACCGAATTTAAATGACCGAAAGTTCAAAATACCGATACACGAAATACCTATAAAACATCGATGTTCAAAATACTGGAAGTTGAAATGCAACCACAGTCGTTTCTGGCACTTCGCCGGCTCTTGCGTTGGGGGTCGCAGTTTTAACCAGACCTAACCCAACCAACCCTTGACGGGTTGGTTGGGTTAGGCTACTAACAAACCTACTCGTCGCAGTTCCGTTTGTCATATAAACAGACAAAATAAAATATTTTTACTATTGAATACTTTATGAACACCTTATTCGGTATTTTAGTTTTCGGTATTTTAGTCTCCAGTATTTTAGCCTTCGGGATATTAAGTCTTAGGTATTTCAGCCTTCGAGATTTTGAGTATTCGTGCAATTGTAATTTCGGGATTTCGAACTTCCAGTCAAACAAACAATCGGCCTTATAATTTTCGGTCTTCCGTCCATAGGTCTTATGAAATTCGGGTTTCTCTACTTCAGTATTGTAATACGTACCCGGGGCGGGGCACCTTCATAGGTCACCATAGCGTATGCCTGCGTGCTTCGGAGAGACGTTAAGCCATGTATACTCTTTTAATGTCGATTGGCCACGATCCGAACAATTCCGAGGCCATTTGGCCTCTGAAACCTGAGTTGGAGTTGGACTGGACAAGTTAGCGACTTTTTTGTTTGATTTCCTAGCCTAGATGATTGCACTTTTGATCGCACAATCTTTATGAATACAGGAAATTTGGAACCCGCTCAGATTAGTGGGCTGATTACATCCTCATCTTCTAAATATATAAAAGGAGAAACTGACTGACTGACTGACTGACTGACTGACATATCAACGCACAGCCTAAACGGCTAAACGTAGGCACTTGAAATTTGGAAAGGATGTAGCTTAAGTACCGTAGAGGTGCACTAAGAAAGGAATTCCCGAAATTCCAACGAGAACGAGAATTAGCGGGAAAATCCTTTTGTATGAAAAATCTAAACCGCTTAAGTTAGACGCTTGAAATTTGGCATGCAGGTACCTCAGTAAACTTAAAGCTTAGTTGCAACAGGATATTGCAAAATTCCCACGGGAACGGGAGTTAGCGGGAAAAAACTTTTGTATGTAAAAATCTAAATCACGTAAGATAGATGTTTTAAATCTGTGTACTCTGTACAAAAAAAAAATTAACACGCAAACGAAGTTGCGGGCATCAGCTAGTCCTTTATAGGCAGCCAAATTGTAACCAGTACAAAAGAGCGACCTTACGTCCCTGTCTTGGGACCATTTACAGTTGTAAAATATTCTTTGACCTTTCAATTTTATTGTAGAACTTATATGTATAGCCATCTTTATAAGTGTAAAAAGATTTCAAGTGTAAAAATCCTCTTTAAACTGCATAATAATGAACCTTCGTGCGTTATGACCAGTTTCCTCATTATAAGTTGGCACTCCGAGTTACTCACTTGGTGTAATCATAAGGTGTAATCCCATTTATTCTGGGAAGGTCACGCCCTAAGGCCATGGTCACATCAAAAATGTGATTTACAGTAATAGAGCTGACCTTACTACAAATTTCACTTGATAAACTCTGTATTTGTTCTGATGAACTCAGTAGAAAAAAATAAAATATATCACAAACATGTTTAACCGTAGCTCAGTAATGCTCTTTGTTTAGAATTGATCAATGAACTAAGTAAGCAATGTATACTGTTTGGGTGACGATTGACGATGGCGACAAATTCCCACGATCGTTACCGTGCTCCAAAGGGCACCTTTTTCGCTGCTCCATGTTATTTATTCATTTTATTTATTTATTAGGTACAGACAGATGATTTTTTAATTTTGATTTTATTTATTAATAGCATTCCGCCCGGGACTTCGTTCCCGCGGGAATCCGGGAAAAGTATGTAGCCTATGTCCATCGGGGATAATGTAGCTTTTTAATGTTGAAATACTTTTTCAAATCGGTCAAGTAGTTTCGGAGCCTATTCAATTCAAACAAACAAACAAACAATCAAATCTTTCCTCTTTATAATATTAGTATAGATAAACGATATAACACAAATACATGCACACACAACTCGCACACTCTTTACTAACTCTACATACACAAAATTAGATACCGCACAGATGCAGAGTCGCTCATTACATTACTTTGTAATCAGGGTTCTGTCAGAATATCAGCGCTGCTGTGTGCAAGCATAGCAGCAACATGCTGAGTCAGCGCCTTTTTGACTAACACTTTGTTTCAGTTTTGAGTTGTTGTCTGTATTTTAGTGAATGTTAAACATTCGATTATTTTTAGTTGCAAGCAACACATAGACAACACTCTTAGATGTTGCATAATGCATTGTGTGTTTTATAAAGGTATTTCATACTTAAGTCAGGAAAAATAAACTCTTAAAATAAGATCTGTATTTAGTGTTAGTTGAATAAAGTTTTTCTATTCTATTCTGTTCACTTAAAACCACCATTCCTGACACCCGGATGATTGTTAAAGAATACTTGGCTGTTTTAGAGCTCTGATACCAGGATCAGCCAAGTTGTCCAAGCACCAACACGACCTACACCTACATCATACCTACACGATAAGAAATAATATCACCAAATTCTTGAATATGTATACGGTACACAAATATTTGCGATGATAAGGAGGAACAGGTAGCTGTAAGTCTTTTCAAGATATAAGAAACTTTATTTGCTTTGTTCATGGACAATTTTAAAAAAGTAAGAACTCTTTATTTAACGAGGCTGACATAGTCACCGACTATATTTAAAAAAAACTTTACTTAATGGTAATTTAGGGCCTATAATAATTAGTGATCATTAGGTAGTGATCAGCGTATGTTAAATAAATAAATAAATAAAAATGTCACATATTTTATAACCTGCTCAAGACCTATTTTGAAAGTGTGAACGAAAAAATTATTTTATTTTATTTTTTAGTATTTGTTGTTAAAGTGTAGGCAATAAAAATACATCACCTGTGAAAATTTCAACTATCTAACTATAACGGTTCATGAGATATAGCCTCGGACAGCCTTATCTATAAAAACGGCAAAAAAATCACGTTTTTTTTGTATGGGATTAAGTGTGTATTTTATTCTATTTTTTAGTATTTGTTTTTATAGCGGCAATAAAAATATATTGCCCTCCGGCATCATCTGTGAAAATTTCAACCGTCTAACTAACACGGTTCATGAGATACAAGCCTGGTGACAGACGGACGGACGGACAGCGGAGCCTTACTAAGAGGGCGGGACCCTTTGGGTACGGAACCCTAAAAACGATCTTCCGTCCGTGACGTCAGAATAGTAAGGGCTGATATATTATTTCTAAGGGAATAGTTAAAGGGGCTGGAGAGTAACATAGGCTAATTTTCGCTATCGCGAGTGGAAAGATATTTAAATCTTTTGTACGAATTCTTAGGAAACAATATGAACCAGCGCAGCTTGACAGATCGAATTACCTTTATATTGTGCAGTATTGTATTGTAAACAGGTACCACTTCGCAATGAGTCACGTTAAGTCATTGTATTAATTATTTTTCGAGTACTTTCTCCCAGTGGAGTGTTTATAAATGTTTTATACCAAAATTGACTTTGCATAATTTATTTAACCGGTTTTCGATAAGTATATGCAGAGCTTTAGGTATCTCTCTTTCAACCTCTCGGGTGGTTAATCAGTCCATGAAAATGAACAACTTCCCCAAGGAACATAGGTCAAATTACGAAAAAAAATTTTGATCTCCCATACGAAATGCGCTATATGCTGATGAAGTTTGTTTCGGAACTCAAATTTTTTTTTCGTATTTTGACCTATGTTCCCCAAGTTGTTCAGTTTCATGGACTGATTAACCACGTGAGAGGTTGAAAGAGAGATACCTAAAGCCATGTATACTTTTAAGACACCCATATATGGGTTGGAATAGTTTGCAACCGACATTGCACATTTTGAACAGAAATCTATTAAAAACCAAAGACAATAAGAAAATGTATGATTTTATGTGATTGTAATGTACTAACATAAGGATTGCCTAGTTTTAAAGTGATGTTTATGCATTCTATTCTTTTTACTCTTGATGTTGCCTAATGCATTATGATCATTTAGTGTTTATACACATCAACACGGTTTAAGGATATTGCACAATTTTTCATACGAAAACGAAAATGCATTTTTTTTTTCATTTTCGTCACGTTTTCACAAATTTCAAGTAAAACAAAATTTATTAA
Organism: Aproaerema taeniolella; assembly: GCA_949987775.1. Taxonomy (NCBI): domain Eukaryota; kingdom Metazoa; phylum Arthropoda; class Insecta; order Lepidoptera; family Gelechiidae; genus Aproaerema; species Aproaerema taeniolella. The sequence continues at coordinate 1,108,876 of OX465260.1, read as the reverse complement.
CTAGAATTTTAAATTCAGATTTAGCACTTGCTCGTCTAAAAATTATAGCCCTCCATGTATCTCGAGTATACTTTTATAGCTTCTCAAACAGACCTTTTTTGCATGAAAAATCGTGCAATATCCTTAGACCGTGTTGATGTGTATATTTCAAATCTTATTACTCATCATTCTTAAGTCAGCAAAAATAATCTTTTAAAATAAGATCATTGTTAAACTTAAATAAACGTTCACACGGACTAAAAATCTTAATAATGACAGGAAGTGAGACCAAATACACGATTTTCATATATTTATACAAGCAATAGACATTAAAAAATTTGAAATCACTTATACAATAAAGTATTTACTATGTAATGTACGTATATAAAGTACTTTTATATTGCTAGCTACATAAGGTAATCCAACTTCTAATATAAAATCTGTCATTTAGTTTCATACAATAAAGATAAACATTCACAGAGTAAATCTCGTTCTTAATTATTCAATTACTCTATAATTATGTAAATTAAACAAATAGACACACATCTTTTATCTAGTCTAGGCACAGACTAGGTCTGTAAAGACTAGATCGCAAACTTGTTTATGTATGTCCTGATTCCCTGAATAATGTTAATAATTATTTATTTAAATGTTTATAACGAATACTGATTTCTATTTTATGCAACATTATATTTAATAAAACGTGTTTAATAATCCTATAAATGTATGACAAAACGTGGTATTAAGTGGTTTTAAAACCACTGATGCTCTGCCTACCCCGATGGGGATTATAGGCGTGAGCGTATGTGTGTGTGTGTGTGTGTTTAATTAAAATCTTTGCTTCTTTGACCATAATGTTGAAGCATTTTTCTAAGATCACTATCTATAATACTAATTTTATAGAGAGGTAAAGTTTGTAAGGTTCTGAGTTTTTCACAAGCATAATGGAAATAACGAACCGTTTTTAAAAATTCATTCACCGATAGAAAGCTCTCTTTCAGAAGGTGACAAAGGCTTCATAATTTTCTCAAATTATTGAAATTCATCATAGCATTCTTTTTCCTGGACACCGGACTTCACAACTCTATATAATTTATTGAAGTAAATTTTTCCGACATCTACGATAGAAGTATTTTAATATTCTGCATTAATTAAGATTTTTAAGACATATCAAGACTATTTATAAACAAATCGGGTAATGAAAAATATGATCTGATAGCTGGTTTTTTCTGGGTTTTTTTCGTGATGCTCCCACAAATACAATTGTTTTTACCCCTTTACAAAAAAGAGAGGTTTTATAAGTTTAACTAGTATATATATGTGTCTGTGACATCGTAGCTCCTAAATTAACCGATTCTGATGCGGTTTTTTTGTTTGAAAGCTGACATAATCGTGATAGTTCTTAGCTATATTTAATCTAATTTGGTTCAGCCGTTTAAATGTTATAAATAAGCGATGAATGACAGGGGTGGAAAAACATTGTTAATTTTGTAGTTATTTTATTATTATTGTTGTAGCTTTATGAGGTCTTATTTCTCTGGATGGCTACTTTTATTTAACTCTTTTTCTTTTTATCGCGTACTAAAGTAGAGTTTCATTAGAGTGCAGACACCATGGGCAGGAGAGTTTGACATTAGCTTTCCGCCTGGGACTTCATTTCCGCGGGAATTCAGGAAAAATATAAAAACCTATGTGTTAATTCAGGGTGTCACCTATCTCCATACAAAATTTTATCAAAATTGGTCCAGTCGTTAGAGCGTGAAAGAGTAAGAAACATCCAGACATCCATTCATACAAACTTTCACGTTTATAATATAAGTAAGGATTCAGTATAAGGGAAAATAAGGGAAAGTAGTGAAGTAAATTAAAGGATTTATTAAACTACAATTTGTATTCGCAAAAAAATACGATTTATATTTTGAGGAATATTGTGTTTTTGTTACAGGTTTATGTCAAGTTTAAGTAGGTTGGTAAGTACGAGGAAAAAGTGAAGAAAACTAAATTGTACAAAAATATTACCACTATTGAAATAAATCTGCTAAAAAAAAACTGTGACACACTTACACTGTAATAATCCCTATTTTCCGACCTTTGAAACAACTAGTTAACTCCTTGCCACTTTAACAATAGGTAACTTTTAGGTATATTAATCACTTAATCAGGTAAGTATATTTTTAACACTTAATAAAACTACCACTTCTTTTAAATTGTAACAACACAATAAATTATTCTTTATTTTTTTTTTTTTTTTTCAGTATTCAATTAACTTGAACGTGTTATGTGAAAAGGTAACAATGATCTATAATAATAATGATCTATAGATCTCGTATCGGGTGTAGTTTGCGTCGCGCGAGAAATCAGACTGTCAGTTGGTAGCGTTGACTGCGTAAGCGCAGCGTGCGGGACGCTCGCTAAATTACTGTGCACCCAGGAGTAAATAATTACACGATTACTTAATCCCTACTAATAATATAAATAATATAAATGCGAAAGTAATTCTATCTGTCTGTTACACCTCACGCTTAAACTACTAAACCGATTTTGATGAAATTTGGTACAGAGATAGATTAGACCTTGGGAAAGGACATAGACTACATTTTTATCCCACAGCTAGGCATGATATAACGCGGATGGAGCCGTGGGCGGAAAGCTAGTATTTAGTATTTTCTCGAACTTTTTTTTGGGAGTTGACCTCTCGTCTTTCAACAAACTTTCAAACAGGTTGTAAGATTGTCATGAAGAGTATTACTTTTCACATCACGCTTTTGGACGCTATCGAAATTAAAATTTTTATTTTTATTTAACAGTTAATTGTGCATCCACAGACTTGATGTCCGTGCCCCAAACAACTTTTTAAAGTTGTTTAATTAGATGGGCTGATTATTATCACCCAATTTTCACTATCTAGTAATTAAAGCCACTTAACATATGTTAACCGTAATATATATTACGGTTACCTTTAAAAGGCAAAAGGTTTTTCTATTATTAGTCTTAATAGCGATGATGACGCACATTAGTTTAGCGAGTGTACATACAGTCTTTCTTCGCGATAGTTCTATAGAATGCCGGCGTTGCTAATTAGAAAGTAATTTACATAGAAAACAAGATTGTGCGTGACTTGCGTCATTGTAGCTATTCTAGTATTATATTAAAGAAGTTACATAATTTTTTAAACATTTTTTTTAATTTATACAAAAAATGAAGCGCGGGTTTCAAATTGTGTTCTGACAAATTATTATCTATTCTACATATTATAAGACACGCGTTAGGGTAGAGGAGACTGTAATAAAATGTGCTATCATGTTATATTTAATAACATTCCGCTTTGGAATTCTTTCCCGTGGAAATTCGAGAAAATTATGTAGCCTATATTCTATGTTACTCAAGGATAATGTAGCATTCTAATGGAGAAATATTTTTTCAAATCAGGCTAGTAGTTTCGGAGCCTATTCAATGCAAACAAGCAATCAAATCTTTATAAAATGAAATGAAAATGAAAATGAAAATTTATTTATTTCTAATAGTAGGTAATTTTTACATTCTCACTTGAGGCCAGCCCAGTAAGCATTAATTTGCTTGTGTTGGGTGTGCCTCACACATTCCCAGTTTTAATAACAAAATTACTTAAACAAAACAAAAATATATTTAGGTAAATTTACTTAAATCAAAGTGTGTGCAGATGTATATGTGTGTACGTGCATGTACTATTAGTGTAGATTAAAAACATCAAATACACAAAAAGACGAATAGCAAAGTAGGTCAGTATCAGAGGATTAAGTTATAATTAACTTATCAATATGATATTCTTACGAAGTCGCACTATGTGAGATTTAAGCAATTCTAATCAATAAAAATTTAGTTTCAGGTTTATGAACCTTGTGAAAAAGGAAAATCCTAAGGTTATTTTGTTTACAGTTTGGTGTATTATTTATTTACTGAGATTTCTAAAAAGTTCAACCACCGATTGTTTTAATAACATATACGTACAGGCTACAGCAAATCATGATGTAATGTCGTGTGTACAATGTTTATGTTACCAATTTAAAGTGATAATATTTCCCTTGAACTGGACTGTTCTAATTGTTTTGTAAACATATTTACTTACCTACTTATTTGACTTTATTGCACAGTCAAAGACAGAGAAGTGTATATGAATATAAACATTTTCAACACCTGTGAAATAACACATCCCTTCTCTAAAACCGTTATATCTGATCCCAATAGGTATATTTTAGACTACATACATACATACATACATACATAGAGCCTTTTTATAATTTGAACGGCACCGCACTTCGAAAAATTACCATTGCCCCCTATGTTCTCAGCTTCTAGTATTAGGTAATATAATTTTGCCGTGCCGTTTTCGAATTATAAAAAGGCCCATACGCTTATGCCTCTAATCCCTAACAGGGTATGCAGAGCATCAGTGGTTCTAGCTAACTACTTGGTGCCACGGTTGACAAAAATTATGAGGGTTATCAGATGAAACCATCAGTTGTATAATGGTGAGAGGTGGTCAGCCTTTCGTCCATTATACAGCGAAACTCTCGTATCCCTCTACAGACTTACTGTATGCCTGGGAAGAGTAGGTAGCTGGCATATTCTAAGTATTTCTTTCACTCCCAGTCCAGTATGGAAGTATTTTAAATACTCAATACTCCATACTCAATATTTTATTACATCCATAGATTTTTATAGGTGTTACAATCCAATAAAGTATCCAATATGGACCCTGTTCTAGGGCACTGCAATTAATAGGGGCAAACCTATTCTTAAATTAGTGAGATCAATTTGTGCGAGTGTGTGTAAGAGAGAGAAAGTTCAAGTTCTGTGTTGTAGAAGAGTGTGTGTATGTGGAGTGTATGTTATGTCTATGTATGTGCTTTAGCGGTTGTGTGTGTATATTTAGTCAATTTTTTTTGTGTTTGGAATTTATTAATTATCGTGTAAATAGTCTTCAACTGTGTAGTAACATTTTGAATATAATAGTTTTTTTATTAAGTTAATATATTTTTTATTACTCGTCTCATTTTTTATTGACTCTGGAAGTTTATTGTTTACTCATATTAGTATTGCTTGTGTGTCTTGAGTTTGAACAAACACAGCAGACAAACAATATGTATGTATAAGAAATAAGATGATATCACGATCTTGACAGTGTTTAAACAAAAATTCTCTGATCTCGTATCTTTCATCATCTTCGGGTACATTGAAAATGTATCTGCCGAATGAACTAAATTTTTATAAAAAATTTAAATAGCTTTTTCGTTTTCGAGATATTATTTTTTATTTAACCAAAACCCGGCGGAAAACGACCGCACTTTTCATTATATTTTTGAATTTACAAAGTTTTTATTTTAATTTTATTTACATTTTGTAGCCCTCGTCATGGCGTCTCTAGTGGCACGTATACTCCCAAAACTCACGATAACACAGCAATGTTACACATTAAATGAAAAAAATATATATATAGAAAAGTGGACGTGTTAAAATTTGGTTTATTATTTTTTTAAATAACACCAGGTACGCAAAGTACTAAGATTTTTCGTGTAACTTGTGTTGTGTCATGGTCACAAATAAAGACACCATGTCATGTGAACAAACATCTGCTTCTACACAAACGCCCAGACATAGGACCCAATACCTTAGCTTCAGAAGTAGCAAAATAACATGTTCCTGGGACTAATTCCGTCCGTTACTTCAACAAAACCTAACAAGTGCATAAAGAAGCAAATATCCGAGTGGGCAGAAACGTCTCGACTCCCAAGATACGAGGCCGGATGAGGGCCGCCTCAAGGGTCCTAATGAGGAAGTTCAGTGACCTGGTTGCGAAACCAGCAGGGCATTGCATTCGGGGAGATGCGTTGGATTGGTCAGTTATCTCGGCAATTTAAGGATGATGGACTGCTCTTTGTATGTTGGGAAGTATCCGGTGACCTAGACACGCCGAGAAAACGTACTTTATTGCACATTACAAAAAAAAAAATTTTTATAGAATGAAAATTGAACTAAAATAACGTCGATTTCCTAATGGCTAGAGAGTTCGATTCTTATGTCTTTTTTCTGAGTTGTATCAGGTTGCCTGGAAGAAATTGCTTTCAAGGAATAAGCCCGCTTTGTAGTATACTATGTTTATGTTATAATATGTCTTGTATTGGGTAACCTTGTGTGCAAATGTAGCAGGTATTGTATTGTATGTATTCAGGTGACCGATATAAAGTAACAAAGATTAAATTCGGTCGGATTCCCTTATTGGCAGGGTCACGGAGATCAGATGGTAGTCGCTCCTATACAGGGTGAAAAAGAATCTCCTAGATATATTCAAAATCCTGAACCAGTATCACTTACAGAACACTTCATTTTTTTAAATTATATTTTTCCATTTTTTTTTCGGTGGGATTTTTTTTCCTAAACGTAGACACCACTGGGGTGCACCCCCCGAGCGCTACCCGCATCCCTAGCGTGCCTGGTGTAGGAGTAATGTCTACGTATGGCGAATAATGAACTATTCCCATTGAAAAAATAAATAAAAAATTTTTTTTTTCATAAATGTGTTCTTTGAGTGATACTGGTTCAGGATTTTGAATAAAGCTAGGAGGTCTTTTATCACCTTGTATAATGACCTGACCCACCAAATTTTGGATCGTGGGCAAGCATACCCTGATTGAGCAGCGAGACAAAGTGTCAGGAAGAAGTTTGCACAAAAATGAAAAATTTGCAAAGATTTTAAATCAAAACTCAAATCGTATACTGACCAAATAAATAATAAGGAAAAAAAACAAAAATATACGTAGGTATAATTTGCATCAAATAAACATTACCAGTTTTTTGTATACCTACGCAAACGCATTATAAAATACGTCATTGCGATTACTTTCTCTGAATATTTAAGAATATTAAATCATTTATTCTCAGGCAACTAAAGCCCATAGATAAATACCTTAAAGACTAACATCATATAACATTAATTAAGGTTGATAATTTATGATACAGACATATAAAGTTTTAAAAGGCTATTAGATAATTTTTCATTATAATTTAAGGAAATTTGTATGACTTATTTTAAAACCGAGGGTTACATTCGGAATTTCTTATCTATTCTTCTCTCACATTTGCAAATAGGCGTAGGGTCAAAATGACTTATTCATTACTTTGAGTTATTTTATTATAAGTAACATGAAAAAGCATTTTTTTTTTAATTTGACTTAGAGGTTTCTTACGTCATCATTGAAAGATTTTTATTTTATTTTTGAAGTGAAAACTTCTTTAGCGGCGTTGTGCACTTTGAAGTATGGTTAAAAAATGATAAACTCGCGTCAGGGTCACGTGTCTGTCACGTGATCCTGATCGAAATCCGTAAGGCAGAGGGGTGTTTAATAAATACAGGAAATTAAAACTGCAAAAGTTAGGATGTCACGGAGGGGTGTTTGATAAATATAGGAAATTAAAACTGCAAAATTCAAGATGTCATCCGGTGACAGCATAGAAAAAATTAAATTAAATATTAATGCAAAACGCACTTGGCCGGTTTTTTTGTGCCGTCGCGTCGCGGACTCGTGGTCTTGACACACTACATATAACTCTAACGTGTAACCTAATTTTATTTTTACAAACGTATGCACTACTGTATGCCGTCTTGCGGCTGACGTGACGATGGTGATGATGATGCACTACTGTGTAGTGTGTCAAGACCACACGAGTCCGCGACTGTTTTAGCCCACGACAAAAAAAGAGAGATGTTATAAGTTTTTGTACGTCTGTGTATCTGCATGTGTGTGAACCTGTAGCACTGCAGTCTGTGTATCTGTGTGTTTTTTGTTTGAAAGCTGACATAATAGAGATGGTTCTTGGCTATATTTAAGCAAAATTGGTTCAACCGTTGAACGTCGGGAGTAATACAATTTAGATTAACAATAAATACAAAAAAATAATTAAAAATAATAATAATAAATGTCCCACGCATGCCTTCCAAAAGTCCGGGACTTAATTGCCCGAGATTATGGGTCATAAGACAAACATAATAAAAATAATTATAAAAAATAAAATAATTATAATAATTAATTATTTTATATTAATAATTATTTTTTAAATAATATTATTTAATTAATTTGTATTTAACTTGTTTAACTTACTTGTTTCTGTCATCGTCAGAGAGTACGTTGTTCTCCTCGTTCGTGTTGTCTCCGTCGCTGAAACACGATCCGGAGCTCTGGTGGTGTTCTGGGATCTGGAAAATAGCACAAAAAAATTATGTTAAAATAAATTACATTGCCTGAAATAAATTGAAAAAAATATTACCAATAATTTTTAGGGAAAGAAAAATGTTCGGTGCGAATGGGACTTGAACCCACGACCCGAGGATTAGATCTCTATAAAAATAGTATTATAAAAATCGAGATATTAGAGCCCAAAAACGAACGAGGTATTGCTGTATCCGCAGCAGCTCGAGCACGATATGCCCGCGCGCGGAATGCGCCGCGGTGCTATGTCAAGATGTCAACATTGACAACGCCTGAGGGCAAGCAAGCCTTTGCGGGGGCCCTCGCGCAATTAAAGGGATAAGTTTAATCGTCAGCCGAGTGGCGTGCCGCGCGAGTTTGTCGCGCATCTGCTCGAGCTGCTGGACAAGGCGCTGTATTTTACGTAATAATACGTGATGCATCACATCCTCATACCACGTCCTAATTCTTAAGCTATCGAATAGTGTAGTAAAATGTCGAATGTAGAAAGCTGTATTACTCCCCACATTCATCCTTACTTCCTTACTATATACTACTAGCTTTCCGCCCGCGGCTTCGCCTGCGTGAACTTCGGAAACCGCGTGAAGTTTTTTCCCGCTAACTCCCGTTCCCGTGGGAATTTTACAATATTCTGTTGCAACTAAGCTTTAAATTTATTAAGGTACCTGCATGCCAAATTTCAAGCGTCTAACTTAAGCGGTTTAGATTTTTCATACAAAAGGATTTTCCCGCTAATTCCCGTTCCCGAGGGAATTTCGGGAATTCCTTTCTTAGTGCACCTCTACGGTACCTAAGCTACGTCCCTTCCGTAATTTCAAGTGCCTACGTTTAGCCGTTTAGGCTGTGCGTTGATATGTCAGTCAGTCAGTCAGTTTCTCCTTTTATACTGTATATTTAGATTATACTTATACTATATTCTATACTATAATATTATAAATGCGAAAGTAATTCTGTCTGTCTGCCCGTCTTTCACGACTAAACTACTGAACCGATTTTGATGAAATTTGGTACAGAGATAGATTAGACCCTGAGAAAGGACATAGGCTACATTTTATCCCACAGTTGGGCACGATATAACCTGTAGTCCACGTGGGCGGAGCCACTGGCAGAAAGCTAGTAGGTTATAACTTTTATATGGTTCATTTAATGTTTTTTTTTTGTTTATGAAGGGCCAACAAACAGTTACACATAAGTTTACTTAAAAACTAGGTAAAATCGCTTTTAGGTTATTGTGGAACCAACATCGCTAGCAACGGATTACTAACTAGAACTGAGTTATGGACAAAATATAGCTAGGAACCGTTTCAATTACGTCAACTTTCAAATAAAAACCGTATTAAAATCGATCCATTCCTTTTAAAAACTACGATGCCATAGACAGACACAGATACACAAGTTGAACTTTTGTCACCCCTTTTTTGTTAGGTGTAAAAATACGGATTTTAGACCTACAGGATAGTACAGGGTCACAAAAGCCACAATCATAGAGGCCTATACGTGTGCCGTTTGTACGGACGGAAGTTTCCTTCCAGGACCGTGTAATATAGTGATGATCACGAGTAATTTGTGGCAATTTGTGTGTCAATCTCACACAAACGGCGCTTGGTTCATTTCACAAGCTGCATACGTAGAGCTATTAGGCAGAAAATGCGCTATATGCTGGTTAGGCGGTGATCCCAGGGCCGCCAGACCTTACTTATTTTCTCATAAACCAAATGCGTAGGAAATAGTAGTGCTAGTACGTACTAGTAATGTATGAATAGCAGCTAAGCTGGGCCGACGGCCAATTTTCAGCTATCAGGTTCTGAAGGTACTTCCAAAAATTACTTACTTGTCTTGGAGTCTGGCTGCTGATGTTTTATAGAATATAATTAATTAAATAATGTTCAACACTGCCAGACACTCTCCGTCGGTTGTAATTTCTGCCAGACGCTTTACGGTTAGCAAGTAAATTATGCGATTATACCTACAATCTGAGCCGTGATTTTTGTATATGATGTTCAGGGAACTATAACAATACTTTTTATAGCACTCCGACTTCAAAGCAAGTAAGCAAGTTTTGAAAGTACCTTCAGAACCTGGTAGCTGAAAATTGGCCGTCGGCCCAGGTTAGCTGGTATTCATACATTACTAGTACGGACTAGCACTACTATTTCCCACACATTTGGTTTATGAGAAAGTAAGGTCTGGCGGCCCTGGGATCTCGGTCTAGGTGAATTTTGTATGGGAACTCAATTTTTTTTTTCGTATTTTGACCTTTTTTCCTTGGGGAAGTTCTTCAGTTTCATGGACTGATTAACCACCCGAGAGGTTGAAAGAGAGATACATAAAGCCCTGTATATGTCACTGGAAAATTGAAAAAACTGTAACATTACAATTACAATTTTACTAGTGAATTATAATTTCGCCCGCGATATTACAAATTTTCTGGTAAAATTATAGGTTTACGAAGCTTTAAGGGCCGCCTGCACGAATTAGGATGTTAGGTTATGCTAGGTTTTTTTTCCTTTTATTTATAATCAAATTACATAACATGAGTCACAGATAAAGTATATGGTGGTAAAGAAAGTTAACTAAGTAAGACACAAAAATATGAGGAGACTAACCAACAGCAAGTTGATACTATTTAGTTTAACATCGCCCATATATATAAAATTTTGTTTCAAGTATTTTACAAATATATTACCTTGTGGTAATTACGCTAAAACGGACTTTGATAGATCACAATATTTAAATTAGTGGTCAACCATAAAACAAAATTAAAATATATATATATACTTTAAATTACAATACTAAAACTTAAGTGTCGTTAAACTGTCTAGGTTAGGTTAGGCTTTTTGATTTTTTTTTAATTCTTCATTTTAAAATACACCACAGACAAAGTGTCCGTGCCTTTTTTTGAGCTGTCTTAATGGATTTGTTTTTTTTTTCTTAAACGGTAACTTATGATTATGACTTACTAGTCTCCCTGTGCATACAAATATTGTTTTTATTTTGGGGTACTTTTTTTGTGTTTTTAACATATTCATATGTTAGTAATACGGTTAGTATTACAAATGGGCTTTTCTTTTTTGATAATTACTATGTAACCAAAACCATTATGTTATCTCATCCAAATTAGAGCAAGATATGTAAATAGGAAATAGTTTATTTGATGTTCCCACCGCTTGATATGATAATGAACAGACTACACGTGAAGATTTGAACATACAGGAATACCTTCACGGTGTGACAGGCCGAGGGAGGCAGAGCTACAGCAAAATAAGTTATTTACTGAAAATTATTCAAATTATATTTCATAGTTTGAATAACATCGTCTTTTCGAAAACAGTGCCATTTCTATTTCTACGTTTCTAACGTGAATAATTTTCCTTTACTAAGCACATAATAAATTTCGCCGCTTGACTTGAAGTTAAGGCATGAAAGCTCAGTTGGAAAGAGCACCAGAAGGTCTAATCCTGGAGTCGTGGGTTCAAGTCCTATTAACTGCCAAAAATTTTTTTTCCCTTATATAATTTTTCTAAAGTGCATAAAAACACGAAGTTTCTAACGTGTGTATAAACACAGACCTTAACATTTTCCAGGGCGATATTTCGAGCATCAGATGTCACTAAATCGCTCTCGTATAAGGATGATAGTGACAATTGTGACAAATATTGCTCGAATATCGGTCGTAGCTTTACAGATCTATTGTAGTGTAGATGTTTGGAATGCCCTGAATGGGAAGTCGCATTTTGACATTGGAAATGTCTTTTTGTTCGCTCCAGATAGGCTCCGATTTTACGAAAAAGTGCGATCTCCTCATATCTCGGACAGTTGTAACTATTGTTGCAAAAATAATTATTCGAGAAAGTCAAAAACAAAAAAGTTATTGCCGAAATAGTGAAATGATATATTTTGAGAATGATATCAAAAATTTTTGTGAAATCCCTCTGGACAATTTAGTCAGCTACAATTTGAGCCTAAAAAAAAGACGATCGGGTTTGCCTTGTAGCCTAACCTTTTTGAAAAAAGTCAAAATGTCATTTTTTCCGAATTCCGTAGATTCATTTCCAATGTGCTCGATAGTCTCTGATTTTTTTAAAATATTTCATTCGAGTTTCTTGGGCAAAATAGTTCTATGTGGAGATCAAAATTTTAAAATTCTGATTTAACTAATTTAAAGTTACTATGGTTTCCCAAGTCAGGATAGGTAGAGCTACGTAAAACAATTAGAAGCCAAAATGGTTCGATCTGATTTTAGATATACATTTTCGAATGGTTTAGGGTTGGAGTAGATATTAGTGGAAACAGCAGAAAATTTTACAGGAAATATTATGATGTGCCTTGTAAAAGTAGTCAATCTCTAACTATAAAATTTAATACAATAAAATCAAGAAAATTATCTACAAAATATTTTTTATGAGTTTAATTTTCCACGAAGCACCATAGACGAGCAAAAGATTTTATTTCTGTATAAATAAATTCGTATAGTAAACAAAATCTCAAGAGTTATTTTAAAAACATCTACCTGTGTTAGAGGGATGCAATCACTGATTTTCCGTTGCGGCTTCATACTGCACTTATGCACATAGCACATGCGCCGCGTTGCACTGACACAATAACAATTAGTGCACTAATTGATAGAGCAATCAGGCGAACCGTCTGCCTTGCGTTTAGGATAGTGTTGTTAACTACAGAACTAGGAAGATACTTTATTAATGTCCTTCCATTTATACGTAGTTTTATTTTGTGGTACCCAGCATAGCTAGCACGGCCCGCGACAAACTCTCGCGCGTCATGCCACTTCGATGACGGTAAAATAAAAAATAAAAAATGAAAAATAAGAAGTAAACGTATGTTATTACTTATTTCTCTCTTTTTAATTTTTTTCAAGCCAGTTTAATTTTTAAATTACTTTTTAGATTTTTTTTAAGGTTTTAGTTGTCTATATGTAATTGAAACTAATTACTACTGACAAAATAAAATTTAAAATTTTGTATCACTCAACCAACGTCAAACTCATAACAGCCCTCTTTTTGCGTCGGGGGTTAAAATAGGACCAGGGTTTTAGTTTATCATGTCAAGACAAAGCATGATGCTGATTATTTATTTCGTCTAAATCTATAGTTATGTCAAATTCACTCACTGTCATTTTAAAACGTGTGTTCCGTAGAAGATAATGTAAAAAAACCCACACTAAACACGGGCGTTCACGGCCGTTACGTTACAAATATAAAAGTCAAAATTTACCTTTCTAACTGAGGAAAACATACTTTAAAATATAAAAAAGTCCCCTGTACCCATACCTCTGACGTTGTCGGTTATATTATGGCGATGTCGTGTGATAATTGGTTGAGAATAAAACCCCATCTCTTTCCGTGGCTGTAAGAGGCGACTAAGGAAACAAAAATGAGACCTGCCTCCTAGTAATCCACCCCAGGCAACGACACTTAATTTTTTTCTGAATCTGAGGTGTCGTCCTATGGTCTCATGCGGTGTCGTAAGCTCTGTAAAGGGCCGTCTGGTTCGCGACCACTCTCCTACCGAAGTCCAACGCCAGCTCGCTCCATCGTCGACCTCATCTTTGACTTATGGTCAAGATTGAGGTCAAGAGTATAATAAAAAATAATAAAAAAGATGTGGGTTAAAAAAGAGTTCTTTCCTCATCTCATCAGTCTTTGCTGCTTTTATAACACGAACGGAATGAAACTGCATGCCAAAGTTGTATTACCATTGCCGTCTATGTTCCTAGTGATGCTTTAGAACCTAGGAACATAGCAGGCAATGGTAATATAACTTTGCCGTTCCGTTTAATACCAATGGAATTATAAAAATAGCCTATGTTTTGGTCTAACCATCTTTAATTTTTTTACGGTTTTTTAATTTAAAATTTACATCTTTTGACTACTTTTTTAAACTTTACAAGTTAAACTATTCTGTAAAAGAAGAAACAACAATTTGAGTTTGATTTCATCGAATTATTTAATCAATTTCCAACTGATTTGAGTTTAACTCCATTTTTTTTTAACTGGCCATATACGTCAGGGGCACATTACTACATAAAATTTAATTACCTACAGGCAAATTATATTTTAAACGTGCTGTATCTATATCAATATCTAAAAACAGTTAAACATTGAATGGTAAATATAATGTCTCTTAAACAAAAACCATACTCGTAGCGCGATCTAGCGGCAAACCGTGGAACTTATAAAACGGAATGAGATAAGTCCTTACGCTCAAGTCCATTATATCTTGACTAACAAGGTTATGACTTTATTGAGGTAAGCTCTTCAGTGTAATGGTAAACTGAGACTAGAGTTTTTGGAGAAACGGTATAGATGGCGCTTAATATCTTTGTATCGTAGTTTCATAGTATACTAGGTTTCCGCCCGGGACTTTGCTCCCGTGGGAATTTGGAAAAATTATGTAGCATATGTGTTAATCCAGGATGTCAGCTACCTCCATACAAAATTTTGTCAAAATTAGTCCAGCCGTTTGAGTGTGAAAGAGTAACAAACATCCATACATCCTCAGAAACATTCCGCCCAGGACTTCGTTCCCGTGGGAATTTGGGGAAAACTATGTGTTAGTTCAGTTTGTCTTATAGTAACAAATAATTTTAAATTTCGCGCCATTTCTACACATGCTGCAATTGCTCGCAGCGCCTTTCGAAATGCAACCCAAATAAATCGTTGATTTGAATGAAGTTCAAATACTCGACAACAGATGGCGCCACTACACTTAATTTCAAAGTTGAAGGGTTAGAAAAGCCCTTATATCTTTAAAAACACGCCCATTAGGTTAAAACGGGAACTTTCTTGTTCGAGGGGGGATAAAGGGCTATCACACTATATGAGTCCCTTTATCGTGCTGGGACTCCTTTTTAAGTTTTATCGGCACGCACATTTTATTAACTTAGTTTTATTATATGTAATGATTATAAAATATTATAATATTATAAAAGTTTCTGAGGATGTATGGATATTTGTTACTAATAGTAGGATATAAGTAGGATAAGTTGGTTTACAGCAATGCATTGTATTTGAAAAATAACATTGTTATATTTTTGCAATAATAAATACGTTTGTTTACATGCTCGCACCAATTTGTGACGGAAACAGAGCAACGGATGGACTTTTTTCGTCAGTTATTTAAATAAGTTAGAAATTAGAAATATAAAGTAGGTAAGATGCTATTCTATCACGTAAGGTTGTAAGTACCTGATTTGATAGTAAGTAGTACTTAAGCATTAAGTGAATAAATCAATAAATCAGTGTTGCCAGCCTGATAATCAGTCTGGCATTAGTCGCTGAGCCCAGGCCTTTTTCCTCACTGCGGCAGACATATGCAAGCTTAAACTTGTATAATAGGATAAGAATATTTTGAACTTTTTTTAATGTATGTGTGTGCTGTTCTGAAGAAATAAACGTATTATTATTATTATTATTAATAATAATATTCTTTGCATAGAGATGACTATAGAATAACATTGTATGCTTTTCCGTTAGAAGGAAGTCGCGGTCGGAATCCCAGTATCAAATGAATAAATAAAAATAAATATTCTTGAACAAAAGACACAGCTCCATATAAACCCAAACTAAGCAAGTCTTAATTTTTTTTCTATTGTAAATACATATAAATCAGACATAAATATCTGTAACCTTTACCTTAAAAAAACCCTATGCTTACTTAAAACCTTGAGAACCCGCCTACTGGGTGTCACCGGACTAAATGTATGTATATATTTTAACGAAACATCCTGAATGAACGAATATGTTTGTATGTATTTAAATCCTTTAATATAACTTTATAAACTACTTTAATAGTTTATATATTAAAACTATTTTAATAAAGCAATTTTAACTTTGACTATCTGTACTAAATAGAATTCAAAGTCTCGCCCCTACTCTTCTCCTGTTCAATATAACAAATCATAACAATAATTAATATGTCATGTAGAATATTAAAAATAGGTAATTAATTCGTCATATTGTTTAGCCGACGTTTGTTACAAACAACTCACTTATGTTTTCCTTGTCACGGTTTTATGCAAGTACTTAGATTATATAGGTACTTACATAAATAGTTTACTACATTCTATTTTAATAACAATAAACTATGCGTACAACATAATAAAGATTGTTTTTTGAGTTTTATGACATAAGTTATAAATATAAAACAGAAAAAAAAACTGTTTTATGAGAGAAAATAAGGTTTTTGTCTTTTGAAAATTATGGTTCTAACGTATTTTTACAAAAACAATAAATAAATTAACAGTTTATTATACTTATTGACATATAATTATGAATAATAAATCTATGAGCAATGTATGTACCTCTATGTAAGTTTATAAATACCTATATACTGGCTCCTCGAAAGTATGTTGTATTTGATTTGATTTCGTGTCAAAAAGTCGATATAGGTAAGTAACTTTCTTTTAAAATAGGTAATGAGTTTGCCTTTGACTACAATCTAGCCCAGGGGCGGAGATGTGGTCGAGGATGCAGCAAGTTCACCCAGAATATGCTTATTCTCTTGAACTTTAAAGAGATTCAAACTCTAACTGTAATTTCATGCAGTTTTTGTCGAAAATATGAAAATGTTAGTTTCAAAAAACAACAAGAGATAATGATTCTGACAGAACTCGGGCTTCAGTTCGGTCACCCAGACATTAAACATAAAAAAAAATATATTTTCCGTCTCAATGTGAATGTCCGAGTACAAGGATATATTTTTTGCTATAGTAATTTCATCATGCCATTTGGAAAAAAATCGTTTGATGAACACTTCTTTATTTAATAAACCAAAAACACTTCTAGCTCGTACGATAAGTTTTTAGGGTTCCCCGTCAACGGAACCCTAAAAACTGGGTGGTGGGTGATGTTTTTTTGTTACTGACCCATGCCACTGTAAAATATAGTTTGTAAAGAACGTTTTATGATTCAGGAAAAAGTTTTCGAAAAAATAATATTTACTTAGAGTAAAAACTTTTTTTAGATTCAAATATCAGCCCGATTTTACCAGCTAAACCGTTGTCTACCAACTGCCACCGTTAACAAATGTGAAAATGTTAACGGTGGCAGTTGGTAGTACATATAGGGCGACTTTTTATCACAAGTAAAATGTTATGTAAGTTCTTAGAAATTTTAACATTTTATACAAAACTTTTAAAAAAGTCATAAGAAACATGAAAATAAGTTTTTTGTATGAGAAAAATAAATAAGTATTGTCCAATTTAAGTGAAACTTTGCTCTTCAACACAATTCGAGACACCCGTAATTTTGTGTTTTTAAACATTTTTAACCTAATGTTCAAAAATGGGTAGTAACATTAAAAAAAATCAAAGTAAAGTTTTGTTTCAATTCTTATTTACGAGAGTATTTTAAATAATACAGATAACGTTGGAAAATTATGACCAGTATTTAAAAAAAACACCCATTTGTATAAAAAAATTAAAAGGAAATCTATCTAAACTAAGTTAACTTTTGAAGTTAACGAGTAAGTCAAACAAATGCATACTCGTAACTGTACGGAACCCTACATTGCACGTGGCCGGATACACTCATGGCCGATTTTTTATGCTGGTTATGTTCTACCATAGGCACTTATTTTCAAGTTCTTTTTTCAAGCAAATATTTTTAATAAATGAATAAAAAGTTTGTTTTCTCACAAACAAAAACACAATAAATAAGGTGGAAAAAAATCTTACCGTCTATACGCAGAATGCCACAAAACCGTAAATGACAAACGCGAAAAAAACGTCAAAAGCACAAAACGCAAAAGACATGCTTTAATATTTACTGTCAACGTTTTATTTATTTTAATTACATTTTATTCTTATTTTTTGTGACGATCATAACATGAGCTGAAGTCATAATTTTTTTTAAATTTGACATTGTATGCTTTGTTGTGTAATAAATCCATACATACATAGGTACATACGCTCACGCCTGCAATCCCCAACAGGGTAGACAGAACATCAGTAGTTCCAGAAAACCACTCAATGCTACGCTTGACACAAATGGTAAGGGTTATTAGATGGAACATGTTGTGTAATGGTGAGAGGTAGTCAGCCTTTCGCCCATGATACAGCAAGAACCTCACGTCCCACTTACTGATTTTTACAGTATGCCTGGGAAGAGTAGGCAGCTGGCACATTCTAAGTTTTTCTTTCACTCCCAGCCCAGCGTGGAAGAATAAGTATAAATATAGGGCTTTAGGTAAATCTCTTTCAACTTCTCGAATGCTAAATCAGTCCATGAAACTGAACAACTTCCCCAAGGAACATAGGTCAAAATACGAAAAAAAATGTTGATTTCCCATACAAAATGCGCTATATATGCTGATGAAGTTTGTATGGGAACTCAATTTTTTTTTCGTATTTTGACCTATGTTCCTATTTTTTTTTATTATAAGATGGGTTAACTCTTGACCTCAATCTTGACCATAAGGTCAAAGATGAGGTCGACGATGGAGCGAGTTAACCCAGAAAATGCCTATAAAGGCACTGGTACTCCCACGCACCGACGGAACACAGCAAGCTGTTTGGCGTCGGACTTCGGTAGGAGGGTGGTCGCGAACCAGACGGCATTTTACAGAGCCTACCACACCGCATGAGACCATAGGACGACACCTCAGATTCAGAAAAAATGAAGTGTCGTTGCCTGGGATGGATTACTAGGAGGCAGGTCTCATTTGTGTTCAGCCAACTTCCTTGGGGAAGTTGTTCAGTTTCATGGGCTGATTAACCACCCGAGAGGTTGAAAGAGATTTACCTAAAACCCTGTATATCTAATCTAATCCTTAATTCCCCCCCAAACAGAGCACATATAATCTTGTTTTATTTTTTCCAGTTTCGTGATTGTAGAGTCGTACCTTAGAGTCGAGCAGGTTGTTAATACTCCCGGAGCTGTCACTCCGGCAGCCGATGCTGTCGTCACTGTTACACAGCCCACCTTCCCCACTGCTGGTACTTTTGCTGTTGCTGTCTGAGTCTGACTCGATCCACAAAGGAGACCGGTATTTGAACTTATGCGCGTACGCGTTGAATTTTGACTCGTTCATTTTGGAAATTAAATCTTATCTTTTTGTGGCGACTAGTTTTTATTTTTTGCACGTATTTATATATTTTATTTTTCACAGCATTTTAATTTATTTCTGACACTAAACAATTTGAATTTCCGAAATTTTATCAAGAACTCTACATTCTAAAGGTCTATCTATCTAGCCAGTAGAGAGCTAGGAGCTAACTCCATTTAGATCTAAGATCACGGACAAGTACAAGTAATTCAATGTAGGCAAATAGGACGGGGATCCGAGGGCTGCCCCGATTGAGACGTTGGCTTTTATTATATAGAATAGCTTGATTTCAATTCAAAAGAGGCAATAAAACTGCATCATAAAATAATTAATTAAAAAGAGAAACCATGTAACAACATCAGCACTCTTATAGGTGTGCGAAATGCTTTTTATGCTTTTTATTGATTTTGTATATTTACATAAAAACATAAACTTTAGTAATTTTAAATCAGTTTTGTTATTTAAATTTTAAGTTTCATAATGGCAATCGTCTATCGTCTGTCTTCTGTTCCATTTTATACTCCCTAAATCGTTATTTATGACCATTATAAAAAAAACGCTACACACTCAAAGGCCCACGCTAAGGTTTTCCCTTGTGTCGTGGGTCCCTCGGAACACACATAAAGACAAACACAAACACCCATGACCCGAGAACAAACATCTGTTTTTCACACAAATGTTTGCCCCGACTGGGGATCGAACCCAGGATCCGCCGATCAAGAGGCAGCGTCACTACCACTCGACCAAACCGGCCGTCAAACCGTATAAATTTTATTAATAAAATATCAAAATAATTATTTCACCAAAATATGTCATAAAAAGTAGATCAGTACACCTGATACCTAATTGTTTTTGTACCCTGGATTATTCGCTATAAGCATGACCGTTATCGTTATTTATATTTAACTTTTAAATTAGCAGTATCGTAGTTGCTACTGCTTTTACTAGGTATTTAAATCAATGAGTTCAGAAGTTGTTTTTCTTGTTATCTCTTAATTCTAGTATAATAGTTCGAACAAGAGAGACCAGTATTACACTGTCGCTTTGTGGCCAATCAATTATACTTAGTATCAGAATTTACAAACTCAAGCAATCGGCTAACCTCTCATATCATCATCATATCAGCCTATTGCAGTCCACTGCTGAACATAGGCCTCCCCCAAGGTGCGCCACTTTGCACGATCCTCCGCTGTTTTCATCCAGCCACTACCCGCTATCTTCTTTAGGTCATCTGACCATCTGGCTGGGGGGCGTCCTACACTACGTTTGCCAAGACGTGGTCTCCATTCGAGAATCTGTCTACTCCAACGCTCGTCGGTTCTGCGACAGACATGGCCAGCCCACTGCCACTTCAGCTTGCTACACTTTTGGATAATATCCATCACTCCGGTTTTCTGTCGGATGACCTCGTTTCGGATTCTATCCTTTAGCGAGATCCCGAGCATGGAGCGCTCCATTGCTCGCTGAGCGACGTGCAATCGGTGGGCCAACCTCACTGTCATGTTCCACGTTTCGGCTCCGTAGGTCATGACTGGTAGGACGCATTGATTAAAGACCTTGGTCTTTAGACAACCTAACCTCTAGAGGCTGTAAAAATCTAAGAAATATTAGGCATTTTTTGTAATATTATTTAATAATGTCTCTAGAGTGTCTCAATCGGAGTGTCCCCACAGGATGTCGTTTTACAATTTGAATGAGTTATGATCACCGGGACCTGAATGTCACCGGTCTATCCTTGGGTTAAGATGACCGTTTATCCGTAGCCTTCCAGACACGATGACCATTTATTGATGATGTTTGATCAATCGATGATGATTTTATGGTGTTTGTAAAATTATCGGTAACAAAAGCATAAGAACCCGTCTAGAAACTATGTCATAAATGTCGTAACATGTTTCTGTATAGTTCGTTCATTTCACGAATGCGCGTGAGGTATTCTTTAAGTGAAAGCGTTAGAGTTGAAATTTGCTGGATTCGCGCGCACTCGTGACTTGCATCAACTATATGTTGAGTGACTTAAAACCCTCTCGCGCGATTCTTGCACACCCGTGTGTGTACGATTTGTATCGCACGCGACGTAAACAAGCGCGCGACGCGACGGGTTACATTAGTTAGCGAAAATTAAGGATGTCAATCAGGCTCGCTGATCTCAACCGGTCAGTGAGGTTAAGCAACGTACACAGAGGCAGGAAACCTGATGGGTGACCAAAGTGGCCATTTATCACGAGCGTTTCCGTGCTTCGGAGGGCACGTCAAGCTGTCTGTCCTGGCTGTTGTCGATTGACTACACTCGTTAAAATCGAGTCAGTCAGAGCGGTTTGAAAACTTTTACACCAGGGTTGGCCAAATTCACCACACACTTGACTATACCTACACGATAAGAAGAAGGCCACTAAACTGAACATATCTAAATATGTTTTTTTTTTCCTCTCGATATAACTTGTGTGATCAGCTGATGTTTTAGCCGTTGTGTGAAGTAGAAACATTTTTATAAAGAATTTAATTAAGGTGATTTGGAATAAATTATTCAGTTTCATAACGATAATCACGCTGTTGAATTTCGCTAACTAATATGACATCATCTAAGTGTGCGTAGGTAAATGAGGAAATAGACAGTGCACCTCTCCCACCGGTAGAGATAACGAGAAAAAATCCCTTAACAGTGAAATATACGGATATAATCTTAGAGACAAGGATCTGCTCTTAAGTGTACGTACAACTCAGTTAAAATTAACATATTATAGTCTATCTATTCTGCCCCAACGGCCATCGGTTCTACGACAGATATGACCAGCCCACTGCCACTTAAGCTTGCTAATTCACCGGGCTATGTCGGTAACTTTGGTTTTCTGACGGATTATTTCGTTTCGAATCCGATCCCTCAAAGAAATACCGAGCATAGCCCTTTCCATAGCTCGCTGAGCGATCTTAAATTGGTGGACTAGTCTCACTGTGAGTGGCCACGTCTCGGCTCCGTATGTCATCACGGGTAGCACGCACTGATTGAAAACTTTCGTTTTCAGACTTTGAGGTATGGTTCTAGAATGGAGACCACGAATCGGCAAACGTAGCGTAGGGCGCCCTGTTACTAGGTGGGGTGACGATATTCGTAAAGTAGCGGGCAGTGGTTGGAGGAGGAGAGCTGAAGACCGAGCTCAGTGACGTGCCATAGGAGAGGCCTATGTCCAGCAGTGGACTGATACAGGCTGATGATGATGATGATTGATCTATTCACGTCAACGCTCATTAGCTAATCCAGGGTAATCTATTATTGCCTATGTATATTACCTAAGACGTTACAATTGAAACTTTCAACATTATGCTATTGGTATCGTATGAATAAAATAAGGTAAATAAATGGAGGATTTTTCGGCTTAATGTCTGAATCTAGCTTGTAATTAATCCTGCACGTCAACGACAAACTTTTTTTGCTCTATCAGGTATCTATGCGTGGGCTTCGAAGTTATAGATGAAATAATACATATTACTGAAGATTTAAATTAACATTCAATGACCATCACTTGCAGCTATAATCAAAAAGTTGAATTGATTAATAATTTGTGAAATGGGCCGATAAATGTCTGCAATGGTGTCTATTCCAGCCACCTTATGGGGATTTCACAAGCTGCACAGAGCGACTTTCAAGGTTTTTTTCCCGGTGGTCTGCTACTCCCATGCAATCTAAGATGTTATGGGCAACGATCTCATTAGCCTCTAGCTAGCTCTTGTAGAGGGGACTGTTGGTTGGTGGCGTTTATACTATAGGTACGAATAAATTAATAATATATGCCAAAGCCGGTCTAAGGTAGAGTACAAGTATAGTAGAAGAGCTGGGCTTCTAACACAAGTAAATTTTTACTTAAAAGAAGCCTCAACAGTGTATTTTGTAAAATTGTTATCTAGTAAATAAACAAATATCAATTTAAATAAACATTTTTTTTAAATACTTAAATCAATGTTGTATGCAATGTCAACTAAATCGTACGACTACGACCAATACTTACATTGGATTCATAGATGCTCCTCAATGCTTCCACGTTCTTCTTATCTAAACCGTCTGGCGCAGAGATAGAGTTTCTTTTCAGTGGTCTCCTATACATTATCGGACTGCCATCCTTGGATTCTAAATCTTCTTTCGTTTTCTTTTCTCCTGGTTCTGTGATTCTCACTTCAGGAGTTGGAGATCGGCATTCACCGAAGTTTATGTTCAATCTAGTAGGACTGGTCACTCCAGGATCATTGTTTAATGATGGGCCTTTACTAAGATCATCATCCTCATCAATATATTTAATCCCATCAGGAGATTTATTTAACTCAAGGGTTCGTCTTTTTACATCAGGTGGCATTTCCACATAATCATGAGGGTAGGAAGGCATATTCAATTTTAAATCAGGTTTCTTACGCACTCTGTTAGGCATTATGGCTAGATTATCTCTTGGTAAACGTGTTTTAACAACTTCAAATATTTCCTTAGATTTGGCTTAAGTTCTTATTACACGATAAGGTTTATCTTTGCATCTCAAGGTTCGTAATCTTAGCCAACAAGATTTTCACTAACTATACCTTCAGTTATCTTGATCGATGCTATAAATTTTCTATTACTCGTTACAACACGCTGTTTTTACTCAAATATTTATTTGCTTATCAGTTTGTTTGTCTTGACGTTTGTATTAATAATTAGTCACTGATTTTATTTAATAATTTTCACTGTTACACTTCGCGAGATAGCAAATAGTACTGACAAGATATGCTGTGACATTTACATTAAAACGAGGCAAATTTTCTTTTCCGCAAATTTTATCAAAAACGCTCATATCATTAAGGTACCTGATAACATGTGATCATATCTCCAAAAGATTGTTTACTTTTTCACATTTATATACTCCTTTTCTGTGGATAATTCTGCGTCACCTGCTCTTTTTGTTTCAACAATTGAGTAGGCGCTTTAACATTTAGTCCATACATGACATGATCATAAAATTGTCCATCTTACGCTTTATGCAACTGTGTCACGTACCGTCAAGTCATAAACTAATTGCATGATAGAAGTAATTACTTTATCATCTGAGTTTTATTAGAGTTGATGTTTAGAATTGAGAGATAACCTCTTGATCAAACCGACATCATTGTTTTAGTGTCTTATTAAGCATGGTAGGATATTTTTTAAAATTTCGAGGACATCTAATCTTTGCGTATTGTTTGACACTCAACTTTTAATGCACTATTATTAGTAATTTATAGCACTACTACTACCAGAGCTAAGCTGCTAAGACACAGATGATGGTAACAGTTATCGACGATTCTATCTAACCAGCATCCTGACCAGAAGCCCGTTGGTCGAATAAAAATCGTCAGAGCCGCAGGTCAGCACTGGTTGAGACTAGCAAGGGATCGAAGAGACTAGTGCGTTATGAGAGACACCCTGGCCACGAACATGCCGCTCGCAGCGGTAGCTTAGAGCGGGGGGCGAGCGGCGAGAAAAAAGTTCTCTAATGTATGAACGACGCCACGGCCCACCGCGCTTTTTTTACGGAATTCCCCATACTTATAGCGCTCTCTATTTATTTTGTGCACTCCTTCCCTCAAATCAAAAATATCGTATTTAAAATACGAACTGCTCTCGAGACAAAGACGAGCCACTTTGGATAAAGCCATACTGAATACGTCCACTAGGCCGCAGCCGCGAAACACTGCTGAGCTGTACGTGGCATGGCCAACGCTCCACCGCGCCGCAACTTCACCGCCCGCCGCTAAGCCCATGTTCGTGGCCAGGCCGAGAGGCCTATGCTCACCTATGGGCTGAAATAAGCTGATTAAATTGACTATAGGGACTTATTAACAAACCAATTAAAGAATCGGTGACTTGATTATCACTACTTATGAGCTCATTAAAAGTTTGTTAAACATTTTAAATAGTGTGTTAAACATTACATCAGCTATCACTAATGGAAAAAGCGTGAATTTTAAATGTTTTAAGCTTTAGTTTTTAACACTTTACTTGCACCCATTTTCTTTTCTCCTAACAGGTTAAGATTAAATTCTTGAGTAAATATTTATATTTTCTTAACTACAGCACACTTACTAAGACTGAACAAATGACATTGCCCCAAAAACTGTGTTTGTAGAACGATTAAATTGTTAATTGCATTTGCAATATAGATAGGAACAATGAAAAGAGATGCATTCTTAATTGTTTTTTTTTATATCATCATTTTAATGTTGTTTTGATTGATATTACATCCATCTATACACTCACACCTATTACATTCGTTCTGAAACCACTATCCTATCTGGTTCTGAAACCGCTTGACTTCCTTATTTTTATGCGATATACATTCTGCGTGTTATTTATTCAGGTAATTATTTATTCAATTAAGGATTTCCGCAGTGAAGTAAATTACACACAAACAGATATTTCAAAAATAATATTATGTCAATAGACTCACCTGATCTTGCGGGTTGTTGAAATACTGCTGCTTCAGTACTTCTAGCTCCAAATTCTGCAACGTCGGCATTGAGATCGAATTCCTCCTCAAACTCGCTTTTCTATTCTCTATTTCTCTTTCCTTCTCTTGTCTTATCATTTCTGCTGATGCATCTTCTTTTGAAGTGCTTGGTGTGAATGGATCTCTCGTTTGAGTAGGACTAGAAATAGTAGACTTTGAAGAATCTGGATCTAAAGTTATATACAGAGTTCCTTCTGGAGTATTGACTACGATAGTATCACTGTTAGGAGAAGTACGGACGGTGCCTAAATCAGATGCATGTATTTGTTTCGTAGGTGTAATAAGTGGTTGTTTCTCTTCGTTTTCGCTTTCTGTATCTATGGAGGGTATGTCCTCATCGCTCTTTGGTTTTTGGACTTTGATTTTCGGGAACACTTCGTTTCTGACATCTTTGAGTTCTACATCTTCGTCGACGTATGGGATTTCGTTGCTGGATCTGATTTCTGGAGAGTTGAGTCCTTGAGCCACTACCTTGTGCGTGTCGTTGTCCATAGTCTGCTATTTCATTCTAGAGACCTGGAAAGAAGATAATAAGACTTTAAATTAATTAATACCAAACGTGCAAACGTTTCAAAAATGCAATCCAATTATTAAATAAAATACATATAGAAAGAAGTATGGGTATGTGGGACTTCTAGAGTCTTCAACACTTGTATAACATCAAGAAAATACTTGCGTTTAGTAAGACACATGACGCCCAATTTGTTTCTAAAAGACAACTCAGATGTTTTGTATGAAACCAACAATTGTCACTTCGCAAGTACAGTCATTAGAAGCCTCCATATTTGATCGTTTCAGTGACTTAGATGTATCTTTGGAAGATGTGAAGAAAGACACGTTTGGCCATGACGGGAAAAAATAATATACCTTCACTAATCGTTTAATGGCTGAATATTATTGAATGACTGAATGTGCAACATTTGTAGGATAAATTTTTCTACAAACTGAGAAATGGGACATCAGCAGCTCGAGCACGATGGCGAC
The DNA here is from genome assembly GCA_949987775.1 of Aproaerema taeniolella. Classification (NCBI taxonomy): domain Eukaryota; kingdom Metazoa; phylum Arthropoda; class Insecta; order Lepidoptera; family Gelechiidae; genus Aproaerema; species Aproaerema taeniolella. The sequence continues at coordinate 1,082,100 of OX465260.1, read as the reverse complement.
AAACTCTTTACGCGCTATCACCATTGTACTCGAGCTGCAGAAAATTTAAACAGTTTCTACCTTTACCACTTATTTCTAGAGATGAAAATACTATTACATTCACTGAGATTTGAATGAATGAAAAAATGGATGAAACTTTATTTGGGAAACACGGGAATTTTTCTTAAATTTAACTTAAAATTATAACAGTGCCACCCAAAAAGGCGCTGGCTCAGCATTTGCTACAGCGGCGAGGCTGTAGCGCTGATATTCTGCCAGTACCAGAAACAAAAACAAAATAAAAAATAAACAAAAAAAAAGATAAACTTCTGGAAAAAAAAAAGATTTATGACCACAATAGTAATATTTATTAATTGAAGATCTTTGTTGGGCAAGCAGTGTTTGGTTCCACAGTTATTATACGGGATAAACTTGATCGTCGACGTAAAGGTCACTGGGCACAATCTGACAATCCGATTAGTGAAGGTTTTGCCTACAGATACAAAATTACTTTTAAATTAACAAGGTATATATCCTACTTTTCATTTTAAGTAATGTATGATCCAGAAGTTGGCAGATCTGATTCTGTATGTCTAAACCCCCGTATTACAGAAGAAGACTCAAGTCTTGATCTATATTTAAGTATTGATTCTCCCTATCAAAATGACATAGACGACGATGGCTACTTAAGTATACATCAGAGTCTGAGTCGCGTTCTGTAATAGAGACCTAAGTCCAAATACTTTCGGGGTCATATATCTACCTCTTGCACTATTAGATGACAGTCTTTTCGATAGTCTGATGCTACGAAATGTAGAGTTTAGATTTATTCTCTCATACCGAAATCATATCATCCTTTTCTGGCCCATTTTAGCCGCGCTAAAGAAAATAATAAGCGTGAAAATGTATTTAAAAAAAAAATTCAAGCATAGGTATTAAATCAATCAATACTCACAATGAGTTACTACTGCTACTCGCAGTCTCTTATCAAAGTTATTGACTACTTGATACTACAATAAAAACCTACCCGACGGTTAAAATTCTATTGGTTTTTTTATGGTGATGGACGGTGATGTAAGTGGTCGAGACTTTTTTAATTTACGCTACATATTTGAAAGTTTACTAATTACAGTAATTATTATTTTATCTTATGACAACCAGTCAAGTTTGTAGACTAGCATTACCTCTGAACAGACAGCGTCACCGTCCTAGGCCCAGGTGGGGGCAAGTTAATATTATGGAGGATGAAAAAAATATGAATTGTAGGTACAGTCAAGCTTTGGTTACTTTGCAGTTAGCTACATTTTTCTAATCTCTAGGGGGGGCAGCTGGCCCTCCCTGCCCCCTCTGCCTTGGCGACGCCCTTGCTCTGAACCGATAACGCTTCTTGGGTTCGTTTCCTGGTCAGAATATTTTTTTTTGTAAAAAGCAGAAGTTTGACAAAGGATCCGCCAAAAGGGAATTCTTAGCGGGGATTTTAGTGTATTGTGTATTATGGGTTAGCGCTCAATAACCAAGTGTGGGACAAAACCTTGTATTAAAGATTGATAACCTCTAGAATACAATCAGAGGTAACAGAGAGAAGACTGTGGTAACCACAATTGCCCTAAAAGCCTTAAAAATAAATACATACCTACCTTTCACTAATATAAAGAAGCACTGAAATCCTGAGTATACTTTTTACACCATCCTCGCCACCAAGAGCCTATACACATAAGACTAACTCAGTATCGGAGCAACTTTGTTTACAATAAGATTATCAGCAAGGCAGATTACTAGTGTATGTACTAACAGTTTTTGTACACATTTGGTGACGTCAAAGGTTATTTGTATGAAAAAGTCTTTAAAAAAAACCTTTTTTTGTGATATGATATGAAAACGATAATAGTTTTCTTAACTATTGTTTAGAAGTTTTTCATATAATTATTATTGTTAAGAAAAATAGTATTACACAGAATCTTCAAAATAAATCCGGTTTTTGCATACATTTTGCTTTTTTTTCTACAAAAACCGTTTAAAAAACAGAAAAGGTCGAGCCAAAATGTATCAAAATATTTTGCCATAAAAATGGTCAATGTGTACCTATATAATAACAAAGGTATTATACATAAAGCAGCACGTCAGGTTACCCATTTGCAACGAAAGTCCACGCTATTACGAGTGAGATACGGGTGACGACGTCAAGGTCAACAAACAAATTTTGATATGCTGCCGTGTGTATTCATAGCGGCTGTCCCAATATTGGTAACAATATAAAAATTCAAACTCGAATTTGATCCAGGATTTGGCACTGGTAACTGGAATGGAGCGATTGCCGGATGGTGTCATGCCATGCTTCCACATGCATACGTTATGTGACAGTCTAGCATATACTTTTTTTTTCTTTTTTATTATTATTTAAGAGCTGTGCTCTTGTCGGTGGAGTATCTGCCACTCTTTACGTCTTTCAGCCAGTCCTTTGACTTCCTGATACGACATGAGATTAACTTTCTCCTTCATTTGATCCATAAAGTTCCTTCGCGGTCTTCCTCTTCTTTCTTCTACTTTTCCTTCCAAGATGTTCTTAAAGAAATTGTCATGTCGTATCAGGTGCCCTATCATATTTCCTCTCCTATTCTCTATAATCTTTAATATGTTCCTCCTTTCTCCTACAAGTCTCAGTACTTCTTCATTTGTCTTCCTTTCTGTCTAACTAATCCTTTCCATTCTCCTCCAGCACCACATTTCAAATGCTTCAAGTCTTTTATCTATCTTTTGTGTCAATGTCTAGCGTATACTGAGTGACTTTAAATTATTTAGCTAAAATTGCGAATGTCAAGGACCTTTTTTTTAAAAAAAAATGGCCATTCGAACGGCATGGCACGGCATGACAGAATTTGTATTACCATTGCCTTCTGTATTCCCAGCTTCTAGTATCACTAGTGCATAGAAGGCAATGGTACTTACTACAATTTTGCCGTGCCGTTTTCGTTTTTATAAAAAGGCAATCAGGAAACTAAAAAAACTTTCCTTAAGGAAAATGAAACAAATATTTCGCCGCTCTCTACCAAATTACGACCAGTTGTTTAATTCATCTTTTATGAGAAATTAGGTAAACTGTTTTGAAGTGAAAACTTCTTTAGCGGCGTTGTGCACTTTTTGAAATTGAAATCATTTATTTGTTAGGTACTAGCCCCATACATAGTCATACAATACACATATAAAATAATGTTACATACACATATCTATATATATAAAAATGGAACCCGATTTTCGTTGTCACGGCATCACGCGTGAACGGCTGGACCGATTTGGATGATTCTTTTTTTGTTGTGTTCCTTATTGTCAGGAGAGGTTCTTATGAAAGAAAAAACTAAAAAAGTGCCACGGGAACGAAGTCCCGGGCGGAAAGCTAGTATAAAATAATTTTTGGATAATTTTGGATAGGTAAAAAATGTTAACTCGTCACGTGACCCTGATCGAAAATTCGTAAGACGGAGGGTGAAGTGAAAACTTCTTAGGCCCGCAAGGAAGTAATATATGTTCAAGTTTTCACTTCTGCACTCCCGGAGTGCAACCCATTGTTTTTTTTGGGGGAGTTTTAAATGGGTTTTTTTGGGGAAAGTTGTTTAGTTTCATGAGGAGAATAGCCCGTAAAATTTTTTCAACTAATTTCAAATCCCGCCATATTTTCAGATTTTGTCCCTTTTTGACGTCTTAGAGGATGAATTTTGTAAAACGTAGAAACACGGGTGTCACAAATTGTGTTGAACTAAATATTACCAAGTTTCAAGTCAATTTGACGATGTTCTTTTTTTTCCATACAAAAATATTGATTTATTTTCATCCTTCAGACGATCTAGCTTGAAATTTTTATATGAAACGTTATAAAACAAAAAAATACGAGTCTGTTAAATTTTTATTAATTTTACGTACAAAAAAATTGCTTACTGATTAGAAAATAACGTGGTATATGGTTTAATGGACAGCTTAGCAAAAACTGAAACCCTGAATTCTGACCATCATAATCACTAAATCATAATTTTTCAGTGAAAAAATCATTTGCAATGATGGTCTGAATTCAACATTGGGACACATAAGGCTTAATAATAACTGAAGACGAAGGTCTTTGACCAGTGTGTTTTGCCAGTCAGTGATGACGTACGGCACTGAAACGTGGTCGCTTACATTGGGCCTCATAAGAAGGCTCAAGGTCACTCAAAGAGCCATAGAAAGGGCTATGCTCGGAGTTTCTCTGCGCGATCGAATCATAAATGAAGAAAGCCGCAGGAGAACCAAGGTCACCGACATAGCCCAAAGAATTGCTAACCTTAAGTGGCAGTGGGCAGGGCACATTGCTCGTAGGACTGATGGCCGCTGGGGCAGAAAAGTCTTCGAGTGGCGACCACGTACCGGAAGGCATAGCGTAGGAAGGCCTCCCATAAGGTGGACCGATGATCTGGTAAGGATTGCGGGAAGCCGCTGCAAGCGCAGGACCGATCGAGGTGGAGATTCTTGGGGGAGGCCTATGTCTAGCAGTGGACGTCTTGCAGCTGACATGATGATGATGAGGCTTAATAAGAAAATATATAAGCATAGTTACCTGTCTCTAGTTATTCACCATGTAGTAGATGAACAAGGTCACGAAAACCACCATAAGAACGCCATAAACGAAGTAGTCCATATAAAACACCAGCCAGAAGCATCTCTTTCTCTCACTTGCTCCAGCCGTTTCCACATCTTGTGTCCTTGTCATTTTGTTGACAGGCTTTTAGGATTATTCAGTTATTAATTAGGGTACTTATGTTGGGTTATCAATTTAAAATGGTTGTTTTCATCTCTGCTATCTTTGTAAGAGAAAAAGCGTGATAGGTTTGTGTGTTCTGCACCCAGAATAAATTTCACGTATTGGTGGCGCATAGGTCTAAGGCCTTTTATACAGAAGGAGACTCAAGTCCAGATCTAAACTTAAGTATTGATTATCTCTTTCTCTCACTATCAAAGTGACAAAGACGACCGATACTAAGTGTAGATCAGTCTGAGTCGCGTTCTGTAATACGGATCTTAGTGTGTATTTTAGCCCCTGATGCAAAAAAGAGCGGTTTTAATTTGATGTGTGTATCTATTTATTAATAGTAGCTCTTAAATGGACGGAACGATTTTGATGAAATTTAGCTATGAACTTTTTATCACATTTAGTTCAGCCGTTTAAAAGTAATAAGCTATATGAAAATCGGGGTGATATAATTTTTATTTTATTTTAGAGTTATTTTCTGCCTTTGGTTGTGGCCCATAAGACCCATGATATAAAAGAGACCTTGAAGTGGACCTAAGACTGTGTCCCGCTGTTAAACTTGTAAAAGTAGCATACCAAGTTCGTTTAGTTGTTTATAAGATCTTATTTAAACAGTGTAACATAGTAGTCAAAGTGAAACTGTCTTACGTTCAAAATAAAAGCACTTTTCATATTACAATTGGCACATAAATAAACCAAAATTATTATCACTTTAGAACAATAAGTAGACTTGTACTTTGCAACAATTTCTTAATTTATGGAAAAGTCGTTATCACGGAGGCATTTAACAAAATCCTCAATATCTAAAGTTAGATTTAAAAAAAAACTTAACCTCAAAAACAACCCTAACTTCACCTATAGTCTCAACTAATGACGAATCACTAAATAATCACGAGACCACATAACTAGTGTGAAACAGAATGGTTACAATTAACTAGACGATAATCGAATGATCAAATCGAATGACGTAACTGTTTTTAGTGAGGTTACTAATTATCTTTATCGGTGGTTTGAGAAGATAGGTTGCAAAGGGTGATGTTTTAGGGTCTATTGCCAATATATTGAAAAGGTATATTGAAAGGCTTCTTTTCTTTCTTTCTTCCTTATCGTGAAGCAATCATACCCCAATGGAGCTTGATCTGATCTTTAAATGATGCTTGAAATCATCATTTCAAGCTTATCACTATCACTTGAAGCTTGAAATGATCTGAAGGGATCAGTGAGGTAAAGGTAGGTAACCTGATGGGTGACCCAAGTAGAAAATCACGAGCGTTTCAGTGCTTCGGATGGCACATTAACCCGTCAGCCCCGCCTGTTATTGATTGACAGTTGTCAAAACGAGTCTGAGACTTTATGGTACGTTTTTATGACCTACGTTCCCTAACTAATTGTCTAATAAGTAAGTACAAAATAACTAGGTAGTTTTTATCAGTCACATTTACGAATAAACCAATCAATTTAAAAATAAACACTTGTTCGTTCACTTGTCACTATTCAACTGAAACCGTCGCAACGCTGCCGGTAAATGAGTTATTTAGTGATTAAATACAATTGCGGTTTATTGTGTTACTAAGTTAAATAATAATGATCCAGTTTATTAGTTTTACGAAGTCTTTTCCCGTTGAAAGCATGTTTAAATGTATATAGTCAGTACAGAGGCCAGCACGTCAGGTTACCGCTTAATTGAACTCTATTTCATTACAATAAGAATGCTTTTTAAACTAAATTATTACAAATATTTACACATGTTTTTTAATTGCTAGCAAAAGTGTTTTATGCGTAATCTAAAACAGTTATTTATAAAATGGGAAAGCGGTACACAAGCATTCGATTAGCTTAAAAGGAAGTACCTACCATCCACAATTTTATAAAAATTGACTACGTTTTTTGGAAATTAAAATAATTTAACTTCATCGTTGAGTCGACATCGTGCATCGATTATCATCGCTGATAGCTCTCCCCAATCCTCCCCCCCCCCCCTTTAAACCTCCCCCTGGAATGTTTACACACATTAAAAAAAAGAAAGATTTGTATGTTCGTAACGAATAAACTCAAAGACTACTAGAACGATTTCAAAAATTCTGTCACCATTACAATACTACATTATTCCTGAGTAACATAGGCTACATAATTTTCCCGAAGTCCCACGGAAACGAAGTCCCAGGCGGATAGCTATCACTGATATCAAGCTGTCAGTGAGTGTGTAGCGTTTGAGTTAGTAAGGTAGATATATTAATATATTCTCTTCTTTATAAAATTGAATTGCTGTTCGTTAGTCTCGCTAAAACTCGAGAACGGCTGAACCGATTTGGATAATTTTAGTCTTGAAATATTCGTGGAAGTCCAGGAAAGGTTTAAAAGGTGAGATAATATGGAAAAAGGCGTTATGAAGTTTGCCGGGTCATCTAGTAGTGAATAAAGGCTGGTGAATCAAAGATGAAAAGAACGAACAACGAAACTCGTTACATGGATAATTATACTTAAAGTTACGATCACAAGGTAATAAGAAATTACAGTACATTTTCACTGCTCTATAATGATTTTAAAACATCTTTTCACACACGAATTAACCCAACAAATAACACTTTGTCACTAAAATAAGATCATAAGAACTAAAGCTTAAGAAGCTGTCGTCATGTTATACCATATGTATACTTATCTATTGACTTATTATGTCATAGATGCTTAAACCTACGTTTTACGACGTAGATACGTGATCAGAATGATGAGATAATACCAGACAATACTTAGCATAACATTAATTGTAACTAAGTATTAGATTAGATTATTAATGTAGAGTCGAATGAAGAAATTATTGGAAGGAAACACAACACGTATATTAATAAATGTAATAAACCGACGATCAGTTTGGTGCAGCGGTTAGTAATACTATCGGCGGTTCTTAGGTTCAATTCCCGATCGGTGGAAATGTTTTTGTAAAAAGCAGATGGTAATTTTCGGTTCTGGGTATTTGTGTCAGTCATTGTTTGCGTTCCAGGCGACCCACGACACAACACAAGGGAAACCCTATTGTGGGCCTTTGAGTATGTCGATAAAACAAAAAATCTAAAACAAAAGCTGTCCGTCACCAATAGAGCTCCAGGTATATTTGTTGGTTATTGGAGGCCCTAGGGATCAAACTCGGAAACTATTTAGGTATTTTTATTAATATATTTGTCTTATGGTTATGACCCACAATCTCGGGCAACCAAGTCCCGGACTTGTTTTTTTGAGAACGAAAAGTCATCCCTTCTAATCTAACTATAAATGCGAAAGTAACTCTGTCTGTTATGCTTTCACGCCTAAACTACTGAACCGATTTTAATAAAATTTGGTATAGAGATTGATTAGACCTTGGGAAAGGACATAAGCTAAATATCCCACAGATTGGCACGATATAACATGTAGTCCACCCAGGCGGAACCGCGGGCGGAAAGCCAGTAATATTATAAACGCGAAAGTAACTCTGTCTGACTGATACGCTTTCACGCCTAAACTACTGAACCGATTTTAATGAAATTTGGTACAGAGATAGATTAGACCTTGAGGAATGACATAGGCTACATTTTATTCCACTGCTGGGCACAATATAACCTGTAGTCCACGCGGGCAGAACCTCAGGGGAAAGCTAGTTTATAGGTATAATATTTTAGCTCTACTTATTAGAAAACAGCATGGATTTGTTATTTGCAGCCAAACTAAATATCTACTCGTTTCCATATCATTAACTGCGGACAGTCCTCGACAAAAGGTTTGCGTTTAACTTCAACCGTACCAGCCAGTAATGTGTTGTGATTTAGCGACATTAGAGAGCATTAGAATACTATCATTATAGTAACGATTTAAAAATGATGAGCGTACTTAACTAAACACGGCATCTGCATTCTGCAGCTCGAGTACGATGGTGATAGAGCACGAAATGCGCCGTGGTCTTATTGACAACGCTAGAGGGCGAGCAAGCCTTTGCGCGGGGCCCTCGCGCAATCAAAGTGAAGTCTCAGCGTCAGCGTTTGACGCCATCGTGGTCGAGCTGCTGGTAAGTTTACGAAACATCGGATATCAGTACATCACTTTTTTTTTGTTTTTTCAGGATACGTCACGCACGCACAGTCTCATCTTTCTCTCTTTTCTACGCACATAACATTGACAGGTAGTGAGAATATACCAACCATGTATACAGGGCTTTAGGTATCTCTCTTTCAACCTCTCGGGTGGTTAATTAATCCATGAAACTGAACAACTTCCCCAAGGAACATAGGTCAAAATACGAAAAAAAAATTTGATCTCCCATACAAAATGCGCTATATGCTGATGAAGTTTGTATGGGAACTCAAAATTTTCCTTGTTCCTTGGGAAAGTTATTCAGTTTCATGGACTGATTATCCAACCGAGAGGTTGAAAGAGAGATACCTAAAGCCCTGTATGTTCAATGTTATCCCTAACACTAACATAAAATTAGGATTAAGCTGAGCTTAATCCTAATTTTTCTTGTTTTCTACTGTCTCGTTTTAGGTCCCTGAGATCTCTCCTTTTTTGCCTTTTTTGGAACGCATCCAATCCATGTCTTTCCCCGTCGTACATTTTCTTTGCTGCTTGAAGTTTGCGGAATTGCGACATTAGAGAACAATTTGAGTTCTAGCATTATAATAACGATTTACAAATGGTGAGACTTACCTGAACATGGTATCTAATTCTATTCTGTAAGTTTCCGACCGACACTTATGAGTATCGGATATCAGTACATTAGATTCTTAGATAAAATATGTCCACAGTCATAACTTTGCCAATGTGACATTTTTAAATTAAAATTGAGAATGGCGAGGTCGCCAATATCAAGTATCAAGTAAAGAAACGGTAGCAAGTTATTAATAACAGAAGACATTAATACTTCCACGCTGGACTGGGATTAAAAGAAAAAAATAGAATGTGCCAGTTGCTTACGAATGTTTTTTTTTTTTTTTTTTAATTATTGTTATTATTATGTGTGTTCTATTTCTTTATGTTATTACGCTCTATGTCTCTGTGCTTATCTTACCTACTTTCTTTGCTATTTATTGTTGATTTGTTCCTTATTTCCTTGTTTGTTGTATCTATTGTAAAACTCTATCGTTGCTTTTGTGTTTCTGTGTCTCTTTCTGTTATAAATCTTTGTAAGTGTGTACTGTGATGGAAATAAATGTCTTATCTATCTATCTATCTACCCCTCTCAGGCATACTGTTAAAGTCAGTAAGTGGGACGCGAGGGTTTTGCTGTATTGTGGGTGAAAGGCTGACAACCCCTTACCACTTACATCATGTTTCATCTCATATCTAACCCTCTGAATTTATGTCAAAAGTGGCATCAAGTGGTTTTAAAACCACTGATGCTCTGCCTACCCCGATAGAGATTGTAGGCGTGATCGTATGTATGTATGAAGACATTTATCTACTATATAAAAATAAGTCGGGTTTTCCTTCCTGACGCTATAACTCCAGAACGCACGAACCGATTTCCACGGTTTTGCATTCGTTGGAAAGGTCTCGGGCTCCATGAGGTTTATAGGATACTTTTTATTAAAAAAAAATTAGGACGCGGGCGGAGCCACGGGCGGAAAGCTAGTGTACTATATATCTTCATATTTATATTCCTTGTTTATGTATGTGAATGCAGTTTCCATTCCTCGGTAATTTCACGATCAGTTTCACAGATAAAGATCTCATAAACCTATGCAAAACACGTGGCCTTAGATTTTTTATTGGTTCTCTGTAGTTCTATACTACTTTATGCGCTGTATCACTCCTTTTATACAAGTAGTTTTAAATAATATCCAATGGGCCTTTTATAATTCGAAAACGGCATGGCAAAATTGTATTACCATTATCTCCCATGTACTAGTGATACCAGAAGCTAGGATCATAGGGGGCAATGGTAACACAAATTTTGCCGTGCCTTGCCGTGCCGTTCGAGTTATAAGAAGGCCCATTATACAAAGCAAGTCTAATGGATGATTTTTAGTAAGCGAAAATTTTAGAGACACATATAAACACGTACGAAATTCTTAATTTTTGGAGATTTCTAATGGAGATTTCTAATTTACACCGTGTGGTGATCGGTTGAGAATAATACCACCCCATCTCTTTTCGTGGGTGTCGTAAGAGACAACTAAGGAAACACAAATGAGACCTGCCTCCTAGTAATCCATCCCAGGCAACGACACTTCATTTTTTTCCGGATCTGAGGTGTCGTCCTATGGTCTCATGCGGTGTGGTAGGCTCTGTAAAGGGCCGTCTGGTTCGCGACCACCCTCCTACCGAAGTCCGACGCCAAACAGCTTGCTGTGTTCCTTCGGTGCGTGGGAGTACCAGTGCCTTTATAGGCATTTTCTGGGTTAACTCGCTCCATCGTCGACCTCATCTTTGACCTTACGGTCAAGATTGAGGTCAAGAGTTAACCCATCTTATAATCTATATAAATAAAAATGAATTGTTGTTCGTTAGTCTGATTAAAACTCGAGAACGGCTGGGCCGATTTGGCTAATTTTAGTCTTGAAATATTCGTGGAAGTCCAGGGAAGGTTTAAAAGTTGAGAAAATATGAAAAAAAAAGGCGTTACGAAGTTGGCCGGGTCAGCTAGTAAAAAATATAAAAAAAATTAGGCAATCTCTACAGTCCACAATCGATCACATCTGCGCCCCTGGGCTAGACTGGTCAAGAGCAAACCTATTATCTGTATAATAAAAAATCTCGCTAGAGGTGTATGAAGAGGCAAACAATCTAAACTGTCTATACCTCACTCAGAAATTGTAATTAAAAGTTGTACATAATTTAATTTAATTAATTTTGTTAATTTTGTTACCTTTTATGACCTAAGTAGTATAAAATACTTTTGACTTTTTTTATTTTTTTTACATTTTATTTTATTCATTTAACTTAATTTATGTAAGTTGTAGAAATGAATGTAAAATGTGAAATATGGGACCTGTGCCTGAAATAAATGAATTTTATTTTATTTATTATTTTTATTTAAATATATTTTCCACATTTTTCCCTATGTTCTTTGGGGAAAGTTGTACAGTTTTGGATGCTTCTCCGGCGGTAACGAAGATGTCTAAGGCCCGTTTTACGGAAAGAGACTCAAGTCTTGATCTATACTTAAGTATTAATTGTCTCTTTCTCTCATTATCAAAATGACAAAGACGACTGCTAATCAAGTATAGATTAGAGTCGTAGGCCAGTGTTCACCAAATATTTAACCAACGATTAGTAGCTAACCAGAGATTTGACAATGTCATTTTCATACATCTTTTTTGACATTTTGTCTGATTAGCTTCTAACCGCGGTTTAACCGTTGGTTATAAACGGTTAAACCGTGAACACGGGCCTTAGTCGCGTTCTATAATACTGACCTAAGTCGCGGAAGTGCCGGGGCTTGGGAGCGACTGGATGGGCATTCGCTGTAGAAACCATTCCCTATAAAAACCGTTACCTTTTTTAATAACAATTAAATAAACAAGATGTGTATTTTATGGTGACGAGACACTGTCTTAGATTTTAAAACTTCTTCCATTACGTTAAGAAAAATATTGCAACTAAACTACCAATCTCGCCGTGCGGTGCTTTCAACTGCACAACGCATACGAATAGGTGCATTGTAGCCCCGAGGCTGCATTAGCATGCATCTGTATCGATGCAGTCGTGATGCGCCGCTGATAATACAATAATAACGCTAATTTGAATAATGCAGCGAGAATTAGTTTTAATTATGTCATGGTTTTACTGTAAGCCTTTTTTAGCGAGCGTTTACAAATAATTAGTTAAACTTGTACGTAGACGGTATGTTTTGGATAGTAGTACCAAATGGCAAAAGCAGACACTCTGACTCCTCTTGATTGAGGTAAAGAGTTAACCCATCTTATAATATAACTAGCTTCCCGCGCAGGACTAAGTTCTCGTGGGAATTCGGGAAAATCATGTAACCTATGTCCATCCCGGATAATGTAGGATTCTAATGGTGAAAGAATTTTTCAAATCGGTCCAGTAGTTTCGGAGCCTATTAGATGCAAACAAACAAACAATCAAATCTTTCCTCTTTATAATATGTATAGATATAGATAGATATAATATAATAGACACCCAGGTAATTGGTGAAGGTATGTGTGTAAAGTAAAAATGTACATTAGTTACTGATGGGTTGCCATATTATATGGCCATATATGTTTGTTCTCGGGTCATGGGTGTTTGTGCCTGTCTTTGTGTATATTTCAAGGGACCCACGACACAAAGGAAAACTTTAGTGTGGGCCTTTGAGTGTGTATCGTTCATTTATTTATTAATTATTATTACGAGCATTTCCGTACTTCAGAGTTCTTTTTTTTATTAAGAAATTTTTATTATAGAATATTTGAAATTGGCTTTGTGCATTTTATAACCGTTGCATAGTTTATATTGGCTATAAATCTTCCTAATAAAAAATATGTTTAAAAACTAAATAAATCACCTAGAAATCAGGTATTTTTAACCCCGGATAAATGAATGGACCAATTTTAATGCTGTTTTTGTTTGAAAACCATTGACCTACAATAATAATAAATTGTTTTATTGTATTTCAATGTTGAAAGCTAACGTTATTGAGATAGTTCTTAGCTAAATATGATCAAAATTTATTCAGCTGTTAAAAAGTTATAAGAAAGTCAGGTAAAGTCAGAAAGAAAGGAAGGTAAAAGATAGATAGATATTTGAATTTCAAAGTGATGCCTGTCGAAGAGCAACAAACATTCTTCCTGGTTGTGTTGGTATCCGAATCATATTAAAATGTCGGCTAGCAACTCAGTTTAAATAGTCGCACACTTAGGAACGCGTACTTTTATCGAAGTGTGAAAGAAACATGTACAGACAGCAGCACGTTAGGTTACCCAATAGCACCACGAAAGTCGGCGCTATTAATACGTGCGAGATAAGGGTGACATCAAGGTATTATAGATTCTCGTACTTGAACGGTTCCATAATTTCAATGACTGATTATTTTTGTGGGTTACTCTCTGTGATAACCTACTTCAAAAGTGTTGCCGATTATTGTACTTATTCTATATCAATATTGTTAAGGGTAAGAACTCCATTTTTTTATATCAAGCAACAGGTATAATCTCATAATTTTTTGTCTGTGTTATCAACTTGTACCTACACCTTGATACGAGCCGAATAAAAGACGTCTTGCATGATCGTTGGATTTGGGCACTCTTCTTAACCCCTCTCTCTTACCAGCCCATATATGACCACACCGAGGGCACACTTCTACCTTAATTTATTCCATAAAAATTTGGTCTAAATTTATTTCACTTTCGAGAAGTTTTTTTTTTAATTTATTGACAGGCAATTGAACAAAATGTGAAGAAAAGCGTATTTATCGCGAGCACATCCAGGTTATTTTTGGTTTATATGTTATTTTTAACATGTTATTTTTTGGTGTAAATAAGCAATTTATTAAGTGTATTATATTTCGGAAGATCCATTAAATAGGAACCAATGTTGTTTCTCCGTGTGCTGAAGTGATGGCTTGTGTCTAGAAATCTATTTACTCTAACACTTGTATATAGGAGTCAGAGGAGCACTATTGTCATACGTCCACTTAGATTTTATAGCTGGATCGTTAAAATTTCACGGTTTTATCTCAAGTGTGTTTCTTTACAAAGTCATTCGACTGATACTGAGCGACGAGCGATGAGATTTCAGCGACTGTAATAGACCGAGCTCCCGTTGCACGAAACCCTACCTCACGAGGTAGCAGCTCAGAAATGTAATGTAGTGATAATTTACTCCTTTTACTTCTTCCAGGATATGTGATGGCAAACTACTAAAATCCAGTGCTCCTAGTATCTATCACTACATTACATTTCTGAGCTGCCACCTCGTGAGGTAGGGTTTCGTGCAACGGGAGCTCGGTCTATAAGTATATCGGGTAACTTTATACTTAGGGATGTTAATCAGCCTAATAAACAAAACCACTTTCCTCGGGAATAGTAAACAAATGATTTCGGCGCTTCTGTGCCACTCGCTTTTGGACGTAGATTTTTTTGACAATTTCTTATTGGAGAGTTCCATGTCATAGGGAAAATCACCTCCTATAAAGTTTTGCTAGCTAATTTAAGGGCACCCGTAGAAGTTACAAAACACATTCGGTGACATTAAGCTTAGATAAAGTAACGTTGGCACGTTCTTTTGGGAAAGAGCCAACTAGTAGTTCATTTTCAGAGGAAACGATAGATTTTAGATCAGGATGAAGTGATATTTGATAAAAGTGATATTTTTCTGAGTTGGGGAGTTCCTGGTGTCCTAAAATACAAGTTTCGGCTTAGTTTAGGCACCAGTCTCCCACAAAATCTTGTCAATTAATTAAGTGCACTTTTATATTTATCATAGCTAGACCATAAGACAAAGTGGAAGAAAATAAATTACTTACTTACTCAAACCTGACCCTTTATTTCGCGATATATCCCAGACAAAACTGTTGCTGTCAATCGCTGTTAGTGCAGAAATTAAATTTGCATGGACGCAAGTTTTCCGATTGAACCTACCTAGGTAGGAAGTATTTATTAACATTTTACTCAATACTTAATATTTTATTGGATCAATCGCCGAAAGAGACACTGCTACTTAAAGTCAAACAAGAGTTTGTCTCAAATAAATTTACACACGGTTAAACCGCAGTAAAAAACTTATCAGACAAAATGTGATGAAATGTTTTTGCTTATTTCTCGTATAGTTTTTGTAGCCTTAATTACTGTAAAAACTTATGTTGAAAACATACACGGTAAAAACATACGCATTGCTATAAATGACAGACAGACAAACACGAGGAAGTTACGAATTACTTCTTTTTTTTAGCAATTAAAGGCCCTTTATCTTCGATCGAGCCTGCCAAGGATGTATGATTTTGATGTCAATAACTGGAGCTGTATTTGGTTTACACTTTTAGAAAATTTATTTAGTATAGAAGCAATGTATATTCTACACTATGGTCATATAACATTGTTTAAGCAACATTATAAATAAATAATAAAATTCAATTATTTCAGACACAAGTTATACAACATTGTCGGTCCACTTTGGTCATGAATTCATAGGAATAGATATTTCATGTCGAATATTTTAAAAATTATTAAAGGTTGTGGAGTACTCTTATCATTGCATTTCATAAGAGGAAAACTGAACCGCAGTAAGTACCTGTAGGCGATTAATTCGTGGAGCGCTGGTGCGAAATCCCGATTTTCAAGATTGAGTTCGATGTTAAGTTATTTAGATGTCCTATCAGGTAATTTTTAAGTACCAGATAAAATGTAGTCAGTAGATTTAAAACTAACCATCACCAAACTAAAAAAAAAAATATATACCTACCCAATCCACAAAGATCCCAAAGTCGAAAAACACTTCCAGGTTTCTGTCCAAAAAAACTTTTCACGCACGCACTGTCCACAACACTGACCCTGTTTAAGATGCGCAGGAGTCTCCGCACCGCGCACCGCTCATTATCTATTACCACGCCAAACTGTAGAGCTGTGGCTATAAAGTTATGTACTTATGAGGCTATTTACTCTGCTTTTTTGCACTTGTACAGTCATTAGCACAGCAAGCTTCAAAAGCAGCATTGTTTCGTTGTGATAAGAGCGATGTTGTCAAGCTTGATGTGTTTTTCAGCGTAGTTGGTGTTCTTAATGATGAATATCGTGATTAAAGGGACTATATTTTTGGACAATCGTGTACTAATTAGCTTAAATTTATGTAAAGATTACCAAGGTATCTCTACATATAATCCGTGGTTATTAGAGAGCCCTAAAAAACTGATATATACATAAGCTCACGCCTTTGTCCAATTGGGGTTGGCAGAGAACACAGTTGGTAGAGCTTCATCATCAAATACAGCCTTCAACGGATAGCTGGCGAAGACGCTTTACCTACCCTGATAGGCGTGAATGTGTGGCTGATGGCTTACTTCCTAGTCCATCACATAGGGTTTTTTAGCGAAACTTTAGGGGGTACTCACTACTCGTTACTCGTTAATCCGAAACTGAACAGCTTTAAAATTCATGAAAAATTCTCTAAAAAAATCGACTTTTCTTACAAAAGCAATAAGCTGATCGTATAACATATAAAAAAATAGAAAGTGACGTACAACATGTCTTAGGGAGAGTTGTTTTTTAAGGATATGGCAGATTTAAATGTTTTTTTAAATCTTTTTTAATCAATTTTTTTTATTGAGGGGGAATGTCACCCTCATCGTGACACTCTTAGTTGAAACTTAGCCTAAAACCAAAATTAATCCCTCTCTTCTAAATAGTTTTTACTAAACACATCCTATATAAGTAGTACTTATTACCTAAGAGCCGGCATTTACTCATCTTGTTAACATACTGTAACGGATTTCTTTCACGATTGTTATAGTACCTACGAGTAATTATTTCATATTTTGACGCTGTTGCAAGCACTGAAACAAAATAATGGTTATCTAACAAGTACTTCTATTTAACTCTCGACGATAAGAGGGGTGTTATAAATTTGACCTGTATATCTGTGTATATGTATAAGTAAATGGAAAGTTAAGAACGAGACACGCTGTTTGCCGAGAAACAGCACTATTCATTACCTTCCATCACTGACAAATACCTTTATTCAGCTAAATATTTACAAACTCTTTTCATAAGTTTAAAGGAAACCCAATATAAAGTAAGGAGTAACTGGATCCAAGACTAATTCGTTATTAAGCAGTAACAATGTCTGGAAGGAAATATTAATATATATGGTGATAAGGACGGCGCCGGCGCAGGAACTCTACATTTACTTGCTGCTTTGCTGGGATTATGAAATAGCCTTGACATGATAAACTTTTAAATTTATAAATCTGCCAGGAATCTGAGATATACATCTGTTTCTTCCTCTCAGTCACATTGTATGTATGGATATATTTATTATTTACTGTACAGTGATAATGCGGAGGATAACAAGTTTACAGTAATAGGAAGTTTACAAAGTCGGACTTACAATTTGGGGTCGGGTCTCCTCACTTTCCTGCGCCAAGTCATGCGATCTTGGGTTGTCGTTTCGGGTAACGGGACATTTTGGGAAACCGGCGTTTTAGAAAACGGACGGTTTGGGAAATGGGCGTTTTAAAAAACAGAAGTTTAGGAACGGATATTTTGGGAAGTGGTCATAATGTAGACTAAAGGTTCTTGAGGTCTCACAACTTTAGTTACAGAATCGGGGCCCAAGTCGAAGGCCCTACATCTTTTTTGTTCGGGTAGGTTGAGTGCAATTTGTACCTTATAGTTTTTGACCTACCTGACACGATTATAATAAAGTCGCTTTAAAAATTAATAACCGAAGCTTTTGAATGTGGATTGTGGTTCCCTAACAATCTGAACAACTTTCTTGAATAAGAAAGCTTTTTGAGATTCTCATTCATATGTTTCATATTTCAGACAATGTCTTCGATCAGATAAGTAGGTATGTACACACAGCAGCACATCATACGTGTTGACCTTGATGTCCACAAGTAATTTTTAGGGAAAGAAAAATATTCGGCGTTTTTAGGGAATATTGTTGACCTTGATGTCGCCCTTATCTCGCTAGTAAAAGTGCCCGACTTTTGTAGCACAAATTTATAACCGGACGTGCTGCTTAGTTGTGTAGCTACCGGAGGACTAGACGGGGCAGTGCCTCGGGGCCCTCGGACTCAGACTTACAAACTATAAATTGAACTAGTGGAAATTTCTACCACATTCGAAATATAAATAAACCAGATTCCAGGCTACTTACCATGATCGTTAAAAGCATTTCTGTTTAGGATCCAACTTTGAACTGCTTCGCAATTGGAATGTTTTTTAAAATGGTACCTACCATGATGGCGCTGCTTTTGAACTGTTCGGTTGTCTATGGTCCATTTTAAATGTCTATATAAATTGTCGCTGGTCTGCCTTTGAATCGCAACAGTGCCAAAATTGAATCGCTTATAAGCCATCATGGTACGAATAAGCGTTGCAGACTTGTTTAGGTCCTAAATTGGATCGCACTAAGCGATCATGGTAGACCTCCTGGAACGCAATAATTCTACAATACTTTGGAATTATTCCAAACAATTACGATAAATCTGGAGTACGTCGAATTCGGAACACGGCGAATACGGACCAAACTATTTTTTAAATAGTTTAGTTAGGGCCCTAGTTTATTTATTGCCCTAGGGCCTTTGGTTACCTAGCTACGACACTGGTGCTGCTGTCTGTACCTACCTACGAATATAAAATCTTTTTATTGTTTCCGGTAGAAGATTGCAACTACAATAATATCACTGATAACCTTTTAAATGCTCGTATTTCTGGCCAAGTATATGCAATTAAACGAACGTAAATGCACCTTGTTATAAACCAACTATGCTAGATTACTTTCTGTAATCTGTGTAGGCAGTATCATCACAGAATAAATAAAAGTACTAACGTAACTATGACCTCGCACTGCCAAAAAATATCTGAGGGTGGTCAGATCCAAAACACTAATATTTCAATTATTTATTTAATGTTTTCCACGCTGGACTGGGTGTAAAAGAAAAACTTAGAATGTGCCAGCTACCTAGTTACTCTTCCCAGGTATACAGTAAGTCTGTAAGTGGGATGCGAGGGTTTTGATGGATAATGGGCGAAAGGCTGACCACCTCTCACCATTATACAACTTGTTCTATCTGATAATCCTCACAAACTATTTGTGTCAAACGTGGCATCTAGTGTTTCTAGGACCAGTGATGCTCTGCCTACCCCGTTAGGGATTATAGGCGTGAGCGTATGTTTAATGTTTTCAGCTTTTTGATTCACAATCCACAATACTAAAATTGGATTTTAAACTGTGGAATAATGGTTGTAATAATACGACGTATAGTTAACACGATAAAGTAAGGTAGGCATATTATGTGAGTTAATTGAATAAAGAAATAAAATAATTCGAGAACTACTAATAACTCGCGCTGATAATCCCTTTCAGGGTAGGCAGAACGTCACGTAGGTCTAGAACCACTTGACGCTACATTTACCAATCATTCTTAGGGTTATTAGATGGAACATGAGTACATAGTGGTGATAGGTTGTCAGCGTTTCGCCAGAATACAGTAAAACTCTCGCGTCCCACTTACGTCTTCTACAGTTTACCTGGGAAGAGTTGGCAGCTGGCACATTCAAAATTTTGAAAGATTCTCGAGTAAGTAACTAAATAAGTATTATTCAGAATTAAAATTAATAAATAATCCCTATACTTACTTTGCCTTCGAAAGGCGCGCGGTCCGCCAACCCCAATTAGACCAGTGTCCCGTGGACCTTGAAGGGAGTCCGTGGCCCCTTGGTGAAGACGTATAATGGGCTAATGACGATACTTACCTTTGAGTAAGGTACATGATGCAATCGACACGCCTTAAGCCCGCCCTCGAGACTGTGTTAACTGCTCGTGAGCATCTCATTAGCAGTACCAAGATCTTACGCCCGCCGGCTGCGCTTAAAATTTATGAGATGGGAGGTTGCTTGTATTATTTACTAGCTTTGCGCCCGGGACTGTTCCTGTGGGAATTTGGGAAAATGATGTAGCCTATGTGTTAATCCAGTGTGTCAGCTACCTCAATACCAAATTTAATCAAAATTGGTCCAGCCGTTTGAGTGTGAAACATTCAAATTTCGCCTTAATATATTATTAGTACATACCTAAGCATTGTACTTATGATAACCATTTGCAAATTCCAGGAGAGTATCACTGATGATGATAATCGATTAATGATTACGCCTGAATGATTTCGTACATTGCTATCTTTGTTTAGACTTTCATTTAAAATTACTCTATAGAAGAAATGTATGAAATTGATATCGATCGCAATGCGTCGCGATTGGCTTAAGCTTTAGATGGGTCTTGTGTTCGATGCTCGGTCGGGGAAAATATATTTGTGTAAAATGCAGATGTTTGTTCGTTGGTCATGGTTGTTCGTGCCTGTCTTTCTGTATGTTCCAAGGGACACACGATACAAGAGAAAATCGTAGAGTGGGCCTTTGAGTGTGTAGCGCTCAGAAGCTGGGAAAGAGTGCTAACATCCAGAACAAAATCTTGAGGATATTGTTTTTTTCGTAACAGTCAAAGCGTAGGGAATGAAGAAGCCATATTGAATGAAGAAGCCATATGTACTTTCGCATTTAAATATAAGTAGGAACCTACTGATAATGTTATCTCCAGCGTATTAAGTTCTGTGGCGCATGGTGGTAAAATCATCATGACTGTGGCCTGTTTATGTGATTATTTGGTGTTTAAATTGTAATTATTGCGCGGGCTGCTAGCGGGTCAGGCGCGCATGAATTAGGTACCTACTTCCGCTGATGGCGATGACGAGATGAGAGGCCAAAACACTCTTAATTATTTGGATATAATTTTCCACGTTTTGAAAAAAACGTATGAGTCACCGACTTCAATCCCAACAACAGTTCGCACAAAGTAGATAATTAGTATTTTTGCAGACTACAATGCCTATTGGCAGATAATTGAGGTTATCTTCACTCATTTATTTAGGAATTTAGATGATGTTCTGGTTTGTAGTATTTTTTTAAGCGCTGAATCATTTTTCGATACAATGGGACCACCTCTGAAGTATACTCTTAAGAACAAAAAAAGAATTTTAAAAATCGGTCCATAATCGGCGGAGAAATCGGTGAACATACATAAAAAAATACATACAGTCAAACATAGAACCTCCTCCTTTTTTTTAAGTCGGTTAAAAACATAAGTAGGTAAATAAACGAATCACACTCAAAGGAGTGTTTTTTCTTGTGTCGTTGGTCCCTCAGAACTAAACAAAGACACAAACACCCTCAACCCGAGAACAAACATCTTGCTTTTTACAAACATGTCTGCCCCGACCGGGAATCAAACCCAGAACCCGTCGATCAAGAGGCAGCGCCATAACCAACATGACTATTTACATTGCTTAGATATATTAACTACTTTATAATGAACATACATAAAAAAAGATACATACAGTCGAACATAGAATCTCCTCCTTTTTGGAAGTCGGTTAAAAATCGTACTTTATAATCTATAAAAAAATCTGTGCGTTCCCAACCCGTGGTCACCTCATTTGTTCACTGTGTTACGCAAACACAGCACCTTTCTGTTTCCTCTAAATAATTTGGATTAGGTAGGTACCGTTGAAATTGCTTGGTCAAATGTTGTGCACATTTGCTTGAACAATAATCACTCTTATTTTAAATATATTAACGTTCAATATCAGGAAGCAAAAAAGCGTCAAATAAAACAATTAATCTGAATACGATTTACTTTATTAAGCAAAACCTATACAATATATACTGATGTAGTATACACAACACACACACTCAGTTGCAGAAACTTAAATTAAAGTTAAATCTTCTTTAAATGTAATGTCGTCCTTGTTTACTTTAGAAAGATGGAAAGAGACAGTATGATATTTAAAGTAGTATTAGTTTTAATGGAAGTTTCTGCAACCATTTGCCCTAGAATACGCAATGAAACTTCACTCTCAAGATTGCCAAGGAAAAAAGAACCTTAAATATAACACCAGAAGTTTGCATTTCTTTTGCATTCGATTGACGATGACAAATTTTGAATTGCTAAATAGACGCATGCCCAAAATTCGAGAGGTCAAGCAATGCACACAGAGGCAGGGAACCTGATGGGTGACCTGGCATTTTATCGCGAGCGTTTCCGTGCTTCGGAGGGCACGTTAAGCAATCGGTCCCGGCTGTTGTCGATTGACTACAGTCGTCAAACCAAGTTAGAGGCCATTGTGCGGTTTGAAAACTCTGACACCAGGGTTAGCCAAGTTCGCCACATACTTGACTATACCGACACGATAAGAAGAACGCCAGAGAAATGAAAACTTTTCTTTATACTAATAGGGTTCTTTCCTTATGTCGATTAAGATTATGATTATGAAAGAGAAGTTTCATTGTCTAAACTAGGGTGGTAGGCGACAGCGACCAACATATAAGATCAACTTCACTATTGTTTACATTAAGTTTAGTTTTATGAATGAAGTGAGACCTATATTTCAACTGGAATGTTTGGTAGCGGTTTTTTTACCAATTGTTCGATTGGTAATTTTTTTTTAGTGAAAGGTTTTAGTGTAAGTACCACACACTTATTTATTGTGTTATTCTCTGATTAGGTCCGTGTTACAGAACGCGACTCAGACTCGGATCTATACTTTAGTAGCATCGTTTTTGTCATTTTGATAGGTAGAGACAATCATTATTTAAGTATAGATCAAGCCTTGAGTCTCCTTCTATAGTACGGGCATTAGAATAAATATATAAATATTTTTGGACAACTCGCGCGGCTCCAACGTAACCCCAAATTAATCAAAAATTTATAAAATTTGGTATGGAGGTGGTTGAAGCCCTGGATTAACACATAGGCTACATAATTTTCCCAAATTCCCACGAGAACGAAGTCCCGGGCGGAAAGCTAGCACCTAATATAAGTGTGTGGGACGCTTGACGCGATGTGGTTGAAGATTTACAAAGTCCGTAATAATATTCTTAAATACATCACTTTTTGATTCACATTTTCATGTTTATTTTTTTTATTACACTTTAGTGCGCTCTTCGAGTTTCACATTTAGTGATTAAATATTTTGACTAATATATTAACATTTACCAATTCAACATTAACAGTGAATATGAAACTAAACGAAATTAAATAGCTTAATCAAAAT
Organism: Aproaerema taeniolella; assembly: GCA_949987775.1. NCBI lineage: Eukaryota > Metazoa > Arthropoda > Insecta > Lepidoptera > Gelechiidae > Aproaerema > Aproaerema taeniolella. The sequence goes on along the minus strand of OX465260.1, from coordinate 1,058,611 downwards.
CTACAGAGGCTCCGCAACTTTTAACATGTATTAACCCTTTTAGCGCCAAGAGTTTTCGTCAAAAACGCCCACCACACGCCACGACATCAAAAAATGAAAAAAAAAATCTCGTGGCGTATGGCGAACGCTTGGTGAACGATATTAAAGTAAAAAAAAATTGACTGATATATCAGACTTTGGCGTCGAGGGCACGAAACTTAAACGTCTGATATATCAGACTTTGGCGGTGAAAAGGTTAAAAAAAATATTCAAAATAGGTAGATAATCAAGTCAATGACTTACCTCACCAACCCTTCTTTTAAAGGCTTAAGGGCGAATTTAGCGAAAGCTCTTTTTAAAAAATATGGTTGCAAAAAGTGCAAAGACATCAAATAAAAAAGGTAAAAAAATAGGACTAAGTGATATTATTAACAATGTACCACTAGACACATCAATGATAACATTTATTTGTTAATTGATTGCATTTATTGCACTTTCATGATATTCGCATGTTTTAAAAACAGTACATTATATTAATAATCATGGGATACAGATGTGGTATTCTTTTCTCTACCTGTAGAACAATGCTGGTACGGTCGGCCAAGAAAGTGGTCTATTAGTTTTCACAGAACTTCCCGTGTAACCAAAATATCGCTAAGGTTCGTATAATAAGATGACATATGGAGTCAAAACTGTCAGTTCTTTATTGCAAGGGAAAATCAACCTTGCTGTTTTATGTCACGCAAACGAATTTCGAACTTAGGGTGGTAGACCACATTTTTGTCCGACTGTACATCTGTATCCCATCTCATGGTAGAACAAGCCTAACATTCCAATATGTAATAACATTATAATCTACTTCTAAGTACATGATTGTCCTTAATCAATCAAACACATTCAAAAGATGTCATGAAATAATAACTTACTACATTTGATTCTACTTACTAAGGCGCCTGAAGGAAAACGAAAGTCTTATTTTTCATAGAAAATTTTTATTATTTTGTCAAATCAGCTACTTTTTATCGTCTGTTAAAAGCCTGCTTTTCTAAGGAACACTGCGTTGTGACTACATGCATTCAGTATTTAATTTCTTGGATTCATTTGATAAATAAAATAAGATACCTATTTTGTCTGTTTCTGATTCAAACGCCTTTGCAAATTAAACTATTTAATTATTCTAAATAATGCATATCTACAAATAATATTATAAAATATAATTATCTATTTACAAATAATAAATTTGTAATACAAAAACACAATCACAATATTAATAAGCGAATTGTTCACTTTAATTTGCTATAACGGGGCGATATTTTGTTATATCAACATTGTTTATACTAGTGCTGTAGAGACATAGACAAAGGAATTAATGAATTGATTTTTACTTTCATCTCCCTAGACTAAAAATAACAAACTTATTATAAAAATTAAATATCAGAACTTGAGCTGTATCTAATGCATATCAATGGAAGAAATCGCTTAACCCGTCGCTTGTTTACGCCGCGTGTGATACAAATCTCGTACACCATGTATTCAAAAAGCACACGAAGGTTTAAAGTCTATATTCTACCATTATGTTAATATCATTTGTAAGCCTTGTATAATTTTTTAAATTGTGCAATAAAGTATATTGTATTGTATCAATACTTTGTCGTTATTACGATTGATTTGATTACAAACTTTGTTAACATAGCCAAAATCATGTCTCTACACCACTAGATCACTTTTTATTCAATTCTCAACAAACATAACACGAGAGCTTGATGCTTATGGCACCATATTTTAAACAATTTCATAAAAATTAATACTGGACCAGTGCCATAATAACGTATTGTAAAATCGTCACCAACTTTATTCGAATACTGTAACTCTATATCACAAAAATATATCAAAACAGTCGATTTACTTGATTGTAAGTGCTTCATGCTAGGAAATAGAATGCATTTGTTTGCACCTTTAGTTTGCATATTTCAACACGTTTTGTACAAAATTTGAAATTGTTTTAATCGATCACACAGCTAGTAAGATAAGACAACTTATAATAAACATTTAAATTGTATTTAGCGATATGTATTAAATTCATTTGATTATAATTATAACATTTAACATACAAAATGAAGGGCAGTTTAAACAATTATGGGAAATTAAATACTGGTCATAAGTAACTGGTCTATTGATAGTTTTTGACAACTTTGTACAGACTACTAAGTGTATTTATTGTTATAACTATGAAATTTCTTATTATTTTTCTACTCAAGATTACCAAAAAAATACGAAGTATTGTGTAAGATTCTCGCGGTTATTTCCACTAGGTTTTTTGAACATATTATAACGGTTTCTTATCACGATTTTTGTTTTTAAATGAGTATGAACTAGGGAACTGTGGATAGTGTTACTAGTAAAAACAACTGCGAGAATCTTAAACAATATTTTACAACTTTTTGGCAATCTTGAGTAAAAAAATAATAAGAAGTTTCATAGTTATTACAATAAATACACTTAGTAGTCTGTACTAAGTTGTTTCCTTGAAGAAAATTAAATTTAAAACTGTGCACAATGGTATACCTACTACCAAATGAAAATTTCAATAATTTTAATAACTACATTTTTAATATATTTTTAATGCTTTCTAATTTGCAATGACTTCTTATTTCGAGAGCGCAGTAGAGATTGTTTATTTAACATAGAAGGCAGTATAAGGGGCGTTTTTATATTAAATTAAAAATAAAAGTTTAAAAAAGAAAGGCGGTTGCTAAATTACCTAGACAATATGACATAAAAATTACATTTATAATATTCAATTAATTTCTATTAAGATTTGATGTAATGATTCATTTAATATTAAACTGTATTTTATTTAACCTTAGTTTCTATACGATAGAACAATAATTCGTTTTGTATTTTACTTTAAATTAATTTATATTTTCCACTACTTCATTTTATTTCATAGAATATATCGTTATAAAAGTGGGATATAAACAAGTAATATGTAAAATATTTTAGTCATAAGAACTAGGTAAAGGTATAATTTGGCAAACGTAACTGAGCAGTCAATGGTAGGAATCGAAATTGAATTATGGCAACATTGTAACTATTACTATTTTATTTAGGTAAGGATTTTCTAACAATACAGCCACTGATTTTGGTTTACTTAAACCTTTTACTTTCTGATTATGTGAAGTTAAGAATATTACCAAACCAACCAATTTTACCGACTGAAGAATCAGACTAAGTTCGAAAGCGTTAAAAGCTTATGGTTTAGTCTGTGACCCATTTTGTACGTTGCTTAACCTCACTGATTAGCTGTCAACACTGAGCGTGAGCAGTATGTCATGAAGAGATTTTAAACTCCTGAACAGTTTGCAAAGCCTACTGACTAATAACACAGTTACTTTTGCCAGAACATTTAATAATAATGGCATAATTAAGTACAATTAATCTATCTACATTTGGCAGATGTAGTAGTGTAAAACCTACCAAATTGTAGAAAACAAACATAAATACTTCTATCTCGTTTACTCTTATGTGTACAAGGGAAATATATTTTGTTGTCTCTTTTTTGTTGCACTGGTAAGCAATTCTCAGAATCTGATTGTACAGAATATACTTACGAACAGTATAACATTAATATAATTTTAAAAGATAACTGATAATTATAGGAAATTACTCACGCTGTCATTTTACTTAGAATTTTAAGATGGCAACACTTGTCTTCAAAGTTGCCAATAACGTCTGCTTAAATCTACCGATTCCATTAAAAAATATTTTTTTTATCTTTCTTTCACAAAGAACTTAAATTAATGGCAATATTTTTCAAATAATTTACTTATTATTATCCGCAAGGGAATAATACAATTTATATAAAATTTTTTCACAGCCCAGACCAAAAAATATTTTTTTTAATTAAATATTTTCTAGCCTGGAAATAAGTCCTTTCGGCCGTAACATTATCTGCTAAACAGTATTGCCAGTGTTTCCTACCAAATGCTACCAATAATCCACGTGGTGCCATCTACTTCTGTCAGTAAAATGGCAGCGTGTACTGGTTAATACCGCGGGTTTTGTTACGTACTAACAGAGTTTACTCGCCTGTGTCTACCCAGTTGGCTTCTTCTGCTATTCTGTCCATGCAGTTGCATAAGAACTGGTACTGTGAAAAAATAAAAATATTCAGGAAAAACAATGACATGACTTAATATTATTTTGGTTTGAGTCTGAAGTCCGTACTATAGAACGTGACTTAGACTCTGCTAAATAAATAATATATACATGAGTAGTAGTCGTCTCTTTTGTTTTGATAGTGAGAGAAAGAGATAAGTAATACCTGAGTATAGATCAACACTTGAGTCTACTTCTGTAAGACGGGCCTATAAGTATGCGTGAATATGTGTGGGTGTGTGTGTTAATGCCTTGGATGTTTGAGCGTATACGCGTATGTGTTAATATGGGTGTAAGTATGTAAATTAATATCGTTAGTTCGTGCGGCGCCCCCCATGACGTCACGTATCTGTGTGTATATGTGTATATATATACATATGTACGTACGTAGGGCGTGGCCACGGTGAGCTGGCGGGCGCCCTGCTGCGTGCAGTAGGTGAGTGTGGCGGCGGCGTTGTCGTCGTCCGCCCGCCATGACGTCACGCGCTCCCACGGGATCTCCGCTCCCGCCTCCCCGCCCGGGCTCGACAGCTTCAGACCGCTCCAACCTGGGAAAAAAGGAAATTCCGAAATTCATATCGAAGTCACTAAAACAACCGAGGAATTAGTTTTTTGTATTACAACTAGGTAAACTAGGCTAGGTAAGTTCGTAGTCGAACACCGATCGCAGGCAAAACGGTCAATAGATTACGAAGCTCATCTCGTCCCGATCGCCCGGTCTCTTTCACTATGGAGAACCCGGCGAAGTACTAGACTGAGCTAGTAAAAAATGACACAAAAAAGGATGTGCAGGCCACGTGTCCGTATCCGGGTGTAGTACTAGTGCGTACGTACCGAGTGTGAGTGCGAGTGGTGCGGCGGGCCGGCAGTGCGTGTGCGCGGGTGGGAAGGCCACGTGTCCGTATCCGGGTGTAGTACTAGTGCGTACGTACCGAGTGTGAGTGCGAGTGGTGCGGCGGGCCGGCAGTGCGTGTGCGCGGGTGGGAAGGCCACGTGTCCGTATCCGGGTGTAGTACTAGTGCGTACGTACCCAGTGTGAGTGCGAGTGGTGCGGCGGGCCGGCAGTGCGTGTGCGCGGGTGGGAAGGCCACGTGTCCGTATCCGGGTGTAGTACTAGTGCGTACGTACCGAGTGTGAGTGCGAGTGGTGCGGCGGGCCGGCAGTGCGTGTGCGCGGGTGGGAAGGCCACGTGTCCGTATCCGGGTGTAGTACTAGTGCGTACGTACCGAGTGTGAGTGCGAGTGGTGCGGCGGGCCGGCAGTGCGTGTGCGCGGGTGGGAAGGCCACGTGTCCGTATCCGGGTGTAGTACTAGTGCGTACGTACCGAGTGTGAGTGCGAGTGGTGCGGCGGGCCGGCAGTGTGTGTGCGCGGGTGGGAAGGCCACGTGTCCGTATCCGGGTGTAGTACTAGTGCGTACGTACCGAGTGTGAGTGCGAGTGGTGCGGCGGGCCGGCAGTGTGTGTGCGCGGGTGGGAAGGCCACGTGTCCGTATCCGGGTGTAGTACTAGTGCGTACGTACCGAGTGTGAGTGCGAGTGGTGCGGCGGGCCGGCAGTGCGTGTGCGCGGGTGGGAAGGCCACGTGTCCGTATCCGGGTGTAGTACTAGTGCGTACGTACCGAGTGTGAGTGCGAGTGGTGCGGCGGGCCGGCAGTGCGTGTGCGCGGGTGGGAAGGCCACGTGTCCGTATCCGGGTGTAGTACTAGTGCGTACGTACCGAGTGTGAGTGCGAGTGGTGCGGCGGGCCGGCAGTGCGTGTGCGCGGGTGGGAAGGCCACGTGTCCGTATCCGGGTGTAGTACTAGTGCGTACGTACCGAGTGTGAGTGCGAGTGGTGCGGCGGGCCGGCAGTGCGTGTGCGCGGGTGGGAAGGCCACGTGTCCGTATCCGGGTGTAGTACTAGTGCGTACGTACCGAGTGTGAGTGCGAGTGGTGCGGCGGGCCGGCAGTGTGTGTGCGCGGGTGGGAAGGCCACGTGTCCGTATCCGGGTGTAGTACTAGTGCGTACGTACCGAGTGTGAGTGCGAGTGGTGCGGCGGGCCGGCAGTGCGTGTGCGCGGGTGGGAAGGCCACGTGTCCGTATCCGGGTGTAGTACTAGTGCGTACGTACCGAGTGTGAGTGCGAGTGGTGCGGCGGGCCGGCAGTGCGTGTGCGCGGGTGGGAAGGCCACGTGTCCGTATCCGGGTGTAGTACTAGTGCGTACGTACCGAGTGTGAGTGCGAGTGGTGCGGCGGGCCGGCAGTGTGTGTGCGCGGGTGGGAAGGCCACGTGTCCGTATCCGGGTGTAGTACTAGTGCGTACGTACCGAGTGTGAGTGCGAGTGGTGCGGCGGGCCGGCAGTGTGTGTGCGCGGGTGGGAAGGCCACGTGTCCGTATCCGGGTGTAGTACTAGTGCGTACGTACCGAGTGTGAGTGCGAGTGGTGCGGCGGGCCGGCAGTGTGTGTGCGCGGGTGGGAAGGCCACGTGTCCGTATCCGGGTGTAGTACTAGTGCGTACGTACCGAGTGTGAGTGCGAGTGGTGCGGCGGGCCGGCAGTGCGTGTGCGCGGGTGGGAAGGCCACGTGTCCGTATCCGGGTGTAGTACTAGTGCGTACGTACCGAGTGTGAGTGCGAGTGGTGCGGCGGGCCGGCAGTGTGTGTGCGCGGGTGGGAAGGCCACGTGTCCGTATCCGGGTGTAGTACTAGTGCGTACGTACCGAGTGTGAGTGCGAGTGGTGCGGCGGGCCGGCAGTGCGTGTGCGCGGGTGGGAAGGCCACGTGTCCGTATCCGGGTGTAGTACTAGTGCGTACGTACCGAGTGTGAGTGCGAGTGGTGCGGCGGGCCGGCAGTGCGTGTGCGCGGGTGGGAAGGCCACGTGTCCGTATCCGGGTGTAGTACTAGTGCGTACGTACCGAGTGTGAGTGCGAGTGGTGCGGCGGGCCGGCAGTGCGTGTGCGCGGGTGGGAAGGCCACGTGTCCGTATCCGGGTGTAGTACTAGTGCGTACGTACCGAGTGTGAGTGCGAGTGGTGCGGCGGGCCGGCAGTGCGTGTGCGCGGGTGGGAAGGCCACGTGTCCGTATCCGGGTGTAGTACTAGTGCGTACGTACCGAGTGTGAGTGCGAGTGGTGCGGCGGGCCGGCAGTGCGTGTGCGCGGGTGGGAAGGCCACGTGTCCGTATCCGGGTGTAGTACTAGTGCGTACGTACCGAGTGTGAGTGCGAGTGGTGCGGCGGGCCGGCAGTGCGTGTGCGCGGGTGGGAAGGCCACGTGTCCGTATCCGGGTGTAGTACTAGTGCGTACGTACCGAGTGTGAGTGCGAGTGGTGCGGCGGGCCGGCAGTGCGTGTGCGCGGGTGGGAAGGCCACGTGTCCGTATCCGGGTGTAGTACTAGTGCGTACGTACCGAGTGTGAGTGCGAGTGGTGCGGCGGGCCGGCAGTGCGTGTGCGCGGGTGGGAAGGCCACGTGTCCGTATCCGGGTGTAGTACTAGTGCGTACGTACCGAGTGTGAGTGCGAGTGGTGCGGCGGGCCGGCAGTGCGTGTGCGCGGGTGGGAAGGCCACGTGTCCGTATCCGGGTGTAGTACTAGTGCGTACGTACCGAGTGTGAGTGCGAGTGGTGCGGCGGGCCGGCAGTGCGTGTGCGCGGGTGGGAAGGCCACGTGTCCGTATCCGGGTGTAGTACTAGTGCGTACGTACCGAGTGTGAGTGCGAGTGGTGCGGCGGGCCGGCAGTGCGTGTGCGCGGGTGGGAAGGCCACGTGTCCGTATCCGGGTGTAGTACTAGTGCGTACGTACCGAGTGTGAGTGCGAGTGGTGCGGCGGGCCGGCAGTGCGTGTGCGCGGGTGGGAAGGCCACGTGTCCGTATCCGGGTGTAGTACTAGTGCGTACGTACCGAGTGTGAGTGCGAGTGGTGCGGCGGGCCGGCAGTGCGTGTGCGCGGGTGGGAAGGCCACGTGTCCGTATCCGGGTGTAGTACTAGTGCGTACGTACCGAGTGTGAGTGCGAGTGGTGCGGCGGGCCGGCAGTGCGTGTGCGCGGGTGGGAAGGCCACGTGTCCGTATCCGGGTGTAGTACTAGTGCGTACGTACCGAGTGTGAGTGCGAGTGGTGCGGCGGGCCGGCAGTGCGTGTGCGCGGGTGGGAAGGCCACGTGTCCGTATCCGGGTGTAGTACTAGTGCGTACGTACCGAGTGTGAGTGCGAGTGGTGCGGCGGGCCGGCAGTGCGTGTGCGCGGGTGGGAAGGCCACGTGTCCGTATCCGGGTGTAGTACTAGTGCGTACGTACCGAGTGTGAGTGCGAGTGGTGCGGCGGGCCGGCAGTGCGTGTGCGCGGGTGGGAAGGCCACGTGTCCGTATCCGGGTGTAGTACTAGTGCGTACGTACCGAGTGTGAGTGCGAGTGGTGCGGCGGGCCGGCAGTGCGTGTGCGCGGGTGGGAAGGCCACGTGTCCGTATCCGGGTGTAGTACTAGTGCGTACGTACCGAGTGTGAGTGCGAGTGGTGCGGCGGGCCGGCAGTGCGTGTGCGCGGGTGGGAAGGCCACGTGTCCGTATCCGGGTGTAGTACTAGTGCGTACGTACCGAGTGTGAGTGCGAGTGGTGCGGCGGGCCGGCAGTGCGTGTGCGCGGGTGGGAAGGCCACGTGTCCGTATCCGGGTGTAGTACTAGTGCGTACGTACCGAGTGTGAGTGCGAGTGGTGCGGCGGGCCGGCAGTGCGTGTGCGCGGGTGGGAAGGCCACGTGTCCGTATCCGGGTGTAGTACTAGTGCGTACGTACCGAGTGTGAGTGCGAGTGGTGCGGCGGGCCGGCAGTGCGTGTGCGCGGGTGGGAAGGCCACGTGTCCGTATCCGGGTGTAGTACTAGTGCGTACGTACCGAGTGTGAGTGCGAGTGGTGCGGCGGGCCGGCAGTGCGTGTGCGCGGGTGGGAAGGCCACGTGTCCGTATCCGGGTGTAGTACTAGTGCGTACGTACCGAGTGTGAGTGCGAGTGGTGCGGCGGGCCGGCAGTGCGTGTGCGCGGGTGGGAAGGCCACGTGTCCGTATCCGGGTGTAGTACTAGTGCGTACGTACCGAGTGTGAGTGCGAGTGGTGCGGCGGGCCGGCAGTGCGTGTGCGCGGGTGGGAAGGCCACGTGTCCGTATCCGGGTGTAGTACTAGTGCGTACGTACCGAGTGTGAGTGCGAGTGGTGCGGCGGGCCGGCAGTGCGTGTGCGCGGGTGGGAAGGCCACGTGTCCGTATCCGGGTGTAGTACTAGTGCGTACGTACCGAGTGTGAGTGCGAGTGGTGCGGCGGGCCGGCAGTGCGTGTGCGCGGGTGGGAAGGCCACGTGTCCGTATCCGGGTGTAGTACTAGTGCGTACGTACCGAGTGTGAGTGCGAGTGGTGCGGCGGGCCGGCAGTGCGTGTGCGCGGGTGGGAAGGCCACGTGTCCGTATCCGGGTGTAGTACTAGTGCGTACGTACCGAGTGTGAGTGCGAGTGGTGCGGCGGGCCGGCAGTGCGTGTGCGCGGGTGGGAAGGCCACGTGTCCGTATCCGGGTGTAGTACTAGTGCGTACGTACCGAGTGTGAGTGCGAGTGGTGCGGCGGGCCGGCAGTGCGTGTGCGCGGGTGGGAAGGCCACGTGTCCGTATCCGGGTGTAGTACTAGTGCGTACGTACCGAGTGTGAGTGCGAGTGGTGCGGCGGGCCGGCAGTGCGTGTGCGCGGGTGGGAAGGCCACGTGTCCGTATCCGGGTGTAGTACTAGTGCGTACGTACCGAGTGTGAGTGCGAGTGGTGCGGCGGGCCGGCAGTGCGTGTGCGCGGGTGGGAAGGCCACGTGTCCGTATCCGGGTGTAGTACTAGTGCGTACGTACCGAGTGTGAGTGCGAGTGGTGCGGCGGGCCGGCAGTGCGTGTGCGCGGGTGGGAAGGCCACGTGTCCGTATCCGGGTGTAGTACTAGTGCGTACGTACCGAGTGTGAGTGCGAGTGGTGCGGCGGGCCGGCAGTGCGTGTGCGCGGGTGGGAAGGCCACGTGTCCGTATCCGGGTGTAGTACTAGTGCGTACGTACCGAGTGTGAGTGCGAGTGGTGCGGCGGGCCGGCAGTGCGTGTGCGCGGGTGGGAAGGCCACGTGTCCGTATCCGGGTGTAGTACTAGTGCGTACGTACCGAGTGTGAGTGCGAGTGGTGCGGCGGGCCGGCAGTGCGTGTGCGCGGGTGGGAAGGCCACGTGTCCGTATCCGGGTGTAGTACTAGTGCGTACGTACCGAGTGTGAGTGCGAGTGGTGCGGCGGGCCGGCAGTGCGTGTGCGCGGGTGGGAAGGCCACGTGTCCGTATCCGGGTGTAGTACTAGTGCGTACGTACCGAGTGTGAGTGCGAGTGGTGCGGCGGGCCGGCAGTGCGTGTGCGCGGGTGGGAAGGCCACGTGTCCGTATCCGGGTGTAGTACTAGTGCGTACGTACCGAGTGTGAGTGCGAGTGGTGCGGCGGGCCGGCAGTGTGTGTGCGCGGGTGGGAAGGCCACGTGTCCGTATCCGGGTGTAGTACTAGTGCGTACGTACCGAGTGTGAGTGCGAGTGGTGCGGCGGGCCGGCAGTGCGTGTGCGCGGGTGGGAAGGCCACGTGTCCGTATCCGGGTGTAGTACTAGTGCGTACGTACCGAGTGTGAGTGCGAGTGGTGCGGCGGGCCGGCAGTGTGTGTGCGCGGGTGGGAAGGCCACGTGTCCGTATCCGGGTGTAGTACTAGTGCGTACGTACCGAGTGTGAGTGCGAGTGGTGCGGCGGGCCGGCAGTGCGTGTGCGCGGGTGGGAAGGCCACGTGTCCGTATCCGGGTGTAGTACTAGTGCGTACGTACCGAGTGTGAGTGCGAGTGGTGCGGCGGGCCGGCAGTGCGTGTGCGCGGGTGGGAAGGCCACGTGTCCGTATCCGGGTGTAGTACTAGTGCGTACGTACCGAGTGTGAGTGCGAGTGGTGCGGCGGGCCGGCAGTGCGTGTGCGCGGGTGGGAAGGCCACGTGTCCGTATCCGGGCAGCGAGCGCGCCAGCGCCAGGTAGTCGTGCGCGCGCCGCACGTCCTGCAGCGCCTTCAGCTGGTACAGGCGGGCGCCCGCCGAGCACACGCCGCGGTTCACGTCTTCTACGGCCTTGAAAAAAAAAACCTTCCGTCATTAAACCAATATAAGACCAACGAATGAGCGTAAGACCTCTGCTAAGGAGTGATCCTCTCGATCGTGAAAGCTTCTAGTCGTCTTTCAAACAAAAAACTTATCAAATTAGGTCCTCTCGTTTGGGGACTGCACACTGTTTACTTTAAAGTTATGTACGATGTGTATGTAAACCTATAATGAGACCTTCTGATGGGCGTAAGACCTCTGTTAAGGAGTGATTCTCTCGACCATGTTAGCTTCTAGTCGGTTGTCCAACAAAAAACTCATTAAAATGGATCCTTTCGTTTGGGGACTGCACCCCTTACACTTTAAACTTTTATACAACTCTCTTTTTCTGAATGTAGAAATATTTTTTAAATTGGGATTTGCTCACTGAGCATATCAAGCGGGTGAACATTTGTAATAGTTTGCCTATAATGACGAAGCTGATACCAATCACTAATCACTTGTCATAGATAACACATAAATTACATAGTCGCTTCATAAGACCCCCTAAACAAATCGGGAAGGCGAAAAATTGCATCAAACTTTTCATTTTAATAAACGTTTAAATTGAGACTATGGATAACAAAAGTAATAGATAGACATTTTCACACGAATGATAAACTAGTATAACGCACAAGAGCCTAATCGAGTGGCTAAGTGCGGAAAACGCCCGATAAACATAACATAGACTATAGTATACCCTTGGATAAGGTCACACATAAAATATTACTTCATAAACTGGGTACATAAGAAATTTCAGGGTCTTTGCACAAGTGGTTGAGATGGTATTTAGAGAGAAGAATTTTACATGTGATTTAAACGAATTTAATTAGGAGGTAGACGTAACAACATTTGGATTTCTGCAAGGGTCGCACCTTGGTCCAGTCTTGTTTAAAGATGTCATTAACGATATTATACAATATTCTTCTACAAAAGGGATGTTGACAGTGTTCGATTTTATCAATTATTGTATGTGAAACAAAAAATAATGCTAGAAATATATTAATATTCGAAAACAGCATTAAAATTGGTTTATAAATGAACAAGTTATTAGCATTTACATTATCGTAAGGACTAGCTATCTCGTTTTGTGGGGAGAGCTAGCTATCTCGTTTTTACCTACGCAAACAAATGGCGGTGACGTCACGTGCCAGTAAGTGCATCTCTTTTTCGTTGTTTGACAGTTTCCCCCCTCCATTAAAATTCAATAGCTTGTAACTTTTTTATTTCTCAATAGTTTTCGAAAATTATTTCGGTTTTGGGTTTTGGATTCAGTTCTTTTTTAAGATAAACAATAAAAAAAAATTGTCAACATCCCTATTTTAAAGCTTTAAGTCCTATATTTTACTTTACAGTGTATTATGATTATTTAAATTAAAAAAAGATTACTTTTTTTATCTTATCTTTTTTTAAAAAAATACTAAGTATCGATTACGAATAGAAACTGTAACAGAGTATATACACTTATTTAACACGTGATGCAGCCATGAAATACTGCAACTCAGCTTAATGTCAGAAGCTGATCATCCGTCGATCATACATACATAAGCTCACGCCTTTTGTCCCATTGGGGTAGGCAGAGACTACAGACGAACAGCAAAGACAAAAGGCCTCACCTGCCAGAAGATGAAGGCCGCAGCCTTAGGGTCGGCCTTGATGACGCTGAGTTCGGCCTCCGGACAGAACAACCACTTGCGGACGGACAGACAACTGCTGGACGCCGTCGAGTAGTTCTGGATGTACAGCGAGTGGGGGCACTCGTTCGGTTGGAGTTTGCGTTCTAGAAGTCGAGATTTTTTTTATTTATTATAAGATGGGTTAACTCTTGACCTCGAAAAGGTTTATGCACGGTAATATAAGCGTGAATATACGTCCCTCGGTGGGGACGTACATGGCCTGATAAATAAGAAAATAAGCGTTGCCTTAGCTCAAAAGCAACATTTACCGGGGCATAGGGTGTGTGTATGTACACTCTTTATTGGAAACTCTTACAGACTAATACAAAAGAAACATAGACGTGCAAAGACGGAAGTATCCTTGAAGGGGGGTGTCTATAGTGGCAATTTATTACGTGCGTTTCCGTGTTTCTAAGAGCACTTTATCCCGACTGTTAAAGATTGACTGCAGTCGATAAATCAAATCAGAGAAGATTGGCGTTAAGATGAGTTAGTCTTTCAGGGTTAGTGAGATAAATTCTTTATCCATCTATCATAAATTTTAATTACTTACCAAAATTATACTCGACAATTTCAAATAGATAGAAGTACTTCTGCACGGATTTTGACAAGCCAATCTTGTCACAAACGGCTCGGTACACATCGTCTGCGTTAGTCGACTTTAGCACTGACACTGTGACCACCTCTTTATCTGGCAGTAAAACCTTCAAGTCGACTGGTGTCGGGTTGGATGAATCATCGGAATCCGTGAGGAACTCTTGGACTGCGTCTGATTCTGCTATTACGCGGACTGCGCATACCTGTTAATAATATTAGGTCTTAAAATATTAAATTCCCGTTTTTTCGTAAAACTGATTTCTCCACACTAAGGCTCGTAATACAGAAGGAGATACAAGTCTTGATCTTATTTCAGTATTGATTGTCTCTTTCTCTCACTATAAAAATGACAAAGAGGACTGTTACTTACGGACATTAATGTTTCAGAAATGTCACTAAATTAATTGAAAAATTGTGGAAAGTATTGGATATTGTTAAGCTAATTATAGAAAGTCTTTTACAATAATGAAAACATAATGAAGGAATCCTTGGCTTGTTTTTGATTTTATTTAAATTTCGACTTTGATTCGTTCGCCAAGAATGAATATTTATTGCAAAGTTAAAGTCTTTACTTCCAAAATAAAGTCATGTGCCAAACAGCTCCCTCCTATCGAAGTCCGACGCCAAACATCTTGCTGTGTTTCGTCAGTGCGTGGGAGTACCAGTGCCTTAATTGTCATTTTCTGGGTTAACTCGCTCCATCGTCGACCTCATCTATGACTTCGGTCAAGATTGAGGACAAGAGTTAACCCATCTCATAATAATTTTAAAAAAAGTCGTGGTAAGAACCTTTTAAAGAGACTGACCTTTTCCAAATACTGTTCGAGTCCCCTCCGACGCGCGTCGAGTTGTTGCTCGCTTAATGTGAACGGCCATTTGCCGGGCAGTTTTGGAAAATTGAAGCCTGACAAGCAAATTAATAATGCGTTTATTTCTTCAAGACAGCACACATATACTTGAGCTATTACAATAGTTTTATGCTTGCATATTCCTGCTGCAGTGAGGAAAAGGCCTGGGCTCAGCGATTCATGCCAGACTGATTACCAGGCTGATAGTACTGATTTTCAGATTTTCAAATTCACAAAGATGAAACCATTTACAATTTACAACATGCTTTAAATTACTTATGGCATATATTTATAATATTAATAATTTAAAACACAGATAATGATAAAAGCATACATTTGATTCGAGCATATACCTATACAAATGTGATGTGTTTAGTAAAAGGTACAATTTTCGGGTTAGTCAAAAAGAGCTATTTACAATAGCTCATCACACTAATTATGAACCTTAACGATTATCACGAAAGATGTCTTTCCATTTTCAGTTAGGAAACTGACTTAAAAAAAAATCGAAACTAACAATTAAATAGACTGAACGCCTCAATGACAGTGACAACTGTATTAAAATCTGGTTTAAAAGGAGTAAGTAGACAAACCGACAGACTGATTGCAACTTTGTATTATATTTACAACTTAGAGATCACATACCAATAAACTCCTTCCTCAAAATCTGATGCAGCTGTGCAAACTCCCTATAGCGTCGACTGCACAGATGTCTCCCCGCCATGTGCACGTTGAAAGCCACGAACGACCGCCCCGTATTGCGCTCCATTACGATACGGTAGTCCGGTATAGATACAGGCAGGGAGCGCTTGTCAGTGTAGTCGTATCGCTGGTAGACTGTTGCGCGGGAGTTGGCAGCGCCGCCGATGACCCCCACTGGGGCGGAGCCGTCGTCGCATGGCTCTAAGCGTTCTGCTTCCTGTAGGAAGTAACATTATTGTTTGATATAAAATTAGTATTTTTAAAACGATTATCCACGTGATATCCTTATTATAAATGCGAAAGTAACTCTGTCTGTTCGTCTTTCACGCCTAAACTACTGAACCGACTTTGATAAAATTTGGTACAGAGATAGATTAGAGCCTGGAAAAAGACATAGGCTACATTTTATCCCGCATTTGGGCACAATATAACCTGTAGTCCACGCGGGCGTGAAGCCAGTTTACAAAATTTTTTAGGGAAGAAAAATGTTAGGGGCGAATGGGAATTGAACCCACGACCCCAGGATGAGATCTCCTGGTGCTCTAACCAACTGAGCTATCGTGCCTTCAAGTCAAGCGGCGACTTGAAGGCGACCTAATATAAAATTGTTTAGTTAATGCTTCTTTACAAATGCTGTCTTAGTTTACGTCACAATATGATAATCGTAGTCAAAAGGTAAAGCAGCATTATCTTTAACGGACATCTCAGCAAACCAGTATTACAGCCTTACTAAACCTAAATATTAAGTAGCTATTCCCTTGTTTTAGTAGTTTTAAGTATACTTTGTGTAAATTTTTGTCATTGAATGAAAAAAATTGTTTTTTATTTTTAAATCGATCAAAATTCTTTAACAGTTTATTTGCGATGAGGGTTATGCGTGTTAAATAAATAATTATTACTAAATAGAGAAAAAACATCGCAA
Organism: Aproaerema taeniolella; assembly: GCA_949987775.1. NCBI lineage: Eukaryota > Metazoa > Arthropoda > Insecta > Lepidoptera > Gelechiidae > Aproaerema > Aproaerema taeniolella. The sequence continues at coordinate 1,042,620 of OX465260.1, read as the reverse complement.
AGAAGAAAGATGTACCTGACTACTTAACAGAGACCTTTCCAAAATTGCTAAACTTTGTTAAGTTGTTTGAGGTCAAGGAGTGTCATATTGTAAAGCTCAAAGAGTTATGTTGGACTCTTCCATGCTGGACTGTTAGTGAAAGAAAAACTTAGAATATGCCACTACCTACTCTTCCCAGGTATACAATACAAGTCTGTAAGAGGGATACGAGGGTTTTGCTGTATAATGGGCGAAAGGCTGACCACCTCTCGCCATTATTGCAATTTTTCCCATCTGCTTACCTTCACTATTTGTGTCAAACGTGGCATCTAGTGGTTCTAGAATCACGTGAGATTATAGGCGTGAGCGTGTGTGTGTGTGTGTGTGTGTGTGTGTGTGTGTGTGTGTGTGTGTGTGTGTGTGTGTGTGTGTGTGTGTGTGTCAAAGAGTGATGTGATCAGGCTATCAGTACGTCTGTTCCTTGACATGTTTCACCACAAGCAAATCAAACATCCATCCAAACAAGAAGGAGAAGCAAACGTCTATCTTCACAAACTTTCACATATCGGAATGCGCATTTTAACCGTGTGGTGTACGGATTAGAATAACACCATCCTATCTCTTTCCGTGGGTGTCGTAAGAGGCGACTAAGAAAACAATGAGACCTTATCTTATCAGCCCATATACGTCCTCACCGAGGGGCAAGGGCCTCCCTTCGAAACACGAAGGGGATTTAGGCCATAGTCCACCACGCAGCCGCTGGCCCAATGCGGGCTGGTGGACCGCTCGTCTTTAGAAAATGAATTTTCTTGGACGGGCATCACGATTTTTTCCTTCACCGTTGAGCTAGTGATAATTAGAAATCCGTACATAAATCCGAAAAGACGAATTTAGTGGTATAGGCCCGCACTAGGATTTGAACCCACGACCTTCGGATTATAAGTCTGGCTCATTACCAACTGGGCTATCACCGCCGTTTATTGTATTGATTGTAAGGAAACAATGAGACCTGCCCCCTATTAATCCATCCTAGGCACCGACACCTCAGGTTGTTTTGAATCCGTGATGTCGTCCTCTGGTCTCATGCGGTGTGGTAGGCTCTGTAAAGGGCCGTCTGGTTAACGACCATCCTCCAACCGAAGTCCGACGCCAAACAGCTTGCTGTGTTCCGACGTGCGTGGGAGTACCAGTGCCTTAATGGCATTTTCTGGGTTAACTTGCTCCATCGTCGACCTATGACCTTGGTCAAGATTGAGGTCAAGAGTTAACTCATCACGGTGATAGCCCAGTTGGTAATGAGCCGGACTTGTAATCCTAAGGTTGTGGGTTCAAATCCTGGTGCGGGCCTGTACCACTAAATTCGTTTTTTCGGATTTATGTACGGATTTCTAATTATCACTTGCTCAACCCGCCCGTCCAAGAAAATTCATTTTCGAAAGACGAGCGGTCTACCAATCCGCATTGGGCCAGCGTGGTGGACTACGGCCTAAATCACCTTCGTGTTTCGAAGAGAGGCCCGTGCCCCTCGGTGGGGACGTATATGGGCTGATAAGAGACTACAGTTTCGCTAGTTTCCCGACGCACTAATAAATGAAACCTGACCTTTTAAGTACTTTTAGTATTTTATTGTTATTATGGCTTATCAGAACAAAAACGTTTTAAATGCGCAAATGACGTTCGTCTCGACATATTTCTGATAAACGTAACTTCCTGGTAATTAGGTCTTTATTTATTTATTTGCTCTTGATAACAGTACGAAGTCCATGCGATGGCCAGGATTTGCCAAAGTACAATGGCCTTAATTTTACTTAGGTATGTATTACAGGTCCACCAACCCGCATTAGGCCAGCGTGGTGGACTATGGCATAAATCGTGTTTCGAAGGGAGGCCCGTGCCCCTCGGTGGGGACGTATATGGGCTGTTAAAAAAAATGTATTACAGAACGCGACTCAGACTCTGATCTATACTTAAGTAGCAGTCGTTTTTGTCATTTTAATAGTGAGAGAAAGAGACAATCAATGATTAAGTATAGATCAAGACATACAAATACAAAAATATTTATTTTCAAAAACACTTTTTTGTGTGTGTGTGTGTGTGTTGTGTGTGACTTGAGTCTCCTTCTGTAATATGAGCTTTATTAATTTATCTACCAAAGCTACACATACATACATACATACGCTCATGCCTATAATCCCCATTGGGGTAGGCAGAGCATAGTGGTTTTAAACCACTTGATGCCACGTTTGACATACATTCAGAGGGTTATAAGATAAAATATGATGTATGTAGATATGTATAATATGTGTACCAAGGGGCCATCCATAAATTACGTCACACGAATTTCATGATTTCTTGACCCCCTCCCCCTCCTTGTCACAGCTGGTCACATTCATAAGACTCCACCCTCCCTGGCGTGACGTCACATATTTTGCATATTTTCCGTTTTTTGTTTTTTTTTCTAATAAAATTAGTACTTCATAAAGTTGTTATATTTTTTGGGAACTCAAAACTCATTGTCTCAACCAAAGAAAAAATGTAAAAGAGTGATCGGGACTGAGGAGGTTAAGTTTGTCGTTAATATTTAACGCGTTTTGATACTCGTAACACATTTTGAAATGTGACGTCACGAAACTTATGACCCCTCCCACCCCCTTGTCACACAATGTCATACTTTGTCGACCCCCTTCCCTCCCCTTAAGGTGTGACGTAATTTATGGATGGTCCCCAAAGGTAAATCCGCTAGTACTCGCCTTAGGAGTGACTGAGATGACTGTGAGAGTGAGACAGTCGCCTCCTGACTTGATGAGATCCACCACCTGCTTGTGGGTGGCGCCTTCCACGTTCACGCCATTTCTGAAACAATGTTACAACATATCAATTTGATATAGTCTATTTCCCTTAATGAAGTGTCTACCCAAGTTTCGTATTCATAATGATAACAAGGTTTTAAATTAAGAGGACAAAAACTGTCTGGCACATAATAAAATACATATAATACACAAAAAATATGAAACTAATAAAATGCCATCATCATCATCATCATGTCAGCCGCAAGACGTCCACTGCTGGACATAGGCCTCCCCCAGGGATCTCCACCTCGATCGGTTATGCGCCCCCCGCATCCAGCGGCTTCCCGCAATCTTTACCAGATCGACGGTCCACCTTGTGGGAGGCCTTCCTACGTGCGCCTTCCGGTACGTGGTCCCCACTCGAGGACTTTTCTGCCCCAGCGGCCATCAGTCCTACGAGCAATGTGCCCTGCCCACTGCCACTTAAGGTTAGCAATTCTTTGGGCTGTCGGTGACCTTGGTTCTCCTGCGGATTTCCTCATTCCTGATTAGATCGCGCAGAGAAACTCCGAGCATAGCCCTTTCCATGGCTCTTTGAGTGACCTTGAGCATTCTTATGAGGCCCAATTTAAGCGACCACGTTTCAGTGCCTTACGTCATCACTGGCAACTCACACTGGTCAAAGACATTCGTCTTCAGACACTGCGGTATTTGGCCATAATATAAAATGCCATTTTAATTAACAATTACAAGAAAGTGAAGTTTCAACACAATATGACTGATAAGCTAGAAGAATAGAAATGATGTCCAGTTCTAGATTTTTTTATTTATTTTTTTATTATAAGATGGGTTAACTCTTGACCTCAATCTTGACCATAATGTCAAATATATATAAGTATAAAGTATATATATAAAGTATTCTGATATTTTTTAGAAATTCGATCAGATACAAGCGTACCCTTTAGTAACAAACGGGACTAAGCGCTAGGACGACGAAAGAAGACAAAAGAAATCGAACTACATACTCGTACACATGTTTTTTGATATATGTTTTTAGAAAATACACTTAATAATAAAATAAAACACCATACACTCATTAAGGTTTTTCCTTATGCCGTGGGTCCCTCGGAACACACATAAAGACAGACACAAACACCCACGACCCGACAACAAACATCTGCTTTTTACACAAATATTTGCCCCGACTGGGATTCGAACCCAGGACCTGTCGATCAAGAGGCAGCGCCACTACCACTCGACCAAACATTAGTAAAATAAAATAAAAAACACAGATTTCGTGCCTCACAAGACTATCGAGTAGGTACATTGGAAATGAATCTACGGAATTCGAAAAAATATCGTTCTTACTTTTTTCAAAAAAGGTTAGGCTACAGACCGTCTTTCAAAAAAATTCAAAATTCAAAAATTCAAAAAGTTTATTAATTTCTCCCACAAAGTATGTTAATATAATTTTAGTACAAAAACGGTTTATACAAATAATTATTATTTGAAGTGGGAGACTGGTGCCCTAACTAGGTTTCCCTGTAGTGAGGGGTCACCAGGCCCCTCCCTCGGTACCTATTACAGATTTCAACATAAAAACCGTACAGTTTAATATTAACAAATAACATACGTTGATTTAATAGTTTGTCTAACATTTCTCGTTTATAGTAAAAAAAAATAGCTTGTTAATTAATCGTGTGTTTAGGAATGTGTGTGTGTGTGTGTGCGTGTGTGTGTGAGTGAGTGTATGTGTAGTGAAATTGTAATATGTAAGTTTAATATAACTATTTTAAGCGTTCTTTATTTTAGGCTCAAATTGTAGTTGGCTCAATTGTCCAGAGGAGTCTTACTCTTTTTGATATCATTCTTCGTTTACCAAAATATCAATCGCCAAAATCAAAAATTCGGAAAAAAGTTAATTTTTTTTCACTATTTCGGCCATAACTTTTTTCTTTTTTGACTTTCTCGAATAATTCTTTTTGCACCTTACAGGTCTCGTAAATACGAATCTTTTGAGACTTTTTGAAAATCATATCTTCACAACTCTTCGAAATATAAGGGGATCACACTTTTTCGTGAAATCGGGGCCTATACTGGAACGAACGAAAAGACATTTCCAATGTCAAAAGATGTCTGTCTTTCTAGCGCATAGTCGCGTTTTTCATTCGGGGCAATCTTAGCCATGATCCATGGCATTTCAAACTGTCAACTGTTGTCTGACCCTGTTAAAAAGGGATTGGATCATTGATTTCATATTCAATCTCCTGAATGAGCAGGATTCCTCATGATGTTTTCCCTCACCGTAAGAGCGTGGGTTAGTGTGTAATTAATGTGTTTAGTTCATAAAACGAGTCATTGTCACACGGCGGCACTAGGGATCGAACTCGGTACCTCACGCTTATGAGTTCGACCCGCGAGACCACCGACGCTCTTCGTAGATGATAAAAAAGAGAAACAAACATATTTTAGTATCATAATATTGTAAACAGGAGATCTAACATGAAAACTACGCATTTCCACTATTAGGTCATACAAATAGGTCTAGGTCTTAAGCTATGTTTCCGTAAACACTTACAGCAGCCTAAGTTCAAGACCTGTGCTAGTTAGTCGCAATTTGACGAACTAATTGGTCGATATATCATTGCAGTATTGTCATAACATGATTTAAAGGTTTAGTAATATAGATCATTGCCTATTCTTATCATCTACATAGCCTATGAGGCAATATCTATGCGTATTTCAACTCGATAATGACTTCAAAGGGGATGCAGAGGAAATGCGAAACGATAGCAAGTATTTGATGACCTACAGTTGACCTTTTCATTTCAGATAACGGCTGTAGGGCATTTGTGTGAATAATGTGAGACCACCGCTTGCCTAAAAATTTTTTTGGTAGCCTATAAGATCCTATTGCTGGGCAGACTTCCTCCAGGTGCCTCTATTTTTTTGGTCTTTTGCAGGCACCATTCAACTTTTCTAAAGCAAACCAGCTGCCTTACTATTCGCAATGAGACTTCACTGATGTCATGTCATGAGAGTTGATTGCCAAGGAAAACATAACCTTAAACATAAGATCAGAAGTTCGCATTTCTGTTGCATTAAATTGACGTTGACAAATGATCTTGAATTGTTTAAAGGACACACATCCAAATAAATATCGTCTACCTAAAATAATGCTAGTTATGCAAGGCCTTATAGTGTCCTAACATAAAATGTTGCATTGTTTCTTCTGCGTGCCCAACCTCACCAGTGCATTTTCTGAAACCAGTTTGGTCCAGCGGCTTGTAACGCTGCGCTGTCTCTCAGTCGACAGTTCCTGAGTTCGATTTCCGGTGGGGGTTAACTTTTATGTAAGAAGCAGATGTTTATTCTCGGGTCTGGGTGTTAGTGTCTTTCGTTACACGAGTTCCAAGAGGGACCCACTACACAAGGGAAACTCTTAGTGTGGGCTTTTGAATACTCACGCTACACACTCAAAGGCCCACACTAAGGTTGTCCCTTGGAGACCAAGGACATACAGATCGAATGATCATGGCTGGATGACCGAAGTAAGACACTCTTGACGTTAAAATCTTTTGTCAGAGCCGTTGAAAACTCGTAACAATAGGACATAGGACAATAAAGGACGTGTTAGGGAACACCACGTGAATTAACACGTTCATTGCACTTGGCATGTACGAATATTATTACTTCGAAAGTTAAACTAGGTCTATAGATAACGTATATTGTAACCGTCACATATAGGCGAGTACTAACGTTGGAGACCGTGTATAATGCATATTCAATTAAAACCCCGTGCAAGATGTCATGTCGAGACAGGGAAGCGACAAAAATCCAGATTTTGTAAGTCAGTAAGGGGATTCATGGTTTTGGTGTTTCTTTTTCGTTTCTTTAGTAAAACAGTTTCTTTATTCCTATCGAACGAATGTAGGCGTGGGAATGGGAAGGTCACCTGTTTACAAAATAGGTTAGGTATCGAGGAACGTGGGACAACGGCGAAACAAGAAGCATTGTTAAAGGCAACGTGAAAAATAAAGTATTAATTCTGATGAAGAGAACTAGAAAGGCTTGAGACTGTCTATTAAAGGCACTACAGATCTTCAAAGAAGAGGCATTTGCCAGTATTCGAACGAAATGATAAAATAATGATGGTCGTGATGAGAGACAAGACATACTGGTAAACATGAAGAGATCACACGAGTAATTGGAAGTAATTTGACGACGAAAAAAAGATCAAGCCTGCCGAAATACCAGAGACACATAAAAGAGAAGAGTATAGTCACCCAGTAAAAGCAGCCAAAGCGTCTTCAGGCGTCTCCAAGTCGTATATCTCGAAGCCTGTAGTATTGCAGTAGTAAAAACTGTAGCGGAACGATCCCCTCCCGCCGTGATACACCTCCATCTTGGTGTGTCAGTAAGCATTGACACCAAAGTCTTTAAATAGAAACAACTTTCTGAATGACGCAATTTGGTAGGCTTATTTCTTGAGAACCGATGCCCTTTGACTGTAGGCTAGTACATCATTGTCCTTCAAAACAAACTCCTTCAGTTCTCTGCACGATCTTTCAGAAAATAGTTAATGTTTTTATATTTTTTAACTTACAAAATCACCAAAACATCATCAACGTACACTGCAGAATTTTAATTCCAGAACGAATTTTTCAATTTTATCGTAAGTTTGTCAATTTAAACTTGAAACGATTAAATGCGCGGATACAGTAAAAAAGTCATCAACGTATATAGTTTCAAACTTGCAATCACTTCAACTGTTCTAATTTCTAAATTAAGTTTGGCTTTGACACTATTTGGCGAATATAAATCAGATGCACTATGACATCATGATGGATACAATTTGTAAACTAATAGGGCAACGTGCGGTTACCACGAGGCGTTAGTTACAAATCAAAGCAGACAGCTATTGCTCCTATAATGAAGCATCTCATTGCTGATAAGCCATACGTACACAATGCATGTTAATGCGACGTTAGAGGACTGATAAGTTGTGTTCCCAGAAATCGGTTTGAATTCGATTCTGTTTCATACATTTTTGGATTTCAATTTAAAGAACTGTTATGTAGATAACTGATAATAAGCACTTCAATTGGAGAAGAAAGTTCGATGGATCGAAAGGAAGCTTTGAATTTTTCTTTTGCAAGTCGTTTCGCACTTGATAGAGTCAGCGATGATTGGCGGTAAAAGAAAGTGCAAGGAATATTAAGTAAGCTTTTAATTTGTAGTACAGGAGATCACTTCAACCTAAGCAATGAGTGTATGAGTTTCGCTGTCTGATGATAACGGTAATTGTAACAAAATATCAGATTTTTTAAACCTTAATTACGGCAAGAGAAGAATTCATCGAAAGATTATACTAGCTGCAAACTGTTGATGAAATCTCACATAATATCGAATCTAATAGCAATAACACGAGTGAAACATTCTTCAAAGATAACAATAATAGGTTACACAATTAGAACGATGCAATGTGCTATTTACACACATTTGTGGAGCGTGCCGCGTTTCATCATTAATCATTAGGGCCCAAGATACAAGGGCGAAGGATAAAAACTGATGCAGACTAGATAAAACTGGATCTTACAGGATATATCTGAATGGTAACGTCACAGTAAATGTGAGATACACCTCTATAATCGTCTGGGATATTGATAGAGTCAACAAACACACAGAGGCAGAGTCTCACATCCCCTTTGAGTTTTGAGTCAAAAACATCGCGATAAATGTTTCATAGGGTCATATTTCTAAATCTACCAGGGAAACGATTGACAGAGTAGCTTTACTTCTCGCTGCGATCACCAATCCGCAAGTTAGAAAACGTGGCCGTTCGCCTAGTAATGGCAAAGCATTATAAACTTTTTGTTTGTGTATTTCGGCAGAAATTTATTACTTACAGAATGTGTTCTCTGTTGCGAAAAAACGGGTGTCTAAAATTGCAAAAAAAAGAAATAAACATACCCAGGGCACGAGAGCAACGGCTTATTAGCAGTTCCCATTGAATTCACTGGCATCACGGTAGGTTCGTACAACGAATACATGTTATTAAACATTTTTGCAAAGGATTTTCACTGTTGTGTAGTGTTGATAAGTCTCGTTATCCCTTACTAGGAGTACTGTCCTCAAAGCAATCAATATTCGTGTTCTTTTTTCATCTTTCACTTGATATTGTTTCAATTTATTTGGAGTTGGTGCAGATTATTTTAAGCTGTACAACATTTCTCTACCACTTTTTACCTCTAAATAAAATCATCTTTGTCGCAGTCCAATCAATTAACTCTCCGGACTTCCTTTTCCTTGCAGTCCTTCTACTTTCGTCATTATTTTTGCTATTTTCGTCAGATGTGCATTATCTCTCTTCATAACAAGTTAATCCTACGTTTTAAGTTCAAGTTAATCCTACGAATCTTTAGATTCGCTTTTGTACTACGGAATCTGTTTTTGTCATTATTTCAAATACCAGTTTTCACGTCAAATGGTAGACAAAACTATGGCACAACATAACAACACTAAAACTTTATTTCTTTTTGTTTTCTTGCTGGTTCTTCAGTTTGTCGTAGAAACAATTTTGTTTTCACCTTTTTGCGGGAATTTTCGAATTATATTCAATTATTGTTTCATTTTACTTCTTAGTTTACATTTTTTACATTTCTTGTGTGCATTAAAGCGCAATGCTTTTGATGTTATAAAATCTAAGAACAATGCGAAGTTATAAATGATTTTATCAAATCAGTAACCCGGTAAAGTACTTAGCTTGAACAAGATATATTTAGGTTGAATAAACTACCTATTTATAGGATTTTTTAAGTGCAGGAGAAATTCTGAACTGTGGTCTAGATTACTTAGAATAACAAACAGGACAAGCGCGAGAAGGAAGAATCTTTCTAGAAGCTCCTAGAATCTCATTAGTGAGGTAAGATCAATCCAGATGGGTGACCATCGTATTAATATTTTATCAGGGCGTTTTATTGCTATACAGTCGGTCTCGCTTTCCGATTGATTACAGTCGTTAAAACAGGCCAGAGGCAGAAGTCAATGACATATTGTGCATTTCAAAGCACGGAATCATTTAGTTCTTCTGCCAATCAATGGATTTAGCCTGAAAATGTCCTTACTTTACCGAGAAATATTTAGAGGCATCTTTATCTTATCCCCGGAGTTCGAACTCTCTGGTTCAAGATCATCAACACTATTAAGCTGAACAAGCTTCACAATAAAACACACTTCGAATTCACTTCACAACCTGCACACTATAAAACTATTTTTAAAAGTCAATATTGAAGAAATCAAGCGTAGAGGTAAAGCAGAAACTAAACTGGATTGGACCCAAGTTGTGTAACCGAACAGCTCGAAGCGTTCATATTGGAAGGTACATAAACTTTAAAGCATAAATAACTACCAGTTTAACGATAAAATACACATTTAATTATGATTTTAACGCAAAATCGATCTTATTAACAACGACATAGAGCTTCTCGATTTGGAAATTCATTGTATTATTAACGATTAAAAAAATAACTGTTTGATTTATTGTTTTGTTTATGTATGTCGGTAGTTTATAGTAAATAAGTGCAATAGTATTTGTAAGTACTTATTTTATTGTGTTTTACTTTCATTTTTTAACTATTTCGCGTAGGAATACGCATTCACTACCGATGTTACACTATACTGTATGGTATTGTATTGTCTTATAAAATCCTTTATTGCACATCAAACAAAATAAATACATTGGAATCGAAAGAGATAAATCTATACCTAACATTACAACGAGGAAAGATTAGGTTGTTTGTTTGTTTGTTTGCATTGAATAGGCTCCGAAACTACTGAACCGATTTAACAAATTCTTTCACCATTGGAATCCTACATTATCCGTGATGGACATAGGATACAGTCATGATTTTTCCCGAATTCCCACAGGAACAAAGTCCCGGGTGGAAAGCTAGTAATCTAACATATTATAAAGAGGAAAGATTTAATTGTTTGTTTGCATTGAATAGGCTCCGAAACTACTGGACTGATTAGAAAAATTCTTTCACCATTAGAAAGCTACATTATCCCCGATGGACATAGGCTACAATTGGTCTAACTTAACCCTTCCTACTGTGGTCGCCATCTAAGGACTTCTTGCCCGACGTCCGATTGCCCCAACAGTTCATGCTTGTGCTGGTAGTTTCATCGAAGGTCATTATTAATTTCAAAGTTTTAATCTCCTTTCATCAAGTCGTACCGAATGGAACAGATGGATGGCTGAAGCGCAAAACTCAAGAGCATCTCGAGCTGAACAGTAGAAATTATATTTTTACACTTACGCGAACGCAATAAGGACAGGAAAGCGTCACATCTGTTAAGCCTGATGTGCTGTTCAACATAGAAACATTCGCCTGCCTCGTTTGCAATTTACTTTAGAGTTGGTGCAATATGTTTTTTCTATTATGACTAATTTCGAACAGTCTGCTATAGAACAATCGTTTTAAAAACTTGCTCTTGACTAGACAATACTAGCACACAACTTGCAACATATACCTCATTTATTGCATCGAATAGCACAATCAAATACCTAGTTTAGATAGGAATTGAGCAAAAAACTATTGTGTAATTGCTATCAGTTCAGTACGCCATTTCAACTGCGCTAAACTGGCACAATCTATACTATTTATAAAGAGGAAATATGTGTTAGTTTGTTTGTATTGAATAGGCTCCGAAACTACTGGACTGATTTGAAAAAATTCTTTCACCATTAGAAAGCTACATTATCCCCGATGGACATAGGCTACATAATTTTCCCGAATACCCACGGGCACGAAGTCCCGAGCGGAATGCTAGTAGTATAATAAAAAGAATCTAGCACAATGTATTGAATATTTTTCGTACATTTAGTGCAGATAATATTTCGCTAATATTTATTTAATATTATAAATGTGTGTTTTGTCTGTTTGTCCTTCCTTCATTTAATGCACAGGGATAGTTGGGAGAACAAAGGCTACATTGACAGTTGATAAGGGCTCCCGTTTTCGCAGGCCCTAAGGTGGTTTATTTTGCGTGTGGTTCGAAGGCTATCCACCTCAGCTTTGACCAGAAGGTCAGAATCCTCTTGGGGATTTCGCAGGCTACTTTTCCACGAAAAAAAAGTAACGGGCGGAAATCTAGCAGTAAAAATTAAAAAGGATGCTGGGTCGGGACTTCCTTGATGCCAAAATTAAAATAATCCAGTCTTATTTCTTGCCTGCTTCATAAAGGTGACATCGGTGCATTTAGCTTTCTAAGTTCCGATTTTGAGTTGGGCATTGATGAATGATGAATTGATGAGTCGTGAATGAGACAGGACGGCCCTTCTCCCATCCATCACGATACACACAGACAGACGACGTGAGTTTAAAAAAAAAACTAGTCGCCGCGTATATCTCACATACATTTATGACTATAAATAAGTTAGCGATTCCCATAAATGTATGCCATAGGTCCATACTGGTTTCAGAATAGTTTTGTATATCATCATTTTATTACCTATCAATTGACAGTCGTGATTTCCGTCAACAAAGGATTATCAGCCACAATAATAGACTTGCCCAAAGGTTAAGTGAACCGCATAAAACAAGGCGCCGTAAAGGCATCACACCTGGGATAATTTGACAGACCAAAGAACATAATCTAAAAGGCAACCCATCAATGGAAGGGAGTGCCTTTTATGTCTTACTATGCTGTTAAAAAACTGCTTATGGTCCTTGGACCGATTGTACGTTAAACAAAATAAAAAAATAAGTTAGTGAAACTTTAGAGGAAGGGAACTAAAAAACATTCCTCAAGGAAATTCTAAAAAAAAAAACCTTTCTTATAATAACACAATCAGCTGATCAATCAATTTTTACAAAGAGGCGAAGTTTTCTTTTCATACTTCGACCTATATTATGTTCCTTAAGAAAAAACTGTATTTAGTATAAGTAACTTAGCCCTCTTTAATGGGAGCTTAATAAATTCATATTCATTGTTTTCAATGTAGTGGCCAGTGAATAATTTATTCAAATAAAAAAAAAAGTATAAGCAAGACCAAACATTACATACTAGTTGCAATAATAAAGTTAATTAGGAATTCAGTGACTGCAATTATCTCTTTTCCCCATCCAAAGGAAAAGAACTTTATAATAGGTAGTTTAATTTAAACAAACCCAGACATAACACTACTAACAATAAAACTTGACATTCTTCTATAGAAAATAGGTAGGTGTATTGTATAGTACAGGGGTGGCCAACCGGTCGATCGCGATCGACAGGTCGATCGCGACTGTTAGTCCAGTCGATCGTGGCAAGGTGAAAAAAAAAATTCAGATTTATGTTTTTTCTCTTAATATAATAAACAAATACTACATGATTGTGTACTGAACTATGCTGCTAAATAAGGTTTAAGGAAACAATGTAACAGATGTTAACTGATTTAATATCTCTAGTGTAACCTAATTTTCTTTGTGGTGTGGAAATAAACATTTTTTCTATTCTATTCTATTTAAGATTTTAAGAAGTATGTAATTGGTAGATCGCACAGGGTTTCGTTAGTAAACAGGAGATCTTGGGTATAATGAAGTTGGCCACTCCTGTATAGTAGCATAATTATGCAGTACCTTAATGGCTTCATAAGTGGTTTTACCATTTTAATGGAAATAAAGAAATATTAACGAAATTTTAATAAAATTACTGGAGAACCAGTTCATTCCAATCAAAATTTTGTAAAATCCTGCTTTTCAGCTTTCAAGGTCCAGGGGTTTGGGCTGGGCATTGATGAATCGGTGACTCAGTGCCTGCATTTTTTTATATAAAGATATTTTCTTTAAAGAATTATAAACACAGACATTCCTAAATGATATGGCTACCTATACAGGGCTTTAGGTATCTAGGTATCAACCTCACGGGTGATTAATTAGTCCACAACTTCCCCAAGGAACATAGGTCAAAATACGAAAAAAAAAAAGATCTCCCATACAAAATGCGCTATAAGCTGATGAAGTTTGTACATTGACAACTCAATTTTTGTTTTATATTTTGACCTATGTTCCTTGGGAAAGTTGTTCAGTTTCATGGACCGATTAACCACCCAAGAGATTGAAAGAGAGATACCTAAAGCCCTGTATACTCCTAAAGTGGCAACTTTTATTGGACTAATACAATATTTAATATTTAATACATATAGGTACTATTGTTACGCATAAAAGTTGTATTAAAAAAGTTGTTTAAAGTGAATCCCTATTGTATTTTAGTAGCAAGTCATTATTGTTAACATCTATTGTTAAGGTATTGTTAACATCTGACTTAGATGATGAAAAATTGAAAACAATAGCAATACTATCATCTTAATTGTTTACTATAAAGTACTTACACATGTAGATAGTAAATAACATCTGAGTCTTACAGAAAAAAATAATAAACACTGTCAAAGTTTTTAATAGATATTTTTCAACAACTGAAAATGAACTGGTAGAATTTTGAGAAGAATAATTAACAGAATTTTATATTACGAAGACCATTTTGTGGCCTGGCTGCAAAATTCATTCTACCGAAATTGGTGGTAAAAATGAGGCCTTTGCCCCGCACACACTCAGTTGCAGAAACATTCATTAAAATTAAAGATTCTTTAAATGTAATGCTGTCCTTGTTTACGTCAACAAGACAAAAACGGATAGTGTGATATTAACTTTATTAAATGTTTCTGCAAAATATTTTATCACAACAATATCTCGGAAATGGTAGCATCCAATCTGAAAACTACAATAATATTAATCATAACTTCAAATTAAATAGATGTACATATGATCTATGATATGTACTTACTGCAAAGTTTTGTCCAATAATGTTCAATAATGTCCTTTAAGAGTAGGTAGCTCACTTGAATCAGTTAGCTCATCAGTTGATTTACATTCATAGGAAATTAGAACACAACAAAGTTTGTTTCTTAAGTGTCTTTTGTATAATTAAGTGAAACTTAACTTTGTGTGAAAAATTGTGCATTAATCTCATTGACTAGTCCGATATAGATAGAATAACGGAGATTTTTTTCATTTCACGTCCACATCCTATAGTAAGAAATTGCTTCATAGTAGATGAAGTAAAAAACTTTGTGTCAAAGTATTTAGCTGCACTTACAACGTAGAAAAAGATACCAATAGAAAAAGCAGAGATTGTCTGAAATATGAAAGGAAACCATATAACATAACTTAAAAGGTTCCATAACAGTGAAGCTAATAGGTTTACTGTCTTTAATATACACACTTAAATAAGATTTTACGCCTAACAGAGAACAAACACTTACCAATTTTAAACACTGAAGACTTTCGATAGTTCAAAACAAGTTTGCAAGTATGAGTCATAGCACTTATGTAAATCAGAAGGAAGGAAATACAGTTAAGACACGTCTGGATATAATATTAAGGCTTGTTGGTGTCTTAAATTAGTAATGCAGAGTCTTCACCCCGTTGCTAGGGTGGAAAATGAGACAAACAATACTGGGAAATTATTGTGGGTGGTTTGAGTTGACGCAACCAACATAGATGGCGATCGTAGCGTGTTCAGGGTACTCACACTTCAAGGATCCTGTCCCCTTTTCTGATGCCGGCTTGCTCTGCTGCTCCCTGCTCCAGGACTGCGCTAACATGTTGGAGAGGAGCGTACAACTCCCCGTTGATCGATCTCAACTGCCCACCCTCAGACACTTGACCGCGCACGTTAAAACCGAAACCAGTCTCAGTTTTATAGATAGTAACGCGACGGGGCCCACCGCTAGCCACTTGGCCCTTGTTATTTCTTTCCGTTCGAATAATACTGTTATTATCCGTTTCTGTCTCAGCCATTTTGGACAAGTATCTGAACCATAGACTCAGAAAAATGGTAGGAATTTTATTTTGACATTTAATGTAAGTGTTGCTATTTTAATAAATAAGAAACATCGTTCTTTGTGCCATCTAGTGCCAAGTAGTTGTACTAAATACAAAGCGAATCATTCTAGTAACTTATCAGTTTACTAGATGGCAGCAAAATTAATTGTTTTTTAGACAATTACAATCACCTTTCTTTCCAATATAGACATCGACTTATCAAAATCGAATTGGATTTTATAGTTATTCTAGTGAATAAAAAGAGTCGGAAAATTTAAATTAATAAAACTTTATACGAATTTTTTGGGCGGATGATTGGCCCTGCCATCTGTCTTATTTTTAGTAAAGCTCATGTCGGTAAAACAGAACTTGTGTTCTTTTTATGAAAATCTAGATGTCGTGGCAATAGAAACAACGTGGTGCGTGAAAATTCCATCTTCTTTCACATCAAAATCAGCTGTGAACATCAGTATGGCCGCCTCAATATCTCGAAAATAAAATTTGTTTTGTAAAATCATACAAAAAATAGGAAAGTGCAGTTTTCGTACTTACACCGTTTAATTGAATATTTGCAGTTAGTGTCGGTGTTGTTGACTAAAAAGTGTTGCGTCATGACAGAATCGCGTTCTCTCCTCTGACAAACAAATACAATAAAAATTGCAACTGGCGAATTGCTGTTCTCATCGCATTTCTATTTTGCTCGAGAGTCTTTCTGCCAGTCGTCGTGGGCTTATGATAAATGTGGATAACAATCGAGCGGTTTATAATGAGTAGTGTTCGATTGAGTATCGTCTCTGTGGGGAGGTTTGCAGCGAGGAGAAATTCCCAACTCTCTGGTGAGTGGAACCCTTTCATTTATTTGTTGTTTTGTTGTATTGGCGGGTCTCCAGAGTAGTGTCGCAGTTGCGTACGTAGCCGTGAGCGAACGCGTGATATGTTCGAACATTGTTTTGATATCGAGATAAGGAGTTTATCAAGAAAATGACGAAGAAATTGGTTGGCGCTATAAGTGCAAGCGGCGGTCACGACATTGAAATCACGCATATAATAGTAGTGTTCCTTACACTGCCTCTTTCGTGATACCATTCAAGGCGAAGTATCCATCTAAGTAAGGTCACGGACCCTCAAATTGTATAATATCATATAATTTGCCTATTATCTAAGTTGTTACCCTTACAATAAATAATCCAATTCCTTTATTCGCCAAAGCATTGAATTTGACAAACTCTAATAAGACTCCCAAGTGGAAATCGCCAATTTTTCCAGCACAATATAACTACTTACAATATTGTAGTTTTAAAATGCTTTTAGATTGGTTAGTCATGGGGTCCAAGTATATTATTTACTTTGAAGGGAAAATTTTCTTCGGAGAAAACTTAGACTTATTATATATTTCATTTAGGTTTATGCTAAGGGCTATAACTATAATATACACAATTTCCTAAAGAGAATTTGACTCTGTGACCAATTTTAGTTATGTCACAAATATGTGGCATTATTATTAGGTAAGTAAGTACATAGAACTCTGTCACAGCTTGCTTAAAAATGTTATAATAATGGTATAACTTGAGTAATTTCTCACAGAAACTTTCTTATTACATTTTGTACTAGAATACATATTCTTTTTATCTTCTTATTGGACCACTGAGTACCTACCTAAACAAAAAATATTTAATAACCATTTCTAAAATATTTTTTGAGAGCAATTTTCATTTGATCAATATAAGTTAAGATACTGTATTTGCTGTCATAAAAAAATTGACATTGGCAGCAATGGTTGCCCGTTTGATGACGATTTGCCATTTTAATAATTTAAAGTTGAACATTAATGTGCTTGGCTTTTACCTCAGCAACAGGGAGAGCTCGGGATGGCTTAGTAGGAACAGAAGGAAGGAGGAAGTGAGAGAACTTAATAAGAATTTTTGAAAAGTTTGCACAGTCCCAACTTCGTAAGGGCTAAAGTTAACAAGTTTTTATTGAAATACCTAAATTAGGTAGGTGAGTTTTGTTAACTTTCCTTTGTGCAATGACATTAATAAATGGCCAGTTATGAACGTTTTGTAATGGGTTCTTACCATTTTTGTTTTAAATGAGTATCCAATATAAAACGCACAAGAATCGGAAAATAACTAGAGAAAATCTTTAGCAATACCTTTATTCAGGAATGGGCCCCTTTTTAATAAAGAATTTCTTTCAATCTTTCATTCTTTTGATTCATTCTGACTAAAAGTAGCTTTACCGCTTCTGTGTTTCTACTCCTCCCCCTCACATCACAGGGTACGGTACATCCTGTGTTTTAACTTAAAATTATGTTGAGAATCAAATCTTCTTCCTAATGCTTCGTCCAAATTCTTATTTGAAGTTCGCTTGACCATGGTCCAGGATTTAGTAGATCATTAACTACAGTCATTTGAACAATGCTAACAGGGGAATCTGACTGAATCGGTAAATATGGTGTTAAGATAAAATCAATCAACGACACAATTGAAACAACACTACCAGTCCACGCGGTGTTCCACAACACTAAACGTCACTTTGACAGATCGTTTTACTGCATAGATCGGTGTTTATGTGTTCTTGTAATGTAATTTGTAAAATATCGAATTAAAAGGACTGTTTAATGAGTAAAAAGTATTTTAGTCCAACAATGGTTACTGGTTACACATGTCATAATATAAAAGGCTTCCTATAATAATTTATGTTTTCTCTCATCATAAGAACATTTAAGTCAGAAAAGTATGGTAGTACTGGGGTTTAGCAGAGATAGTAACAGTGAAGTGTAATTTTAAGTACCGTTTGGGTACTTACAACAACATTATGCACCTTTGCGAATAGGCGCAAAGTCAAAAGTGCTAATGTAATTCATCATATTGATGTGTTCAAGTATCATTTTATATGTTCAATGAAATAAACACTTTTGAATTTGAGTTTATACCTAATTGTAATTAAATTGTTAAATTAATTAAATTATTTACTTATAGCAAGCTCTGGAAAACCTTATCACAATAAGTACAAGATAATAATTGCCAGAGACATAGCAAAACAAAATACCTCTTAGAGATAAACAAGATGATAAAATTTGCTATTTATTATTTTCCAAAGATAGACTGTGTCATGTCAGTGACATTGCCTTTAGCTCCTTTTTACTCACGTCACTGTCATTATAAGTAAAACAGAGATATGTTGAGAAGTTCCATCCAGTTTGAGCACAGCAAGAAGAGAGGAGGATCTAATTTTTTTTTAATAAAGAGGTTGGAAAATTTTGGCATAGCTTTTTTTCAAAATCGCGGCCACCTATGAAAGTGGTATGCATTGATAGGTAATTTTATTACCAAAAAGGCTGTATAAACTAAAATTTCATAACATGTCACATTTTTGAGATACAGGCTGTCAAAGTTGAGTCCGTTGCGTTAACAGTAGGCAGATTTGAAACTTAAACTACATATTTTAATAGGTTTTTTTAGCTTTCTGAGATTCAAATATCTTGCGCAATGTTTTCTGTATCGTTTGACGCTGCTATGACAATTAAAACCCTGTCAAAACTGTCATATTACACAATATTTGAGGAATTGCGACCACGCAGATTGCCATAATACAAAATTCTATTCTATTCTATCACTTGATTAAGACTTGGATCATCATAAATCAGTTTAATATTAAAGTCATTTCTTACGATTATCTTAATAATTCAATTGTCAAATCTGCCTACCGTACGCACCACCGGCACGACTTTGACAGCTCATATCTCAGAAACGTGACACTTAAGGCATACATCGTTTTAGCAGCTCATGTTTGCGATGATTTCAACTATCTATTAGTGCAAGTTTCAGAGGTTGCCGCAATTTGAAAAATAAAATAAAACGGTAGGTAGGTATGCCAGCCTTCTAACAAAAATATTAAAACCCCTTTATCGTATTTTAATTCACACAGTCCCATATCAGATTTTAATTGTATTAAAAAAAAACATCAAGAAATCACAACACAAAGCATAAAATCTCTAAACATATAAAATGTAAGTCAATAAACTTCTATTATTCACACTAGTGGTAGGTAATGTAGCTATATGGTGGTGTTTCACTCACCGACTCATCATTACCTTCCGTGCTTCGCTCGTAGCTAGCACGCGAGCTTCTTTCAGTTGAGCCATTCAGTTATAAATTATAATTAGGTCGTACCTGATTTCAGGTCAAATTAGTTTAGCACATGAAAACCTAATTTTTAGATAGTTATTTGCCATTTTAACAGGGGCCAATGGAGCCTCATGTAAACATATTATGAATAGAATAACTTTTCAATAGGTCATATTCTTATCCTGTAGGTGTAGTCAAATGTGTGGCGAACTTAACTAACCCTGGGTGTCAGAGTTTTCAAACTGCACAATGGCCTCTGACTTAGCATTATGAATGAAAAATAATTTGAATTTTATATACTTAGCCCATACATATCAAGGCAATTTGTAAATACACATTATAACCAATAACATCTTTAAATTCATCAATTTACCACTTAGGCGTCGTGTTGGTACACGTGATACTTATCAAGGTCCATTTATCAAGTTCATTGTATGATTGTACAATATCTGGTTTGTGCAGACTATTTATCCTTACTAATATTATAAACGCGAAATTTTGTATAAGTGGATGTTTATTACTCTTTCACGCAAAAACTACTGAATGGATTTAAACGAAACTTTACAGTAATCTGGGGGCACGGCAGTGCCCCCACCAAGTCGAGCAAAAAAGCGTCACGGCCGTACCATCCCTTTCTCGAAGCAATTCAGACCATTTTCGACCCCCTGTAACTTCGTTGTGGATAAAACTAGAAGACTGAAATTTTCAGTAACCATGCAGGCATTGTAAAGACACGGTATATTTCAAAGTTCATTCAATTTGAACCAGTATTTTAAGAATTATAACGGGTCAAATTTCTTAATTTTGTCACTCACTGACTCACCGATCATCAAAATTCTAAGGCACTTCTAGTAGACCTAGAAGCTTCAAATTTGGAATATAAGTAGTGTTTGGTGTATGAATCAAGGAAAAACTAAAAAATCTAGAAAAGACCGCAAAGAAAACTAAGCCCATACAGCCAAGTCTTCAGTTAAATTTTTAAATATTGGCTTTATTCGTAACGATGTTTTACGGCAGTTATTATTATTGCGTGCGAAGCCGCGGGTTTAAGCTAGTCCCATATAAATATAGGCGCATGGTAGTGCCCCTGCCAAATCGAGCAAAAAATGGGTATTCCCGTCATGAAAACACGTGTAAATTAAATTATTTAATGCAAAAAACGTACCTACTTGCGTATTCGTACTTATTACGAGTGCGTAAGGTTGTAAATTAATTATTATACCACGCGCTGCAATGCTAGCTAGCGAGTGAGCGCGGGCCGTTACTACGCGCTGCGCGGTGCTAGCGCGAGGGCGCGGGGCGGGGACAGTGGCGGGGCGCGCGGAAAGGTGAATGTCGCCGAGCGAGCAGCAGCCGCGCTCATACGCGCGAGCGACCCAATGCTGTTCGGATGTGCCCAGAATTCTAACCTATAAGTTTGCGATTTTCATTGAAAAGAGAAAACGGAAGGCTACCTACAAAAATAAGAAAAGTTCATAAGTCAGAGAGAGGGCTTTAAGAAAATTCGTTGCTGGTAGATATACATATGTATATACAATAAGTAGAAGGTACCGAAAAGGAAAAAAGTAGAACTGTCTACAAAATACAAAAAGAAATGAGATCCCATCAAAAACAATACTTGTCAAAAAAACCAAGTCTCGCAACTCAGTTGTTCTGCGGTAAAAAGTTGTGAGATCCATGTAATACCAAGTAGGTTATTAATTTATTCAGTCTCTACTTAAGCGACTTTCTGTCTTAATACGTCCAGTCTCTAAGACCACAATCGTGGTCCATAACAATTGAAAATCAATTGTGTCTGGAATCTCCGTACTCGAAGCATTAAGTTGTTACGTAATAATTAACAGCATCTTATAGTGACGCATATCAATATTAAAATTCTTTAATGTTTTATATAAATATATTGAGACATGGCCATCGCCTGAAAACACGTGTAAATTCAATCGCCTGAAAACACATGTAAATTCAATTATTTAGTGCGATGGCCAAGATCGATATATTTATATAAAACATTAAAGAATTTTAATATTGATATGCGTCACTGTTAATTATTGCTGTTAATTATTACGTAACAACTTAATGCTTCGAGTACGGAGATTCCAGACACAATTGATTTTCAATTGTTATGGACCACGATCGTGGTCTTAGAGACTGGACGTATTAAGACAGAAAGTCGCTTAAGTAGAGACTGAATAAATTAATAACCGACTTGGTATTACATGGATCTCACAACTTTTTACCGCAGAACAACTGAGTTGCGAGACTTGGTTTTTTTGACAAGTATTGTCTTTGATGGGATATAGCTTATACATCAGAATAACATATAGGCTCCATAATTTTCAAAATTCTCACGGGAACGAAGTCCCGAGCGAAAAGCCGGTTTAGATATATAGGGGTACAGCAATGTTCAGCTGACCGTCCGTTCCCACTAGTTTTATGGGTTGTTCCATTGATTAAACTAGTTGGACTTTTTTATCCAAACAGTTCCATTGCTTTCTCTGTTTTTTGAAAAATGTAACTACTAGATGACACTAATGGGTCACCGTTTTGAAAGCAGTTGGTGGCAAGTTTCAGTCACCAAAACCCAGCAGGACTAGCATATATATGCGTGAGATAACTTTGACATGAGATTGTCGAGGTCGTTTAAATTGTTCTATACTGACGCTAGCGTGACGCTAGAGGTTGGATCGAGATACATAATCTATATATAAAAAAATGGAACCCGATTTTCGTTGTCACGGCATCACGCGTGAACGGCTGGACCGATTTGGATGATTCTTTTTTTGTTGTGTTCCTTATTGTCAGGAGAAGGTTCTTATGAAAGAAAAAACTAAAAAAGTGCCACGGGAACGAAGTCCCAGGCGGAAAGCTAGTATATTCTATAAGTTACCCGGTTCACGCCTCATTATTTACATACATAACCTCACGCCTTTGTCCCATTGGGGTAGGCAGAGACACAGATTGCCACTTGCTACGATCCAAACACACCGCTTTCGCTTCCTTTACATTCACAACATGCTTTTCGGATTTGGGCCTTTGGATTAACATGGCCTTTTCTCAGTACATCACCAATTTGGTCTAAGTACGTTCGCCTAGGGCGCCCTCTTCCGACCCTTCCTACTACATTCGCACTGTATATTTCTTTCGTCAATCTTCTTTCATTCATTCTTTCCACATACATTGTATTGTATATTGTATTTACAAAATACAATACAAAAATCTTTATTAGCTTGAATCAGTTTTACAATAGTGGATTGCTGGGCCCCGCACTAGGCGAACCTGTATCGCGGGATAACCTTTGCGCCTAGTTCGAAGTCTGATGGTGTCAGCGAGCAACGTTATTCATGCGACGAAAAAAATCGCCTTATTATTTCTGAAATAAAATCGCCATAAATCGTGAATTTCACACGCAGACATTCGAAATTACGCCAAAGGTGATGCGTCGTCGGTCGCGTAGTTTTTAATTGGTCATTACTGACCCCCAAAGCGCAAGTTTACGACGACAAGTGAGCATTTTTGTAATAAAAAAACTTGCTGAATGTCGTAACAGCGTAAAAACGTGTTATGTGTACAAAAATATGAAGGATCGTCGCTTAATCATGTGAATTAACTACTGTCCTTTAGACCAGTGTTTTTCAAAGTGTGGGTCGCGGGGGGTCGTGAAGCCTTACTCGGGGGTCGCGGATAAAAGAAAAATATAATTATTTGTAGGCCCTACACTACAATTTCAGTGAAATATTACTTTTAAACAAATTCACAAGGTGTCACAAATTCAAAAAGATTGAAAAACACTGCTGTAGAATAGTTTTATCATTAAAGTTTTCCGCCCGGGACTTCGTTCCCGTGGGAATTCTGGAAAATTATGTAGCCTATGTTCATCGGGGATAATGTAGGATTCTAAATGCTAAAAGAATTTTTCAAATTGGTCCAATAGTTTCGGAGCCTATTCAATGCAAACAAACAAACAATGGTATCTTTCCTCTGTATAATATTAGTATAGTATAGATAGTGTTGATAGTAAGTGACCTGTGGCGCTCGCTGATCTGAACCGATCAGTTTGGCTAAGCAACGTACAAAGGGGCAGGGAACCTGAGAGGTGACTAAAGTGGCAATTCATCCCGAGGATTTCCGTGCTTCGGAGGGCACGTTTAGCCGCCAGTCCCGGCTGTTGTCGATTGACTGTTAAACGATTGGTCGTTAAACCAAGTCAGAGTCAGAAGTCTCATAGGGCTCATCGTTGACTTTGGAGTAACGTCGAGTAAAATCATTTAAAATTTTAAATTACTGCTAGCATTCCGTCCGGGACTTCGTTCCCGTAGGAATTCGGGAAATTTTGTAGCCTATGTTACCTACTCAGGGGTAAAGTATATAGCATCCTAATGGTGTAAAGAAAATTTTCAAATAGTCCAGTAGTTTCGGAGCCTATACAATCCAAAAGAAACAAACAATCAAATTTTTCCTCTTTATAATATTAGTGTAGATAACTTTCCGCTCGGGACTTCGCTCCAGTGGGAATTGAGAAAATTATTTAGCCGTATTTTTGACCTTATTTGTTGTATCAAAGGACACATGAACCGCGTATTCTCCACGCAAGGAACCAAATCAAAGACAAATAATTAGTTTCGGATAAGGTCGTAATTGCAGTAACTGTTGATTAACTGCAGTATAACTAACATCTAAATTACTGCATGCAACGCACCATTTATTTCACTTATCGCGTACTAGAATGCAATGTTAAATTAGTATCTTAGTTACCTGTTTTAGGAAAGAATCGCGCGTAGGAGTTTGCGAAACTTAAGGATACCTATTCTTCTTCTTCTTATCGTGTAGGTAAAGTCAAGTGTGTGGCGAACTTGGCTAAGCCTGGTGTCAGAGTTTTCAAACCGCACAATGGCCCTGACTGCGTTTTAACGACTGTAGTCAATCGACAACAGCCGGGACCGGCCGGCAGCTTAACGTGCCCTCCGAAGCACGGAAGCGCTCATGATAAATTGCCACTTTGATCACCCATTTTCCCTGCATCTGTGTACGTTGCTTATCCTCACTGATCGGTTCAGATCAGCGAGGGCCACTGGGCTACGAGCGCTTCAAATTAGTCATCCATGAAACTGAACAACTTTTCTCAAGAAACATAGGACGAAATAGAAAAAAAAACTGACTTGCTTTTGTATGGAATGGTAATTGGATTTTTTTAAATATTTACTTACATGTAGGTTTTTTGGGGAAAGTTGTTCAGTTTCATGAAAATAATCACCCCTAAAGTTTCGCTAATTTAAAGTCACTTGTTATGGGTGCAAACTGTCAATACATATTTTGCAAGTGTTAGGTTTATAGATTCTTTATTCTCATTAAGAACAATGTTCACTTACATGAGATATGCTAGCCATATATTAGGTATACATATAATAATAGTTAAAAACTAAAGTAAGTACAAAAAATTTCATTCGTGACGACAAGACAGAGACGTTTTACTAAAATTGAACCACAAAATAATCAAGAAAATTGTAAATAAGATGTCTTATTAACCTTTTCACCGCCAAAGTCTGATATATCAGACGTTTAAGCTTCGTGCCCTCGCCGCCAAAGTCTGATATATCAGACAATTTTTAAAGGTGAATAGAAGCAATGGCCTTAGATTTATTTTAGATCTTTTATTTAAACTTAATATTGTTTGCAAATAAGAATTTTGACTTTGTGGAGTAAGTCATTCTATGCATATTATGGATATTTGTGGAAGTGATTGGTTTTCAAATCATTGCTGTTGAAAACCCTTTTCGGCTATAATTTTGTAATACGAGTGGAACGAAATGGTATCCTTTCGCCCTTTAGCAATGTATCCCAAAAAGTGCAGAGATGTAAGTTATGCAGTATGAATTATGTATGTCTAGATAAGTGGCCTTGATGTAACACAATCTACTTTCTCTTTCATAACATTCTAGAATCTGAGACATCTAGCCACGCGGTTTGTGTTGCTGCTATTTAGTTGCATTTTACTATGAAGTGGGAAGTATAACGTACATAACACTCGCTTACTACTGCCATTGGGATAGGCAGAGCATTTTCTGGTCGTAGTACCAATCAAAGCCAGATACCGGCAGATTTTTTGAGGGTTATAAATTCTCGTCTCGTTTTTATCCTAACAGCCAATAAGTTCTGTGCTAGATGTAGGATCATACTTAAGGAATATGCCCATACTCATAACACTATTAAAAGCGGATTGGTTAACGCATAGCAGTGTTTGACACCAATGATGCTGCCGTCAAACGAGATCCATCAAAAAGTCTGTCTTCAGATGCTTATACCGCCATTGGTCGCTAGAACCTTTTCAGTTGGTCAGCAGGACGTATTGTGGGCAGGCAAGGTTGCCTTTTGAGACGGCAAGATGTTTAAAAATGGGAATCAATGATGCGAGGTTGTCAAACTTTTGACCAGCAAAGACTCGAAAGTCCCTTTACTGATTTAATCTAACGAGTTTAAAAAAAAAAAGGTAATAGCTGTATGGCACACACTTGACTATACCTACACGATAAGAAAAGGAAGCTATAGCGAACGCATCTTTAACCCTTAAACAGGCCCCGTGTGCACTGGCATTAAAACATGTGGTCTTAATTTTTACCTGTACAATGTATACCTAACATCTGTTTCTAATAAATAATAAAATAAGGTAAAAAAAAGTGGTCGTAGGCATAGGGCATATAATGACCACTTTCTTTGAATAATGATTTTTGCTAAAATGAAATGTTTAGTTAAAAATGTTTAGCTTCATACGAAAGATACAAATATTGGTAATCAAATAAAGGTTTTATCAATTAAAAAAAATCACTATAAAACTCCAATTACCTAGGTGGTCGATAAATCGTACTATGCCTGATTAAGGGTTAAGCCTGTCACATCGAATGTGGCCTAGAGCATGCATACAAGGAGGATCTCTATGCGGCTAGTACAATAGCGATTGGTTTCCCCGAATTCTTATCTATTTAATAATTTCCATCAACACTATAAAAAGAAGCTGGCACATTCCATGTTTTGTGAGCCCAATCCAATGTCGAAATAATAAAGAAAAAAGAAAAATTGCGACTCTTTAAGACAGGGTCTGTTGAAATGGAATACATTCACATGTGAACGCTATTTTGGGCTTCTTCTAATGTTATCTCAAAATATGTACGTATTTTTGACGAATGTGGACCTTTCTCTTTACCTCGCTTCTTTGTGTTGGTGGCGGCGCCAATTTTTTATACATTAGGTAACGTTTTACAGAAATTGCTCTCGTAAGTTAAAAGGGAAAGTCTGACATCAGAGGATGTACCTATACGTATAGTGTATACTACATTAATTTTAGTTGGATTTTTTAGGATTTTTATTATTGTGTGCTTTTCAGTAAAATATGGATTTCATATCTATAGGTTACCTTTGTCGTGAATTCAATTAAATAAAAAATAATAGATTGAAAGTACGTTCGCTTTTTCTTTAAATACTTGAACTCTAGACAAAAAAGTCCAACTAGTTCTATCAATGGAACAAACCATAGAACTATTGGGAACGGACGGTATGTTCAAGTTTTACGCGGACAGAAAAACTGACGACACCTCGTCAGAGATTACAAGTTTGTATCAACTCAATCATTCGTGTAATAAAAATCATAAACTTCTTTCATAATTTACGACTTCAATAAACGACGTTTTAGTCGATATGAAAGCACGAAAAAATTGTCTAATTAAGCAGCGAAAATTAGACACATCTTTTCACACAATGGTTGCACAATGGTTTCATCCATAATGAACGTTATCAAGGCCTCCGAAAAAAAAATCGGCGACAAGAAGTCAACTGTAGCCTATTTTCTTAGAAAACATTCCTATCCTTCATGTCTAGATTTTTTTTTACAAAATTTACAAGTACCATCGAATTATGAACCCAAGTTCACTGTCACTGATAATCGTTTGAGTTTTGTCTCAAAGTTTCATATAACCACATATTTTCTATCATACCGTTTCTCTTGAAGTACCATTTCATGCTTGTATTGCAAAACTTATTTAGAGCTCGTCAACCCTCGTTGAGTTCAGTTTGTGGACTGTAACGACCTGTATCGTATCTGTCTATCAGTATTCCGATAATTTCGTGTTAATATATTACAAATTAGTCATGACCGTTCACCGATTACCATTTTTATTAGCGTTTAATATTTACTTTTACACCCGCGAGTCGTACCGTCTACTATTTTATGTATACATTTTTGTTTATTTGTGATTACTTTCCGCCTGCGACTTCGTTCTGTAATTTTAGCCCTGCAACTATCCCAGGGCAAAAATCACGTCAATCTGTTGCTCTATGAACAAACAAATAAATAAAGACACTTTTACGTTTATAAATTATAGTTACCACTATTTGACCTGTTATAAAAAGTTGCGTGTTAGTGAGTGCTCCGGTCTAGAAGAAGCAATGTTTATTGTAATATAGACCTAAATTCGAACGAACGGATAAATAAAATAAAGGCACAATGACACTAGAGGCTACTTTCGTGCTAACAATAAAAGGAAATAGGTAAGTAAAAGCGTGGTAACCGGAAACAACCGATTTACTGCAAATAATCACTTCACCTCAGAAGCACGGCAACACTTTATATTATAAAACCAATTTAAAAATGATATTTTAAACATTTCGTAAATACCACCTAACTGGCAATTCGTTCTATAACTACATTAATTAAGGATTATGTAGTTTTAAAAGTGAGGCACGAATTTTTGAGCTCTACACAATTAATTTTGCAATAGTCTGCGCTTTGTAATAATAAAAAGTAGATGTCCTAGTAGGGAACCTTGCGGGACTCCATGGGTGACTGCAAAAGGACAAGAGAATTTATTAAAACTGATATCGTACAATATTAACTGTTGCTGAAACAGCTGTCGAAACATTTCACTATTGGAATATCCAAGCATTATTTAAAGTTAAATAGCAGTGATTACGTGGCTATTGTGTCAAAAGCTCTAGAAAATTCCACAATAATCAAAGCAAAATTGATAGAAATCAAAGTGTCAAAAACTTTCAGTGATTTCATAGTTGGTGATAAACAACTCAACGTAGACATCTGTTTTACTATATTTTCTGTGTCCACTCCACGTGCAGTGAAGAATGGACACACATGTTGATTTATTTATAGGAATAATAGTGATTGATTCTTGTCTCTAAGTCATGCTTAATTACAAACGACTTATCCAGCGAAAGATGTTTACAAACATAAGCTCACGCCTTTGTCCCTTTGGGTTAGGCAGAGACCACAGATTGCCACTTGCACCCAAACACACCACTTTCGCTTCCTCTACATTCATGATTCGCTTCATACATGCTCTTTGGACTCGGGTACTCCTAACATGGCCTTTTCTCAGTACATTACCAATTTGGTCTAAGTACGTTCGCCTAGGGTGCCCTCTTTCGACCCTTCCAACTACATTCGCAGATGTTTATTTTATTTAATATAGCATCACTTTGCAATAGGGCTGCCGTATTCACTTTTGTTTTATTTATATTGTCATTTTTATACGTTTCAAGCCTATAGTGTTGAGAAATTATGATAGATAACAAATGATCTATTATATTTAATTATACAGCTATGAAAACTTTTGTAAAGTTATCTTACGAACATACAGGGCTTTAGGTATCTCTCTTTCAACCTCTCGGGTGGTTAATCAGTCCATGAAACTGAACAACTTTCCCAAGGAACAAAGGTCATAAATACGAAAACAAAACAAAAATAAGAAATACGAAAAAATCCATACAAACTTCATCAGCTTAGAGCACATTTTGATGAACCACCCGAGAGGTTGAAAGAGAAGTACCTAAAGCCCTGTACATAAGAATTATTATTTACTTACTTCCTTATCTCAATGCAATAAGATTCAAATTGGTTGTGAATCTCATCTTAAGCGACTTGCCAAAATTTTATGAATTACATCGTAATTTGTATAGCACGTGTGGAGTTATAAGTAGACGTGAGTACTATCTTTCAGTGGACTTGTTTCTTGTATATAGATTTTTGAATTTATTGTTTTATTATTGAGAACTAGCTTTCCGTAGCCTCTGCAGCTCCAACTATCCTTGTGCCTAAAATCATGTCGATCCATCGCTCCCTTACGAAAGGACAAACAAACACACACTTTCACATTTTAGTAAAGATATTTTATCATTATCAGTAACTGATGCCAATGCTAGTGTTATCATTATAATATGACATTGCTTTTATGTTAGTGGCTTTACAAAAAGATAACGTCGTTTCAGCGGAACAAAAAAACATGTTTTAGATCACTTTCTCTTTCGTTTCGCGAAGATAAAACAAAAGGGATAAGAGAATAACCAAAAGTAAATTGCTATAATTCCTTTTAGACTCAGCTGTCAGGTTAGGGCAAGCGATTTAGTTCTTGTTAATCTAAATACATAGTGACGTCAACTGTTTTCTAGGTACAAAGATTATGTAATTACTTAATTCCTTGTCCATTTCGATAAGTTTAGTTTTAAGTTTGGCCTTCCATTCTTTATACCCTTGCTAATATGAATCGTTAAGAACAAGGATGCGTTCTCAATCTTACTTACTTTTTAAAATTTGTAAGCGATTGATTGAAAAAACATATTCATCACTGACTTTAAATCGTTTTTTTTTTTCCATTTTCTGTAATCCTGCATACCATGTAGTTCATTATTTATGCAGGTCTTCAAGACTCATTTGTGAGAATATGAATTTGGTTCCTGATACAAATTTCGACTGTTCTGTACCTTTATTAGCCTACTTTTATATCCAACCTCGCTCTGACCTTAACACAGTTAACTAAAAATAAATAAACTCGAAATTTTATGTAAAATTGTGCAGTTTTTTGTGTTGTTCATTAAAACTTGTTTGGGAGACGTAATGTTGTTAATGTATATGACGTATACTACTTACTCTCTCTCTCACTCTACTTACTCTCTCTCTCTCTTACTCTATTGACGTCTACTTTTGTTTTGGAGGTTAAAGAAACGTCCGACTTAGTTGTCCTATTTTCTTATTGAGTCTTGGCAAACTTCGTGTTCCCGGAATTATAACAAAACAAAATTATACACGCTATATACATGCTGTACACTCAAAGGCCCACACTAATGTTTTCCCTTGTGTTGTGGGTCCTTTGGAACACACATAAAGACAGACACAATAAAGGATTTCATACATACGTACACAAACACCCATGACCCGAGAATATTTTCTCCGACTGGGAATCGAACCCAGGATCCGCCGATCAAGAGGCAGCGTCACTACCACTCGACCAAACCGGCCGCCATATTGTAGACGACATATTTTAATCTAAAAAGTTATATAGACATGAAAATGAAAACGAAACAATAGTCAAGTAGGTACGTATTTCTGAATATAAATTACTAAAGGCGAGAAATATAATAGACATAGACAACTGTAGGGGTACAACACCAGGACCAGGGCAATGTACAACATCAAAATCCCATTCCTAGACATAGCATTAGTTGTATTCGTATGCATTCGGAAAATCGATGATTGCCCAAAACAAACAGAAATTACGCATAGAACTGACAGGGAAGTGGTCAACTTGACAATACAATACATAGGTAGTCAAAAAGTTTATGAATTCGATTCGATATAGAAAATAAACAATCTTGTTTCCACCACCACCACAACCACTATCAGCCGACATATGGTTCCCGTATTACCACCAAAGGACACTGGCAGTGCAGTTTCGGCTGACTCAATGTAAATTCATAATTTAACAAACAAATAAGATTCACATGAACCGCATACATTTAACTCACACGATATACTCGTAATAACATAATTGGTTACAAGTAAAATCATTTGCTAAATACTGTAGAAGTCTTTAAAACACAAAACCATGTCAAGACCACTTACAAAGCTACCGAGTCCTGCATTGCAAGGATAAGCGATGTCTTAAAGGTTAATACAATTAATAAGAATGTGATGTAAACAAAACATAATAATTGTATAACTGGTTTGTATAACACCAATCAAGGTCCACACTGAAGTTTCCCTTGAGTGCCTCCTTAGCCCATGGACACAAATTTTTCACTACAACCAGCTGATCACACAAGTTGTAAAACGAGGCGATTTTTTAAAAACACTTGTTCTTTATTGTACAGATAGCAGCACGTCTGGTTACCCATTTGCACTACGTAAGCCGGCGCTATCATGAGCAACATAAGGGCGACGTCAAGGTCAACCAGTATAGCCTAATGTGCTGCTGTGTGTACACTCAGAGAAATTTATTTTATTCGCGTACTGTGTGCCGGCTTCGGGACAATATGCGTTTCGATCCTTTACGAGGATTATCATCTAAAAGTATTGAGCAAGGCTAGTCAATCGTTTCTTTAAATAAAGGATATTTAACGGATACCATTAACACAACACACTATAAGATAAACGAAGAACCGAAAATACAAAGGTATTAATGCTCCCAGTCAAATATTGAAACAATTCTTCTTCTTAGCGCTTGATTTCGTGTACTATGATTCAGAATTAAGCAGATAATCTAATTACAGTAGAGCGACTGCCATGTGATGTGACCTCCGTCACCTTGCTGTCAGAGGAATTGTTTTTTTTTCTTAGCATGTAGAAATCCACTGCTGGGCAAAGGCCCTCGCATCCTTCCACTTTTTGCTATCTTTTGCAAGTTCTGGCCACCCGGAATGACGGCAAGATGTTTTAAATTAAATTCTTTATTTAATCGGACTTCGTTCCCGTGGAAATCGGGGAAGATTATGTAGTCTATGTTCCTCAGGGATAATGTAGCATCCTAATGGTGAAAGAATTTTTGAAATCGGTCCAGTAGGTTTAAAGTTTATTC
The DNA here is from genome assembly GCA_949987775.1 of Aproaerema taeniolella. Taxonomy (NCBI): domain Eukaryota; kingdom Metazoa; phylum Arthropoda; class Insecta; order Lepidoptera; family Gelechiidae; genus Aproaerema; species Aproaerema taeniolella. The sequence goes on along the minus strand of OX465260.1, from coordinate 1,010,005 downwards.
GTTACATACAAAAATACAAATCTTTCCTCTTTATAATATTAGTATAGATGAGCTATATTATCTAGCAAATCTATTATGTAAACCTTTCTCACCTCTTTAATACTAATAAGACAGAGACCTCTACAAAAAACCCAGAGATCTTAGCTAGTCTGACTCGCAGGCGTAGGTTGCATACGATGAACGTGAGCGGTATTATGCACTATGTTTGGGGTTTTCCGTGCGTCATCGCGCTTCGGATCACTCATAGAGTTGAAGGCTTTTGCAAGATGGTTTCTTGTGGTAACTTTCTGATTTGTATTAAAAAGTTTCAGAGAGTTAGATCTGTGTGGCTACTTAGCTTCTACCGATTTCGATGCGGTTGTTTTTGGTTTGAAAGCTGACGTAGTCGAGATGATTCTTAGCTATTGATTCTTAGCTAAATATTTGATCAAATTGGTTGAGGAATTTAATAGTTTTAACGATGAATGAAAAAAATCATAGATTAGCGTCTGCCGCCGCCGCGGTTCATGGACCACAGCGCGTGCTACAAATTGCGATTCGCGGTGTCCGCTCTAGTACAATGTATTCGACAATGTAAATTTTATACATTTTGTCTAATTACCGGAGATTTAATTTTAAAAAGCCCTAAATATCCTGTTTGTTTTGTGTATCGATAAAGCGCCTTTCTTGTGCTACTAAGTAAAAGTGTAAACTTATACCAAATATCACCACAACGAACAATGAGCCGTTTTAGCTTCCAGCAAATAATATGTTAGTATTTTCTCATAAATGCTTTAACCAGGCTTTGTGCCAAATCTTGGAAATTATTATCGTCAGAATATTGAGATATTTTGAGATTACACAAAATCAAGTAACAATATTAGCTTATTAATTCGAAACGCAGCGTTTTAGAAAATTTCATTAGATGATGTGGCTATTAAAGGCCTATTTTTTATGCGTTGGTAATCGTATCATAAAGCAACAAAAATCCAAGAAATATAAGAAAGTACCACGTAATAACAAGAACAAAAATTTACTATTATGTGATGTTACCAAAAAATTTTATTAATTAGAAAATGTCAGCTAATCACTCATCCAAATCAGGTTAGAAATTCCTATAACTAACATATTCACATTGATTTATTGATATAAATTTATATGGTATATAAAATAGGTTTTAAGATTACTTAGCTGAACACACATTAACCATATTAGGGCACTGCAACCTGTTGACAAACAAGAATATATTCACACTTCTTGGTCACCGTATCCAATAAAAAACATCCCCTTTCTAAAACAGCAGGTGTACTTAGAATCTACACCCAATATCAACACATTTAGGTCATAATTTCCAATAACCGACCTAATTATTGTACAGCAGGAGGAGCCCCATGCAGTCGTGCTCTACGGCGGTCGTGTGGCTGGTGCGGGGAGGAGGCGGCGCGCGGCCGCAGTCTCAGCACCTCCTGCGTCTCATACAAGACGTCCAGCGACCAGCCGCCACACCCGCCTAAGGATGTTGCTCCAGGTATACATACATACATACGCTCACACCTATAATCAACGTACTGCTGCTCAAACCCACCGACTGCGGGACGTAGCCTCCTCACTACGTCTGTTGTCCTAGTACTTTCCAAGAAGTTACTTATACCTAAATAGTGGTTATTTTGATATACTTTTCACTTTTAGATAGATAGATGAAACCTCTTCATCACTTCTGTTTCCCTAGTACTTTTCACTTTTACATACATACATACGCTGAGGCCTATAATCCCGTCTCATACAAGACGTCCAGCGAGCAGCCAGGTACCTACACTACTGCATTTTTGTCATATTTATAAGATTTTATTTCATTGCTTCCATGCTGGACTGGGAGTCACAGAAAAACTTTGAATGTGCCGGCTACCTACTCTTCCCAGGTGTACAGTAAAAGTCTGTAAGAGGGATTCGAGGGTTTTGCTATAGAATGGGCGAAAGGCTGACCACCTCTCACCATTATGCAACTTCTTCCATCTGATAACCCTCACAATTTGTGTCAAACGTGGCATACTATATATAGTGGTTCTAGCATACTACTTTCTCGGAAGGGTTTGAGTCAGTAGTAGCTCGGGAAGTTGGGGTCGCGTACCCATATACCAACATCTGATTTACCGGACAGACTTATTAGACATGAGGAACTTCTCAGGTGAGCCAAAGATAGGGCAGTGTTAAATGACCCAAAACAGAGATAAGTGGGTATTTCATAGTACTTGGTACTAAGCAAACCAACGCATTCATCTCACTAATAAACATGCGTGAACGAGTTGCAATACCGTGCCAAAAGGAAGACAAAACATAACTGTCTGCGGCGCAAACAACGTGAGGCGAAATCCTACGACATAAAGGACCTTTTGTTCGTTGTGTGGTAAGAGTGACGCATCGGGGTCACTGTTAGTGCTTTTGGAATTTGTTTTACGAATTTTATCTCTAGACATGAACCACATGTCTTCGACGCTGGACTGGGAGTGACAGAAAAACTATACCAATATGCCAGCTGCCAACCCAGGCATACTGTAAAAATCTGTAAAAATCTGTAATAGTGGTAATAGCGACGCGAGGATTATGTTGTATTACGGGCGAAGTCTGACAGCCTCTCATCATGTTTCATCTAATAACCCTTAGAATTTATGTCAAACGTGGCATCAAGTGGTTTTGAACTACTGGTGCTCTGCCTACCCCGTATGGGATTACAGGCGTGAGCGTATGTACTACCTGGATTTTTTTCACTACCAATCTAGAGTGGATTTGAAGCAGTTTAACTACCTAATAGGTACTGTAGCAGTTGCCGTGGGGCAAGCTGCAACCGCTACGTTATTTGTTTTCGGGAGCTGTGTGCTATCAGGTTCCACTGAAGCTTTTCAAGGGAAACAAATAATGATCTTCATCTTTACACAGCAAAGAACACACTTAACATGAGTATACCTCTTAAGACACGCGCCTGTAGACTTCGAGAATCTCTCATCGAATGGCCATGGCTCGAGTTGCTGTCTTACCATACATTGTTATCGAAATAACATTTGATGGCAGCAACTCGCATAGAGCCGAACGGCCAGTGACGATTGTAGATACATACATACGCTCACGCCTGCAATCCCCAACGGGGTAGGCAGAGCATCAGTGGTTCCAGAAAACCACCCAATGCAACGCTCGACACAAATGGTGAGGGTTATTAGATGGAACATGTTGTGTAATGGTGAGAGGTGGTCGGCCTTTCGCCCATGATACAGCAAGACCCTCACGTCCCACTTACTGATTTTTACAGTATGCCTGGGAAGAGTAGGCAGCTGGCACATTCTAAGTTTTTCTTTCACTCCCAGTCCAGCGTGGAAGGATGCAGATATGGAAGAAAATGCATGCCACAGTAAAATTCTAAAAGTATTTTCCCCCCACAGGCTCGAACTCAAACGGCAAGAAAGGGTCAGGCTCAGGCGTCCTAACGTGTCCCAAATGCGGCGACCCCTGCACCCACGTTGAGACGTTTGTCAGTTCGACCCGATTTGTCAAATGCGATAAATGCCACCACTTCTTCGTTGTCCTCTCCGAGGTGGACACCAAGAAGAGCATCAAGGATAATGCAGAGACTAAGAATGGATTTTACAGGTGAGGTTTTTTATGACTGTTTTCCAACTGTTGTTTTGACTGGCCAGCTCGGTCAGTAATGAACTAATGACCTTGCCCGCGCATCTGATGGTTTGGGTTCGATTCCCGACCGCGCCCTACTTAAATATTTGAAAATTTACTACTCAATCCGCCGTCCAAGTGGCTACGTTCTAGGCCACAACTTTATAGTTACTTGCCATCGACTCGCTACTAAGAAGATTTGAAAATTGTGTTTTCATAAATAAAGTATATAAAACAATATACTTTATTGCAGTCCAACACAAATAAGGTACAGTTACATAAATGTATTAACAAAAAGTGTAAGTTATAAAATCTAGCACCCATTACAAGCCTTGCTTAGTTTGGGATAGTTGGTGCTGTGTGAAACTGGATATACTTGAACAAATTGAAATTTAAGCTTGAATCTGTGTTACCACAATATAAACAATACAAGAAAGTCGAACCATGAATAACAAATACTTATTGTATGCTGTCAATTACTGGAATCCATTTGTCATCAATTCTTAATAAAATATATTTGTTTACTTGTTTTCTCAACTAACTTCGCTGTGAAGTTGTCTTGATATTGCTACTCTGTACAATTAGTTTCTCATAAGCATTTTACCTAGATTTTATAACAATAATTAAAACTTATTGGCTGGGACACGCGAAGTTTTCGAGCTTTCTTAGAAACTTATGGATGTACTTCTACAAAATAATTAATCAATTTATTTGGTTTTACTCGTATAGTTACGGGCTCTTTAAAACTTATTCGTTTTAAATGTTTTATGTCTAGCCCACTTATATGACATAGAAAGTCTTGATAATTGTCAATCTCAAACCAAGAATCTAATTGGTTTTAGCAAAGTAAATACGTATAGGGTGTCTTTGAATTAGTAAGCTAAAATTATTAAAAAAACAAAATACCCGACTGCACACTAAAATAAAATGTATCCTATGACACTCCCGTAATCAAGACAAATCTAACGATACCTCATACATCAAAATCCATCAAGCCGTTTAGGCTACAGGAGGTCACAAAGGAACAGACATACATACATACTTACATACACTCGAAAAACATTACCCTCCTTCTTTGGCAGTCGGGTAAAAATAGGAGCAGTTTTACCATTGAAGTTTTACCATTGATGCAATGGTATAATTTTCCTCGTTATGAAAACGTATGAGTCACCGACTTCAATCCCAACAACAGTTCGAAATGTCACTCATTTATTTAGATGATGTTCTGGTTTGTAGTATTTTTTGTTTTTGTTGATTTTTTTAAAAGCGCTGAATCATTTCGATAAAATTTATATGGGACCACCTCTGGAGTAAACCACAAAAAAGCATAAAAATAAAATAACATGTCAAAAGAAAGAAATTAATGGAAAATAAAACAAGTTATTACATAAAATAATAATTTAAAATGTCAATCAATTAAATGTCAAAGCAATGTAAAATGTCAAATAATTAAAATATTAAAAGTTGTCACAAATAAACTCATCAATTTTGTAGTGCGCCTTATCTATAAGAAGTGCCAGTAACTTGCTCTTAAACATATTCATACTAGAAGAGTTCTTTATTTGTATTGGAATATTATTGTATCCAATACACGATCTATTATATTACAGTGCTCTTCTATTTATTGTTTTTTGAAAAACTTTGTGTTCCCGAAATTATCCCTACTAATATTTTAAATGCGAAAGTAGGTCTGTCTATTACGCTTTCACGCTTAAAATATTGAACCGATTTTGATGAAATTTGTACAGAGATAGATTAGACCTTGGGAAAGGTAATAGGCTACATTTTATCCCACAGCAGGGCACGATATAACCTGTAATCCACGCGGGCGGATTCTTGGGCGGAAAGCTAGTAACATTATAATTTAATTTATAGTCGACGATAAATCGTCTAGGAGTAGACATGAAAATAAAAAAAAAACAATAAAGACGTGGTTCTATGGCTGATTGCCGAAACAACAAGAAATAAGAAGCACGTACATGGGTCACTGACTGGTAATTCATACGTCAGTGTTTTTTTACATTAGCACATTATTTGCAAGCCAATGACGAATCTTAGAGTGTCACTGAGGGTTGTTGAACCTTGGATTGCAGTGGACACCAGTTTTTTATACTGCAGTGTAGCATATTATAAACATAATTATAATATGCTGCACTGTAGTAGATAAAAATTGACAGCCGGTTTTGTCGAGTGGTTGTCACGCTGCCTCTTGGCCCTGGTTTCGATTCCCAATAGGGGCAAATATTTGTGTAAAAAGCAGATGTTTGTTCTCGGCCCATGTTCGTATCTGTCTTCGTGTGTTACAAGAGACCCACTACACAAGGGAAAACCTTAGTATGGGCCTTTGAGTGTGTAGCGTTTATTTATAATTCCTGGCGTTTATTCCCATTTCTTATTCGGGGAACGCCTTTATTTTTTTATTTTTTTTATTATAAGATGGGTTAACTCTTGACCTCAATCTTGACCATAAGGTCAAAGATGAGGTCGACGATGGAGCGAGTTAACCCAGAAAATGCCTATAAAGGCACTGGTACTCCCACGCACCGACGGAACACAGCAAGCTGTTTGGCGTCGGACTTCGGTAGGAGGGTACCACAACGCATGAGACCACAGGACGACACCTCAGATTCAGAAAAAAATGAAGTGTCGTTGCCTGGGATGGATTACTAGGAGGCAGGTCTCACTTGTGTTTCCTTAGTCGCCTCTTACGACACCCACGGAAAGAGATGGGGTGGTGTTACTCTAAACTGATCACCACACGGTTAAATCATTGTCAGGCCACACGGCCTGACAATGATCCAGGATTATACAAGTCAAGTCATTACAGTGGAGCGATAGTCATCTGCTAACCTGACTGGATTGGATCATAGTTAAATAATCAGCCGGCACTGGGGATTGAATTGAACTCGGTACATCTTGCTTATGAGTCCGGCCCGCTAGCCATTAGACCATCACTCACACTCTTATAGCTAGTTATAAACCGATTTAAAAACACTAACTGCCGTACTCAGAGACGTCAATTAAAGTTAAGTACTGTTAAACTCTGATGTTGTCTCTTTCACTCTTGTTGATATAAACAAGGATAGCGTGACATTTAATTACTTCTTAACTTTAATTGACGTCTCTGAGTACGGCAGTTAGAGTAGATTCCACAGACCTATATCGAGATCTGTGGTAGATTCACAAATCGTCTATCCATTTTTTTAAAAAATATTTAAAGGTATACGCAAGAAAAGGTATACGCATTAAAGCAAGACCTATTAATGTTTCACAATTAAAACTTATGAATAGGTAAATGTATAAATATGTTTGCCAATTAAAAGTACACACAACATTTTCTTTACAAGTGAGGCAACAACGTACTGAAAGTTAAAAAAAAAAAAAAACTTAAGAAACTAAGAAATATCTAAAATCTAATTACTTAAGTATACAAATGAGATCTGAAATGAGATAAAAAGTAAAAATTTTAAAGTAAGAAGGTGCAGAGTGCCGCACATCAGAACTCTCTGCGCTGTTGGGATAAGAATAGTTTTGCAATAAAAATTGGGCAACCTGACGTGCTGGCCCCTGGAGCCCCCTAATATTAAAATACACCATAAAAATATTAAAATAATTAAAATAATACCTAATAATAAAAATGATAAATTTACCAACTATTTAGATTCAAAGTACTTTAGAAGTTTATTTTTAAATGAAGTGAAAACTTCTTTAGCTTCGTTGTGCACTTTTTGGATGGGTAAAAAATGTTAAACTCGCGTCAGGGTCACGAGACCCTGATTGAAAATTCGTAAGACGGAGGGTGAAGTGAAAACTTCTTAGACCGCAAGAAAGTAATATAATGTTCAAGTTTTCACTTCTGCCGGCACTGCCGGAGTGCAACCCGTTGTTTTTTGTGTTTATGATATTGTCGCTATTTCAGCCGATTGACAATTTAGAAAATTGACTTAACAGACCAACCGTGCTAAAAAAAGGATTAAAACGCAATTGAACCGTGGCTGCTTCACAACTTTTTGACAAAAAGTAGTTCAATTTCCAAAGTTGTTGATTCACCATATCAACCCACATTTTCTATCGAGATTGGCCTACTGGATTTTTTTTTATTTTGGTCTCAATCGTGACTACACCAAAGTTTTCCATAATCTATTCAGCATAGTAACGAAGTATGATTAATTATAAACTTTGTAATCTCAGTACATTGACTTACTTGCAGACATTTTATAAAGTTGTAACTGATAGGTATTTACTAGGGTCATTGTCACAGTGACTTTTGACTTTTTAAATCACTGTTTCTTTTGCACAGTGACAGCGTATACATATACATATGGGTCGATTTATAAATTAGTTAGCGAAACCTTATTGTCTCAAATGTTGGCTCTGTTCTTCAAAATCTTTGAATAACGTGTCCACTGTAGGATATAAGCTATTTATTGAAGTATACTTAACACAAAAAAATAAACAATTTCCTTGATGGAAAGCCATTATAAAAATAAGACAATGTTTGAGTTTATGATCGAAAATTTTGTATCTTATTTACTAGCAACTTTCAAAAATATAGAAAGGTCCTTTTGGGTGAATCTCCCCACGAAACTGAAAAACTTTCCCAAGAAACATTATAGGTCGAAATATGAAAAAAGTGTCATCTCTCCATACAACTTTTGTGATCAGCTAATTAGCCTTTGTATGGGAAATCGAAACATTTTTTTGAGAATGTCACATAGATAGCCCAGTTGGTAATGAGCCAGACTAATCGGAAGGTTGCGGGTTCAAATCTTGGTGCAGGCTTGTACCACTAAATTCGTCTTTTCGGATTAATGTACGGATTTCTAATCATACCTTGTTCAACGGTGAAGGAAAACATCGTGATTAAACCCGCCCGTCCAAGAAAATTCATTTTCGAAAGACGAGTGGTCCACCAACCCGCATTGGGCCAGTGTGGTGGACTAGCGCTTAAATCCCCTTCGTGTTTCGAAGGTAGGCCCGCGCCCCTCGGTGGGGACGTATATGGGCAAGTATAAAAATAAATAAAAATAAAAATCTCATATAGATTCTTTGGGCAAATTCCTTCAGATTCATGGGGAGAATCACTCCTTAAAAGATTGCTTGATACGTTTGGAAAAAGTGGTGCAAATTAGTTATCGAAGTTGATTCTAATTCGAACTCTATCAGTAGCAGGCAAAAAAGTGTTGTTGATATCTAAATGAGGCAACCGACTGATGTATAGTTTAGGTTCACATAAAGAAAAATCTGCTAGCATAAAGGGCCTTATTTTTTCTTATTCGGCATAATATGTCCCACTTCTGGGCAAACGCTTTCTTTCACATATTACTCTCCCGCGCTGCCGCTTTTTTCGGGGCTGACATGACTAGCCCAATCTTTTTAATCTTAGAGTTATTTACCATAGTAAGGCACTAATTTTACAAAATTTCTTGACCAGAAAACCGCCGCCCCCTCCGAAAAAAATCTTCGAGTATCTGAACAAGCACGTAGTAGGCCAGGAATACGCTAAGAAAGTGTTGTCAGTGGCCGTCTACAACCACTACAAGCGGATTTACAACAACGTGACGAGCGGCGCGCCGCAGGACTCTCACCATCCACTGCACCACGCGCACAGAGGTATGCCAGGTACTGGACATGGGTTTTTCTTATGGTTTTATCGCGATGTAGATTTAGTGACAGAACTTCGAACATATAATAATAAGTAAAGGTTTTTATTTCTGTCAACAATGTTTACTGGTACTTGCATTTTATTACTATAGGGCTATTACAGAATTTCTGATTATTATCTATCAGACAAGCTGCCATGAGAATAAACTGCTCAGTTCTAGAGTAATTTCAGATTTGGTCAAAATGAGAAAATACTCGGACTTTCTTGCCTATTCTTCTCTGGAAAGACTGCACTTTTGCGAATTGACGTCGAGTTAGTAGTCCGTTAATGTAACATCCTGAATTTTCCATGAAATAAATATATTTTGAATTTGAATTCTGTAAATCTTAGTGACAGAACATCGAACCTCTAATAATAAATAAAGATTTTTATGTCTTTCAACAATGTTTAATATCACTGGTACTTACAGTTTAATTTTAAAGGCACTGACAGAATATCAGCGTTGTGGCTCGAACCACAACACTATGCTGAGTCAGGACCTCTTCCTTGACCAGCATTTCACATCACGATTCCCTTTGATGTTTTTTCTGTGTTTATATTTGTGCATTGTGTGAAGTTGTTTGTTTTATCTTTATGTCAAAGTTGCTGGTCTATCTATCTATCTAATAAAATAAATTAATTCAGTATTGACCGTGATAGGCGGTCAATACTTCTTCTCTTCTTCTTATCGTGTAGGTCTGTGCGAACTTGGCTAACCCTGGTGACAGAGTTTTCAAACCGCACATTGGCCTCTGACTTGGTTTTAACGAATACTTCTCAATGTCACTCTTCAATTTTCGCTAATTAATGTAAAGTGACCCGATTTAATGTTGGTTTGTTCGTTTGCCTTAGAGTTGCTGCACATGGGCGGGTCGGGCGGCGGCGCGGAGGTGCTGGAGCGGCAGCACCACGAGCTGCGCCTCGACAAGAGCAACGTGCTGCTGCTCGGGCCCACCGGCTGCGGTAAGCAACCTCCTCAACACTTCTGTTGCCCTAGTACTTTTGACTTTTAGGCCCGTAGTCTTGATCATACTTAAGTAAGTATTGATTGTCTCTTTCACTCACTATGCTACTTAAGTATAGATCAGAATCTGAGCCGCGTTCTACTACTAAGGACCTTAGATAGATGAAACCTCTTCATCACTTCAGTTATCCTAGTACTAACTTTTACATAATTAGCCTATATACTCTTTATATTGTCCTACTATACTTTCAAATCAAATCACTCTAAAAATGAACACACTACAAAAACACACATATTACTAAAACCATTCATATACGAAATCAACTGTTACTTTTCCGTTGTTCGCCGACAACCTTTAACATAGGTACTTAAAAGAAGCCTTTTATAACTCGTCTAACATTATTTATTACAGTCGCCGTTTATTTTACAGTGAAACGTTTGATAAGAGTGACCATGCTTTACTTTCAAAAAAGCTTGAACAGCTGGCGTTTTTTGGACGAATGAACTTATGAGGTGGTTTTCCTCGTATCATAGAATACCCAATATTCTTTACTCATTTCTTATGTGTAAAACATTTTATGTCGGAAAATGTTACCTACTAATGGAGTACCACAAGGTTGTTTGTTAGGACTTTAATTATTGACAATTTACTATCGACCAATTTCATTAATGAAATCCACTCTTAAAAAAATCGTGATAAAAGACCGCTACAAAATGTTTAAAACTTATGGAAATACTGGAATAATCCGAAATCAAAAAATGATTCAATATCTATATTGCATGCAAATCGTTAATCTTATAAAGTTATACAAAGTTTTTCAAACAGTATTCTAATTAGAAATTCGCGTCGGTTGATTCTTGCTCGCTAGACCATACTGTATAATTCCACAACATTTGATAATATCTGATGCACATCAGCGTTGGAGAAATCTCAAACAGGATGATACGCTCCTTGACTCTTTGTTTTTTTTAGTTGCACTGCAAATAAGTTGAATCTTTGTATTCATTTTCACTTTAAAAAGTGGCTTTAAATAACTTAGCGAAACTTTAGGGGGTGATTTTACCCATGATATTAAACAACTATTGCCAAAAAACGTATAAATTTCCCAAAAAAGTTTTCGACTTTCCATTCAAAGGTATATCAGCTGACCTCACATGTTGTATGGAGATGTGAAATTTAGATTGATGTTCCTAGCTCGGGGAAATTTGTTCAACTTTGTAGAGTGGTTCATATCTTTATTGAAATGAAAATTACAAAAGTGTGTTAAGTATTGATCGTTTAAGGAAATAAAAGATTATATGTAGTTTTCAAAAAAAAATATTTTTAACTTTGTAAAAATGTTACGGAGTGCAATTTCTGAACGCAAACTATAATCCTGGTCACTTTTAAAACAAAACAAACACACTGCTATTTTTCAAAAAAAAGAAGAAAACAGCGGCAAATTTGACAGTTTTCTCGCTATAGAGGTGAAATGTGATGTGTTTAACACGAGAGCAAGTTTTTTAATCTTGTGCCTTTCAATCACTCGCTAGGCTCAGTAGTCTAGTTTAGCTCGTGATTTAAAGATTTCACTCGGGTAGCAAAAACCAACTTTGCTCTCTTGTTGAACAAATAACTATTTCTTCATAACACTTTATACTTGACCATGATCCAGGCTATGGCTAATTTTAGTAAGCACCTGCTATCTTACCTCCATAACCATGCTAACAGGGAAACTGAATGGGTTAGGTCATGATTTAGACATCAAATCTAATTAAATGTACATTTTCCTCTCGATGTTCAGAATGATCGTAAAAGATAAACTCAATGGCACTGGGCATCGAACTCCGTACCCTTTGAACGCTTACCGTCGCCACCAGATGCAAAAAAAAACTAAAAGAAAAAAAATGCATAAAAACATTTGCAAGTGAAAGTTATCATAAGAAAGGGAATGTACGAAATAAATTTTATGGCTACCCAAAGTGTTTTGTTACGACACAAGATATAAAATGAAATATGCCTTTGGGAGACGATTTTAGTTGGTTAACGCGTATTAAGGAAGGTAACTTAATACGAAACCAGTTTATCTTAAAATCTGCGCTTTAAGAACGTTAAATAAATATGGATCTTATTTAAACGTTGTTAAAGTAGAAAATTTCAACTTCAGTCAGCTGAAACAACGGACTGTGATTTAAAATTAACTAGAGATTATATTATGTGCCTTTGGAATTAAACAAGCAAATATTAATGTCGTATCCTCTAAAACAAATCTATTCAATTGACGTTTAAGTACTTAAGTTGTTCTAACTTATTTGTTGACTGTTCAATATATGACACAGCAATCCTTACTAATATTATAATATTACGAAAGTAACTCTGTCTTTCTGTCTGTCACGCCTAAACTACTAAACCGATTTTAATTAAATTTGGTACAAAGATAGATTAGAGCCTGGGAAAGGACATAGGCTACATTTTATCCCACAGTTGGGCACGGTATAACCTTTAGTCCACGCGGGCGGAGCCACGGGCGGAAAGCTAATTTAAAAAATAATCTAAAATACGGCGAGCGTTACGTGGAATTTTATAGAGGAAGTTAAACATGTTAGTTTAGATTGCTCCGATTGGCAATCTTGGCGTATACCTAAATGAGGACAAGGGCGTGTGCTAATATTAACACACTATCTTTTCGCCCGCGACTTCTTTCGCGTGGAGAGTCACTTTCGAAGTCCACAACTATACTATAACTGTGCAAATAACACTAAAATTAAAAATTTTGAATCACCCCCGACATTCGATTGCTTATAACTCATAAACGGCTGAACAGATTTTCATGAAACATGGCTAAGAACACTCGGAAAAAAATTATCTATGACACAAAAAAAAACTAAATGAAAATCGGTTCATCTACAGACAGATACACAGACAGACACGTTAAACTTATAACACCCCTCTCTTTTTGCGTCGGGGGTTAAAAATCACGTTGATCGTGTGCTCCGTTTTGGCGTGAAGGAAGGATCAAAAAAACACACTTTCACATAATAGTATTGATAAGATTTCTACATAAAAAAACAAACCTTAATTGTCAAAAACGTATTTAAATCATCTGGATTCCCATGTCTTATTCTTCTAGCTCATCCATTCTCAAACTAGGGCTCCGCAAGGCCTCTGTGGGGGCTCCGCAAATAAACTAAAAGAATAGTAGGTAACTAAAATTCTTTATTTCGGTAATTCGTAATTTCAGTACCTACTATTCTTTTAGTATTCGTGCATAAAATAAAAAACTTTTTTCTATCTAAATTTAATGTGTTACTGCAATCACCCGAGCTTTCAGCCAGGAGCCAACAGTGCAACTCAACTAGTTACGGGCTTCCCTAAATATACACATCAACGCGGTCTAGGGATATTGCACGATTTTTCATACAAACGAAGTCTGTTTGAGAAGCTACAAAAGCATACTCCAGATAGATGGAGTGCTATAATTTTAAGACGATCAAGTGCTAAGCCTGAAATTTAAATTCTAATCAATAAATTTTGTTTTACTTGAAATTTGTGAAAACGTGACGAAAATGAAAAAAATGTTTGCGTAAATTCGACAATTTTCATACAAAAAGCAGGCAAAAAGTGCATTTTCGTTTTGGTTTCCGTCACGTTTTTACAAATTTCAAGTAAAACAAAATTTATTGATTAGAATTGAAAATTCAGGTTTAGCACTTGTCTGAAAATTAGAGCTCTCCATGTATCTCGAGTATGCTATTATAGCTTCTCAAACAGACCTTTTTTATATGAAAAATCGTGCAATATCCCTAGACCGCGTTGATGTGTGTATTTACTGTTTCAAAAGGGGTCCGTGTCGTCAAAAAAGTTTGAGAACCATTGCTCTTGCTTTACCAAGTTTGAGAACCTCTGCTCTTGCTACTTGCTTTAAATCGATTCAATTTATTGCAATATTAGACCTTGAGCCAAGCTAAGGTTTTTAGGTAAGGTCAAGTTCTCGCTAAACTATCCACCTCGATTTGTGCGCACGCTATTAGACGTAGGAAGAGCAATTATTTCTCAACGCACAAATCGGAAGTTGCTTGAAGTATTTGCAGATACAAACTAGTTGTATGAACAAACACTAGCGTTTGACTGGCATGCTATAGACTGGGAGTGGGAGAGAAACTTAGAATGTGCCAGCTGCCAACTCTTCTCAGGCATACTGTAAAAGTCTGTAAGTGGGATGCGAGGGCTTTGCTGTATAAGTGAAAGGCTGGCGCATCAGGTTACTCCATTTTCATTGCAAAACCTGAGTTGCGACCGTCCGTACAACATGTTCCATCTGATGTCCCTCACAATTTGTGTCAAACGTGGCAACAAGTTGTCCGCTAGACTCAGTGAAGCTTTGCCTACCCCGTTAGGGATAACAGGCGTGAGTGAGTATATGTTTGACTTGCACATTGAACCATCTATCCCGATGGTCGTGTTTAGATAGCAATGATGAGGACAAGTTAATTATGTCGTGATACTCTGAATAGCAAGAAATAATTAGCATTTTAATTAAATGCATCTAAATATGTTTTTCTTATAAAATATTGAATCCTGAATGTCAAGGATTGTTGCGATTAGCAAATATTATTTTTATACGGAAGATGAATCGATGAATAATAATTTACACAAGAAAAACAAAATGCTTATTATAATTTGAAGTCTTTACTATTTAATCTTTACATTATTTGATATATTTCTTAGAAGTGTGTAACGACCTGGGAATCAATTCTGACTCTCACTGAGTGAATATACAGGGTGAATAAAAACCTCCTAGCTATATTCAAAATCCTGAACCAGTATCACTCAAAGAACACATTTATGAAAAAAAAATTTTTTTAAAATTTTTTAATGGGAATAGTTCATTTTTTGCCTAAACGTAGACATTACTCCTACACCAGACACGCGAGGGGTGCGGGAAGCTCTCGGGGGGTATACCTGAGTAGTTTCTACGTTTAGGAAAAAAATACTAGGTACCTACAGTTAAAAAATAAAATAAATAAAAAAACTTAAAAAAAAAGTGTTCTGTAAGTGATACTTACTGGTTCAGGATTTTCAACAAAGCTAGGAGGTTCTTTAACAACCTGTATATTTTTGCTCTAATATACCATATTTTTTATATCACAACATACAACACTACCCGAAACTTTTTTCTACTGAATACATCGAATAATTACTGCCAAAAACTGATTCCTACAGATTCCGAAATTCAATAAAAGACATTGAATTATCTTCTTAAAAACGGTCAGTAGGTACTTGACCGTGCCTCTCAGAAGTACATACATATCTATGTACGGACGGCCGCAACTCAGGTTACCACACGTGTGCACTCTGTGCTGTTGTGATAGGAGCGGTTTTGCAATGAAAATGGAGTAACCTGATGCGCTGGCCTCTGTACTTTCTGTGATTTTTAATAACAACTTTGTAGAAAATAAAATTTAGAAATACTAACTTGCCTTTCTCTCGTGAACCGATTTAAAAATCTTGGTATTCAATTAAATAAAAAATCCCAATTCCAAATTATGTAATAATCACATAATAAGAGTATTTTTCCGAGTTAATCGCAGCAATAATATTGTAATGTTATGTAATTATAGTAGGGTTGCCACTTCCCTTTTTGAGAATAGTGAGTTCGTCAGGTAAACTAAGTTGAGTCTCTAAATGTTAACCCATGATGGAGTTGAGTTTTTCGTAAGTGTGAGCATTGTGCAATACCGTTAAGTTCATTTTTCTTTTCTCTTAATGTTTATAAGTAGTCTTGCAACCAGAAATTCTTCTCAGTAATTATTGTGCTGCATCTTAAGGCGACTACAGCACCCGATAAAGGCAGCACACATAGGAATAGTGCCATCTCCGTCTCTCAATAGGCCTGGGCCGGCAGTGCGAACAGCGTCGATACACGAAGTTTACGGACTATGAAAGCATGCGTGCGTATAAACATGTTCAAAAGTTAGAAAAATGAGATTTATGGAAAGGTAACAGCTTAAATCGAAAAATGCGTCAACTACTTATCGAGCGTGTTCAATCACGAACATTTTGATAGCAAATTCAAGTTCCTGTGTGCATTTTACTTTTGTTTTTACAGCTTAAAAGATACACAATATTGGGTATTAGAGGTGACTTTGTGAGCTTTTTCTATCGAACCAAAAGTGCTGAATCATGTTTTCAGCAAACTACTTATCTAGTTTATGTCCTGAATATTACCGTAGTATTTTTTTTTCTTCGATTTAATGCAGTGCGTCATGCTTATCTACCCATCATACAATCGTAATTTAGGTGCTGTAGTCATTGCATGTTGTTAGCAGTCAACTCCGGTGCTGACTGAAAAACAGCCTGGCTGAGGCAGCACCTTTTCACCATATTATTCATTTGTATGCAATTTTGGTGTCTGTATTGTATGGTGAATAAATTTATTTTTCTTTCTTTCAAATAAATTGTTTATTTAAGAGATGACGTTTAAGACTGTTGTATGAAATAACTTTTTCCATAATTTTGTTAATTTTACAATTCGAATGTGTTTTTTTGTTAATTCAAGCCACAAAATCCCTACTAATTTTATAAATGCTAAAGTAACTGTCTGTCTGTCATGTCTAAATTACACTTTCACGCCTAAACTACTGAACGATTTTGATGAAATTTGGTACAGAGATAGATTAGACTTTGAGAAAGGACATAGGCTACATTTTATCCCACATCTGGGCACGATAAAACCTGTAGTCGTGGGTGGAAAGCTGGTAGGTAATACACCATGCAACTTAAAATAATCCAGCGTATAAAATAATAAGTGACAGGCAACCCTGAATATGAGTCATTCACTTTTGCATTTTAAAACAGCTTGACTCTCGAGAACCGGTTGGATCGCAGGATTCAAATTATGAGTATTATAATCTAGACTTGTCTTGCAACTTGCTTTCAACACTGCGCTGCATGCTTCACCGCTTCTATTTTCTATAATCTAAAAACGATTTTACAAGTGAAAGGGCGAGAATGCAAATTTTATTAATACATACAAACATACACTCACGACTTAATCCCTATCGGGGTAAGCAAAGCATCAGTGGTTCAAGAACCACTTGACATAATAACAAAGGACATCATTCAAAATGTACCCAAATTTAAAAGTGGCGGCCAAAAAAAGTAAAGTTATTATTTCAAAAAGACACATTATTCTTAACAGACACAGACACCCCCGGAAAAACACCCGGGAAATAGTGTTAGTTAGTTTTATTTTATTTTATTATAATTCATATGTAAGTATGTTAGTCTGTAAGGTATTTATCTATGGGCCTTAGATGCCTGATAATAAATGATTTTATATATTTTTTTTCATTTTTTGTACTGACAGCTAAGGTCGTACACCTTTACGAATTTTCCTTTTTTAAGATTAAAAATCTGGATTTTCAAGCTTAAATGCATTTTTAAATCTAAAATTTAAACCGTTAACCTAATACGAAAAATGTTTTGTATCACAATCTATTGAAACAATATTTTCTATGGCCGGGACATGTAAAATCCAGATTTATAAGTGTCAAGAACAATCTAGTAATGGTCGTAAAGCTTAGATATCATACTAAAAAATGATTAGAATAATATGTTCTTTCGAAATAATAACTTTACCTTTTTTGGCCGCCACTTTAAACATTTTTATTAGTACTTTTTGTATGGGCCAATGATGTCCTTTATACATGTGCTTGTTGATATGCTATTATTGTTGATATACAAAAGGGATTGGCTAACTTGGCAATACAGCATGGCAAGGTGGACGGTCTAGGGCAGTGTTTCACAAAGTGGGGTACGCGAACCCCTAGGGGTTCGCCATTCATCGGTAGTTCGCGGCAAGATTTACGTGATGGCGGCGGCTTGATGACTGGCGGGCACGTGCGGCACTTTTTTCCTAAAATTACTCCTAAGATCAACTTAATTTGCGACAAGAAACACCCATCACATTAATATTAAAAAGATATTTCTTTTGACACTGTATTTGTTACCTTTAGTTAGTCAAGGGGTTCGCTGTCATCTGGAAACTTTCAACAAGGGTCCGTGGAGCCAAAAGTTTGAGAAACCCTGGTCTAGGGCGACGGTAGGGGGCGTACTTACCGTTACCGTCGGCCAGACACACATAATCCTTCTTCAGTCGTAGCGGATCTCCATTCCACTGAATCGAAAAGGGGGAGGACGAGACTGACCTTAATATATCCTGGGCAGTCTGGGCACTTGACGCTTTCTTTTAATGGACTCATCATCATTGTCGATGAATGTGGTGTGTGGAGGGGTGGCCGCCGAGGGCCATATACGATCCCACCGCGTTTTGCTTGCAGCCCCTCATAGCTCGTTGTATAGGATCGAAACTCTTACTGCCGTACTCAGAGACGTCAATTAAAGTTAAGAAGTAATTAAATGTAATGCTATCCTTGTTTATATCAACAAAAGTGAAAGAGACAACATCAGAGTTTAACAGTACTTAACTTTAATTGACGTCTCTGAGTACGGTAGTTAGTCCGAACTCGGCGCATAGTAACGGAACTGTAAGTTCTAATTTGATTATGGTTATGATTTGAACAAATTCTGTGTTTCTCATAAATTTGGGTTCTACAATACAATAATACTCTATTGTACACTAAAAAACTAGAGGTATAACAAAAACACTGCTTATCTAATAATATTGCTATAAAAAGCAATACAATACCTTTCTCGTAAGAAAAATACTCTTAACTAAGTTCATACTTAAAGGGTTAATCATTTTACTCTATATCGTTCAGCCACCATTTTACCACGCTCTTATATAAAAAAACTGACAACTTAATTCGTTAAGCGCCTGCCTTATAATAACTATTTCATTAATCCAGCAAATATACACATCACATCAACACGGTCTAGGGATATTGCACGATTTTTCATACAAAAGATGTCTGTTTGAGAAGCTATAAAAGCATACTCGAGATACATGGAGGGCTATAATTTTCAGACGAGCAAGTGATAAACCTGAATTTTAAATTCTAGTCAATAAATTATGTTTTACTTGAAATTTGTGAAAACGTGACGGAAACGAAAACGAAAATGCACTTTTTGCCTGCTTTTTGTATGAAAATGATGGAATTTACGCAATTTTTTTTTCATTTTTGTCACGTTTTCACAAATTTCAAGTAAAACTTTTATTGACTAGATGAAAATTCAGGTTTAGCACTTGCTCGTCTGAAAATTATAGCCCTCCGTGTATCTCAAGTATGCTATTATAGCTTCTCAAACATACCTCTTTTGTATGAAAAATCGTGCAATGTCCCTAGACCGTGTTGATGTGTGTAATACCAATTAATTATTCCTAAAAATAATCATCCAATATTTAAAATCACCGAATCCAATACATCATTGTCATTTACGTAAACATTATTTATTTATTCCAGCAAACCATGTTATTGAAGTATTATTAATGTTATTGAAAGTTTAAATGTCAAACTGCCATATTTGTAAGAGGGGGACAGGGCGATTGGTTGTTTGTCAACATTCAATTTATTGTGTTTACTTTCGATCATATTTCTTTATTGAATAACGTTTTTTCTCTTGAAGAAGCCGTGTCTGATGAAAATGATATCTTTAATGATCTGTTTATCTGTGTTTTTCGTTACATTTATCAAAGGCTGGTTTGATCGAGTGGTAGTGACGCTGCCTCTTGATCTTTGCCCCATGGGTTCGATTCCCTGTCGGTGTAGGCGTTTGTTTAAAAAGCAGATGTTTGTTCTCGGGTCATGGTTGTTTGTGTCTGTCTATGTATACGTTCCAAGGGACCCACGACACAAGGGAAAACCTGGGAAAACCTTAAATAAATAATTTATTCGTACTAACGCCTTTGTTGTACAATAAAGGATTTACATACATACTGAGTAAACAGTGATTCATGTAGTTCTAAAACCATTTGACGCCACCCTTTGCTAAAAATGTGTTGTGGCTTATAAGATAAAATATGGTGTTGTATAACAGCCTTTCGCCATGAAATATATTTGCCAGCACTTTAGTGATATTCCTTATTCAGCCGATATACATCCCCACCAAGGGGCACGGGCCTCCCTCTGAAAGGAAACTCCTTACATAGGCGCCAAATGTTTTATGAAATGATCGTCTATGCAAAAAGTCTTTAACTATCCGTGTCTATTAGCCAAATGAAAGTAACGTTTAGTGTATTCTACTTTACATTTTTTATGCCGTTGCAAAAGACGCGCCTGCCGCTAATAATTCTGCATCTCTGTAGCTAGCCCTGCCACAGGCTTTTGCCTATTATTGTTGCTACTGCCAAACCAGTTATTGCTTTGAGTCGCTTATCTCTGGCTTTCAAACACGGTTTTATTATTATAGTCATTAAGTTTTGCATGTAAGAAATAAATAAAAATAAATAAATACTAATATACAGAAGAAGAAAAGCTCTACCAATCCATTAGAGAATTCAATGAGTGTGTATAACTTTAAATGATATTCGCTTGTAGTTTCCTAAACATACACAAGTTACCGTGAGCTGAATTAATATTATTTTATAAAATCATTTGTATTCCTGTACAGATTCTTTCTTTTGAGCACTGGTACTGTGATAGTGATGAGTTAAGCGAGAGTGATTTTCATAAACTTATTTCATTAGAAGTAAGTCATTCTAATTCAATTATTGCAAATTACCTAATTTGGAACCACTTTGAACTTCTAAACTACGAAGTGTATTTTAATTCAAATTATAATATTACTTGATAACGTCCAAGAAAATTCATTTTCGAAAGACGAGCGGTCCACCAACCCGCATTGGGCCAGCGTGGTGAACTATGGCCTAAATCCCCTCCGTGTTTCGAAGGGAAGCCCGTGCCCCTCGGTGGGGACGTATATGGGCTGGTAAGAATAGGTATTTATTACTTATTTGATGCAGCAGCCGGGACTGTCCTCTTCTTAAGAATCTCCTCAAAGTTTTATCACAAAGATTGGTACGAATCTTTTCATGCACGACCAATTTTATTAATTAAACTAGCATATCGCCCGGGACTTCGTTCCCGTGGGAATTCTGGAAAATTATTAAGCCGATGTTACTCAGGGATAACGTAGCATTCCAATGGTGAAAGAATTTTTCAAATCGGTTCAGTAGTTTCGGAGCCTATTCAATGCAAACAAACAATCAAATTGTTTGTCTTTAAAATTAGTGCAGATAACATTTTCTCAGTAAATTGACGTTTCAGTAGAGTGAGCATCAGAATGACTGCCCAAAGTGACAGATCAGCTTCAAAATATGACTAACATCCAGTACCTATTAGCTACTATTTAGTACCTTTGTATTTATATTTTCTACCTAACTCATAAATAAGGAAATTAATTTATAAAATGGCGAGTCATTCTGATGTCTGAATGACCACCCACATTTAGAATCTCCACAAAAAAGCAATTAAATTAAATTTCGCGTACACACAGATTTACTACCTATTCAGTACCTAAAAATATATTTTTTCTAGATTTTTAAGGCAACAAATAAAAAAAATATGAGCAAAAACTCTTTTATTGAAAATGTTTATTATGTTTTTAGTATGGGAGACCCTCGAAATTTATTATTTGTTTATATTTTTGCATTAAAATCATTATGCGGTTCATAAAATACATCTACTCACCAAGATTCAACAGTATATGTTTAGGTAAAACATATATTTTTTCTATATTTTTAAGGCAACAAATAAAAAAACTGTGAACAAAAACTCTTTTATTGAAATTTTTCATTATTCATTCTTTACAACTCAATGAAATTAATATTAATTAAAAGAAAAGGAACATATTGTTAATCTTTTTTTGCATATAAAATGCAGTGGGCGTAAAAGCTTTTAGAGCTTTTGGTTATCCTTGTAGACAAATCGTCAAAACATTGCCATTTTGTGCCCCTGCGGCAATGGGATTTATAATGTCCAATACTATTTAAATTGGGTGGAGGAACAAATTCAATTACAGATAAGAGTTTATAATCAGTATTTTTTAACGTCATATTTGTTGGTAAATCAGAAAGAAAAATTTTTTTTTCAGAATCTGGTTCAAAAGTAAGCACATCTCTTAGATTATAATCAACAGTTTTTGTGCCACTGCAACCAAACCTTCTGCAAGTCAACATATTGTTTTCAGACATTAATGTCGACTCAGCAGACTCCTTTAAATTGTGTTTATTAAAATCGAGAGGCAAGAATGCACATTTTCTTCTTACGTTGTTTGTTGGGCAGTCAACATTTGAACATGACTCTTGAATATCAGCGCTATATATATTTCTGTCAATCAAAATTCTCTCAAATATATATGCAACATTGCATTCACATGTTACAAAGGTCATCCCACTGTCGTCAACATTTGTTTCAAAATATGTTTTCAAAATCTCTCCACGTAGTTTGTATATATCTCCTGTATTATCATTGGCAGCAATCATTTTTATGAATTTAAAATACTCATCATCAGTATCGCGTAAAATTCTGCTAAATTTATAATCGTCTACCACTCCGACAGCAAGCGTTTGCGAGACAGAATCAAACGCGCAGGTATTTGAAATGATTGTGTTTTTATCCGCAAAGTGTGTTATAGAACCATTTCTCAATAAAAGCATTTTCTGAACTAGATTTTTTTGTTTTATTATTTTTTTATTTCCTTTTTTCTTTGCTAAACCTTTCCAATTCTCTATTAATGAAGGACTGTCAGCAAAAATAGAACTGTCAGCAAATAATGCAGACTCATCTTTTACTGGTCCTGTAGTCGGTTTTCCTTTTTTATCTTCAGTATGATGTAATTTCCGTTTCTTCGGAGTAGTTTTCTTATAGCCCAGGTTTAACGAACTGTGAGCAGTCTTTAATTCTCCAGAAATGAATTCAACATGTGCCTGTATAAATTCATCGGTCCGATATCTGTCTGTCTTGGTATTAATTCTACATAAATATCTTTTTAAAGTTTTGAAATAACTTTCCACGTTTGATGATGTGGGATTTAGTACTTTCGAATCATAAGTCGATCTCATTATGTTTGACCATAGTGGAAGCTGTCCCATTAGTCGAGTCAGAGTGGCAAGAAATTCCGGAAAATAGTATAAATTATCGTGATTAACAGCGTCACCTTCTGCAAGAGTGATTATTAGTTTTTCGGTATCAATAGCGTTTTGAAACCATGTAGGATTTTTTGAAGCGGTCGTTACAGGGATATCCTCAGTTAATATAGATTTATGATAGGGTTCTGTGATTTTTGTCGTGTCCTCAATTTCAATTTCAGATTCATTCGTTCGTTGAAAGGAAGCCAAACTTTTTAATCTCATTTTTGCTCGTTCAACCCTTGTTTTTTCACCTTGAGTATCCAGTCCATCGTATTTATTAAGACATAATGTAATCATGTCACAGACAATTTGTTTTACTTTATTATAATCGTCGTTGCGTTTTATTTCTAAAAGACATTTAGTGTAAAAAAATTTAGTTCTCTGATCAATGTGCTTGAAACATTTTAAATTAAAAATAATTTTAATAAAATGACTTGTGTCTATTCGAATGTAACATTGATCAGGTGTTTGCAGATTAGTTTCCAATTTCGTATAAGATTCATTTACGTATTCTTTTGTGGAATTACACTGCGTAAACGCTCTTACCGTAGCTCCAATCAAAGCCGGTGAATCATCTAAGACCACTTCATGTGGGGTTTCATTATTTAAATTTTTCTTAATAGCATGAAGCCAATTGTGTATAGAGTCCATAGTATGATTATCGGTTATCATCTGTGCAATAGGCACGCTACGGTCATTGTGGATAGAAGCCAAAACGCACAAATATAAAAATATTGATTTCGTTAAAATAAGGTCTTTATTTGCTCCAAAAGGCTTGAAAATGCTTCCGGTGGCGTCAATACTTAGGACAGTCCTTTCTCTTTGTTTATAATCTTGGAAATATTTTTCTTGATCTAACGTCCAATAGTAAATGCATAATGGTAAAACAGATATAAATCGAATTACAGTTTCGTACGTAGGTATATTTGACATTAGCCATAAGGACATGATTTGGTTTGTGTCGTAATACGTGCTTTTGCGAGATTCGTACTTAATTTGCCTTAAAGCACCAACTGTGGGTATATGGCTCGGTTCAGGATCACCACTATCCATTGTTATATCTGTCAAACGATTTCGAACCGTGACAGCCGATTCATATTTTAGTTCGTTACTAAGCTCACTGCGTTTAACAGGTGATAGTTTGATTTTCTTTGACATTAAATCATGTTTGAAATTCTTATCAATATCATGTACTTTGCAAACACATCGAACAATTTTATCAGTTGGCCAATTCATTGTGACCTGTATTTGTGCATGGCATTGCTTACAAGAGCCGAAACATTTTATATTATTATTTAATTCGATAGAATAATTACGAAATATCCAACTGCACTCACCGCGATCTTTCTTCCATATTTCTTCTCTAAGCATATCAGCCCACTGGTGCTTTGGAAGTACTGTCCTGTTGCGAAAATGAGATAATGTGCTTTTCGTTCGTTTGGTACATTGTGTAATAGGTTTTATCTTATCCCATTGATAAATATCAATTAAAAATTCAAACTTCCTACTGCGTAGCGTTTCTGTTACAATGATTTCTTCCTCCTTTTGGCTGCCATCATTATTATTACTGTATTCAGTACAAGTATCGGCATCGTAGTCAAAAAAAAAGTCAAAGTTTTTTTTCACTGATAAATATAATGCTTTGGTTGACATTCGAAACGATAATAATTTACTGATTTCCTCGAACACTGGGTCACACGGTGAAGGAATGTCATTTATATTGGAAAAATACTTGCTGAATTCTAAACAAACTTTCTTTTGTTCCTCTAAAGGCACTAAAGGTGGCCTCCCCCTTTTCATGATGGGTTAGCAAATATATCCACAATAAATTGTATGAACTAAACGACTCAATGATTTTTTCAAATGTAAGTAGGCTCAAATTGAGTAAATAACAGATAATAACAACGTAACACTTCGACGAGCAACTATCGATGACAATAAGGTATTTATAGAAAATATCCTTCTACCCACATGTTCGCTTTTATCAATAATTTTGTCGGAAATGATTGTTATATTTGTTTATTTTGTAAAATTAACTTAGATAATTAAATTAATATCTTTAGGTAGAAACTTAAATTATAAAGTATTCAATTGAATTAAAAAAAAAAAAAACCATGTTTATAAAAAAGTTACTGATTTGACTAGTAGGTAGTTTTTTATTTTAGTTTATCACTTTCGGGATAGGCAAAGGAAACTATGTCCATACAGCCTGGTCTTCCGTGGCATTATCTTCATAAGTTACATAATCTAATCCAACCGCGGGGATCTTTGTCGGTACCAAACGGAGCAGAAACACTGATATCACTTGAATTTTTTATCAGTACACAAAATTTTGTCAATTTACTGCATAATTCACTATCACTATTAATTAATAGTAATTACACACTAAAAAACTTTTTCACGTAGAAAACGAAAATTCAATTGACACAGCAACTGCTCACGTCGAGTTCCCACCAAAAAATTCTCGACTAGTAGGTAGGTAAGGGCCGGAAGTCACCATCTCATACATACAAACTATAGTTTAAAATTAAATGAATATCGATAGACGATGTCCATAATAATTGATTATTATTAAATTAGAAGAATGTAAGCAAAAATTAGGCAATGGAAAAATAGTAATTCCTTATTCTAATATATTCCGTAAGTATGGGACAAGCAAAGAATGCCATTTATGAAAAATATTGCATTTTATAATATGCAAGAAAAGATAGATAATGTCTTCCTTTTTAGGGTTCTGTAGCCAAATGGCAAAAACCCTTATAGATAAGTTAAGTCTGTCTGTCTGTCCGTCCGTATGTTACAGCCTTTTTTCTCCGAAACTATAAAACCTATACTGTTGAATCTTGGTGAGTAGATGTATTTTATGAACCGCATAATGATTTTAATGCAAAAATATAAACAAATAATAAATTTCGAGGGTCTCCCATACTAAAAACATAATAAACATTTTCAATAAAAGAGTTTTTGCTCATATTTTTTTTATTTGTTGCCTTAAAAATCTAGAAAAAATATATTTTTAGGTACTGAATAGGTAGTAAATCTGTGTGTACGCGAAATTTAATTTAATTGCTTTTTTGTGGAGATTCTAAATGTGGGTGGTCATTCAGACATCAGAATGACTCGCCATTTTATAAATTAATTTCCTTATTTATGAGTTAGGTAGAAAATATAAATACAAAGGTACTAAATAGTAGCTAATAGGTACTGGATGTTAGTCATATTTTGAAGCTGATCTGTCACTTTGGGCAGTCATTCTGATGCTCACTCAGTAGAGTACCTGGGGTAAAGGCCCCACTTCACAGACCCCAGTTACAGACAACGTAATAAAAACCAAATAAAAACAATAAAGTAAAAGACAATTTGTTTATTGACTCAATATTTAATTTACCCGTAAGGAACCCATTTTATGTTCCCATTTTAAATATTATGAAGAGAAGAATTTTCTCATGTTGGAGAAGTTTCATTTTCCTACGTCTGTTTTGTTGATTAATTCACATTATTTTCGTTATTTAATTTAAAATTAGCTAATATGTCAACAGAAAGGAAAAATTCACATATTTACATACAGAAATCGCTTCCGCTACTTCTCTCACACTAAACCCATCCATTATTTAACCCAGTTACTCAATACGAGATAGCATCTTCCCCACGTTTGATGAACTGACACCGAAGATTTATACAGTTTATTTTTATACCAACGAAATCTAAATTTACAACAGACTGCTTGAAATAACGCATTCACCTTGAAAATGACAAGTATATACAATCTTTACAAGAAAAAGTAAACTCCTGACAAATAATAAGAGTGTTACAAGTTTGACTTGTGTATCTGTGTGTCTGTGACATCGAAGGCAGTACACATCGAAGAAGATCATACCAATTGGCAATCTGTGGTCTCTCTGTGCATCCTAATAGGACAAAGGCGTGTGCCCATGTATGTGTGAGTGTATGTATCTAGCCTGTATTATCCCACTGCTGGGCAAAGTCCTTCATCTGTGACTTCCTATCCTCCATTAATAAAAATAATTACAAAAAATCCATTCATAATATTATGTGAGTGGCTACGAATTTAATTTATTTTGAGTAAATCGCGTTAAAGCTTCGAGTAAATGTCTCGGCTCACTAAAATTCCATAATAAAAACTACGCCTAAAAATATTCTGTTTACACCAAAACAAAGCTGAAAGACCACAGAAACAAAATTCATCAAAAACAAAAAACCGTTTCTAATCCCTTCAGGTCCCTTTTTGTGTAACTACTCACATATTCCAAGTTATTTCGTTTTTTTCATCACCCCGCATGCGCGCAGTGTGTAACAAGTAAATTATAACCATGACAAATTAATAAATAAGTATTAATTCAGCAAAAACACCATGTTGAAAAGTTCACAAGACAATTTAAATCTTGATGGATGCTTTATCAACGTCGCTTCCGAATTTGGCAGCATGTCATTATAAAGTTAAGTAATATAAGGTATGCGAAGATGTACTTAACCTTTTGTTTTTTTTTTCTTATTGCTTTATTTTTTAATCTATAGTAGGATAACGAGGACATGAAAATGTAAATTGTTTGCGATCTTCCATTTTTTGTAAATTAAAATAAATGACTTTCGTTTTATCGACGTAAACTGTTTACGTCGTTTTTTCTTACTTGCAATTAAAAGAACTGAACGCATAGATGATCTGATGGCCTACATGATTTCCTTTTACGGTAGATATACATTCACAAATAAAAATGTATTATATGTTTTCTTAAAGTGGTGCGGTGTGATAGCCCAGTTGGTAATGAGCCAAACTTGTAACTGGAAGGTTTCGGGTTAAAATACTGTACCACTACATTCGTGTTTTCGTATTTATGAATGGATTTTTCATTAATTACCACTTTCTCGGCGACGAAGGAAAACATCGTAATGAAGCCCATTTTTTTAACAGCCCATATACGCCCCACCAAGGGGCACGGGCCTCCCTTCGAAACACGAAAGGGATTTAGGCCATAGTCCACCACGCTGACCCAATGCCCATTGGTGGACCGCGCATATTCCGAAAACGAATTTTCTCAGACGTGCGGGTTTCATCACGATAATTTTCTTTACCGCTGAGCAAGTGATATGAAAAATCCGTACATATACTAAATCCGAAAACACAAATTTAGTGGTACAGGCCCGCACCAGGATTAAAACCCGCAACCTTCCGATTACAAGTTTGGCTCATCACCAACTGGGGTATCAAGTAATCCCTACTAATATTATAAATGGGAAAGTAACTCTGTCTGTTACGCTTTCACGTCTAAACTACTGAACAGATTTTGATTAAAGATAGATTACAGAGATAGATTAGACCTTGGGATAGGACATAGGCTACAATTTATCTCACAGCTGGGCACGATATAACCTGTAGTGGACGGGGGCGGAAAGCTAGTATTTAAAATACTTATAAATAATTATTTTGCGTTTCCAGGTAAAACCTTGCTAGCGCAGACGATAGCGCAGTGCCTGGACGTGCCGTTCGCTATCTGCGACTGCACCACGCTCACGCAGGCCGGCTACGTCGGCGAGGACATCGAGAGCGTCATCGCCAAGCTGTTGCAGGACGCCAACTTCAAGTGAGTGGATCACTGCTGGACTTATACCCAGTCAGATACGTACATTAAACTTAATGCTACTGTCACTTTTAGTCACCAAAAATGGTGTCTTCAAGCAGTCTGTTAAAGATTTGCAAGGCCGATGATACTGATTGCAGAATAATATTATGTAATTAATACTAAAACGGGTCTAAATTCGCGTACATGTTAGGTATGTTTTTACCTTTTGTTGTCGATAAAATTTCGAGCAGTTTTAGTATTAAACTAGCTTTCCGCTCGGGACTTCGTTCCCGTAGGAATTTAAGAAAATTATGTAGCCTATGTGTTAATCCAGGGTGTCAGCTACCTCCATACCAAATTTTATCAAAATTGGTGCAACCGTTTAAGCGGGAAAGAGTAACAAACATCCGTACAAACTTTCACGTTTATAATATTAGTAAAAATTAGTGTTCAAATCGTGAAAGTTTATTTATTTATTTATTTATTTAACTTAATGCACTAAAAGTACATGGGCGGACTTAATGTCTAAATGCATTATCTACCAGTCTAGATAATGCCATTAGGCATTAAGTCCAGTAGGCGTTAAGTTTAAATTGTTATACTACTACTACTTCGCTGGCTCAAAGATCCAAAGTGGGTCTCGGCCTCTGACATTAAAGTGTGCCATTTCACTCTGTCTTGTGCCAATTTTGACTAGCGGGCTCTTTCAGCTCAATTTTATTTTATTTATCTATGTGTTTTAAGTTTATAACATGATGTAATGTTGTGTGGTATTGTTGCAGCGTGGAGCGCGCGCAAACGGGCATCGTGTTCCTGGACGAAGTGGACAAGATCGGGGCCGTGCCCGGCATACACCAGCTGCGGGACGTCGGCGGTACGTACCCCCCCACCCCCCACCCCCGTACGGCACATTATAACCGTACGACTGCACTGAGACCTGGACCGACGACGTCATCTGCGGTTTAAGATGTGCGGAATGATAAAACACCGAAAGAGAGTTGAGACACGTAGCCTTAACGAAGCTTTTTTCTTCATACGATCAGTTCGTTAATTTTTGGCGGGGGAGGCGAAACAGCCAATCGGAAGCCTCCATTGTGACACAAAACCTCAACAAAACAGGCATTTCAATCGAGTGCTTTTAACGAATTAATCCGCACCTTACGAGAGCTCTCACTAGTTCAATATTAGAAATTTAGATGGCGCTGTGAAACTTAAACTTTTTAAAAAGATACATACAGCTGAACAGCCGTGTGGTGATCTAGCCTAGGAGGCTTTCTAGCCGTGTGGTGATCTAGCCTAGGAGGCTTTCTAGCCGTGTGGTGATCTAGCCTAGGAGGCTTTCTAGCCGTGTGGTGATCTAGCCTAGGAGGCTTTCTAGCCGTGTGGTGATCTAGCCTAGGAGGCTTTCTAGCCGTGTGGTGATCTAGCCTAGGAGGCTTTCTAGCCGTGTGGTGATCTAGCCTAGGAGGCTTTCTAGCTGTGTGGTGATCGGTTGAGAATACCACTACCCCATCTCTTTCCGTGGGTGTCGTAAGAGGCGACTAAAGAAACACAAATGAGACCTGCCTCCTAGTAATCCATCCCAGGCAACGACATTTCATTTTTTTCTGAATCTGAGGTGTCGTCTCATGCGGTGTGGTAGGCTCTGTAAAGGGCCATCTGGTTCGCGACCACCCTCCTACCGAAGTCCGACGCCAAACAGCTTGCTGTGTTCCGTCGGTGCGTGGGGGTACCAGTGCCTTTATAGGCATTTTCTGAGTTAACTCGCTCCATCGTCGACCTCATCTTTGCCCTTATGGTCAAGATTGAGGTCGAGAGTTAACCCATCTTATAATAAAAAAAAACATAGAACCTCCTCATTTTTTGAAGTCGGTTAAAAACTTATGTAAAAGAACCAAAATACATAAACGTTCACATTTGAATTGAAATCAGTGCGGACCGTTTCATTTTTTTCTGTTTTTGCTAACCTGTCCCTCCACTCACCAACTTGTCCTGGACCGTCCGAAGTTTAATTTCACTCGCTTGGCTCGCACAATCACAGGTTTTTTTAAATTTATTTCGGAGACCACCCGGTATTTGCACCGACCATCAGTGTTCTATGCGCAAACTTGTGGCGTGAGAGTGCGTTTTTAAGCTCAAAACCCATCACGCTGTATACAGGTCTTTAGGGATCTTTCTTGCAATCAGTCAACAACTTCCCCAAGGAACAAAGGTCAAAATACGAAAAAAAAATTTGAATTCCCATACAAACTTCATCAGTTTATAGCGAATCCTTGAGGAAGTTGTTCAGTTTCATGGGCTGATTTACCACTCCCCCCCCCCAGGCGAGGGCGTACAGCAAGGCATGCTGAAGATGCTAGAAGGCGCCGTCGTGTCCGTGCCCGAGCGGAACTCGCGCAAGTTGAGGGGGGACGCGGTGCAAGTCGACACCACCAACATACTCTTCGTGGCCAGCGGCGCGTACAACGGACTCGACAGGTACACCAATACATACACCGATACACTACAACAGTGGTTCTTAACCTTTTTGTTATGTCTGGTACAAAATAGCTGTATTGCCATGAACCACCAACTGTTTGAAGGTAAAAATGATTAAGTAAATAGTTTTACTATACTTACTGTTGTTGTTCATTTTCAAGTGTTTAAATTATTTGATGAAAAGAGCATCCAACCTGAGTGGTATACCTAAACTTCAAGGTGATCACCCGAAGGAGCCCAACTATGGAGAAATCAAATGTTGGCGGCCACTGATAGAACTTGCGGCAATCGATAGAGAAAAATTTTACAAAACGAAAGTGTTGATTGAAAAAATGTCGAAAGATGTATACTTTCGGAGACATAGAGCTTTGAAAATGAAAAAAAATAATAACTAACAAAAATATAATTTGAAGTCTTTACCTTCCTTACAGCGTAAGATAACTCTATCCTACTTGTTTGAGCATGGAAAAGCATTTTTTTTTAACTTTTATTATCATGTTTAGGTAGGTACAATCAAGAGCACGCTACGCTTGACACTTTAAATCTTATCCTATATTAAATATTTGACAATGAAAAAGTATTTTTAAAGTAATAATGTGTTTATTAGATAAGTAGGGACTGTAGAGAGGTCGTTATCCGTCTACTTGAAAAGCCTTTTGATAGGTATTTTGTAATTGAAAACAATTAGCTTCTTTTTGAAGCTAATTAATAGTGGGGCTCCTTCGGGTGATCACCTTGAAGTTTAGGTATACCAGGCTTCATACGAATATGTGAGTGAGCTTGCTACATCCTCGACCGCATCTTTGCCCTTGGGCTAGATTGTGGTCAAGAGCGAACCCTTCATTAATAAAAAAAAAGAAAAAATGTTCTATGTTCTTTAACATTCCAATAATTAGTACTCTTTACTTACTACGAGTAACTTCTGAATTACTCGGTTGTGCTAGCCGAAGCCAAACACATGTCCGCTCTGGCATCCAACCGATTTCAGTGCTTGTGTCGAGTCGTCATGTTTCATATGTTTGAGATGGCTTCGCGGACCGCTTCAGGTGCTTACAGTGACCATCACTGGTCCTCGAATCACCGGTTCAGAACTACTACACTAGAGCAATGCGACGATTACATAACGTGCAACATTTCTGAATGGATTTTATGAGACATCACATATTGTGTCGGTAAAGCGGCACAAATGACATAATGACTTTTATGAGAGCATAATGTCGGTAAAACAGCACAGAAAAGTGTGCCGCTTTATCAATATGTGTATGTAAAACGGCTCATATACCCTCAAATTGCACAATATTTTCACCGTTCAATAAAATCTCTTCAAATTCAGACTTTCAATTATTTCATCATTAATAAAATGGGCGAGCCGTTTGTGTCAATATTTCTCCAAGCAACATGTCTGACGACGTAACTAATGTTACAATATAATGTACTAAATAGAAAAATCTCGTTGTATATTTCTGTCTATTTTCAGTAGCCATTTTAATTTAAAGTAAAATCTTTAAGTGAATTAAGAAAGAAAGAAAATCAGTTGATAATGTGGCCACATTACATAAATGGATCACCATTAAAACACTAACTTTAACCTCATCTTTACAAATATGTAACCGTTTATTACTTGCAAGATTCTGACAGAATATGATATGCTATATGATAATCGCTGCTATGATAATCCACAAAAGGCTGAGTCAGCGCTTTAATTGGCACAGTAGTTGTTGTTTTTGTAATGTGTTATATTACATATTTTTAATTTATAGATTACTAGTTTTTTGCCCGGAACTTCGTTCCCGTGGGAATTTGGAAAAATCATGTACCCTATTTTCGTCACGGATGATGTAGGATTTTCAAATCAGTCTAGTAGTTTTGGAGCCTATTTAATGCAAAATAACAAATAATCAAATCTTTCCCCTGTATAATAATACTAGTTTTCTGCCCACCCGTATGGACTACAGGTTATATCGTGCCCAACTGTGGGATAAAATATAGTCTATGTCCTTTCTCAGGCTCTATTAATCTATCTCTGTACCAATTTCATCAAAATGACAGAGTTACTTTCGCATATACAATATTAAGTAAGGAAGTAAGGTTTAGTAAGATGTTTAGCTGGAAGTGTCCCGTTTAATTGGTTTATTTTCCGTGTCACGTAAATAAAGTGATCGTATCGGTACTCGTGTGCAGACTGGTCCAGCGCCGCAACAACGAGAAGTACCTCGGCTTCGGGTCGTGGGACTCGCGCTCGGGGCGCCGCGCCGCGCTCGCAGCCGCCGCCGCCGACAGCAGCCCGCTCGACACCGCCAGCGCGGAGAACAGCGAGCGCGACGCCTGGCTGCGCAAGGTGCAGGCCAGGGACCTCATCGACTTCGGCATGATACCGGTACGTACACATACAGCCCGCTCGACACCGCCAGCGCGGAGAACAGCGAGCGCGACGCCTGGCTGCGCAAGGTGCAGGCCAGGGACCTCATCGACTTCGGCATGATACCGGTACGTACACATACAGCCCGCTCGACACCGCCAGCGCGGAGAACAGCGAGCGCGACGCCTGGCTGCGCAAGGTGCAGGCCAGGGACCTCATCGACTTCGGCATGATACCGGTACGTACACATACAGCCCGCTCGACACCGCCAGCGCGGAGAACAGCGAGCGCGACGCCTGGCTGCGCAAGGTGCAGGCCAGGGACCTCATCGACTTCGGCATGATACCGGTACGTACACATACAGCCCGCTCGACACCGCCAGCGCGGAGAACAGCGAGCGCGACGCCTGGCTGCGCAAGGTGCAGGCCAGGGACCTCATCGACTTCGGCATGATACCGGTACGTACACATACAGCCCGCTCGACACCGCCAGCGCGGAGAACAGCGAGCGCGACGCCTGGCTGCGCAAGGTGCAGGCCAGGGACCTCATCGACTTCGGCATGATACCGGTACGTACACATACAGCCCGCTCGACACCGCCAGCGCGGAGAACAGCGAGCGCGACGCCTGGCTGCGCAAGGTGCAGGCCAGGGACCTCATCGACTTCGGCATGATACCGGTACGTACACATACAGCCCGCTCGACACCGCCAGCGCGGAGAACAGCGAGCGCGACGCCTGGCTGCGCAAGGTGCAGGCCAGGGACCTCATCGACTTCGGCATGATACCGGTACGTACACATACAGCCCGCTCGACACCGCCAGCGCGGAGAACAGCGAGCGCGACGCCTGGCTGCGCAAGGTGCAGGCCAGGGACCTCATCGACTTCGGCATGATACCGGTACGTACACATACAGCCCGCTCGACACCGCCAGCGCGGAGAACAGCGAGCGCGACGCCTGGCTGCGCAAGGTGCAGGCCAGGGACCTCATCGACTTCGGCATGATACCGGTACGTACACATACAGCCCGCTCGACACCGCCAGCGCGGAGAACAGCGAGCGCGACGCCTGGCTGCGCAAGGTGCAGGCCAGGGACCTCATCGACTTCGGCATGATACCGGTACGTACACATACAGCCCGCTCGACACCGCCAGCGCGGAGAACAGCGAGCGCGACGCCTGGCTGCGCAAGGTGCAGGCCAGGGACCTCATCGACTTCGGCATGATACCGGTACGTACACATACAGCCCGCTCGACACCGCCAGCGCGGAGAACAGCGAGCGCGACGCCTGGCTGCGCAAGGTGCAGGCCAGGGACCTCATCGACTTCGGCATGATACCGGTACGTACACATACAGGGTGTAAAAGACGGCTTACCAAAAACTTAAACTCTGGACTCCGACGATTATTCCGAATGATTTACCAGTAGAATTTTTCTCCGGAATATTTTCTATTTTTTTTTTCATATTTTAATTTTTTTTTTTCTTACATTTTTTATTGTTTAATCGAATACACTCCATTTTGAAATAAAAAACAATCATAACAACGTACAACACGAAAACCAGCAATGTACATCACACTTCGAAAGCAGCGCGGCGCGGGGGGGTCGCGCGCGGGACGCGGTGTAGCGATACGTTGCGTAGCGACAGAGTAGATAAATAATGAAAACTCCTTGACGTTACATTTCGGAGAAAAAAAATTTCTTATAGCTGCTGATAGTTATGGGTAAATTCCACCATTTAAGTATTTGCCAAGCTGTCTTTTACACCCTGTATACCGCACGCTAGACGTGGCTACCGTTTCTATACATGCCTCCCGCTAAACGGTACCCGTACATATACAAATACATACCTCCCGCAGGACATGGTACTCTTATTTTTTTTTATCTTGTTTAACAAAAAAAACGAGGCTTTAGATCACATACGTGTCTATACCAGCCTCATTGGAAGCCTCTTAAAAATAATAAAAGTAAAAATAACTGAAAACTCCTCAACCCCATCAGTCCGTGATGCGCTCATTAAATGACTTGGTACTCTTATGTTTGTGTGTATAATTTATTTTGGAGGACAATTTATTAACAAAATATTAACTATTTGAATTCGCAGGAGTTCGTGGGTCGCTTCCCCGTGCTGGTTCCGTTCCACTCGCTCAGCCAGGACTTGCTCGTGCGGATACTCACTGAGCCTAAAAACGCTATGGTAACTACCTACTAACTATTTTATATCCATTTCAAAATGAAGGTTCTGACTCACTGAATTATCAATGCCCAGCCTACACTCTTCACCTAGAATGCCGAAATTTGGTACTCAAATATTATTATTTTTTGAAAGATTGTATGCATTCCCACGGGAACGAAGGCCCGGGCATCCTGTAGTTTCTCAGTAATTATTCGAATTTTTGTGAATTATTTGCTTTAGTTTGAGTGTTACATTTGAGTTTAATAGACAACTGACAGAAGAAATCTATAAAATGTAGCCCTGTTTATGTCTTAAAGTTTCGCTTGTTTAAAGTGGCATTATTTATGCAAGTCCTTGAATTTCTCTTGTAAAAAGTGGCCATATGTTTAGTTTCTAAAAATATGTTAAACCGTCATAGTTTAAAGTGGCCTTGTTTATGCAAGTCCTTGAATTTCTTTAATTAAAAGTGGCCATATGTTTAGGTTCTAAACTTTCATAGTTTAAAGTAGCCTAGTTTATGTAAGTCCTTGAGTTTCACTCGCTTAAAGTGGTGATATTTAGGTTCTAAACCTTCATAGTTTAAATTGGCCTTGTTTATGTAAGTCCTTGAGTTTCACTCGCGTAAAGTGGCGATATTTAGGTTCTAAACCTTCATAGTTTAAATTGGCCTTGTTTATGTAAGTCCTTGAGTTTCACTCGCTTAAAGTGGCGATATTTAGGTTCTAAACCTTCATAGTTTAAATTGGCCTTGTTTATGTAAGTCCTTGAGTTTCACTCGCTTAAAGTGGCGATATTTAGGTTCTAAACCTTCATAGTTTAAATTGGCCTTGTTTATGTAAGTCCTTGAGTTTCACTCGCTTAAAGTGGCGATATTTAGATTCTAAACATTCATAGTTTAAATTGGCCTTGTTTATGTAGTCCTTGAGTTTCACTCTCTTAAAGTGACCATTTACTTAGGTTCTAAACCTTAGTAGTTTAAAGTGGCCTCGTTCATGTAAGTCCTTGAGTTTCACTCGCTTAAAGTGGCCAGGTTAGGTTCTAAACCTCCCAATATTTTAAAGTGGGCTTGTTTATGTAAGGCCTTGAATTTCTGTAATTTTATGTGGCCATATGTTTAGGTTCTGAACTC
Organism: Aproaerema taeniolella; assembly: GCA_949987775.1. Lineage (NCBI taxonomy): Eukaryota > Metazoa > Arthropoda > Insecta > Lepidoptera > Gelechiidae > Aproaerema > Aproaerema taeniolella. The sequence goes on along the minus strand of OX465260.1, from coordinate 972,967 downwards.
TCATAGTTCAAAGTTCAATAGTTACGGAGCGAAGGTTGTTTTTATTCGTCGCACCGTCTTCAGGCGACGGTCTCGTCGTGCTTCTATTTTCGACAAAGAAACTTTTGATCCATAGCTATTAAGATTCATATTAAGTAGCTTCGATCGCCGCCGTGCCATCGCTTGTGTACAAACAGCAGCTGCGTGTGTTTGTGTGTGTGCAGGTGTCTCAATACAAGTTGCTGTTCGCGATGGACAAGTGCGAGCTGACGTTCAGTGAGGACGCGCTGCGCGCTGTGGCCGCGCTCGCCATGGAGCGCAAGACCGGGGCGCGCGGCCTGAGGGCCATCATGGTCAGTGCACATATACATACATACTGCATACACATATATACATAGACATATATATACATACCTACAAACTGCATACTTATGTAGGAATAACTCGAAAATTATACATTTTGTACTACCCTCGACATGAGGGGCTTTAGAGCTAAACAACGATCTCTTCCAGGCAAACCGAGGTGAAAGGAAAACACAAGAATACTGAACTGATATTTTTTTTAAATTGACATACATGTAATAAATAGTATACCATACATAATTATTACAAGTCTTGCCGATAGCAACAAAAAACATCACGAAAAGTCTTCCCGGCACTGATTATCAGCTGGTGTAGCAACACACTACGACCTACAACTACCTAAATTCTAATAATTTGATCAAAATTAAGTCATATTGTGAAATTGTTGGAATGAGGTGTACGAAAATCTTAAATCTAGCTCAAGGGCAAAGATATAGCAAAGTCCCCTAGAAGATGCTGAAATCCACAGAAATCCGTTAAACAGATTTTTTTTGCAATAAAAAAATATTTAGGCCTTATTATTACCATTACAACCGTGGCCTTTTTCTTTAGAGACAACTGAATTATTATTAGGGGATTACAGTTAAAGATTGTGGAATCTTTCGAGTTATTATTTGGATAATATACGTGAAGAATAAGTATGGCCCTAAAACTGTACCCTGTGTGACGCCCACTTTGCATACCATGTACCGTACTCGACTAACTTTACATCTCTTATTCTAATTGTTTGACTTTTTTATCTTAAGATTTCAAAATGGTTATGTATATGATTATTCTTGTTCCGTAATAGTAACAGTTTTAGATCAGTTCCACAATGAACATTGTCGAAGCCTTTAGAGAAGTCTAAAACGTGAGTCGATTAATTTGAAATAATAAAGATGTACAGTTTTTAGTATGAAAGTTGTTTTTTTATTCTGACACCTAACTAAACTTACCTATCAATATCTATACTAATTTATACTATATTATAAAGAGGAAAGATTTGTATTTTTGTATGTTTGTATGTAAAGAATAGGCTTCGAAACTACGGGACCGATTTGAAAAATATCAAGTAACATAGGCTATATAATTTTCCCGAATTCCCACGGGAACGAAGTCCCGAGCGGGATGCTAGTTTTTATTAATAAAGAAGGCAACAGATAATGTTTTATAGCAAATCCAGTATTTTTTGAAATACCTACATTTAAATGTTTATATTTTTAAGTATATTTTTGCTTTTCTTACTGAGCATGGCGCCACGTGAATTTGCAAAAGTGAGATACCTGTTCAATCACATTTGATTCAAAAGTCAAAAGTGTTTATTTCATTGAACATATAAAATGATACTTGCGTCAATATTATGAATTACATTAGCACTTTTGACTTTGCGCCTATTCGCAAAGGTGCAGTCTTCCTCAGTAGGCTAGTAAAATTAGGTTACCCTGGACTTAATTCATAAACTCGCTTTTTTTAATACTTTATTGGTTTTTGTTATTAAGTATCAAATATGAATTAGATATATGAAGTAAACAATTCGCAGTGGTAACTGTTTCTTATAAAAATTAAGTAATTAATAGTACGAGAGAACTTTTTTCTAAAAGTAAAATAGGTAACCAATACCTTGTTAGTATAATTTTGAGAGGTATTCGAATGCTATCACCCAATAGCATTAATCAGATATCAAATTCACATGCATATTTTTTTTTCCAGAAACCATCTGATCTCAATATCTAAATAACCCAAAATGGTAACTAGGGTGTTTGCATCTAGTTAAGCTATTTTGCGTCTTTTTAGACATCTGAGACAAAAATTAAATATTCGTTTTTAACGTTTTTAGAATAATGTATTTTTCAGGTAGTTAAAAAGTGTAACTGTAATTTTTTTATTTAATAATAGGTTTTAGTGTACTAAAATCATGTTTTCATCATAATTAAACATGTAAATATCACGATTAAGAAGTTGAAAATATAAAAAATAACACGCGTGAGCAAGTAGTGAAGCGGGATGTAGCGGTGGGTGCGGGGCGCGGTGGGGGGAGGGCGCGGCGAGCGAAAAGAACGAGTTTATTCCAATTGCGCGCTTTGTTTGTATTGTACATTGTACAGTCAACAGCACATCAGGTTACCACAAACTGTCAAATTTCTCCAATGAATAGTAAACTCTAAGGCTTGGAGATAAAATTGAAAATCGATTGAAGAAACTTGACAGTTTTGGATAGCATGATGTGCTGTTGACCCTGTACACTAAAGAGCACGTCAAGCTTGACACTTTGGACTTTGGACCGGCCCTGCATTGTATGGTGCGCAGTATAAATCAGAGCTCAGCTTAAACGGTAGTGTAAAGCGTGACCTGCTCTTGACTGTACAAATGCGTTAAAAATTGAATTTCCTAATTGCAGGATATGTAATTGTGCATTTTTTGATGTGGTGACTGTAGGTCAAAAGCAGAGGTTCCCAAACTTATTTCGTCTAACGCCCACTTTGAAAATCACTTATTTTGTAGCACACCCAATTTTTTTTCACCTTAAAACCTCAATAACATATTAGTCTCGCCTGGAGTTTAATTAATGTGTCCGGTGTCAGAATTCGGATTTAAAACAAAATTGAAAGTTAATTTTTTGTTAAATAATATTTATAAAGACAAGAAATGCGGGTTATAATTCTTAAAAAAATATTTCATCCAAATGTTGTCCATCACGTTGAACACACTCTTCAAATCTGGCCTCAGTATTCCGTGCCACTCGCTGAAGCAAAGGTGCTAGGATGGCATTAATCTCGCGAGCGATATTTTGAAGCATCACGTAATCCTGGAATATTTTATCTTGAAAAAATGTCTACAATACAAGGGTAGAAGTACCGTTTTTGGCCACCTTAGCACCGTTTTTGGCCAGTTAACATTTGAATTAATTTATAAATAATTATAATATTATAACCATATTTTTGTTGAGTTTTAAAAAATTTACATTAAAACAAATCGAGTTTATAATGGTTTATTAATATAAATTCATTTCTATCGTTTATTTGAACAATAAATGGCCATAAACGGTACAGTGGCCACAAACGGTACTTCTACCCAATATACTTTATTTGCACACAAAGACATACAATACAATTAACAGAACATAAAACATAGTGTACAACAAGGCGGCCTTATTGCTAGGTAGCACTTTCTTCCAGGCAACCTTAGGGTAGGACAGCAGTAAGGTAAGAAGTAGTTGGTGGTGCATAAAATTAAATATATATAAATAATACAAATATATATAAAAGTATACATATTGTTAAGAGAAAATCGATCAACGAGACAATTGGTACAACACTACTAGTCCACGCAGTGTGGCGCAACACTACACGGCACTTTTGTTTTGACAGATCGTTTTCGCACGTAGATCGGTGTTTATGTGTTCTCGCATTATAATTTGTAAAATATCGAATTAAAAGGAATGTTTAAGAAGTAACAGGTGTTTTAGTTTAACAATATATAAATAAATATATAAAATAAGTATAACATACATCTATATATACAGGGTGTTACGGAATTAATGAATCAACGTTAAGGGGATGATAGCTGAGATAATTTTCAACAACTAATTTGCCTAGTTTTCCAAAATCCCCCGGGTCTAAAAAAAACATTTTTTTGTGTTTTTTTTGTCTTTTTTCTACTTTGAGTCAGTCTTTTTGATGTTGTGTCTACAAATGATAACATTTTCAAGATCTGATTTCTGTATATTAAAGCTGGATAGTTTACCAATGTTATTAAATGCATTATTTGTACCTAGAAACTTTCAGGAATTTTAGAAAAAATAAAGATTCCCAAGTTTCTGTTTTTTGTTCGGAAAAACCAAAACTTTGAAAAATTCTCCTGTAAAAAAACGTATGACACTACACTAGACCATTATTTTGAAAAGTTGTACACTTAATCTGCTTTCTAACGAGGTTTTAAAACTTTTGCCTGGGCATTAATTTCACAAAGTTGTTGCTATTTTCCGAAAAAACGGCGCTAATTCATCAAACATGAAATTCTAACTAAGATGTTCTTTTACTTACAAATAAGTAATGTAGAATTTACAGGGTGTGATTAAAAGTGGAGGGATCAGAATTGATCATTTAACACAATAATTTTCCACGTTAAAAACGTATGAGTCACCGACTTCAATCCCAACAACAGTTCGCACAAAGTAGATATCTAGTTTTTTGCGGACTACAATGCCTATTAGCAAATAACTACAAACAGAAATGTCATTCATTTATTTAGATGATGTTCTAGTTTGTAGTATATTTTGTTTTTGTTGATTTTTTTTAAAAGCGCTGAATCATTTTCGATAAAATTTATATGGGACCTCTTCAGGAGTATACTCTTTCGAACAAATAAAGAATTTTGAAAATCGGACAACAGTTGCCGGAGTAATCGCGTAACAAATATACAAAAAAAAAAAAAAAAAAAAAAAAAACATACCGTCGAATTGAGAACCTCCTCCTTTTTTGAAGTCGGTTGAAAATAAGTATAAATTAGTTTGAGGTCATAAATGCATTAATTGTCCTTAACTTACCTACTAAATTGAAAAAAAAAATAATTAAAAATTTTTTTTATTGCAAAAAATTTATTTAAAAAATACTACTTTTAATAAAATAATAAATTTTTTTTTTTAATAAAAAATAAAAATAAAGATGTCTTGTTTCTACTTAAAACATATAAGTGCTAATTACATATAAGTGCTCGCGCACACTACAATATAGATAGACTAATCAGTAGAGAGCGTAAAAGTCAAAGGAAAATATGCTCTACTTCATTTTTATATTTTTTTTATTTTTAGGTTCGGTTAGTTACTAAACTATTATATTAGTATTTTTATAATAGGGTGTAATTATAGTAATCAATGAAATACCTACGTGGAAAAGTTATACAGAACTTATTTAGAAATCACAATATTTTAAATTGTCATCAATCACTCGTTTCAGAAATATCTGATTCGGAGTCTGATGTATGACCATGACCAACATTTTAAAACTGAAATAATGATCACAGTATCCCATGTATTTGTCTTCAATTTTTTCCACATCCTGACAGGTAATGGACCAGACATTTTTACATGTATATTCGATCAAAATCTTGATTTAAAATAGGCATAATTTAAGTATCATTTTATATGATATTGCGGCTAGCAACGTCATTTTTTAAAACACCCAAAACGTTTTCAATCGGGTAAAATAAGGAGTAGATGATAAGGAGGCAGCGGAAGCACCGTGAATTCATTTTCTTTTAATAAATCGTCAACTTTGTGCTAGCGGAAGTTTTGTTTATATTATTACATTATACTTTCACATGTACAGTGGACAGTACATCAAGTTTCACATTTTAGTTGAAAACTAGACGTTATTACTAACGCGCAAGATACCCCTGTGTATAGCTTAACCTGCTGTCCAATGTACAGAAGCCAGCACGTGCGGCTGGACACTTGCAATACGAAAGCCGCCTCTATTTGCGAAGGCGCTCTCAAGGTCAAAATGCGTGGCTGGCCACACGTGCTGGCTTCTGTACCTATACGTGGTACCAACCACGCTTTTGTTAAAATATTGTGTTAATTTTTTTCTTATAATATGAGAACCATAATTTGGGAAGGTAGTGTTCTTTCTTTGATTTTATTTGCTTGTAAGCTCTCAGTTTTCTGTATGGAATTATAAAAATAAAAATATTATTATGTCAATTGTGATAAGCAGACAACATATACTTAGTCGGTCCATAAGTACTGTCACAAGCTTTAAATTTCAAATTTAGAACGGGTAAAAAAAAACTAAAACACATATTCGAAATTTGAATATTTGACGATATTAAAAGCACTGAATTTCTGGAATTTTCTTTATTTTCCAACATGGAGTGGACGCGAAAAGACGATAAAGTCGCAGTAATCGCGTTGCACCGCTGCAGTTACGCGCCAAAGGTGATTTTCAAACTGCTTCAAAATTTGAAAATAACGTTGAGGTTCGTTTATCATACCATAAAACGATTCAGTGAGGATTGCAGTATAGATGATAGAAAGAAAAGCGGTCGTCCTCGTACAGTTCGGACCCTAGCGGTCATCAAAGCTGTGAAGGCGCGAATTGAGAGAAATCCCGTCCGGAAGCAAAAACTGATGGCCCTGCAGATGGGAATAAGTAAGACCACAGTCAAAAGGTTATTAAATGAAGACATTGGACTACGCATCTATCGAAAAAGAACAGCACATCTCCTTAACGCACGTCTGAAGAAGATCAGGCTAGACAGATCGCGAATGTTGTTTAAGCGGTACGCGGGAAAAAAGTACAGAGAAATCCTCTTTTCGGATGAAAAAATTTTCAATATCGAGGAAAGCTTCAATAAGCAAAATGATAAGGTGTATGCGCACAGCAGTGAGGAAGCGAGCTGGCCTATTTCACGAGTTCAGCGTGGTCATCATCCTTCTTCAATCATGGTTTGGCTGGGAGTCTCGTATTCGGGCCTCACAGAGATGTTTTTTTGCGAAAAAAGTGTGAAAACCAGTGGTGCTGTTTATTAAAACACTGTCCTGACAAACGTTGTGGAACCTCTTTCACGCACAATGTTTCAAAACTGGCATTGGGTATTCCAGCAGGACTCTGCGCCAGCACATAAAGCAAAGAGCACACAAGACTGGCTCGCGGCGTGCGGAATCGATTTCATCAGGCACGAGGAGTGGCCGTCTGCTAGTCCTGATTTAAATCCATTGGATTATAAAATATGGCAGCACTTAGAGGTGAAGGTCTGCTCTAAATCTCATCCCAATCTGGAGTCTCTGAAGGCATCCCTTCTTAAGGCAGTGGCAGAGATAGACATGGAAGTGGTGCGTGCCGCTGTTGACGACTGGCCACGCAGGTTAAAGGCGGTTATAAAAAATAAGGGCGGTCATTTTGAATAAATAAAATGTTTTTTAAAACAGTATTTTCTAGGCTTTCATTTGGTGTATAAAATATACTGATAGATAAGAAGTTAAATTATTTATTACAATAAATGTATGTAACAATACTTATGACCCGACTAAGTAAGGTTTGCAGGTCTTAAAAGCAAAGTGATTGATGTTCATAAGATTACAAACGTTTTTGTTATGCAATTTTTTTCTTCGTATTTACGTTCTATCAACGTTACTAATCACTATCAACGTAAGATATATTTAGATAGTGATAAAAAAATTACCCTGTATAAGAATTATTAACAATTACTAGTATGTTTTTATGCAATCAACTGTCTTAATGTTTCATTTTGAGAATTGAACACGTTGTTTCACTACAACATTTAGACTTTTGGTCATTGATATCATCTGTAAAGCATACAAAAACTTATATAATGTCTATTTATCATACAACAACAACTAATAATCGTTTCACCGGTTCCTTGTTTTGATACTCTGCAAATCACAATCCTATTTTCTTGGTGCTTTTTAATCTAGTTTCGAATAAAATCCTCCGAAGCATCTTCCTTGCACAACAGAAACTCTTTTTGGTAATCAAATGTAGCTACCATTTGAACAGAACTCAGCTTCGTCGTCGGTTTGTTTTTTCCCGCACTTTTGATACATCGTACATTGGTGTAGACAGCTCTGCACCTGCTGTGGTGTTGTAGCTTATCTTCAGAAATTGATAAAAACTTTTCATCCTCACGCCTTTTACTAGATGCTATTAACTTATTTTGTAATTTTAGACCAGTATTTCCCGAAGTGGGCGATAACGCCCCCTAGTGGGAACTGGAGGCCTGGAGGGTGGCAATAAAGGGCCCAGAAAAAATTAGGGGGCGCAGATGTTGTTAAATGCGATGAGCTGAACGATTATTTTCTGCCAATATTAGGATACCATCTCGTCTTTACTGCGCACCAACCCAACGACCATCATAGCGCTTAAAAAAAATATCGTTCGCGAGATTAATGCCATCCTAGCACCTTTTCTTCAGCGAGTGGCACGGAATACTGAGGCCAGATTTGAAGAGTGTGTCCAATGTGATGGACAATATTTTATTTTACATTTAACGTCAATGATCTTACATATCGTTCAGTGTAAAAAGTCTGCCTGAAATAAAACCCGCATTTCTTGTCTTTATAAATATATATTTTTAATTATCTTTCAATGTTGTTTTAAATCCAATTTCGTTAAATGAGTCTAATTTGTTAATGAGGTTTTATGGTGAAAAAAATGGGGGGCGCTACAAAATAACAGATTTTCAAAGTGGGCGTTAGACGAAATAAGTTTGGGAACCTCTGCACTAAATCATAGGTGTTTAAATAATTACCAACATAATGCTAAGCTTGTATTGGTAGGCAATCACTAGTACTGGTAGGTCTTTTTACACTGAACGATATCTAAGGTCATTGACATTATACATAAAATAAATCTGTAACGGCGAAACTCCGGTCAGGTCTCATTTACGAATATAATTAACTATCTAACTAGATCTGCCCACTAATAAATAGGTAATAATAAATATTCTTTATTATCTTTCAATATTCTTGGGAAGCAAAAAGAACACACCGTTTTCATTTTGACTACTTTACTGTATATAAGCACCCAAATGCTAAACAATATTTTTCTCTTTACGTTTAGTAGCCATCCATACATTAGAAACAAATTTTATAAAACAGCGCGCGTCTCGTGACAGTAGACATACGGTTGGGAGTTGGGACACAATGAAATTACGACCTAATTCTGCATAGGATACCGTTTATATTGAAACAAAACTAAGAAAAAATATCAATTGATGAATAATCGTAGACATTTTTTGCTTAATTTGTCTCTTCTAGTACTAATTATATTTTTAAGGCATAAATTAAAAACTTTTAGAGTAGTTATGAATTTTGGTTTTCTTAAAACTACAAATATTCGTAACTGTTGAATTCTGCAAATAGAATCTGCTTAATTTTTATAAGTTTATTAACATACACAATATACTATTCAGAATAAACTGTTGAAATGTAGTTATCTATAATTTCTGATCAGATAAGCCAAAAAACCGTAACTTACTGAACATTCTTTATAAATGATAATTCTGAATGATTAATTAGTTTAATTTTAATTTCTTAGACTGAAATGCAAGCATTATATTATAATAGAGGCACTTTTACGAAGTTAAATATTATGCCGCTTTACTGAAATCAAAATGAGTAGAAAATTAAATTTTTCAGTTTTTTTATAATGATGCGGAAATTTAATTTGCTTAATTTTGTTTATTTTAGTTATAACTAACAATATTTTATGTCATCGAGAAAGAAGTTTACAGTTATCGAAATATTTCCATGTTTAGCTAATTTTCCTAGCCCACAGGAGAAGAATAGGCAAGAAACTCCGAGGGTCGCTCTTTTTAAGTCAATCATATAAATTTTCTTACTTTTAATTTTAATTGACTTAATATCTGAATAACTCTGGAGCTGAGCAATTTATTCCCATGGTTGCTTATCTAACAGATAATCCGAAATTCTATAATAGCCCTTTTTACAAAGTTTTTGTTTAATTATCGTCTTAAATTTTTCTAAAGGTAGGTTTTGAATACACATGGGAATCTTATTGTAGAAGCGTATACATTGACCCATAAAAGAGTTTGTTACTTTGTAGAGACGGCTGTCTAGTATATCCAAGTTATGTTTGCTTCTAGTGTTTACATTGTGCCTATCACAATTTTTCTTAAACAATTGTTCATTTTTCTTTACATACAAAAGATTATTAAATATATACTGGGACGCAAATGTCAAAATATCTATTTCCTTAAATCTATTTCTAAGAGACATTCTAGGTCTCATTTGATAAATCGCACGAACAGCCCTTTTCTGCAGGACAAATATCTTATTAATGTCGGCAGCATTACCCCACAGCAAAATGCCATATGACATTAGGCTGTGGAAGTAACTGAAATATACGGTTCTCGCGGTTTCTACGTCCGATAATTGACGGATTTTTTTAACCGCGTAAGCTGCTGAACTGAGTCTGTTCGCTAACTTATCAATATGAGGACCCCATTGAAGCTTTGCGTCAATAGTGATACCTAAGAATACAGTAGATTCTACAACTTCTAGTTTTTCATTTTTAACCTGTACATTGGTATTAAACTGTTTAACGTTAGGCAAGGTAAATTTAACACATTTGGTTTTTTTCTCGTTCAAGAGTAGGTTATTTGCAGTGAACCATTCAACTACCTTTGAGATCGCAATATTCACGTCGTCATAATTAGTGTCATATCTTTTCACTTTAAATAAAAGTGATGTGTCATCTGCAAATAATACGATCTCATGGGCTTCTTTAACAAGAAAAGGCAAATCATTAATGTACAGGAGAAACAAGAATGGTCCTAAAATTGAACCCTGCGGGACGCCCATACAGACTGTGGACCCAGGTGATCTAGTGCCGTTAACCTCAACCTTCTGGATCCTATTACACAAATAAGATTCCAGAAGCCTAAGTGCATTTCCTCTTATGCCATAGTGATGTAATTTTCTGATTAGAGTCTCATAGTGAACACAGTCAAAAGCCTTGGACAAATCACAGAAGACTCCAAGAGCATCATGTGAATCCTCCCAGGCCTCAAAAATGTGACGAATAAGCTCAACACCGGCATCGGTTGTTGAACGACCCCGTGTGAATCCAAATTGATTAATATTCATAAGTTTATTAGCATAGAAGTGAGTAGTTATTTGACTAAGGATAATTTTTTCAAAAATTTTGCTAAGTACTGGTAGTATTGAAATAGGTCTAAAGTTGGTGGGGTCAGATGTACTACCAGCTTTAAACAGAGGAATTACTTTACTATGTTTCATCAAATCAGGAAACACACCACCATCGACACAACTATTGAAAATAAACACTAAATGTGGAGCAATACAATCTATTATACAATTTATTACTTTTACTGAAAGACCATCAAGGTCCGCAGTCTTTTTCATGTTTAACATTTTAAAAGTTTTAAGAATGTCAACAATTCTTATATGTGAAAAACTGAAATGAACCTTACTTTCGTCTACATTTTGCTTGAGTAGCGATTCAGCGAGAGCGGGAGATGAGCCAAGTGATTGAGTAGTGGAGACTGAAATGTCAGTGAAAAACCTTTCAAACTCTGTAGCAATAGCTACATCGGAAGTTAGGATTTTGTCATTAATATTGAGCTTAAAATCAAACTTGCGAGCCTTAACCCTTCCCGTCTCACTATTAATAATTTTCCAAGAAGTCTTAACGATATTACTACTATTTTTAATTTTGTTTCTAACAAACATAGCCTTCGCCGCTTTACATACACGTTTAAATGTTTTGGAATAAGCTCTTAACATACTCAACAAAAGTTTCAGAATGGTTATATGCTTTCTCACCATAGAGATCATATAGCCTTTCCCTGCTTTTGTGAATTCCCACTGTCGCCCAATCACTAAACTTCAAGGAGTCATTAATTTTTAGCGTCTTGGATTTAAACACAATGTCATATTCTTGCTTAGATAAACTGAGTACAGTTATAAAGTGTGAGAGCGAGAGGGAAGATGATTATGTATCTTCCCTCTCGCTCTCACAGAGTTACGCTTTTAATGTGGCAAGGAAGATTACCGATTGACATTAACACGTTAAAATTTTTTTTTGGCTCGGTTACAAAGAACTTTAAAACACTTTACTTAATTTTCTCTTTTTCTTCAAATCACGAATTTGACATAATCTGATATCTCGTGTGTTTTTTTAAATAAAGACTTCGACTCGCCCACCTTCCTCTCACCTGATGGCCATTTCGTGGTCTATTTAGACTAGATTCTAGAGTGAGATGATTATGTCGTACGTAACGTGTATCGTTGTTTAGGAGAACCTGTTGCTGGAGGTGATGTTCGAGATCCCCGGCTCAGACATCACCGGCGTGCACGTGCACGAGGGCTGCGTGCGGCGGGACGAGCCGCCGCACACCACGCGCCGGGACCACGACACCGACCTCGACGACTGGCCCTCGGTGCGACTACACAACTGTACGTAGCAGACATAGACATAGACAACCGGACGGGACGAGCCGCCGCACACCACGCGCCGGGACCACGACACCGACCTCGACGACTGGCCCTCGGTGCGACTACACAACTGTACGTAGCAGACATAGACATAGACAACCGGACGGGACGAGCCGCCGCACACCACGCGCCGGGACCACGACACCGACCTCGACGACTGGCCCTCGGTGCGACTACACAACTGTACGTAGCAGACATAGACATAGACAACCGGACGGGACGAGCCGCCGCACACCACGCGCCGGGACCACGACACCGACCTCGACGACTGGCCCTCGGTGCGACTACACAACTGTACGTAGCAGACATAGACATAGACAACCGGACGGGACGAGCCGCCGCACACCACGCGCCGGGACCACGACACCGACCTCGACGACTGGCCCTCGGTGCGACTACACAACTGTACGTAGCAGACATAGACATAGACAACCGGACGGGACGAGCCGCCGCACACCACGCGCCGGGACCACGACACCGACCTCGACGACTGGCCCTCGGTGCGACTACACAACTGTACGTAGCAGACATAGACATAGACAACCGGACGGGACGAGCCGCCGCACACCACGCGCCGGGACCACGACACCGACCTCGACGACTGGCCCTCGGTGCGACTACACAACTGTACGTAGCAGACATAGACATAGACAACCGGACGGGACGAGCCGCCGCACACCACGCGCCGGGACCACGACACCGACCTCGACGACTGGCCCTCGGTGCGACTACACAACTGTACGTAGCAGACATAGACATAGACAACCGGACGGGACGAGCCGCCGCACACCACGCGCCGGGACCACGACACCGACCTCGACGACTGGCCCTCGGTGCGACTACACAACTGTACGTAGCAGACATAGACATAGACAACCGGACGGAACGAGCCGCCGCACACCACGCGCCGGGACCACGACACCGACCTCGACGACTGGCCCTCGGTGCGACTACACAACTGTACGTAGCAGACATAGACATAGACATAGACAACCGGACGGGACGAGCCGCCGCACACCACGCGCCGGGACCACGACACCGACCTCGACGACTGGCCCTCGGTGCGACTACACAACTGTACGTAGCAGACATAGACATAGACAACCGGACGGGACGAGCCGCCGCACACCACGCGCCGGGACCACGACACCGACCTCGACGACTGGCCCTCGGTGCGACTACACAACTGTACGTAGCAGACATAGACATAGACAACCGGACGGCTGGGCCTCGGCATGCAGTAACAACTGTAAGTAGCCAGACATAGACACCTGGTTGCCTGGCACTCGGCATGCAGTAACAACTGTAAGTAGTCAGACATAGACACCTTGTTGCCTGGCACTCGGCATGCAGTAACAACTGTAAGTAGTCAGACATAGACACCTGGTTGCCTGGCACTCGGCATGCAGTAACAACTGTAAGTAGCCAGACATAGACACCTGGTTGCCTGGCACTCGGCATGCAGTATCAACTGTAAGTAGCCAGACATAGACACCTGGTTGCCTGGCACTCGGCATGCAGTAACAACTGTAAGTAGCCAGACATAGACACCTGGTTGCCTGGCACCCGGCATGCAGTAACAACTGTAAGTAGCCAGACATAGACACCTGGTTGCCTGGCACCCGGCATGCAGTAACAACTGTAAGTAGCCAGACATAGACACCGGTTGCCTGGCACTCGGCATGCAGTAACAACTGTAAGTAGCCAGACATAGACACCTGGTTGCCTGGCACTCGGCATGCAGTAACAACTGTAAGTAGCCAGACATAGACACCTGGTTGCCTGGCACTCGGCATGCAGTAACAACTGTAAGTAGCCAGACATAGACACCTGGTTGCCTGGCACTCGGCATGCAGTAACAACTGTAAGTAGCCAGACATAGACACCTGGTTGCCTGGCACTCGGCATGCAGTAACAACTGTAAGTAGCCAGACATAGACACCTGGTTGCCTGGCACTCGGCATGCAGTAACAACTGTAAGTAGCCAGACACAGACACCTGGTTGCCTGGCACTCGGCATGCAGTAACATCTGTAAGTAGCCAGACATAGACACCTGCATGCAGTAACCACTGTACGTACCTGTGTTTTTATTTGTTAGCTTTGTTGCCTATTATAATTCCCTAAAATTTCAAATTATTGTTAGGATTCCGTACCCAAAGGGTTTCAACGGGTATCTTTCTATACTCTCCCCCCGTCTGTCAGTGAGTGTATCTCTTCTAAATTATAAATTAAGTATAATGAGGGCGGCTCCCATACAAAGAATAGTTAAAATTGTTTGTAGAGTGTATTAAAAACCCAAAAGTCATAAATTTAAGGGGAGCGCTCCCTTACAAAAAATGTGATTTTGTAGAACAAAATATACAGGGCTTTAGGTAAATCTCTTTCAACCTCTCGGGTTGTTAATCAGTCCATGAAAGTGAACAACTTTTCCCCAATTATAGGTCAAAATACGAAAAAAAAAATTTTAGTTCCCATACAAACTTCATCGGCATATAGCGCATTTAGTATGGGAGATCAAATTTTTTTTACGTATTTTGACCTGTTTCTTGGGGAAAGTTTACCTAAAGAAAGCCCTGCATAGTTGATAGGTCACATACAGGGTGTAAAGGGCAGCTTAACAAATACTGAAATGGGGGAATCTACCCGTAACTATGAGCAGCTACAAGTAATTATTTTTTCCCGGTAATGTCAACGCGCTGCAACGCACCGCGGCCCGCGCCCCCCCGCGCCCGCCGTGTCGGAACACGATGTAAATTGCTGGTTTTCGTGTTGTACGCTGTTAGTGTTGTTTATTAATGCAAAATGGATTGTATTCTAATAAAATTTTAAAGCAGAAAATATTTAAAAACTTGAAAAACATTGGAAAATTTTCCAGAGGAAAATTCCACTGGAAAATCATTTAGAATGATGGTCTGAATTCAGGGTTTAAGTTTTTGCTAAGCTGTCCTTTACACCCTGTATAACGTATTCGTAGACGGTTATCTATACTAATATTATAAAGGGGAAAGATTTGATTGTTTGTTTATTTGTTTGCATTGAATAGGCTCCGAAACTACTGGACCGATTTGAAAAATTCTTTCACCATTAGAAGGCTACATTATCCCCGATTATCATAGGCTACATAATTTTCCCGAATTCTCACGGGAACGAAGTCCCGGACTGAATGCTAGTTTTTTAATAAATGAGTAAATAAAAAGATTGCACCTCAACCTCGTTTGTCTTTTGGTTAATATTATCTGGTAATTCTTCAGGTAGCAAGGTAACTTAAATCAATCAAAACAAATTATAGAACCAATCACGGTAAATTCCCTTATATCTTCCTAGGTGTCGCCTCTCGCAACAGTTACATTGTTTTAAAAATAATCTTTCGACCTTTCCAGACTCTCTATTACCAAGAAGTAGCAGTCATCAATATTAATTGTAAATATTACCACTGGCAACCCAAACAGTTTCAAGTTCTAAACACAAATGTAATCGAACGATATTTTGTAAGTAAATACTGTAGTACGATATTTTAAACTACGGCTGAAGTAAGAATTTTGTCTTTACTATTACGAAATAAGGACAGTGAAAAAATTTACAATATTAACTTGACTAAAACTTTATTTTAAGGGTTCCGTATGCCAATTTTAAATTATAGTTTTTTTAAAATAGTGTTTTAAGAAATACAATTGATCGATAAGTGTGCTGGTGTTAGAATTTAGCTTTATTTATTTACTTTTTTGGTTAATTTTTCAGCTTGAATAACATCCTAAATAATATCGCAACGGTTTAGTTGTCAAAACCATACTTTTTTTTCTTGTTATTTATTTAAGTTTTTCTTTTTTTGCAGAATTTAACTCCATCATCTGCCCAGCCCTCGATCACACAATGCGTGCTGTAAGCTCAGCTATGGTGGTATACTAAAACTCATGTGCTCTAAGTAGAATTTATTCTTACGAAACATCTATCAACTTAAGGAAAATTTTGTAGCGGTACTTATACAATGGTTCAGGTGTTAAAAAATAAACACAATTTCATTTCTCTTAACCAGTAATTTTAGTCTTTTCACATAACTAAAATAGTGTTTATATTGTATTGGGTTTCATATTTAGTTTTTTGAAGTGAAAACTTCTTTATTTTTGAAGTGAAAAATTCTTTATTGATTTGAAAGTCGATGAAACGAAAAAGTGGCAGTAAAAAGAGACAGACATAAATTTAGTGGGAGAAAATGAGATAGTACGTTTGTGAAGGTTTCACTTCTACCACGTGTGAATTGCACACATGTTTTTTTTTTCAATAACGAATAAAATATTCCCTAAAAGAGTAAGCAAACCATCGAATTGTCGTAGAATATATTATTTAAACAGCGCATTGTTAAACTCAAAAGAACGCGTTGTATAAAAAATATAAAAAGAAGAATAAAACACTTGTTATTTATTTTAGTTGTGCGTTAAGACTATTCAATTGAAAAGTTACAGTTATCAATAAATCCGTGTCTGAAATTCAAATATTGCTACCATTGTTAATTAATGATTTGTCACAAGAAAAAACGCGATTACTTTGTCCTAGGTCTAATCAATAAAACTTTAAGGGTTCCTTTGGCCGTTTTGGTACGGAATCCAGAAAAAGACATTGGTGTTAAACAAAGGGTCTGACAAACGGATGAATTCGGATAGAGCCAACTTTGCATGGTATGGCAGATTTGAAAAAATATAAATGGCAACACAAAACGAAACTGCCATCATTGTGGCAGGCCAACTTATTAAATGCTAACAATATATCAACAAAATTTCTGTCCCAAGTTTAAAAGTTCTAGAGAAGCATTCCTTATGACATTAGTTTCGAATGGCTTACATTCACATACTTCAGGATGACAGCTGTTAAAGTGTTGCTGTCATGATTTTTTTTTCCGGTGGACATTTAATTTTACAGCAAAGTTTGCTTTGTCTGACTTTATGATAAACATTATTTAATAGTTTCATTTTTCCGTTTGGATACGGAACCCTGAAAAATTATTGTGCAAAAATAAAAAAATAAGACCGAGCAAGAAAATAAAAAATCATAATTGTGATTGCTAGTAGCATTTTTAGCTAGTTAACTATTATGTAACGTGGTGTAATTTATCCACCGTTACAGAGGTGTCATTTTCCTAATCTAGTTCTCATTTCACACTTACGTGTCTTTTCCAAAAATGTTCTGATATTTTAGTACAGGGCCTGGTATTCCTGATTTCCGCTTCCATTAAAAATCATGAAATTGCGGCCATCCTTCAAACATTAAAAAATAAAATTTACAAAAACGAACTCGAAATATATTTTTGGATAAAAGTTAAAACTTCAAATTTATTATTTTGTATTTTCGCGTCCCTAGAGCTTTGTATTTACTTGATTCTTTGAGTTTTTAGTGCTCTGTAATTTTATCGTATTCATTTCTCCAATACAGGTGATTTCTATCGAACGTATTTAAAAATGAACAAAATTAAAGCTACTTACTTACTGAAAGTGTTAAAACATTAAAGGTTATGTAAGTTATTTAGTTTATTTTTGAAACTCGATAAAATTGATCTGGACTCCTTGTATTAAGATAAAACTATAGAGAAAGTCTAAGCAAACAAATAATTCATGTTTAACCTCCAAAACTTCGAGCGATCGTTTGAAATAGCAAAAGTCAAAGTTGAAATTTAAAACTTTGACCTTGATTATTTTTGGTACTAAAACTTTTAGGAAATGTATCATCATATATTTTGGGTTTTCTTTGTGTCTCATTTATTTTTGTATGTTTCAAAAATGGTAGTTAAATCGTGAATTTTTCAAGATTGCGGCCAGATAAGTAGGTATGCCAATTAAATCAGATGTCCTTTATTTTATACAATGACTGGGTCAACACCTCAACTGCTTGAAAATTCTTTACATAATCATAAGTATTCAATTTAATCAGCCTTAAATTGGGATGTTATTTTCGTAAAAGCGCATAAGTTTATTTGTTTAAAAAAAATAGGATTTGTTTTAAAACTGTCATTGCTATTTTTCTGCTTTTGTTTATCTGAATTCTCTAAAAACGAAAATCAGTAGTTGGCAAATAAAAATATTAAAGATTTTGCAACTGAACTCAAAATGAAAGCCAAACAGGTTAAGTAATTATGAATATAACACAAAATAAAGTGAATTTTCTGTAAGACCGCGCTTTTAGCTACTTAATTTATTTTTGAATAAATTTTTAAAGAGAATACATAACTTATGAACAAACCAGCATTATTAGTGCATTAATATCTTAGTCCAGAATAGCATTTCATAGAGATGTGCCAATTATATTGACTGACAAGTTTACAAAGACCTTTCCTGATCTATTTGCTTACCGGAGGTGCTTCCCCCAAATTATTTTAAACTTTTTTTGCATTTATACAAGAAACTGTTTTTAATCGAAGAAGGAGAAAGTGAATACGAAAATGATTGTCAAAATTGATTAAAATTTAGACAATGACAGCATATCAAATAGCAATTCGTTAATTCATATAGTGTGTTCCGTCGGTGCGTGGGAGTACCAGTGCCTTTATAGGCATTTTCTGGGTTAACTCGCTCAATTGTCGACCTCATCCTTGACCTTATGGTCAAGATTGAGGTCAAGAGTTAACCCATCTTATAAAATAAAAATAAAAAAGTGTGCCACCTTCCTATGTGCAGATATTCTCACATAGATAGGCTAAGTTTTTTGAAGATGTTTCTTTACTATGTCGGTGCGGTCCTCGCATTTCCAGAAATATGCCTATAAAAAGCTGTCATTTATTATACTTTGTCTCATTTTCCGGTTAGTCAGAAGTCATTGTTAACTTGTCATATTAATACCTGTATGTTTCTGTAGAAAATTACATGTGAATATGATTGTACTAATGACAAACGAAATATCCTGTTAATTTTCAAATCGTTCCATCATAATTACAAAATTGTAAACTAATGAAAACACCATTTGGTATATTAAAACCGCTTACCCGCGTAGAACATTTTGCTTTCCCTGAAAATTATTTGACACAATGTGGTCGATGAATTTTTGGTTGAAAAGTTCATTATTGTGTTGTGAAAGCGTTGAAATAATAGTCAGCAGTATGGAAATTGTAACGAAACATATTTCAGACTGTACAATGATCTTATGTTATAGTTCCTTGTTATTTATGTTTAATGTTTGAAAAAAAAATTTAAAAAATGTTGTAGACGCCACGAGCCACCATACAGCATGCTCCTTTAAATGTAAATTACTGTAAATAAGTAAATATTAATAGAAGACATTATACTTTAAGGTTTAAAAATTTGATTCTTTTTTCTATGCCCAAACTAAGTTGTAAGTACGAAAAATTACACTATGTTATAGTTAGAAGAATTTTTTCGGCCGACATCATGAAAATTTGATGCTTTGACATTTTGTTATTATTATACATATTTTTTTAATTTATAAATGTATGGTTGCTATGTGATTATTGTACTTGTTTTTATGTACTTATAGATGTTTATATCGCGATCCACAACTCTGAATTGAACCAGAAAAACCGTAATTTTGGGACATATAATCACATTGCAGCTCAAGTTAAATAGTGTAAGCCTATTTTCAAGTTAAAAATATAAACAAAAACCAAACTTTTTCGTTTTATTTCGACTCCAACACTGAGGCCCGTTCGACTCCAACACTTACAGAAGAAGGCTCAATTCTTGATCTATACTTAAGTATTGATTATCTCTTTCTCTCGCTATCAGAAATGACAAAGACAACTGCTGCGCTGCTACTTAAGTATAGATCTAGAAGAAGTCGAAGTTTGATATTTTTAATATCAAGTCCATGTTTTCAGGGCCTCGTAGGAAGTTCATGTTTCGTCACTAAGTGAGTTTTACTGATAAGTTATTAACTCCTCTGGATCTGGAAAAAATCGCGACTGGGCAGATTCTCAGCGAGACTGATAATAAGCAACTGAACAGTTTTCCAGATAGCGATATCGAATTTAAATATATATTTTTATTCTTTTTTCCTTGATTTTGTTGCTCTTTACTGCGCATAAATGATATCAATTTCCAAAGGTTTGCTTTTTATCCATTTTATAAAGTATGGTAAGGATCAATAAATTAACAACTGGTGTATCATTTGTCTTTTGTTCACTCTCCCAATTCTTATTTTTATTGTTACTTAAAATATTCTATAGTTTTAAGTAAGTACTAACACTTATCTCAATCTTTTCAGGAACCTACTGTTATAATAAAACACCTTTTACTTGTTTTACAGTCCTTTTAATTAGCTATTCAATAATTACAATGCGAGAACACATATTTACGCGCGAAAAAAGATCTGTCAAAAGCACTTATAACCTGTTTTTTCAAAGGGACCGCCTAGTGCTGTTCCACATCGCGTGGACTGATGGTGTTGTACCATTTGTGTCGTCGATAGGTTTATGAAAATCAAAAGGTACAACAACTTGGTCGTCGCTCAGTACGCCGTAAGTAGCTATTGAGCTATGGAAATCGATCTTATTAACTAGAGGTAAGTGCTCCCAAAACTATACATTTAACAAAGTATTTTTCTAACGAAACGCTCACATTAAGTAAGTATATTAATTATATAAAATAAAATATTAAACTACTAACTCTCTTTTGTGGCTAAATTCTTCATAAGTCTTATTCTCCATCACATCTTTTACAATATGTACTAAATCGTACACCTCTTGGTAACTCGTATACAAAGCTGTCGGCGTCAGTCGAATCACGTTTGGATCCCTGTAGTCACCTACTATACCACGTTTCTTCAATGCAAGACTAATTCTATACGCGTCATCGTTTTCTAAGCAAACGTGACCACCTCTTTTACTGTCTTCTTTCAATGTGCCTATACTAAACCCGTATATAAAAAGCATCTTTTCGCACAAGAACATTAAATATGCTGTTATATGCAAGGATTTTCTTCTAATATTCTCCATCCCTGCCTCGAGATGTATTCGTAGGGAGCCTTCCAAACCAGCCATTGACAATAAATTGGGAGAGCCAATTTGCCATCCACTTGCATCTTTCTGCTTCTCAAACTCCTGTCTTAACAAAAATTGGGTCTCTACTTTATTGCCGTACCAACCCGGCAGTCCAGGCATCTTGTCAAAATGCTTTCTATTAATATACAATGCAGACGTCGCACCCGGACCACCATTTAAGTATTTGTAGTTACACCAAACAGCGAAATCAGCGTCAACTGATTTCAAATCTATCTCAACTGCTCCTGCGCCATGACATAGATCCCAACCAATGCATATGCCTCTGTCTTTTGCTGCTTTCGTAATCTTCTTCATGTCTAAAACTTGACCAGTTCTGTAATAAACTAGTGGCAGAAAAACCATAGCAACGTCGTCAGTCATAGCTTGTATAACATCGTCTTCATCAATATATTTTCCTCGCGATTTCACAACTTTGACCGCATCTTTCGGGTCCAATCCTTTCAGTCTTACCTGACCATCAATAGCGTATCTATCAGTTGGAAAGTTTATGTTATCCACCACAATTTTATACCTTTTTTCTGTTGGTTTGTAAAATGTACTCACTGTGATGTGTATGTTGGTCGTAGTTACTTCAGTTACAGCGATTTCTTCAGGATCTGCGCCGACAAGTGGTGCCATAAGCTTTGCCAGATATGCAGAGTACTTCAAATATTTGCATTCTTTAAAGTTCCATATCTTTACGCCTTCTGATTTCCAATGTTCGAGGAGTTCTAATATTGCTTCTTCGGCATCTTTAGAAGCTAAACCGAGAGAATTGCCACACATGTAGATGGTACCCTTCTTTAGATAAAATCGGTTGCGGAAATGGCCCAATTTATCATTGTTGTCCATAGACTTAGGGAACTCGGGGCCTTCTTCAAATTTGCTATTCATTTTGACGAAAGTTCGATTTTTCCTTTTTGAACTCACGGTGTCTGATAACAAGATTTCTTGTGTCCGCGTCGCTTTTAAGATTTTTTGCAAATCGAAGTCACGGCTTTTTTAATTGTCTAATTTTATTAGCGCATTCTTCAGTCCGCTAAATGGATAAATTATATTAAGTTGCAAAAACTATTATGATTTTTGACGAAGAATTACCGTTAATAAAGTCATAACAATGCGAACTTAAGTTTGACACTGATACTGGAATTCAGTTGTTCTTTTTTAAATACAGGGCAGGGCGTTCATTGTTGACGACAACTTGGTAAGGACATTTTAAACACAATAAATGACAGCAGTGACCATGTCGATTGTTTGCGTTAGGACTTTCCTGATTTTAAAATATGTAGGTAGGTACTTAACTAGGTACTTCATACTTATGGATACTTGAATATGTACTTTTAATGTTCTAGGCATTAGCAGTATACTAACATAGATACTTTAATATTATTTGAATGTTCCTCATAAAAATAAAATTAGACCGGTGTTTGAGATGGAAACAGTATGTTCTCTCTACTCATTGTAACTCGCTAATAATTATTTTTGACATCGAAAAGTTTTTATGGCGTTGCATTTTTATGAGTTTGTCACGATATTTTTGCCATTAATAAACTAAAAATTATTACCAACAAACCGTATTTTGTGCAACAACGTAATTTTTACTACCTACTTTACTGAAACCAATAAGTTTGAGTAACTTCCCTATTGATAGATTTTTTACTGATTACGAATTAGTTGATAATTCGATATGATAACATATAAAATAAGTTTTCGTCGTTGGGATTGTTACAAAAACAAATTTTTGTGTAGGAAATGGGGTAACCCGATGCGATGGCCTCGTAGGTACCTACATTATCTAAATTATTTATTAAGGCACTTTTGTATAAACATTCATTTCATAAAGGAAAAAAAATGGATAGGAAAGCTAAATTATTTACATTTTTAACTTTCCTATCTATTGGTTTTTCCTTTAAGTACCTAGGTACAGTCAGAAGCAAAAATATGTACCTATATGTGTATGATTTGACGTGTGGCAAAATCGTTAGTTGATAAACTTACCTACAGCCAGGCAGCGTAAGTTGATCAATTAGCTAAAATTTATTGCGTCAAATAATACGTTTCAACTGCCGTGTATGATTTTACCGATAGTTGATAAACTACCTCGAAAATTGATCAACTCACGACTCTTATTAATTTCCGGCTTCTGACTGTACTTATATTATTTTTGCTTATGACTGTACTTATCTTATAGTAGTTAGCTGTCTTTAGTTCTTTAGCTTCCTAAAATTATTTTGTGCGCTGCTATTAATAAAATGTCCGCCGGCTGGCTGGTACGTAGGCTCCGAACAAAAATGTTAGTTCCCCTTTATTTACACTAACTTATAGCATGGTTACCGAAGTTATATTTGATGCTCTTTAAACACGCTATAATTGCCTAGAATGAATTTATTAAAATGTTAAATGCCGTTTTGTTCGTGTCCTCTTCTGATAATTATAATTACTAAGGTAAGTATTTTGCTTTCTTAAACATAACCAATCAATTAAGTATTAATTTGTTACAGTTCTATTATCTACAGAGTTTCTTGCCTGTTCTTCTCTGGGGAAGACTGCACCTTTGCGAATAGGCGTAGAGTCAGTAGGGTCAATAGAACGAATGCGTATGTATGTATTTAAATCCTTTAATGTTTGTTTGTACGTATTTCATGTAATCTTGACTTGTTTTAAGTGGCATCCTGAATGTTCTATAAAATAAAGATTTTTTCTATTCTATTCTATTCTACAGGGTGAAATTGAAACCATTCAACAAACTTTGAGGGATGAATCTAACCTTGAATAAAAATCAGTTGTTCCATACATTTTGGTTGAGTAGATATTGAACTTTTATATGAAACAGCAGATTTCGATTTTTTAGTAGGAAAGTTGGTCCCATAGAAAAAGTTGTTCGTAATCAATCGGTAGGTTCATTCGTCAAAGTTTGTCGAAGGTTTTCAATTTCACCCTGTAGTTTGCAATGTAGGTACTTACCTAAGGCGCCATCCATATATTACGTCATCGATTATTGCAAAATGTCGACCCCCATAATCATCAAAACCAAAGGACCAACGACAAAAAAAAAATCTAAGTGTGGGCCTTTGAGTGTGTAGCGTTTATTTATTTATAATTTAAGGGAAAACGAAGGCTTGTTTTCATCTTGTTTTGGCTAAAACTAAAAGTAGGCACAGCTTCCAACACTTTTTAAAATTTAAACTTAATAAAATTAGACTAAAATTTAAACTTGCTTGTTAATCAAGTCAAAATTCAAAAATACTTTATTTTCATAGAAAATACAAAGTGCTTCGTGAAAACATAAAAATACATTAGCAAAATCAATATAAATCATTGAGCAAAATAGTGAATTACAGCATTTTTGACTTTGCGCCTATTCGCAAAGGTGCAATCTTCCTCGGGAGAAGAATAGACAAGAAACTCCGAGGGTCGTTCTTTTTAAGTCGATTATATTTTTCTACTTACAAAACAAGTTTCTACTTTCCCAAAGGCGTAGCCCCCCTACTTTCGCAAAATATTAAAATGTTTATTAAGTAAGTACCTAGTGCAAATAAGACCTCTATAAATTTTATCTAGCTGTTATTTAGTTTCGCATTAATTCTAATCCGAATCATTAGGATGTTGAATTTTGTAATAATCGCTATAAAAGTGATAGTATGTTCTCTCTTGAATGAAAATGCGGAAGTAGAATGTATTGGTGGCTAGGTAGCATAGCAATAGTGTACATATAAACAGTTATTTGTACCTACTTACAGAACACAAGTACAATTAGATAGGTCATGTATGTACAGAGGGCCGTACATCAAGTTAACCATGCGTGCAATCTGAGCTGTTGCAATAAGAACGGTTTTTCAAATATATATTTTTTTTATTATAAGATGGGTTAACTCTTGACCTCAATCTTGACCAAGGTCACAGATGAGGTCGACGATGGAGCGAGTTAACCCAGAAAAAGCCTATAAGGCACTCTTACTCCTACGCACTGACGGAACACAGCAAGCTGTTTGGCGTCGGACTTCCGTAGGAGGGTGGTCGCGAACCAGACGGCCGTTTACAAAGCCTACCACACCGCATGAGACCATAAGACGCCATCTCAGATTCAGAACAAATTGAGAAGTGTCGGTCGTTGTCTGGGGTAGATTAATGGGAGGCAGGTCTTTTGTGTTTCCTTAGTCGCCTCTTACGACACCCACGGAAAGAAATGGGGTGGTGT
Organism: Aproaerema taeniolella; assembly: GCA_949987775.1. Lineage (NCBI taxonomy): Eukaryota > Metazoa > Arthropoda > Insecta > Lepidoptera > Gelechiidae > Aproaerema > Aproaerema taeniolella. Next base: position 947,472 of record OX465260.1, on the reverse strand, counting down.
TATTCTCAACCGACCACCACAAGGCAAGAATTGGGGTAACCTGATGTACATCTACCTATGTAGAGATGAGAGAGAGAGAAGGCAGCGCCCGTAGTAGGCCTAAACTTAAAAGAGCCTGTCTGATATGATTAGATACATTTCTTTTTTTTTAAAGATTGGGATAGCTTTTGACCACAAGCTTAGCAAGATCCTCATGGAACACCATGAGGATTTTGCTAAGCTTGGGGTCAAAAGCAGATGTTCGTTCTCGGGTGTTCGTGTTTGCCTTTATGTATGTTCCAAGGGACCCACGACACAAGGGAAACCTTATTGTGGGCCTTTGAGTGTGTATTGTTTATTTATTTATTCATTCGTCAAAGGCCCACTATTAGGTTTCCCCTTGTGTCGTGGGTCCCTTGGAACATACATAAAGGCAAACACGAACACCCGAGAACGAACATCTGCTTTTTACACAAAAAGCTCCTACCGGAAATCGAATCCAGAGCCCATCGATCAAGAAGCTGAAGATAAATATTCAGTATCTTGCCCAGATCCAAATGTACGAAGTGCCATGATAATATTATGTTCTTCGGACCTCAAATAACTTGTCTAATGTTTTAAATTCCGAAATTTGACCACCCTTACCGCTGCCCCATTTAATGAAAACTAATTAAGGCCATATAATATACGTCCGTAATTCTTATTGTTTAAAAAGCTTACCTACGCTGCGAGCACGAAACTGCAATGTGAGTTAAGGACCGGCCACTTAGTCAAAAAAATTTAGAAACCTAGAGTCTTAAAATAGTGCATCCTTATTTCCCATCATCATAGTAAGTGTGCTATTCCTCTCGTCTAAGGTCTTTGTTCAATTTCTTTGATCAAAGAACTGAAAACATACTTAAACGTAGGTAAGGCTGTTCCGCCGCTCTACCAGGGCATTGTCCTAGCCGTCTTTAACAATCTCATGAAGAAAGAAGAAAAGAAAATACCTAGTTCAAGTCCATTACACCCTATAACCTTGACAATAACAAGTTACCTGCCAACCTCCTCCCAACCAAAGTCGGCGTAACCTTGCCTTGTGATGTCATTTTTAGGGTTCCGTTCCCAAAGGGAAAAAACGGGACCCTATTACTAAGGCTCCACTGTCCGTCCGTCCGTCCGTCTGTCACCAGGCAGTTGATAGTTAGACAGTTGAAATTTTCGCAGATGTTATAACAACAAATACAGAATAAAATAAATATTTAAGGGGGCTCCCATACAAAAAACGTGATTTTTTTTGCTCGTTTTTATAGTAAGTCTGTTCGAGGCTGTATCTCACGAACCGCGATAGTTAGACAGTTGAGATTTTCACAAATGGTGCATTTTGGTTTCTGCTTTAACAACAAATACTAAAAAGTAGAATAAATTAAATATTTAAGGGGGCTCCCATATGTACAACAAACGTGATTTTTTAACAAGTCATTTACGTACTTTATTACATTGACATCTAATCAACAACCGTTGCGTAGCAACCCTTTAGTTTTTGTGATCTGTGGTAGCAACACGTCACAGACTAATCTCAAATGAGATTTAAAAACACTGATGGCACAAATGAGTTTGCTTTAACTTAGGGATTCGCAATTATTTGCAAAAATGGAATTATTTTAAATTTTAAAAAATATATATGAAATTGTAATTTAAAGGTATTAATAAATAAAAAATAATTAACTTCAAAATCAGTAATTACGTACATCCCTAAAGGCGCCAACGGTTTTATTTTTAGATACATTTGAAATGGAGCTGAGCATTTATCTATTTTTTTGGATATTCTCTTTATTGAGTATTTGTATGTATGTATGCATGTAAATCCTTTATTGTACAATAAACAATATTTATTATGAAACACTCTGTATACATATTTATATATTTAAAGTATGTATATTATCAGTTACCACGCCCTACGCCTGCTTGATGCCATCAAGCAGAACATAATTGACATTATTAAAACTCGTTGTACAGCAACGAACCTGACGCCGCCGGGATACGTGTAGGTTGTAATTACTTCATGTAAAACTCGATACTTTTTTAATACTTACTCTTAATTTAATTGGCAAATGCAAACTGAGTTAATACGTACTACACAGATTACACCGTAAGTATTGGTTCTCACTGTATGTAGAAATAGTATTTTATGGATTAACAGTTCCTAAAATATTTAAGGGATTTTTTGCTCGTTTTTTATAGAAAGTCTGTCTGAGGCTGTATCTCATGAACTGTAATAGTTACAAGGTTGAAATTTTCACTGATTATGTATTTTGGTTTCTGCTATAACAACAAATACTAAAAAGTTAAATAAATTAAATATTTAAGGGGGTTCCCATACAACAAACGTGATTTTTTTGCCGCTTTTATAGAGGTAATGGTTTTTAAAGAGTTCGACTCGCACTTCGCCGGTTTTGTAGGTAATGGTACGGAACGGAACCCTTTGTGCGCGAGTCTGACTCGCACTTGCCCGTTTTATTTATAATCTATTTGCGTGTTATGTTGATGAGTGTTGTATCAAGTATGTATCTACATCAAACGTCAAATATCAATATCAAATATTTAGACGCATTGATAAGTGTACTAGGTTTGCAAATGTTTTTCACCTCTTGTTTACACTAGAAAACCTGTAATTGGCTTTACAATTAGACCTAAGCTAGCTATTAATTTTACATGTCTTGTAATTAAGCTGTTGGTTTTGTATGTAGGTACAATAGGTACCTAAATAAATAAATAAATAAACCTACGTTTGTATTATGAGTTGTGACAGTTGTTATCTAAATCTCAACATGATCTCAACAAATACAGGTAAAAATATTTGCAAAAATATTGCGGTACAGTGCTGAGCAGAGAATTATCGTTTTAGGGAAACCCAACTGTAAGTGTTTAGGTTTAAAGATTCTTTATTCTCAAGAACAATGTTCACTTACATGAGATATGGCTATATAACAATAGTTTAAAAAAGTGCAAACATTTTCGTTCGTGTCAACAAGACACAGACGTTTTACTATAATCGAACCATACTAATCAAGAAAATTATCAAGAAAATTGTAAATAAGATCTTTATAAGAAAGCACTTCCTGGTAAAAGGGAACAAGTCAGATTATTAAACCAAATTTCAAGCATATTTTTGTATTAATGTATTTAGCTAGGCTGTGTTTGAATGACTCTCGTATTCAATTCTCGTAGGTATCCAAATCTAATTTACAATTGACTAGGAAACCTAGTGTAGTGTATAGATTTATAGTATCTTTGTATAACCAATGTATAATAACGCATTACTCAATATACCTACAAACAGTCTCAAACCATCATCTGGTGTTTTCACTCGTCTCTCCAAGTCCCCACCGTACATGGTCACCCATGCCATATTTGGTTCGGGGTGTCGGTTTCGGAGCGCAGTCGCTAGCACGAGCCGACTTTATTAGTGCGAAGTTAATTATGGACGTTTTAATTGCAAAAATCAGTAAGAAAACATTTTAAATATGGGGAACCAAAGTACCATACCGGCACCAGCACCGCGACCCCGTCATCAAGATATGATCACGCAAATTGGGTACACCAATGAAATCGAGCAACATAACGCGTTTAGAACATTTACGGCATTTATTGGGTGCTACCTATATCTGCTGCTGGTTATCATCGTTGGGCTGCTGGTATTAATTGCGTTGCGATACACGAACGCAAGCTGCAATAAGAGGATCGACAGGAGAAGCCACGCTGTCGTATTCAAGGGAACATAGGCAGTTTAATAGAATAATAGTTGTATAGATCTATAGTATCTATGTATAACCAATGTATATAACGCATTACTCAATATTAAACAGTCTCAAATCATCATCTTGTGTTTTCACTCGTCTCTCCAAGTCCCCACCGTACACCAGTGCTGCCGTGTACAGCTGGAAAAATAAAAACCTCCTTCGTTTTTGGAGTACATAACATCTAAATGCAAATGTAAATATTGGGCAACTCAAGCAACGAAAAGTTGGTCTAGGTACCTATCTTAAGTAAGGGTTGACGATCACAGGTACTTACCAAATATGGATTTTAACTATAATCAAATTACCACGGATGCTACTTGGTTGGTAGGTAGAACCCGAATAACTTTAAAGTTCAAGTGAATAGGCTTCTTCTGGGTGAGCTTGCTACATTCTCGACCATGTCTTCGCTTTTATGCTAGATTGTGGTCAAGAGCGCACCCGTCAATTAAAAACCATCACGGAAGAACTTCAACAGAACTTTTGGAAATACACGGTACGATCCAATCCAAGCTTCCTTAGGGATTTTAAATTAATTACTTACCTAGCGTAAGTTAAGGAAATGAATCAGCCCACAAAATTGTACAGCTTTCCTCAAGGAACATAGGTCGAAAAAATGAAAAAAAATCCACCTCTCCATACAACTTGTGCGATTAACTAGCTCGTTTGCCTTTGTATGGGAAGTCAAATATTTTTTGAAAATTTCATACGGGTTGCAAGGGGAAAGCATTCAATTTCATGGGAAGAATCAACCCTAAAGTTTCACTAACTAACCACAACCCTATCCATTTATGTCCCTTCTGCCCTATGTCCTGCATCTGGACGACCTAAACGAGGCCAATCAAAATGCTATAGAACTGACCATTTATTGGGCCAGTTTGATCTAAGTGTTCACCGACACGAAAAGAAGATCCCAAGCTTCGATCAACTATAAAAAAACTAGATCCCAAGTTAAGAAAAGATATTATTTTAGTCTCTCGCATGGACCCTTCATGGACCTTATAGGTACTTCTTTGAGATAGGTAGTCAGAGCACTTTTGAAAAACTCTTTCAAAGTTGACAATTAGTATCAGTCACTCTTTTGTAAACATGAACAATTTATGCTCATTTGCTTAGCTATGAAATATTTACGCAATTGACCTCAATCATGAAAAGATTTATCACAAATTTGAAGTTCCCCTTACTTACAAATGGAAGAGCAACCTTCATTGAACGCTACAAGCGACAGGGGAGCCAGGCTGTTAGTTGTCAAGAAGTCTATAGGTCAGAGTTCCTCAATGGAATGAAAATGTCTTGTATGAAGTCTGCTGGAGCGCCACTTGCTGCATTCACTATTATGTTTCAGGTAAGGAAAGTGTGAGCCATACTTGTAATTGGAAGGTTTCGGGTTCAAATCCCGTACCAATAAATTCATCTTTTCGGATTTATGTACGGATTTCTAAGTATCATTATTCATTTATCAATATTCATTTCGGATTTATGTACGGATTTCTAAGTATCAATATTCATTTTCGAAAGACGAACGGTCCACCCGCATTTGGCCAGCGTGGTAAACTAAAGCCTAAATACCCTTCGTGTTTCGATGGGAGGCCCGTGCCCCTCGGTGGGGACGTATATATGGGCTGGTAAAAAAAAGATAAGAAAGTCTGACCAGAGCGTTATTTTAGGTTTCACCTTTTCTCTCCTCTTTCCCTTCGGACAATGGCGCATATCATGTCATGCTCAGCGAGACCGACCTGTACTCGTGAAGACCACTCGTACAATGCCAAGATCTTTTGATTAACTCTCGAGCAAGAAACAGTAGGTACTGAATTCTGTTGAGACTACTACGATAATTAGTAATGACACAGCGTCTTAGTGCACAGTTACAGTAACAAATCTGGTACCTACAATTTTTTTTACATTCAATTTAGTGACCGAATGAACTACCGTAAGGTACTATTATATATATTCTGTGTCAGAACTTTCAGTGTATAGAAAGACGATAAGGAATTGAAATTACTTCTTCTGGATGCAGAGAATTGATATTGAACCGTGTGGTGATCGGTTGAGAATAACACCACCCCTTCTCTTTCCGTGGGTGTCGTAAGAGGCGACTAAGGAAACACAAATGAGACCTGCCTCCTAGTAATCCATCCCAGGCAACGACACTTCATTTTTTTCTGGATCTGAGGTGTCGTCCTATGGTCTCATGCGGTGTGGTAGGCTCTGTAAAGCGCCGTCTGGTTCCGTCGGTGCGTAGGAGTACCAGTGCCTTTATGGGCATTTTCTGGGTTAACTCGCTCCATCGTCGACCTCATCTTTGACCTTATGGTCAAGATTGAGGTCAAGAGTTAACCTATCTTTAATTTAAAAAAAAACTTCTTGATTTTAAACCTCCAGGCGGGATCCAGATACGAGTGTGGAGACATGCTGGGAGCGTCACACTACATCCGCATGGCCAGTATAAATACCGGATGTGTCAGCTCCAAATTCATTCGCTCGAGGTTGGTTTTTTAAACACATTTGTTAAAATTCCAATCTCACTAACAGTAAGATTGTAAAAATGTCCAATGTCTTTCTTTTGACTTTGTACCATTTCTCATTCGGAGAAATGGAGCGACTTCAATCCAGGTCCAGATCAGATCTGCCCTCTGTGACCCTGCTAACAGACCTGACCGGTTTTCATTCCGTCTTTAGAAACTGCAGTAGGTAGGTACTTATTAGGGTTTTAATAATAAATAAATAATAAATAAATAAACGCTACACACTGAAAGGCCCACACTAAGGTTTTCCCTTGTGTCGTGGGTCCCTTGGAACACACATAAAGACAAACACAAACACCCATGACCCGAGAACAAACATCTGCTTTTTGCACAAATGTTTTTCCCGACTGGGGATCGAACCCAGGACCCGCCGATCAAGAGGCAGCGTCACTACCACTCGACCAAACCGGCCGCCAAAGTTTTAATTATCTAAGTAGGTATCTACAGCTACTATAAAGGAAAGAAGGTTGAGGTCGTGACGTATCGAGGGATCAATCGAGGGATTAGCGGAGGATAGAGGTGTCTGGCACTTACTCCTCCAACTTCAATTTAAGAAGAGAACAGCTAGGATCTGACATCATCACATTTATTGTGGTTTTGAAGCTAGATAAAACAATTTTCTTTAAATATTCTTCGCACTCTACCAACTTCCTCTCCAAATCCTTCACAATCCAATCTATCCAACTATGGAACAATCTTCCCGAGTCCATAAGACGTTCTCCTTCCCTAGATTCCTTTAAATCCCGAGTCAAAGCCCATTTCCTTCACACTCTCTCCTCTTCCCAATGATTTTTAACCTCTCCTCATAATATAGCAGTATTATATGTATAGGTATTTATATATTATATGTATGTATGTTCTTTTTTGTTATTTAGATGTATTCTTATTTATACTTAGTTTTATGTTACTGTTTAGCATGTATTTTTATTTATTTATTGTTTAATTTAGTTCTAGCCACCACCCGCTTTGCTTTTTTACCTCTCGGAAAATATCCTAACCTAAAGGTTGCCTGGAAGAGATTGCTACCTAAGCAATAAGGCCGCCTTTTTGTACATTATACTTCCTTGACTATTCATGTTAATTTACTTTGTCTGTCCCTGGTGTGCAATAAAGAATATTTCATTCATTCATTCAACTGGAAATCCTCTCGCATTCCGGTTCAAAGATGGTAAAAATCCTTTACTGCTTGAGAAGTCTCGCAATGTGGAGAGTCCACTTTCTTGATTCAATTATTATTTTTCAACCGACTTCAAAAAAGGAGGAGGTTCTCAATTCGACTGTTTTTTTTTTTGTATATTTGTTACGCGATTACTCCGGCAACTGTTGTCCGATTTTCAAAATTCTGAAAGAGTATACTCCTGAAGAGGTCCCATATAAATTTTATCGAAAATGATTCAGCGCTTTAAAAAAAATCAACAAAAACAAAATATACTACAAACTAGAACATCATCTAAATAAATGAATGACATTTCTGTTTGTAGTTATTTGCTAATAGGCATTGTAGTCAGCAAAAAACTAGATATCTACTTTGTGCGAACTGTTGTTGGGATTGAAGTCGGTGACTCATACGTTTTTAACGTGGAAAATTATATCGCATGAATGTGTCCCGCAGAATGTATGTCAAACGTAGCGTCAAGTGGTTTGAGAAACACTTGATGCTCTGCCTACCCCGATAGGGATATTAGGCGGAAGTGTATGTATGTGTATGTGTCCGTAATACAACATAGCTCTTTTCGCTGCGACAGAATTGAATCAGGGGATAATACTACAATTTATTAGACGGCCGGTTTGGTCGAGTGGTAGTGACGCTGCCTCTTGATCGGCGGATCGTGGGTTCGATCTCAGTCGAGACAAATATTTTTGCAAAAAGCAGATGTTTGTTCTCGGGCCATGGGTGTTTGTGTCTGTCTTTAGTGTGTTCCAGGGGACCCACGACACATAAGGGAAAACCTTAGTATGGGCCTTTGAGTGTGTAACGTTTATTTTTTATTTGTTTTTTTAATAAGAGAAGATACTATACCTACATGTTTCAGATACTTACAGCAACGTGGAGCATACATCACCACGTCAGCGGACCGGCAGACTATTTCTTACACCTTGAGATGCGCTGTGTCTGCTTTCGAAGACATCATGTTCCATATACTTGATGCTGGCCCCTTGTAAGCACGTCCATCTTCTGTTGTTATCGATAGTACCCCAATTTGCTACATTGCTGGAGTGCGATATACATTGCTGGTTTTCGTGTTTTACGTTGTTATGATTGTTTTTTATTGCAAAATGGAGTATATTCGATTAAATAATTAAAAATGTAAGCAGAAAATATAAAAAAACATAAAAAAAAATTAAAAAATAATTCAACTGGAAAATCATTCAGAATGTTTGTCTGAGTCCAGGGTTTCAGTTTTTGCTAAGCTGTCTTTTACGCCCTGTATTATTATTGCTACCATCAATACTATTGTTGGGTCTTTTCCAGCTAATTTTTAATTTGATATTATATTTTGTCACTAATCAAATGTAATCGTTCTGTTTTGAAAAGTAACATAAAAATAAACCAATATCTATCTACCAAACTAAAGTAACGTTGTAAGCAACTTATGTTGTTTTTGTAAAGAGATGATAATGAAAAAAAGCAATAAGTATTATAGGAATTTTAAAGAGGTCTTTATTATGTAGAGAGCTTTATAAAACAAAAGAAATAAAGATTTTTATTATTTTTTATGTTTAGCTGCTCGATTTTCGCTATGCAAACTCACAATTTTTTAGGAACGTGGGTATTGATTGAGTGAGTATTGAGTATTGATTGAGTGCAAAATTGCAAATTATTACTCAAAATTAAATAATGATACAATGTTACTTTTGAAGGAATAAACTACTTGACCACGAAATGGATGATCTTCACGAATTGGTTGGTATTGACTTAAACAGGCGTGATCCGCAGCGACACTGCTTCGATTTGATACAGAAGGCTAGCTTTTCCGGTAAGTTCGAGTAATTTTATAAGTATTCTTCTTATCGTGTAGGTATAGATAGTCAACTTGTGGCGAACTTGGCTTACCCTGGTGTCAGACCGCACAATGGCCTCTGACTTGGTTTTAACGACTGTACCTAGTCAATCGACAACAGCCGGGACTGACAGCTTAACGTGCCCTCCGAAGCACGGAAATGCTCGTGGTAAATTGCCACTTTGGTCACCCATCAGGTTCCCTGCCTCTGTGTACGTTGCTTAACCTCACTGATCGGTTGAGAGCTGAGATTTTATAAGTAGTATCAATAGCTTCCACGCTGGACTGGCAGCGAAAGAAAAACTCAGAATGTACCAGCTGCCAACTTTTCCCAGGCATACTGTAGGAGCCAGTTAGTGAGATGCGAGGGTTTCGTTGTATCGGGGCGAAAGGCTGATAACCTATCACCACTCTATTCATGTTCCATCCATCTAATGATCCTCAGAATAATTGTAAATATGGCGACAAAGTGGTTCTCGAACTATATGACGTTCTGCCTACCCTGAAAGAGATTATAGGCGTGGGTGTATGGATGGATGCATCAATAACTTTCGTGCAAATTCGGAAAATGTATATGTACATATATATCTCAACATTCCCAATCCTCTTTGTCTATCTGTACGACAAGTTTAATCCGTTCTGCCATTTTTGCGTTATTGAGTAACAAACACCAATCATTTAAAGATCTTCTTAAATTTCACGTTTATATTATTAGTAGGATCTCGTTTAAATTTTGCGAACCGATCAGGAATCAATTTCTTATTTCTAATAATGTGAAAGTCGAAACGAAATTAAGAGGTATTAGCCACAAAAAGATAGATGAAGACTACTAATTGTCGTAAACAAACATGGCGAGGTCAGATGAAAGTTTGATGGGAATCACGAAGTAGACTTCAAATGATTACGTGAAATAATTCCGTGAAAGCCTTGTCCATTTGATTTTTATTTTATGCTGGTTTTCAAAAGTTATTGTGCTGCATCCAATGTATCATCTTTCATCTTCTGTTTTTGAGCACAACATCAATTGGAAGATGTTCACTGGTAGGCTGAGGCGTCCTCCAACAATCTCCACGTTTATTGGTTCTGTGTGACCCTCATCTACCTACCGACACTGCCTATAAACTTATGGATTCGTCCACGTAGCGTCCAAAATTTACTCTGTACTTTAATTACACAGTAGTTGCAAACATTATCGCTTTTAAAAACAGTTATGAACGTGAAGATAACAGTTTCAGATAAATAATTTTTAGGGAAAGAAATATATTCGGCGCAATTGGGACTTGAACCCACGACCCCACGATTAGATCTCCCGGTAACTCAATTACAATTTTAAGGTAAGCAACAGCAGTATGTCTTTATTTCTAGGGTCCCTCTCGAACTCAATTTACTGCCCGAAGCATCGGATGAACGAAATAAATGGCGAGATTCTTCGGATGTACAGAGACAAATGCTTTAACCCTAATGGGTGCACGGTGGCCACTTATGGGATAGATTTCGAAGATGCCCTGCGAGTCGTCGCTCAAGTTGATTGTGAACAAGATGTAAGCATTCTAAATAATAACGATAGATTGGACTGCGGGCTTAGTTCTCTCGAAGCTTGTAAACCTGTTTTTAAAATTGTAGAACACTCTCCTCGGCAACATCACCCTAGGATATACCTAATTTAGGATTCCCTGGCTGAATGTGATGGTATTGAAACTTTAATCTTTAGAACTGAACAAGTTCCTTCTTTCGTTTTATTGCTCAATGGAAGACTTATCTAAAACAAACAAGGGCTAAATGACAGGATGATATTCGAATCCGAAACGTGGACAATAAAGTCCGTATCACAGAATGCGACTCAGACTTTGTGTAATAGAAATGTGTCTCCAAACATTTGATTCTCATCATTTTACCCGGTCTCCTGCATTCCCCAACATGTTTGATGTTTTTTTTTAGAAAAGAGGAAAAAAATCCGAGTCAGAACCGTGGGCCCATAAATGTGGGGAAGAACGCTATGATATTCCAGGAGATGGCTACATATACGTCGCGCTGGCTGTGCCGGGGGTTCCGATGACTAATTTTGAGTGAGTGAAACTTAATTTTACAATTGTAAATTGTATCCCAAGGCACAGTATAGAGGCATCGAGCATCGATCGTCTTGGGGATCGGACTTGTGGATGAGTACACGAACACAGTCACCGTTACAGTTGTTCTTCTCTGGGGAAGACTGCACCTTTGCGAATAGGCGTAGAGTCAGTAGGGTCAATAGAACGAATGCGTATGTATGTATTTAAATCCTTTAATGTTTGTTTGTATGTATTTCATGTAATCTTGACTTGTTTTAAGTGGCATCCTGAATGTCCTATAAAATAAAGATTTTTTCTATTCTATTCTATTCTATTCTATTCTACACGAACAAGAATTACAACAAACGAAACAACATCGAACAAGAAATAACCCCAAACAGGTATACAACATAAGGTAACAAAAACAAGTAGAAAGAGTGATGTTTACAAAAAAAAGAAATGGAAAAGGTACCGAAAGTTCGGTCTCAAAAGAATAAATGTGTAGTCATGGTTAAACCGAATGGGTATCTACTTACATGATTCAATGTTTGCAAGATCTCCTTTTAGATAAAATCGTGGAGGTCAGATCATTGTAATTACTAGACCTGTGACAAACCCTTACACAGAAACGCTATGAAGAACAATTGAAGGCTTCGATAGTACCTATTAGGAGTCTTTTTTGTCAATTGATCTATATACAGGGTTAATGGGAACTCGACGTATTCCGAGACCCAATTAGAAGGTTGGAATTTTTCTCGTTTTATGTTACATGTCGACGCTGAAGACAAGTTTTTTTTAAACATTCTGTAGATGGACGATTCAAGGTTTGACCGTCATGATATCGCAAATTACAATTATTTGCACTATTGGGCACCGAAGGCGGAAAGAAACTCAACGAAGTTTTAAAAAAATGCGAAAAAAGTGAATCAACTTTATGGGGTGAACTCTACCTGCACCGAGTCAAAAGTGATTTTTGTGATGTAGACCATAAGTTTGTATTGATATTCATACCTTTTTGGATAGCTTATTAAATGAGGAAGTTAGTTTAGGTGTTTGTACACTTGGTGTCATAGTAAAGTTTTGATCTAGGCATCGGTATTTAATCTGTTACAAAGAAAATTGAAAAATTTTGAATCTTCTTTTCGGCTCATGATTTAAAACTGTTAATGAATTTTGGGTGGTAATGACTTTCCTAGCTTTACTAAACTATCAACTTTGAAAAAAGTTAAATGTTATTCCATCCAATAGATAATTATTTTAAAAATTTGGTTAAAATGAGGAAATCTGGGTATTTTCGTGAAAAATCTTAATGTAACGAAATCTCGAAAACTATTAACTTTCGGCCATATATAAGGTGGGTTAAATTTGTTTCATTTTGGCTGCCCTATTACGTCCTGCCAGGAATACGTCGAGTTCCCGTTAACACTGTAGTATATAGCTACACACTCTCTATTAAGTATGTCTCACACACCAGGCAGTTACTTTTCAAAGTTTTTATTTCTCACTTTGGACGAAAAGAGAAACAAACAGTTAATGTCGAGCTGATCCTAAATAAATATGGAGCAGGGCAGGTGAACGATGAAGATACATTAAGGAATGGAGACAGAAATTGGTACTTACAATCCTGATCACTACTGCAATTGCACCATTTTGAAGTAAGTAAGATGGGCTAATATTTTACTAGCCTAAAATTTAACTACTTCCCTTCTTCTATAGTGGCTGCCTCCATCACGCAATCATAGCTTCAGCGATTGGTGCAGGAACAGTTGAAAGAGGGACCCACCGCGCAGACTTCATATCATCAGAACCTCTCGAGTGTTTGATGCCTGGAGCTTATGAAACGGAGTTCAGAGCCTTCAATATCTCCTACCTGGATGCTGGCCTTTTCGGTTCGTTTTTTTTCGTTTCCTTGTGAAATAGGAGTACCTAACTAATTGAAATTGAAAAATTATTTATTCGGACAATTACAATCAATTTGGTGTTAGTCATCGTTTTAGCCATTGTGTTAGTAAGTATAAAAAGAACAAGACTTTAATTTTTTGGCGGATATCCATGCTCAATTAGCAAGACAAATGCCTAGCTCCAGTGAGCTTATATATACTAGAGTAGTAACGTCTTACAAACGATTCTCAGAAATGCATAACCACTTGATAGTTCAAAAGACGTAGCTTTGAAACCGGTATATTACCTATGCCAAAGTAAACTATATTTGTCTCGTTTCTTCCACTGATTAACTAATTACCGGTGAAGTAAGATAAGATAATAGCTGTCCTGAAAACGGACAGAGTTGCCAGTGGTGAGAAATAATTTCCCCAAAATGAATTAATAAATGTATTTAATTACTTTGGTGTGATTAATGTTGTATATTCTGAACAGAATTTAATACAATTTTCAATAGAAACTGTCATAAAACTGTAACGGGAGCGTGTCTGTACATTGAAAATATTTAGAAAAGCTAGTAAACGGTAGGAGATCACGGATTTTGAAATGAAAAATGACAGCTTTTTTTTATTTAAAAAGCTAGCTAAAAAAAAGATCTGAGAAATTTCTATTTACATAGTTACCTTGTTAATGACTCAGATCTTTTTTCCTTAAACTCCCAAGAAAGGGGAAAATTTTAAATCGTTTTACTGGCAACACCGATGGCAAAAATAATGCACGATATATTTATTTTGTTTTCTGATGTAATTTTAGACAATATGATCAAATTTATGCAAATTTACTTGTGAAAAGTAACGCCACTTGCTTTATCATCCTTTTCGGACCGTGATACACAATTTTTAACAGTAAATTTCACCATTTTGAATGACTTTAACGGACCCGTCACGCTCACCTAATGACGTTACATATGCCTGCAGGCATCTACGAAGTGGCAACGCGTCGATGCCGTAAACTGCCACTCTAGTTACGATAAGTAACATATAATATCATTGCCTAGCTCACACCACTTACGCTCACTTGCTGGCAGTCGTCTGAGCTATAAACTCCTTGGCGGTCGGTAATACTTTCGGTCTGAGGATGCCTTTTGGTGGGGCGCGAAGCACGTAGCGAGTAAACTGATTAGCGGTGGCTTGATAATATTCTTCTTCTTCTCTAACTGCTGGCTTGTCTGTGCATGATTAGTGTGGGAGGGAGCGCGGTGCCCCATGAAATGCTAAAGCTAACAATTACTTGCGGCTTCTCAATAGATATTTTACGTAGCTAAATCATTGAGACTTTGAATGATGCAAGTTCCAGTCAAGATCCCAAAGGAGCCTTTTTACTGGAATTTTATCCGCATCGTTATAAATGTAACAACAATTTTTAATTTGATAGGGTTAATGATACGAACGAAGAAACACAGAGTTGAAGAGGCGGTGTTCCAGGCTGCCAAGTTGATGGGAACTCTGCAAGACCTTACCGTATCCCAGATAAATGTCGGCAAACAAAGGCTGAGTGAGTAAATTAAACTGTGTATCTGGTTGTGGCAACAATTACCTATACAGATTTTAATCTACACCAGAGGTTCCCAAACTTATTTTGTCGAACGCCCACTTTGAAAATCAGTTATTTTGTAGCGCCCCCCATTTTTTTTTCCACCTTAAAAACCTCAATAACATATAGAGTCTCGCCTAGCGTTTAATTAAACCTACAAGGTGTCTGGTGACAGAATTCGGATTTAAAATAAAAATAAAATAAAAGATATAAAAACAAGTACTTTCTTAAAAATTATTTCATCCAAATGTCCATCACGTTCTTTAAATCTGGCCTCAGTATTCCGTGCCACTCGCTGAAGCAAAAGTGATAGGATGGCATTAATGTCGAGAACGATATTTTCCTTAAGCGCTGCGTGGTTGGATTGGTTTCGTAAACTTTATTATTGAAGTAACACACAAAAAACCCCAACACAAACAAGCAGATCTGGTGACCTGGGAGACCAAGGAATGTCGCCAAAACGGCTTATCAGTTTTCCAGGGAAGGAATCTTGATGAAGTGCCATGGTCTCTCTAGCAGTGTGAGGGGTGGCGCCAACTTGTTGAAACCATGTGTACGCAGTAAAGGCGAGAAGTTCTCTTAATATTGGCAGAAAATAATCATTCAGCATGCGCTGATAAGAAAAACCGTCCACACTTATTGCTTGCTCCCAATGAGTTTCGAAAAAAAATGGTCTGATTATTCCACTGCTTGATAATGCACACAGCACACCAAATCGTCACATTGGGACTGTGCAAAGGGTGCTGAGACGTGAGTTCTGTCTTTTATGCGACCAATAATGGCAATTCACTTCCATTAAGATGAAAGTGGGCTTCGTAACTCCAATAGATAGTGTTACCGTAAAAAAGCGCTATAATATTGTCTCGCAGAAACTTTTACGCAAATTGTAATCTTTAGGCTTAAGTGTTTGGAAAATCTGAATTTTAAAAGGACGAAATTTAAGATTCTTCTTCTTTATTTCATGCACGATAGTCTTTGGGAGCCTTAGGCAGCCGCTTTCTTGCACACGGATTGACCCGGATTTTTTTCAAGCTGTTTGCTACGAGGTCAATGTTTTCACTGGTTCTGGATTGCAAACGCTCGTTGTTCACCATCACCAGTCCAATGCAACATCGTGATTAAAAATCCGCATAAATGACGAAGCTAATTTACTTTATTGCTCATTTCTTCTGCTTCCCCGACCAGCGGTTTCAGAGAAATTTTAATTTGAAATCCGAATTTTGCCTCCGGACACCCTGTTTATTCTAAACGAGATTTTTCTTACCAGAGAGAGGAATAATAATGCAACTTTACAATATTAACAACAATAGATATACCTATTTTTAAAACGTGTCTTTGGAGGTGGGGACCTCACCTGTGACACTTGAAGACACGAATATTTTTCAGTGTTTGATACCAATTACTTAAGCTATAAATAGCGTTGTGAACGCATTAAAAATAATAAAGTTACAAATCACCCATCGCCCCCAGAAATCACCTCAGCGCCCCCCAATTTTTTCTTGGCCCCTTACCGCCCCCCTCTAGGCCTCCAGCGCCCACAAGGGGGCGTTATCGCCCACTTTGGGAAACACTGATCTACACTAATACATATTATAAAGAGGAAAGATTGGTATTTTTGTATAGGTATTTGTAACGAATAAACTCAAAAACTATTGGACCGATTTCAAAAATTCTTCCACCATTAGAATAATATTATGATAGTCCGTCCGTCCGTCTGTCACCAGGCTGTATCTCACTAACCGTGATAGTTAGACAGTAGAAATTTTCGCAGATGAGGTATTTTTTGTGCCCTATAATAACAAATACTAAAAACCAGAATAAAATAAATATTTAAGGGGGCTGCCATACAAAAAACGTGATTTTTTTGCTCGTTTTTGTAGAAAGTCTGTCCGAGTCCACATCTCATGAAATGTGATAGTTAGACAGATGATGTAAGTATTTTGGTTTCTGCTATAACAACAAATACTAAAAAGTAGAATAAGTTAGTTATTTAAGGGGGCTCCCATACAACAAACGTGATTTTTTTGGCGCTTTTATAGAGATAATGGTTTTTATAGAGTCCGACTCGCACTTGGCCGGTTTTATAGGTAATGGTACGGAACCCTTCGTGCGCGAGTCCAACTGCCACTTGGCCGGTTTTATTTATATCGGACGTCCAGATGTACTGCTGGGTACCATCCTTACCTTGTCGACACCTCGAAGATTCGTATTACTAGTCGTAGCCCAGTGACGCTGAAGCGCTCGTAGACCAGTAGCGCTCGCTGATCTCAACCGATCAGTGAGGTTAAGTAACGTACACAGAGGCAGGGAACCTGATGGGTGGTCAAAGTGGCAGTTTATCACGAGCGTTTCCGTGCTTCGGAGGGTACGTTAAGCTGTCGGTCCCGGCTGCTATAGATTGACTACGTTGTTGAAACAAAGTCAGAGTAGGCAATTATGCGGTTTGAAAATTCTGACACCAGGGTAGCCAAGTTTGCCACACGCTTGACTGTACCTAAAATAAGAAGAAGAAGTATTACTGGTCGATTCTTTTCATACTTTTTAGGTGCACACTGTTAAGGAATAGAATTCTCTGCCTACGTTTGTTTTTTCGAATTTATAAACTTAACCCAAATCCAAAGTTTTGAATAACATAGTTAGTGAAACTTTAGGTAGATATTTATAAGTAGGTACCCTACCCATGAAACTGCACAACTTTCCCCAAGGAACTCATTATAGGTATGAATTTTTCATAAAAATATTAACTTGTCATAATAAAACAAAACAGTCAGATAATCATATAAAATCATCCAGTTTTAGAATGTCATTTTTGTTTTCGTCTTTCTTCCTTAATGATCCTTGGGGTAAACTGGGGTTGGTTCAGTTTAGTGGGTTAATTCACATCCTAAAGTAACGTTAACTAATTTAAAGTTCTCATTTTCAACAGAAGTAGGATGTCTGATCAACGACGGCAAGATTCCCCGGCTGCTTGAAGGCATGGCCCTCCAGTCCGCCGCTGGTCATGCCTGGGACAATACAGAGCAGCTAGTGCAGGTTATCGAAGGAATGCCGGCCGAAACCATTTGGAAAACTGCTGAATCGCTCGCCAAACTGCGTAAGACAGAGCTTCTTAACCGGTGGTCCGCGGACCACTAGTGGTCCCTTCAGGCACCCGAAGTGGTCCGCGAAGCCATCCGAAAGATATAAAACGTGCCAAAGAGTCAATACAAGCATCGAAATTGGCTGGATATGCTTGGGTAGCTTCAGAAGTTAGTAAAAAATACGCAGTCCTAAAAAATCACGTTGAAATTCATATTATATGCTAAAATTATAAATGTGAAACTCTGTCCGTTTATTATGTTTTCATACCTGAAAATACCCTACAGATTTTAATGAATAGGATATACGAAGATAAACATGGACTACATTTTATTCCGAAGTTTTGGATAGTTCCTTTGGGAGCACAATAAAATCGATTTCCACGCGGGCGAAGACGCAGGTGGAAAGCTAGCTTATGATATATTATCTCCAAACAGTTGGTGGTCCATAGCAAGATAGGTATTTTGTAAAATGTCCCCTCATCATTAAAAGGTTAAGAACCACTGGCGAAACAATAGCGTCCTTGGGTTAGCAAGGGTAATAGGTGTCTAGGAATTTCTGCAAACGACGGCGGCGACGGTAAGCTTTCGCATGCAACGAGTGCATTTAACACATACCATCCACATCATATGCTTTTGTTCTAACCTAAAATTTTTGAGCTTTAAGCAAAAAAACAAAATTTAAAGACTTCTGAGTGTCCTCTTTACTTGCAGTCGGGTAAATAGAATAGAATAGAATAGAACTTTTTTACTTTCCCCGGAAACCCATCCCTGAAGTCATTTTGCACCTCTATGATTTTAAACCTAGTTGAAGAGGGTTATTTGCTAAGTAACCTATAATATATTTTTTATTCACAGGCAACTGTATGTCGATGGCCATTGTGGGAGATGCTGAATGTGTTCCGCATCTTAGTGATTTAAATTAACAGTTTTAATATACGATATTAATTTAAAAAATTTGGTACAAATCAGATTTTTAATTTAAATGAATTGTGAACCTACCTACCTACACAATCTTTATTCTTAAAAAAATACGGACTGCCATGACATCCAGATTGGTCGAGTGGTAGTAGCGCTGCCTCTTGGCCATGGGTTCGCTTCCCAGCCAGGGCAAATATTTTTGTAAAAACAGATGCTTATTCTCGGGTCATGGGTCTTCGTGTCTGTCTTTCTGTATGTTCTAAGGGACCTACGCCTACGACCCCAAGGAAAAACCTTAATGTGGGCATTTATTATTATTACCTACTTCATATGTTTGTCTGTAATTAGTAAATACTTAAATGGGACAAAAAATAATTTTATTACGACACTAGTGGTCTTTGGCATAGTTGCTGTGCTGCTTGAATTTTAGTTTCTTACACTAAAGAGTTGATTGACAGTGTAGTGACAAAAATACACAGTGCATGAGACGTATTTTTAAAATGATAGAATTCCAATTCGCATTCGAATTGACAAGATTCGCATGAGAATTGCATACAAATCTTGTCAATATCTGCTTCGTTTGGTATTGTATTGTACTGACCAAGATCGCCGAAGCAGTGCTTTTCACCGTTATGATTCTCCTTAAAAAACCCACCATTGATTTTTACGAAGAACCGTAGGAACTTATACAGAAGTAATACGTCGGAGACATGGCTGTATGGACAGAGATTTCTTTTGCATAACCCGAACGGATTTTATGGATCTTTGGCATGAGGGCTTTTCAAGAAGACATTTAAAAAAAAAAGTTATTACTTATGACGCCAATAGATGGCGCGCATATCGAGTATTATGTCAAAACCAATGGGCGGTTTTCTTTTTGGGTATTAAAAAAAAAGTATTTTCCCAGAGCTCTCTAGATGGCGCTGAACTGACTCCGTTACTAGGTGCCAAAGCCAAAAGGCTTGGAGAAAAACATTGCATCAAATATTCTGAGTTTGTTTTGGCTTTCCAATCATCCTAGTTTTCTCGCGCTTTGTTATAATTCAGTTTTGTTTTTTTCGTTGTTTTCGTAAAATCGTCTAAATACGTATGGTAGACTTGATATTGATGTGATATGACTATAACGTTTCGTTTTATGATCTCAAAATTACGTTCAAGTGAATTAATCAAAAATAATTTAACGTTCCGTTCCTTGCAGTAACGTACATAGTATAGCGCCATCTATCCGGCGACTGAGGAAAAATTTAAAAAAAATAAAAAGAAAATGGGAGGTTTTCTTTTTGGGTATTAAAAAAAAAGTATTTCCCCAGAGCTCTCTAGATGGCGCTGAACTGACTCCGTTACTAGGTGCCAAAGCCAAAAGGCTTGGAGAAAAACATTGCATCAAATATTCTGAGTTTGTTTTGGCTTTCCAATCATCCTAGTTTTCTCGCGCTTTGTTATAATTCAGTTTTGTTTTTTCGTTGTTTTCGTAAAATCGCCTAACTACGTATGGTAGACGTGATATTGATGTGATATGACTGTAAAGTTTCGTTTTATGATCTCAAAATTACGTTCAAGTGAATTAATCAAAAATAATTTAACGTTCCGTTCCTTGCAGTAACGTACATAGTTTAGCGCCATCTATCCGGCGACTGGGGAAAAAATAAAAAAAAATAAAAAGAAAATCCCTCATTAAAAAAAGGAAGTGCCTCCGCTGCCGGTACCGGCAACGACGAAAAATTGGAACGGTTGCCGGAAGTTACTGTCAGTTTCAATTTTTGACGTTTTTGACAGCTGACATGAGTTGATTTTGTGTTCTTATCGGGGTCTGTGCTTTGATGCGTTGGTGATTATCTAAGATTGAATTTGCGAATATTCCTAAATCACTATCGGAAATGTATTACTTACATTCGACTTTTTTGTTCAATTGCAACAGAAGGAACTGCGACAAGTAGGTTTGTTAGTAGCCTAGCCTAACCAACCCGTTAAGGGTTGGTTAGGTTAGGTTAGAACTGCGACCCCCAACGCACGAGCCGAGCGAGCGAAGCGAGCGTGCCGCGGCAGCGGCCGGCGATGTGCCAGAAACGACTGTGGTTGCGTTAAGCGGTCGTCGCAGTTCCGCTCGGTTAGGTTAGGTTGTTTTGTAGGTTTCATATATTTCCGGTAACATATAACATAGCAGCACATCATTGAGTACCTATCTTCTATTATTATTACCTATCATTTAAGTTTTATAATGATTTATATCGTCTATCGGTACCGGCAGCTGTTCTAGGAGCCGGTACCGGCAGCGGAGGCACAGCCTTAAAAAAATACAGATAATGTTGCCAGTGTTACATTTCATAAGTAATTTAGTTATTTTTTGTGAAACTACGAAAATATTGAAATGTGGCGAACTGGTTTTTAGTATATTTTCATCTACAGAAGTTAAAAAAAGGTAACGTTTATAATTTTATGAAACAAAAAATTGACAATTTTGTGTTGGAAAGGGCAATTTTGACAAAAGCTTAAATTAGGTCTGGCAATCTACTCACATCACTTCTTGATATATATATAGGTTCGTTCTTGGCAATCTATGTATTGGCCAAAAGGATTTCAACTGATGGCGCTGTGACTGTGCTATGTCTTATGTCAATGTCAAAATCGCAGTGGTTATCAAAGAGAATGTAACACTGCGTTTTACAGTGGTTATTATTATTAAAGTAAAACGTAACGCATGTTGTAACATATATTCTATGTTTTTGGTTGTTGCCTAGAAACGGTTGTTAGGAAAATTTACTGTCACTATTGTTCTGTGTTTGCTAAAATTATACGTTATGTTGTTTTGATCTTTTGAAATACTGTAGGTACTTCTTCTTGCTAAAAGCTCCTTACATCGTAGAGACTCCTTAAACAACACCACTGCTCTCTTCTAATTTTGTCCTTTAAGTGGTTATGGTCCCTTAATCGCTTCTTAATTTCTATTATGGAGTTGTCAAAAATTAAAGTGGCCAAATTAGATGGCACAAACTGGATTCATTGGAGGTACCGCATGACTGCACTCTTGAGTGGCATGGACGGACTGATGGATATTGTGCTTGGAACAGCAAGGAGGCCTGAAAAGCCGATCGTGAGTGCTGAAGATGCAGCAGCTTCGACAGCTTTGGTCGAGTACAGTAAGAAACTTGCAGATTACGTAAAACTTGAGAGTATAGCTTTACTGTTAATCACTAACAACATTTCGGATGAAACACTTGACAAGGTGATAAGGTTCACAAGTCCTAAGGACGTATGGGATGAATTGCATAGACTGTATGACGGCGATAATGACAACAAGTTATATGAGGTCTGCATGAACTTCTTCCGCATTAAACATGATACGTCTGATGACATTGCAACGCATATTTCGAAATTGAAAAACCAGTGGCACAATCTAAATCGTGAATTCATTAAAACCGAAGAGCGGTCGCTTCCAGAGTTTCTCTTGAATTGCAAGATTTTAGATACATTGCCTGACAAGTTTTGCTCTTTCAAATCGAGCTGGATGCTAATGTCAAAGAAAGATAGGACGGTTGAGAACTTGACAAGTCAACTCTGTGTTTATGAAAAAACTCTTTCTTCGGACAATGCCGGCGGCAGCACAAGCTGTGATGCTCTTATTGCGAAAGGTCGTAAGAAGTTTTTAAAGACAACACAAGAACCGAAGCCAAGCAGTTCAGGCAGAGGAGTGAAATGCTTCATTTGTAAAGAAGTAGGTCATCTTAAAAAAGATTGCCCTAAAAGGAAAGATTCTCCAAAAGGCACGAACATGATGCTTATGCAAATCGAAACTGCAGAAAGCAATGTTGTGGGAAACGTAGATCGCGATGGTTGGTACGTGGACAACGGCGCCACTCATCACGTTACGATGAGAGAGGATATCTTTGAAACATATGAAGTCTTCCGAGCTCCTCATACCGTAACAACAGCTGATGGAAAAATAATTAATGCCATTGGAAAAGGTACTGTCAAAGTAGAAGCCAAAGTTGGTAAGAAGAAGAGCAAATTCTTACTGAATGATGTTTGGTATGTTCCAAATATTGCGAGAAATCTGTTTTCTGTGCTGAATGCACAAGACAGGAATCTTGACAGCGTGTTTGAATCAAGGACGACTACTTGCTCAGTAAAAATCAGCGGAAAGGTTGTTGTGACAGGATCCAGAGAAAGATATGGTGGACTTTACAAGTTGAGAATACACATTGTACCACAATCTACTTCTGTCAATCTGGTGGAAGACCAGTTGCAGCTCTATCATGAGAGACTGGGTCACCAAGATAAAAGACATGTGAAGAAACTGATAGAGAGGGAGTTAAGCTTGAAGATAAAAGATACGGGTGATCTTTGTGAAGGATGTATCTTTGGAAAGGCTCATAGGAGAAAATTTGGTGTCAGGGAAAAGGCAAAAAGTCCCGGTGAAAGAATTCACTCCGATGTATGCGGTCCATTTCCAGCTTCTTACTCCAAAAGTAGGTACTTTGTTTTATTTAAGGACGAATACACACGTTTTCGTTATGTTTACTTCATGAAAGAAAAATCGGAAGTACACAGCAAGCTAGAAAATATGCTGGCGGAAGTTACTACGGCTGGACATAGAGTCAAGGAATTCCTGAGTGACAATGGTGGGGAATTTGATAATGCAAAAGTCCAAAGTGAACTTGCCAAGCGAGGTATTCACCATAGGCTGACGATGCCATATACACCCGAGCAAAATGGTTGCAGCGAAAGAGAGAATCGCACCATAGTGGAGTCAGCACGTGCTATGATGCATGCACATGAAAAACTGTCTGAGCAATTGTGGGCAGAGTTAGTCCATACGGCAGTCTATATTTTAAATAGGACTGGACCGACTTGTGTTGAAGGTAAGAGTCCATATGAACTTTGGTTCAACAAGAAGCCTCAAATTAAACACCTCAGAATAATTGGATCCACTTGTTATGCTCACATCCCCAAACAGAAAAGGAAGAAATTGCACAAGAAGGCGCAAAAATGTTTTTTGATTGGTTATGATGGTGATGACGGCTATCGGCTGTGGGATAAGAGTTCAAACTCTTTAGTTAGGTCGCGAGATGTGACATTCGATGAAAAACCAATAAAATCAACTATTGAAGTTGAGGATGAGGAACAATATGGAGAAATAGAGGTTTCATTTCCAAGTTTAGAACCTCAAGGACCTCGTGTGACTGAAGATCCAGTTATTTCAACGGATGTTGATGCTGAATGTGTCACAGAACCCGAGAATGTTTATTCGCCTGAACCCGATGATTTTCAAGATGCAATATCAGTTAACGGAGAGTCAATTGAATCTAGGGGGGAAGATGACATTGCGGATTTGAATATAGATGCTTATGAGAATGCAGATCTAGATGTTGATGAGAACGTGGATATCGATCGCCTAGCAACTGATAGAGTACTCCGGGATCGAGCGTTACTCAGACGTCCAGAAAGATTCAATGACTTCGTTATGACTACGGTTGGTGAACCAACATGCTATAAAGAAGCAGTTTCCTGCAATGAAAAGGTGCTATGGAGAAAAGCCATGGAAAGTGAAATAGGTTCACTTATGGAAAACAAGACTTGGGTTTTGGCTGCATTGCCAAAAGGTAGAAAGCCTATACCTTGTAAATGGGTCTTTCGTGTCAAGCTAAATGCCGACGGCTCTGTTGATAAGTATAAGGCTAGATTGGTGGCAAAAGGTTTTCGTCAGAAAAAGGGTGATGACTATGATCAGACTTTCAGCCCTGTTGCCAAGATGTCAACGGTGAGAACCGTACTAAGCATAGCTGCGAATGAGGACCTAAAGTTGTGTCAGTTTGATGTCTCAACTGCATTTCTTTATGGAACATTGTCAAACGAAGAAATCTACATGACACAGCCTGAAGGCTATGATGATGGATCAGGAAGAGTATGTTTGCTAAAGAAAAGCTTATATGGACTGAAACAGGCACCTCGCTGCTGGAACAAACGCATTCTAGATTTTTTCAAAGAAGTCGGTTTTGAAGTGAGTGAAGCTGATCCTTGTTTATTCAAACGAGAGAAGGATAACAAGAAGTTAATCGTAGCTCTTTATGTTGATGACGGACTGGTGGTTGCTTCAGAACAAAAATTGATTGACGAATTTTTACACCAACTGAGAGGATGGTTCAAGATCACAACAAAACCAGTGTCCTACTTCTTAGGAATAGAGATAGAAATCAGAGAAGGCGAGATTAAAATACATCAAACATCTTATGCTAAGAAGATTTTACGAAGATTTGGTATGGCAGAATGCAGACCAGTATCAACGCCTATTACCAAAGATGACGTTCTGCAAAAGGACAAAACAGACGATCATATACTGCAGAATTACCGGCAAGTTGTTGGAGCATTGGCCTATTTGATGGTTGCGACTAGGCCTGATATTGCTTACGCTGTAAGTGTAGTTTCTAGGAGTCTGGAGAATCCGACACAGGCAGATTGTGTAAAAGTTAAACGGATTTTAAGATATTTGCAATTTACATTAAACCTTGGCATTGTTTATAAAAGACACTATAAACAAGGAATAATTGAGTGCTATAGCGACGCAGACCACGGAGGAGATTTCAGTACTGGAAGATCGACTTCTGGAGTACTTTGCTTGTACGCAGGTGGTGCTGTCTCGTGGATGAGCCAACGACAAGTGAGTGTTGCGATATCAACAACGGAAGCAGAAATTGTAGCTGCAAGCGAAGCTGCAAGAGAAGCCGTTTGGTTAACGCGACTACTTGGATTTCTTACGGAAATTAAAGGATTGCCAACTTTGAAAGTTGACAATGAAGCTGCGTTGAAACTAGCAGAAAATCCCGAGTTTCATCGACGCACAAAACATATCAGGATAAGACACTTCTTTGTGCGAGAACTAGTGACAGCGGGTGAGCTGCAAATATTGAAAGTTTCGAGTGAATTGCAGCTGGCAGACCTTTTTACAAAGCCTCTTCCAAGACCTAGGCTTCAAAGACTGACTGAAAAAATAGGATTACAACAAGAGAAGGTATTAAAGTAAAACGTAACGCATGTTGTAACATATATTCTATGTTTTTGGTTGTTGCCTAGAAACGGTTGTTAGGAAAATTTACTGTCACTATTGTTCTGTGTTTGCTAAAATTATACGTTATGTTGTTTTGATCTTTTGAAATACTGTAGGTACTTCTTCTTGCTAAAAGCTCCTTACATCGTAGAGACTCCTTAAACAACACCACTGCTCTCTTCTAATTTTGTCCTTTAAGTATTATTCGTTGTTTTGTTTGTGGCTTTGCGATGCTTTGGCGGGAACTCGGCGTGAGCGGTTGCTTTGTCAATTGAATTTTCGTTTTCTGCGTGAAAAAGTTGTTTAATGTGTAATGGTGATAGTGTATTATGCAGTAAATTGACTAAAATTCGTGTAGTGATGAAAAATTCAAGTGAAAACAGTGTTTCTGCTCCGTTTGGTACCGACAAAGGTCCTCGCGGTTGTGCTTCTCGCCGCCAGTTTTCGTAAAACAGACGCTATCCGGTTTTACGCAGAACATGAGGAGCTTAGGGCTTAGGTTAAGTTGAAGAAAGATGATTTTTTTATTGAAGATATGGCTGTATGGACATAGTTTCCTTTGCCTTTCCTGGGCTACGGTCCGAATGACGATTTTGGCGATAACAGCGCGCCAACGCTAACAGCCTGGTCCGAATGGATGACAGCGCTAAAATCGACAAATGACAGTTATCGAATCGGACCAGAACGTTAGCGCGCTTACGGTATTTCTAACCTCAAAATCTTTGTTTACCTTCTGAAGATGCATTTTTTCTGCTCAAGGAGTTTAATTAGTCATTACCCACGCCAATAACAAAGAAAGAAGAACTTTAAAGGAAAACCTTAAAAAAACACATGAAAAACACTTTCAATTTGTTTATTTTGACGTACGTTTGACAGATGTTTGACAGATCGCTCACAGTGATTACGCGTCGAGGCATGGTCGTTGTTAGCGCAAGATGGCGTCGGTGATGACGTCATGAGTGACGTCACTGTCAGCGCTGTGAGCGCGCTAACAGGTCAATCGGACCAATGTTTGAGCGATAATATCGATATTATTGTCATTCGGACCGTAGCCCTGAAAAGGATAAATTAAACAAAAAAAAAAGGCTTTGTGCTCGTTATTGATATTTGGTATCAGTATCAAATGTATTATTATGTTAGGTTGTTAAGCATTACTATTATTAATTTGTTTGATATTTTTTAGTCAACAATGGCTAGTCCATGCGTTGTTCAATTTTGTAAAAATATAGGAAACCATCGTTTTCCTAAAGATGAATTAAGAAGAGATGAATGGATTAGAGCAATAAAGTATATAAAACCGGGATTAACTATAAGAAAAAATTCTTTTATATGTTCATCCCATTTTAGGCACACAGATTTCTCCATAACCCCAACAAATTTAGCAAAAGGTAAGCAAATATTTACCAAGTCATCAGTAAATGTTTGAAGCAGGCAGAAACTAATAGCAAGTGTGTTTCTTTCTTTACAGCACATCCTTCAAAAGTTTTAAAAAAAACGGCGGTACCATCTATATTTTCATGGAGCCAAACATCACAGCAATCTAGTGAAGTGACTCAACAATCCTCATCGCCGTCAACATCAGTGTTGTTTGATCCATCAAAAGCGCAAATAACATATTCTCGAAGTAAGTAAAACATTATTGAAAAACAAAACATTATACTTACCAAATAAATAAATAATACTACAGAATCTCTAAATTGAACAGTCTGAATGGTAAGAACTGTTTAAGTTATATTTTAATTTAGTCCTCAGTATGTCATTTCTAGAGGTATAAATTTATTTACAGCTCCTCCAATTGGATATGTCGAGATACCACCAGTTTTGGAAACCAACATACAAGAGGACATAACTGAAGACCCATTACATCTATCAGGAGATGAAAAAGACCTTGAGGAGCCACAGCTACTGCCAGAATACGAAACTGCCAACAACATTGTGATACCACCACAACCACTCCAAACAGAAAAAAAATATGGAAGACTCGCGAACTCAGCACATATATTTCAAGAGGATGAAAGCACGTATTTTATGGAAATTGGCACTCAATCAGTTCAAACACAAACATCGGAAGTCTGTGTTATGCTCCCACAAGAACTTGATTCTTTAATGCAAAGACAGACCCATAGTGTGACAAGTGGGTTCAGTATTTATGAAATGAAAAACGATGAAAAACGTCTCCATTTTTATACAGGACTAGAAAATTTTCAAAAGATAAAGTTGGTATTCTTCACATTGGGTAAAGGTGTACATAGTTTAAATTATTTTTATGGCCCACCTCCTCATAATATAGATGCCTTAGAGCAATATTTTATTACACTGATTATTCTTCGAAGGCATACAACTTTTGAAGAAATATCAATGTTGTTTAATATTACAGTAAAGCATGTTTATAGCATATTTATAACATGGATTCGATTTATGGCTCTTCAGTGGAGGAATATAGATTTATGGATTGACTGGGAAAATGTTAAAGCATATGCCCCATCTGATTTTAAAGAGAAGTACCCAGCAACTCGAGTAATTATTGATGCTACCGAATGCCCCATAAAAAAACCAAAATTACCTCTTGCACAACAGATAACATTTTCTACTTACAATAACAGAAATACTATAAAATTTTTAATCGGTATCAGTCCTGGTGGATTAATAAGTTACATATCACCAAGCTATGGTGGGTCAGCAACTGACAGACAGATAATAGAAAGAAGCTCAATATTGCATAGGTTTGATTACAATGATGAGATAATGGTGGATAAATGTTTAAATGTGCAAGATATCTTTTTACCTCACGGAGTTAAAGTGAACATGCCAGCTTTCTTTAAAAAAGGTAACCAAATTGGAGCCGAAACATTATCATCCAATCGAAAGGTGGCTAGTAAGCATGTTCATGTGGAAAGAGTTATAGGAATGTTAAAAACATACAAAATACTCACTCAACCAATGAACCAAACAGAAGTTTATCTGTCAAGTGATATTGTTTTTGTTATTGGTATGTTAGTTAATTTCAGGTCAAACATAATAAATAAAAATACTTAGTAATGTAAAAAATGTTTTATTTACTATCTACTTGTATAAAAAATAGTCCAACAGCACTTCTTTGAAACAACTACCATAAAAAGATTTTAAATTTCTTTTCATTTCCTCTATAAAAACGTCATCTCTTTCAATCTTAATGAGGTACGTATCACGCAAAGTAAATACAAAAAAGTTTGCTGTAGTCCTTTGTGTACAAAGTAGTTGGCCCTGAACTTGGTAATAGTAGTCGTGATCTTCCAATAACTTTAGGTTTCCACTTTTTTCACAGAGGTATAAATACGGCACCGTATCTCCGGAAATAAAATCATTTCTTGCGGTGTACGGGCATTTAATTTCTAGTACTTCATTTTTTCCCACTAGTCCATCCGGAGTGATGCCCAGAAATTGATAATCTGGATGGACTATAATACCACACTTTGTTACTGTTTCTCCTGTAAGTTCTGTAATTTTTTTTATAGCGAGTGGCTCATACTTTTTGCCGTGTTTTATGGCAGGGGTCTGGAGATCGCTAGTTTTTGTTAATGATCTTGCTAAGCTGAGTTTGTTTGATTTTTGTTTGCAAATTCTACCAAACATATAACTGTGCAGTCTTAATTTTCTTTCTTGTGTCCAATCTTTTTTATTTAATTTAGTTCTTAATTCAAGATCACTGATTTGGTTTTCATTCAGCATCAAAGAATCAAAAAATATTTCTTCAGTTGTTTTTTCAAAATAATCATGATCTCTAAATAGAGCGCGCTTGTTTGCAGGTTTGAGAATTTGTGATATCGGAATCGTTTTATTCCCATCCCCACAGTAATTTGTTACTAAACTTTTGAAATTTTCTTTGTACTTTTCAATATTTTCCTCCTCTGTTCTGGGGTCAAATTTAATCATGTCTTTCATAATTTTGTTCTTAAATTTCATTGTTAGATCTTGTACCAGAACAGGGTTTCCACTGTATATTTTAGCCGGCTGGTGAAAAGTTTGCAGCATGCTGGTGGTGCTTGTTTTTAATTTCATAGTCTTCGATTTATTAAAATCTATCATTGCAAACAATACCACAATTATGTGTTTGCACTGACCATATGGTCCTGCACCTGCAGCACACTCACATTGCGCTTCTATTATAAAATGATCTTTTGATTTTATTGTAATATTATATGTTATATTCTTTCTCATTTCAGATGCGCATGTTGCTTTTAAATAATAATCGCCATCTTTGTAAGCTGAGCGGCAAGTAATCAAAAAACTTTCTTTATACATATTTCGTGAAGTTTCTATATTTTGACGTTCCGACAAAACGCAAAAGGCTTCCAGATCATCTTCAGTTAATGCCGGCATCGCAGATTCAGAGTTCACATCTCGGAAATTCTCTGGTTGTGGCACAACAATTTTGAAAGCTAATTCAGGTTCATTGATTAATTCTCCAAACAATTTATCATATGCTTCCAATCTGAAACAATAAAACCTACATTTAAATTGTGTCAACATTGGTTGTTCCTATAAAAACATGTAAGTTATAAAGATTTTGCTAAAATAGCTTGTGTATTTCATTACCTTGCCTTGTTGTAAAGCAACTATATTTATTAGACAAATGTTGTTCAAATAGTCAAAATAACTCCGCTTACCTTTGCACGAGCACCGCTTTCTTTCCATTTATTTTAGCATTACGCTTCTTGAGCTCGCATTTAAGGTCTGCCAGTGACCATGAGCCATAGTCTTTGCTCATAATAGCAAACAGTCAATTCCGGTGAGCAAGGTTCCAATAATTCCGTAAGGCGAGCAGGGGTCAATCAGAGAGGCAAGGTTCAAGTTCCATAAGGTCAGCAGAGGTCTTTCAGGTAGGGAGGATCGTCAAGGTACCGTAGAGAAAAGCAGGAAGTCGTTGAAAAATCACCAAAATGCAGAAATACAAAACTCACACAACAAACCAACCGAATGCAATGCAGACTGCAATTTTTTTTTAGATTATTTTGTAGATTACAGTCTTGCCAGACTAGATCCGATCTTTCGCAGAAATTGTCCTTTCCAGCATAAAATTGTCAATCGAAAAAACTCGCATTGCATTTGTTCACTGAAGGATACTATCCCCTTGCAATAACCGGTAGAGATCATCACACCACATCCATATTTAAGTTACTCTATGCACCACATTTCACACATTTCAATATATTCGCAGTTTCTCAAAAAAAAAACTTAAAATCGCCCATGAAATAGGAAATTTCTCTCGGTTTTTCAACATTGTTTTGTTTTCCTTGACATTGACATAAGACTCCAGTGCAGTGCCATCTGTTGTCAACGTTATGAAACTTGTTTTTTTCTTAAGAACTGTCAAAATGAAAACCCCTCTCTGTTTAATGTATAATAGTGATACTTAGTGTTTTATGCAGTAATAACACTGACATAAAGTGTATGGACTAGCAGTCCTCTACAAATTACAGCATTTGTCTCTAGGACGCATTGAAAGTGACAAATTCGCAGGAATTTTGACAAATTGAACGGAACTTGACGCAGTGAATTGTAAACAATTTGAAATATTTGAAAATTTTGTTAAAATTTTAAAGACTAAGTGAATTTTTGTATAAAGTTTTATTAATATTCAATTTTGTGACCATGAGAATACGCTTGGTTTGTAAATATAAACAGAAAAAAGGAGATAATCGGTCAATGTACAAGTATGTTTTTTACCAACTGTTTTATTAAAAAATGTTGTTTTAAAACATCTTAATTCTACTTTATATGATTAGAAATTGTCGGGAAGACATTCCTCTTTTTCGAAGTATACATATAGTAATGTTAAAATGACTATAAAAGATAAAATTTTCGCATTTTCAATTTCGCTTGATTCGCTTGCTTTATTTCGCTAGTGCTTCCAAAGACAGTCGATAAAAACAATGTCGATAGAAACATGTTATAGGTATATTAGTGTAAAATATGTTACGTACAATGGCAAACAAAACCGTTTTTATTTTGTTGAGTACCCATGATTACTTTTTTAGGTTTATGTAGTAGACTACAAAGTTATAGTTTCGCCATATCCGTCTACTTGCAATTTTCTAAGAGACCCTTGATACTACAAAACTGTAATCATACCTTAGTACCTAAGCTTTTCAAGATAACAAGTAATGTTTTAATAATTAGCGCGTCGTTCGACACGCTCTTGAATGATTTTAGATAAATATTTAAGAGTTTACTAATCTTCATAAGAACAGTAAGACAGAATACCTAACCAACCAAATTTCTTACAACATATTTCCAACCGACGAAGTTTTAAAAAAAAATGGCTTCAAAATATGAATGTTTCGAAGAATTGGACATCAAAGAAAAGCCACGAAATATGTTCGAAACATTTTGACCCTAAATGTTTTATAGGAAGTAGGAAATTGTTAAAATTTGGTAGTGTTCCTACAATATTTGAAGAAAATGTTCAAGGTAAAGGTTATACATAAGGGTTACTAGAAACATGTCACGATAGAAACATGTACCAGTTTTGAAAAATTACATACTTTAACTTTTTATAAAGTAACACAGCTATAAATATTATTGTTTTTGAAACTGACGCATTTATTTGTTTTATTTTTCATGATTGTAGTTAATTTACTCCCTTATACATGTTAATTGTTATTTTATCTTTTTACAACTCGAGCATCTGTGGCCCATTTGTTAGTTAAAACAACTTAAAACTATAAATGTTGCATAGGAAGTAGGAAATTGTTAAAATTTGGTAGTGTTCCTACAATATTTGAAGAAAATGTTCAAGGTAAAGGTTATACATAAGGGTTACTAGAAACAAGTCACGATCCCCGCTAAGGGATGGTAGTAGGCTTTATGAACTATTGAATAATATTTCAAAACTGAAAAAAAGAGTACCAGTTTTGAAAAATTACATACTTTAACTTTTTATAAAGTAACACAGCTTTAAATATTGTTGTTATTGAAACTAACGCATTTATTTGTTTTATTTTTCATGATTGTAGTTAACTGCCTACCCCGCTGGGAAATACATATAGTTTGTCGACTAATCGACTTTTGACCTCACTACGTCGAGTTCGGTTTTCTGCCGCTGCCGCCTACAGCGCCAAAATGGCGAAAATCAAATGGTCTCGTTTTTGATTTGACAACAGCCAGTCTAGTGGTATTTAACTTATTTTTTCTATGTCTATGAGTAATAAAATAAAAAATAAAAATAGCCTTTATTATCAACCATTACATTATTCATGCATTCCTTACAGATTTTATTTGTATTTAATTTTTATTATAATTCTTATAGTGCAATAATTGTACTTTACAATAATTATTAAGTATTTCATTAATTTTGACATGCATTATAAATATAATTATGTTTTTATTGCATTTACAAGTTTTTTTTATTTTATTATTATTATTATTATTATTATTTATTCGGATATGTGTTGATTTGCCATTTTGGCATAGGCCTCTCCCAGTGCCTTCCACCTTTCTCTGTCCAGTGCTTCTCTTCTCCATGTTGCTCCAGCTGTGCGTTTTAGGTCATCTTCCCATCTCATTAATGGTCTACCTCTTTTTCTTTTTCCTTCTCTCGGATACCAGACCGTGACATCTTTCGACCATTTATCTCGCTTGCTTCTTAACATATGTCCTGTCCACCTCCATTTCAGTTTATTTATAGTGTATGACACGTCTATCAGTCTTGTTTTTTCTCTAATTTTTCTCAGCCTTATTTTGTCTTGTCTTTTGATGCTAAGGATACTTCGTTCCATGTTGTGCTGGCATACTTCAAGTGTTGATCTATGTTTTTTGGTTAGCGCCCAAGTTTGGCATCCATATGTCAAAGTAGGTAATATACATGAATTGAAGACCTTGCTTTTTAGGTTTAGTGTAATATCTGGGTTCTTCATGACTTCTTTCCATGACCAGTATTTTTTCCAGGCTAAGCATACTCTGTTTTCTATTTCTTTATCAGTTTGGTTGTTTGGAGCAATTATTTGTCCGAGATATGTATAGTTGTCCACATATTCTATTTCTTTGTTATCTATCTTTATGGTGTGTTTTTCTCTATTTGTCATTAGTTTTGTTTTATCTGTATTCATCTCCAATCCAACTTTTTTGCTCTCATGTAATAGCTGTCCTAGTAAAAGTTTTAAACTACTTGCATTTTCAGTGATTAGTATTATATCATCCGCAAACCTTAGATGATTTAGTCTTTTCCCATTGATGTTTATGCCATGTTTATCCCAGCTCAGGTTTCGAAATACATGTTCTAGTGTTGCAGAAAATAGTTTGGGCGACAGAGGATCCCCTTGTCTGACCCCTCGTTTTATTTTAAATTCCTCCCCTATTGATTCTGTTTTTACTTTGGCTGTGGCATTTTTGAAGTTATACTTCTTTAGGCGCGTTATGAAAAAATGATGAGAGTGAAATTTTAAGATGCGCGCGCATCTGTGACACAAAATTAACAGTATGAAGCTAGGCGCGTTATGAAAAAATGATGAGAGTGAAATTTTAAGATGCGCGCGCATCTGTGACACAAAATTAACAGTATGAAGCTGTCTGCTTAACCGGTCAAAGAAGTATAACTTCTCACGCGCGTACATAAGTACACGCACCCATTTTTTTATACACTTTCCTAATGATTCTAATGTATTTCTCGTCTACATTTTGCATTTTTAAGGCCTCCCAGATGTACTCATGTTGTAAAGAGTGAAAAGCTTTGCAGTAATCGACATATGCCAGGTAATAACCTTTGTCGTATTCTGTGTATTTTTCTATAACCTGCTTTATTGTGTGTATGTGATCTACCGTTGAAAAATCTTTACGAAAACCGGCTTGTTCGCAAGGCTGACTTTCATCTAGAGTTTTCTCTATCCGACTGAGAATGATTTTAGCAAATATTTTGTATAGGTTCGACATAAGGCTTATCGGCCTGTAATTAGCTATATCATTCTGATCTCCTTTTTTATAGAGAAGGATAATTGTAGATGTGGTCCATTGTTCCGGTATTTCTTCATTTTCCAGTATTTCGTTGAATAAGTCTCTGATGGTTTTTAATGTAGCTGGTAGTGTACTTTTTAGAAGTTCATTCGATATTTGGTCTTCTCCAGGCGCCTTGTCTGCTTTCTGGGTTTTAATCGCCCTTATTATTTCGCTTTCCAAAATAGGTGGGACGCTATCTTTTCCATGTGGGCTGTCTTCTTCTTCATATGGGTTTGATATTTCTTCCTCTGCTTCGCCTTCTGTTTTGTTGTTGTATAGTTTTTTGTAAAAATTTGTAGCTATTTTTGACATTGTGCTTCTTTTCGTTTTAAGCTTTTTTGTCTTGTTGTCTTTTAGGTTTGCAATCCATGTATTTTGTTCTTGCAGTTCTTTAAGTGATTTTTTTAGTCCTCCTGTTTTCTTTATGTAGTGTTTAAATGTGTTGTTTCTTTTTTCTTTTCGGAACTTTCTTATGTGTTGGTTTATCTTTTTACTAACCTCAGCTATCGATTTTCTGTTTTTGTTTTTATCTTGTAATAGTTCTCTTCTTTGTTGGATTAAATTTCTAGCTTCCCTTCCTAGTTTGTCTCTGTATTTTTTTATGGTAAATAATTTATTAAATTGTTTTAGTTCTTTTTCCAAAAAGTTGTGTTTTTCTTGTATTGTTTCCTGCTTTTGTATTTTTGTCAGTGTTTCTTCCAGATTGTTAATTGTTGTATCTGATATCTTAGGTGGGATAGATTGAGTGTTTGTAATTATATTTTTCCTGCTGATTTTAGGGCATTTCATCCACATTTTCCCTTGTACCAATCTATGATTAGTGTTAAAGTTCAATTGGTTAATTGCCGTCACATCCTGAAACCATTTTGGTTTATTAGATAGAATGAAGTCGATTTCGTTTTTAACTAATCCGTTTGGAGATATCCATGTCCACTTTCTTTTTCCCTTTTTCTTAAACAAGCTGTTCATTATGTGCATGTTGTGTTCTAGAGCAAAATGCACTAGTCTTTGTCCGTTATTGTTGCGCTTTCCAGTAGGGAATGGTCCTATTATATTATCTTCATGTCTGTGTTCTATGTCCTATTTGGGCATTAAAATCTCCCATCAGAATTATGTTTTTATGTGTCTTTTCCATTGCATTTCTTAATTCATTGTAGAATCTCTCTTTATCCTCGTCTGGTGCTACTTCTGTGGGTGCATAGATTTGAATAATTGATGTTGGTGTTTTATGACCGGGTATTGTTATGTTTAGTATCACTATTCTTTCTGAAATAGCGATAAAACCTTCAATGTATTTTTTGAGTTCTATCTTAATCATAAATCCTACACCATACATT
Source organism: Aproaerema taeniolella (assembly GCA_949987775.1). NCBI lineage: Eukaryota > Metazoa > Arthropoda > Insecta > Lepidoptera > Gelechiidae > Aproaerema > Aproaerema taeniolella. The sequence continues at coordinate 911,318 of OX465260.1, read as the reverse complement.
CCAGCAGTCTCTCCTTTGTAGTATAGTATAAATTTGTCGTATTCTTCTATATTTTCACCCAGTCTTCTTACTTCACTTAAGCCTAAAATGTCCCAGTTAATTGTTTCCAATGCATTCTCCAGTTCAAATAAGGATTCTTGGCTTTTCAATGTCCGAGTGTTGAATGTTGATACAAATAAGTTCCTACTAAGTTTTTTACTCTGTAATTCTTCTATCTTGTTCTCTCCGTTGTTGGGTTGGCCGTTGATTTTCTTACTTGGGTTTGAGATTGTTTTTAAGGTTTCTAAAGTTGGCTCTAGCTCTAGGGGATAGTGGTCATCTCTCCCCTCGGGGACCAGCCGGCTTGGGGAGTTTACAGGTGTTTTAGTATGTTGATTTGTACTGTTATTTAATACTTGTTTGGTGAATGTTGATTTTGTTTGGCCTTGATTACTTTTTATACTTGTACTAGTTTGTATTTTCCGGCTCCCGTATTTCAGTTTTTTGGTTGGATGTTATAGTTGTTGGTTTTATGCAGTAAATTGACTAAAATTTCTGTAGTGATAAGAAATTCAAGTGATAAAGTGATAACAATGTTTTTGCTCCGTTTGTTTGGTACCGATAAAGATCCTCGCGGTTGTGCTTCTCGCCGCCAGTTTACGTAAAACAGACGCTTTCCGGTTTTATGCAGAACATGAGGAGCTTAGGGCGTAGATTAAATTATATGTAGAAAGAAGATTTTTCCCTAAAGACATGGCTGCATGGACACAGTTTCTTTTGCCCTTCCCGAAAGGGACAAATAAAAAAAAAGCAACAATACGTCACAGTGACAGTGACAGTCATCGGGATTTTGATTTTTGAGGACATTGATCAGTGGCTGATACTATTTTCACTGACCTCCCACGGTCCGCTTTTTTCACACGAAATACGTTCAGTCATTAGAAAAGAAAGAGATCAAAGATAAGTCCATACAAAAAATGTTTTTTTGTCTCACTCTATAGTTTTACATAGCGCCAAATAACCGAGTTGACAGATGTGTTTTTTCGGTTGTTATTAGTGACGAGTAAAACGAAACAAAAACTAATTAAGTTACTATAACAGCGTCTCGGTCTTTGTCATGAATGATTGTAGAAATCTTTAAAATTGGCCGCAATCTTGTTTGTTTTGGCTATTTCTACTAATACCTACTGCTGGTTCTACTAATACCTACTGCTGATTAAACGGGGCGGCAATTTGAAAAATATAGATATTCTTAGAGGACACATGAGGATACAACAATGAGTATTTTAAGATGTGGAAGCCAGCTGGATTCGACCCTTATCGTATTTTGGAGGTCAAATGTCAACATCGATGATGTTTATTCCGTTATAATGTCTTTTTAGGAATCCAATTGGGAGGGTGTAAGGAAGTGACATAAAAAACAAATCTACACATCATCTGCTTTCTAATGACACCCTAATCATCAAAATCGGTTCAGTAGTTTAGTCAAAAGTTTTTTTTTCCATTTTAGAGGTTGTCTAGATGATTAGGTACCGAATAGTACAAACTTACTGATTGCTGAAAGAAAATGATTTGGTTTGAGAACTAAAAGCATCGGAAAGTATCTTCTACCCTTCATACATACATACATAAGCTCACGCCTTTAATACCCATCGGGGTAAGTAGTGCATTAGGGGTCTTAGAACCACTTGATGCCACGTTTGACATACAATTTTGAAGGTTATTAGATGAACCAATGATGTATAAAGGTGAGAGGTTTTCAGACTTTCGCCTATAAACCTATAATACAACAAAACCTTCGCGTCCTACTTACTGACTTTTGTAGTATGCTCGGGAAGAGTTGGCAGCTGGTACTTTTTAAGTTTTACTTGCACTCCCAGTTCAACGTGGAAGGCTATCTTCTATTTCACTCATTCTGTCGTAGACACGGCAGCACATCCGGCTATACATGTTGTCCTTGACATTCATATTGAAAATGGGTAACCTGACGTACCTACTGTTGTCTGTCATTAAAAGAACGAATTGTTCCAACACTGGTATTGATTCCGAGCTGATATCGCTGGAGCTTTTCAAAATCTTAAACTATCTTCTTCTTCTTATCGTGTAGGTATATTCAAGAATGAGACGAAAACGCTTGTAATAAATTGCCTCTTTTGGTCACCCATCAGGTTTCCTGCCTCTGTGTGCGTCCCTTAACCTCACTGATCGGTTGAGATCAGCGAGAGCCGCTGGGTTACGAGCGCTTCAAGCTTAAACTATAAACTTCTAGAAAAGCTTTCTGGGTGTCGAAAGCAGTCTTCTTGCCCCTGCCATGCCGATACCGTGTCGTCGGCTAGACACAGTGTGGCATCCGTAAAAGGCATGGCATATTCATGGATTAGCTACCAGTTTAAGAATAGGTATGCCTATTCATAAAGTGCATTTTTATGAATAGAATAGAATGTCTGAAACTTTACCCAACACCAAAGGCAATCTATAATTCTTCGGGAGTATTTTGGTTGAATAAATGCAAAGTTTTGTATGGGAGCCAGAGTCCGACTCGCATTTGGCTTTTTGTTGTTACAGCGGTAACAGAAATATATCATTTGTGAAAATTTTAACTGTCTAGCTATATCAGTTCATAAGATATAGCCTGGTGAGTGGTGGGTGACAGATGAACGGACGAACACACCTTTTATACACCCTTTGGATACGGAACCCTAGCAAGTGGCTGTATAATGAATTACTCCTTTGCCAGTGTTATATATAAAAAAGGGTGGCTGTACATTCATGTAATCCTTTGCCAATACTAAAATTAAAAGAAAAGGTCAGTAGCAAAGAGTATGTCACGAGGTCTTTGGCGGGAACTCGGCGTGAGCGGTTGCTTTGTCAACTGAATTTTCGTTTTCGACGTGAAAAAGTTGTTTAATGTGTAATAGTGATAGTGTATTATGCAGTAAATTGACTAAAATTCGCGTAGTGATGAAAAATTCAAGTGATAACAGTGTTTCTGCTCCGTTTGGTACCGACAAAGATCCTCGCGGTTGTGCTTCTCGCCGCCAGTTTTCGTAAAACAGACGCTATCCGGTTTTACGCAGAACATGAGGAGCTTAGGGCTTAGGTTAAGTTGAAGAAAGAAGATTTTTCACTGAAGACATGGCTGTATGGACATAGTTTCCTTTGCCTTTCCCGAAAGGGATAAATTTAACCAAAAAAAAGAAAAAGCGCGGCAACGTTCGAACCGATTAGGCGGCTTTTATAAAACTTATTTTGTAAAAAATTAGTTTATTGAATTTTTGTACAAGAAAAGTAGTACAAATATGGGGAGAAGGAGCGGAAAAAAGCGGAAAAAGAAGGAAGATGAAGATAACAATGATGATTCAGGGTCTGACTCCGAAACCAATTCCGAAATCAACGACGAGGATAAGTATAAAGAATTTCGTTTACCGGATTATGTGAGATACTATCCAGAGGAAGGGGGCAATTTTGAATATGTCGTATTTTTAGAAAGTTCCGTAAAAGATAAACCCATAGGAGACAGAGATATGATGTCTTTGTCAAATGCAATTAAAAGATACAACAAAGGCGTAAAACAATTATTGAGGATCAATAAATACAAAGTAGGGGTGATCTATGAGAGGCCTTCTTTTGCTAATACAGCGTTATCAAACAAAAAGTTTTTAGATTCGCATGGACTGATAGCTTCCATTCCGGCTTCGGCCACAGAAGTAACCGGAGTGATCCAGCATGTACCTACAGACCTGAGTAATGAACAAATTTACACGGCAATTACTAGCACAAAAAATATAGTCTGCGTCAAAAGATTCATGAGGAGAGTAAAAATTGATGGAAAGTTTATTTTACAGCCCACAAAAACCGTATCCCTGACATTCTCCTGTCCCATCCTTCCTGACAGCGTCGACCTGAACAGCTGGCGTTTTGAGGTAAGGACGTATATTCCACCTATAAAACAATGTCTGAAATGCCTCAGATACGGTCATATTGCCAAATTTTGCAAAAACTCAGAGCGTTGCTCCATATGCGGCAGTAACCACAATTACAAAATATGCATTCTAACAGAAAAAGAAGCCACTTGCTGCCATTGCGGTGGCCAACATATTTCCATTTCGAATGAATGTCCAATAAGAAAGGAAAAAATAGAAGACAATAAAAAGAAATATATGCTAAAATCATATTCTGAAGTATTAAATGAGAAATCATTTCCCTTATTAGGGAAACCACGATCCAGTCCCTCTGAACAATTTTTAGCTTTGCTCAACTCTGACCAAATTTTAAATGTTTTGTTACAAACTATTGTAAAGTTGATTACCGAAAACCGTACAAATGACAAAACCATTTGTACAGAAAACATTAAAACTACTTTACTTGAGACTCTCAGAGTTAAACCATCTTAAGTTTTATTTTTATGGATCAGATAAACATAGCCCAATGGAATGCTCAGAGTATTAAAAGTAATCTACTTCATTTTAAATATTTTTTATTAGATAATAATATACATATTGCAATTTTATGTGAAACATGGCTTAAACCTCAACAGTCGTTTAACATCAAAGGTTACAAAATAGCAAGATTAGATTCTGGCAATGATCATAATGGTGTTGCCATTTTGGTTCATGAAAGCTTACAATTTACACTACTTAACACTTATCATGATGACTCATTACAGAATATAGCTATTAGATTACAGTATGACCAAAATAAAGAAATTTCCATAGTGAGTTTTTATAGTCCTGGTAACTGCGTACCACCATTTGACAAGTTTAAACTTTTTAACTTGATTGATAGTTTGCCAGCGCCATTATTTATAGCAGGTTCAATGCCAAACATGCAGCATGGGGTTGTAGAAGTACAGATTTCAGGGGCAGAGAGGTTCTTGAATTCATAGATGATAGTAACCTTGTCCTTTTAAATAATGGCGCCATGACAACAGTAGGTTCCAACAGATGGCAGAGAAATGCTCTTGATTTAACAATTGTATCTTCCACATTAGCTTTAAACTGTGATTGGTCAGTTTATGAGGATCCTTTAGGCAGTTATCATTTTCCTGTAATAACAAAATTTCTTATTAATACCACATATTCAATTGTAGATTCAGTACAGTCACCAATACATTACAACTTCCGTATGACTGATTGGAAAATATTTCATGAACACTTAGATCTTCTATTGCTGGAATTTCATATTGACCAATCAGATCCTTTAAAAGCATATAATGATCTAATAGATATTTTAAATGAAGCCATAAAATTATCTACACCACATAAAAAAACACCAACAAGATCAACTCCTCTTTCAAATTCAAGTACTGGCAGAAAGAAGAGAATTCCTCTGCCTTGGTGGAATCACCAATGTACTGAAGCTGTTCAAAACTCTAAAATGGCATACTTAGAATTTAAACAAAATCCCACTGAGCAAAATTATATAAATTTTAAAAGGTTACAAGCTTTAAAAAAACTTATCTTAAAAAATGTTAGAGACAGCAGTTGGGCAACTTTTTGTGAAAAATTTAACAGAATGACTCCTTTAACTAGAATATGGCAGTTGATTAGAAGATTCAACAAATCCTTTGTATGTACTACCTAATTATATGCTTGACACATCTTGGGTTCATGATTTTTTAAAAAAGTATACTCCAGACACCGTTGAGACTCCTCTTAATTTAAGTAATGATCATATTCCAGCTAATAATTTTGAATATTTGAATAAACCATTTACAGTTCAAGAGTTCATCTCAGCCATTTCTAGTAGAAAGGATACAGCATTTGGTCTCGACGGGATTCCTTATAAAGTATTAAAAAAGTCATCATGGTATGCAAAAGTTAGGATTTTGGAAGTTTTAAATTTATTATGGTGTAAAGCTTTAATACCTGTAGATTGGAAAAAAGATTGCTTGGTGCCCATTTTAAAACCAAATAAAAATAGATATCAAGTTGACTCTTATAGACCAATAGCTCTTACTTCTTGTATGGCAAAAATAGTCGAACAATTGATTAAGCAACGCTTGGAATTTTTTGTTGAGTCAAATCATTTGCTACCTTCAAATCAGTTTGGTTTTAGAAGAGGTAAATCTTCAAAGGAAAGTATAGCTCACCTTCACTTGGACATCTTCAACTCCATGAAAGAAAATAGGATTTTTATAGGTGTATTTTTTGATATAGTAGCTGCGTTTAATAATGTTAATCATCATATTCTTGCATCTCAGCTCTTGAAGTTGGGTATACCTGAAAAAGTTGTTGATTGGATTTTCAGATTTTTGCATGGCAGGGAAGTATATGTTAAAGTTAATAGTCAAGTTATTGGACCTAGATTTTCTTATAAAGGTGTATGTCAAGGTGGAATTCTCAGTCCTTTGTTGTATATTCTTTATATTCATAAACTTAATTTGGTTCTTGGTAATGAAGTAAACAATTTGCAATTCGCAGATGATCTTGTTGTTTATTCGACTAGTCCAAGTTTGGGTCATGTTTCTTTAAAATTAAATACAGCTCTAACAAAGCTGTATAATTACTTTAGTTATTTAAATTTGGACATAAGTTCCGAAAAATCCAAAGTAGTAATTTTCAGCAAACAGTGTTATGACACTACTATTAAATATAATAATATTACATTGCCTATAGTTGATGAAGTAAAGTTTTTAGGTATTATTTTCACATATAACCTTTCTTGGAACAAATATGTAGAATATGTAGTTGGTAGAGCATCTAAAGCATTTAACATTATGAAAACATTAGCTAAATCTGATCCAAAAATTTTACTTATGCTGTATAAAAGTTTGATTCGAAGTCATTTTGAGTATGGTTTCTTGTGCTTTGGTTCTGATCACAAGTTAGTACACAAACTAGATGTTTTGCAAAACAATAATTTAAGATGCATAACTGGAGCTATGAAAACATCACCTATAAATTCCCTTCAAGTTGAGTGTAATATTCCCCCACTAAAAATTAGATTTAAATTTCTTAAGTACAGATTCTTAATTAAGTTGATGTCCCTTTCCAATCATTCATTACTTAAAAAAATTACTTTTCTAATTGAAACTTATAATCCAGGTAATTTATCAAATATCCCTTATTTGCTTCATGATTTCTCTTATATATCAAATATAGATGAGCAATATCAGATTCACAAAAGCAATGATCACTTCATTTGCTATTCTGGACATTATGATAGTAAATTTGAAAGCATAGATATTCATATACAGAAAGATCTTTTAAGAAAGGACAGTGGCGTGCATTCCATACAAGCAGAAAAGCAGTGCCTACCCTAAGGTATTCAAGGAAAATAAAACAAAAATTAAATATATAATGTACACTAACGATCACAGAATCAAACGAATATAAACTTTTACTAAATCACGTTATCTACATTATATTTTTACTGAATTTAAACTTTTTCAAAACAGAGCCATCTATACTAGTTACTAGTGCCGCTCGCCGCCGCCGGCCGCTAGATGGCGAAGCTTATAAGCACTCGTTTGAAATGCCTTTTTTGTTTAAAAATGCTGGCTTCTGATTGGCTGTTTCGCCTCCCCCGCGAAAAATTAACGAACTGATTGTATGGCGAAAAAAGCTCTGCCTATAAAGCGATGCTACCAAATTGAGAAGTGTCAATATTTGGTAAGTTTGGAAGGGCTGTTATAGTTTTTTAATTTTGCGGCATTTTTTTCTTAATGGATTGTTTTTCTTTTGCAAGTACGAACGAAAACTTTTGCAAATTAATGTTTTATCAGTTTATAGTGATTATTAGACATTTGTTTAGGTCAAAATGAGTACCTACAATAAGTTGTGAAAAATGTGGTGATGATGTTTGTTTGCCGAAACTGCGTAATTTTCAAGTTTACCTTTTCAAGAAAAAGTAAACATTATCGCAAAAGGCCGAGTAAGACATTTTAATACTAAAATATAAGACATTCATAATAATTGGCTCACGGGCTATGTGTATACTAACCGCTTATTTTGTGTTCCGTGCATTTTGTTTTCAAACTGTTATACATATAAAAGTTTGGAAGTACAGGTTATTTTGATTTGAATAACCTTAGGTTGTTTTAACTAACATTCTAAAATCTTAATAATTTTCATCACTAAAAGTTCACTGCCTACCCTGCCTAAAATGTCTATGCACGCCACTGAGAAAGGAAGAAGTGTATGAAATGATAGATCAATTTCCAGCCTATAATTGTATATTTACTGATGGATCTAAAGACAATGATAGTGTTTCAATGGCTATTTACTTACCTCATTTGAAAACAGGATACGGATATCGTTTGCCACAAGAAATTTCAATTTTTACTGCAGAATCTTTGGCTGTATTATCTGCATTACAATACATTAAACAATGCACTACTCAAGATTTCAGGAGTTGGTTAATTGTAACGGACAGCATGAGTCTTTTAACAGCACTTCAAAATTGCAAATATGATGTCAGCTCCAATTATTTACTGTATGAGATTAGAGAATTGTATCACAAATTAAAACTGGATGGTTTTTTGATCAAATTTATATGGACTCCTTCACATATTGGAGTGGCTGGAAATGAAAACGTTGACAGATTGGCAAGGGACATTTGTAAAAGTTGCGGCCATGACACCCCTATTAAAATGTTGCTATACCATATTCTGATTTACTACAGAAAATTAAAGTTTCATATCTTAACGATTGGACTCAGGACTGGACAGATACTCTGATAACAAAAGGATCTTGGTACTATGCCATTAATAAAATTCCTGGCCTTGCTCCCTGGTTTACTAAAATGTCCAAGTATCGATGCAGAAAATTCTATACTATTATTTCACGCCTCCGAATTGGACATTGTAACGTTAAAGCCCACCTTCACAGAATGAAAATAGTGTCTTCACCAAAATGCACCGATTGTAATAGTGACTGTGATCAGACCCTGCAACATATATTTTTTGAATGCTCCGCTTATAACTTACAACGCCTTACGCTTACGAGTGAATTACTAAGAATATACAAAAATCCTGAAGCCGTGCCGCGCGACATTCAGGCCTTACTTAGATGCTTTGAGACATATTTGGCCATTTTTAATTTTATAAACTCAACCATAGAAACAGTTTGAAAACTCTTGAAAGTTGCAAGCAATGACTAAAGAGTAAAAGGACAGGAAATTTCACAAAAATATGCGTGCCTGTAGTAAGCACATGCTAGGGTATCAAAATATCGATACTTGTTCAAAGTATCGATAGGTGGTACAGAGTACGGTTACTTTATGATAATTGAAAAATAAGCAAAATCACAGCATTTATTTACATTTATTTACAAATTGTCAATGTGAAAAAAAAGACCAGCTCACAAAGTACCCAGAGTTTATAATTTTACTAAAGCTTTGACAATTTTACGGTGACATTATGTATGTGTTTTATTGTACAATGATCATACAAAAGATATTTTGTTTAAAATAAAAGCCGCCATACAAAATCGTGACACGAGACCGAAGACCGAGCTCGCGCAGGGCTAAGCCCAGAGCGACCACCCTCTCAATTCCATGATGACCGCCATAAAAGGTTCACTCTAAGAGCGAGGCGAGGCAGCAGGCCGAGGAAAACTGCGTATATGGTGAGGCCGAAGGCCAAGCTCTACGTAGAGCGACGCGGAGCGTGACGTTTCACCCAACCTAAAATTAAAGATCTCGGATAAGAACTTTTGCGAACCTGATATTTCGTGTCGTTCAATAGCACCCGAAGAAATTCTTAATACAAAAATGACACTCATGCACGCTATTGAAAAAATCTAGTTATAAAAGTGGAATCTGTTACCAATATTATTAAAAGATACGCAAAAGCTTGCGAATAAACCAACATGTGATCGTCGAGGTTATCAATCTCCTCGAAAAAACAGACAGAGTAAGGAGGTTAAAGAGTGTGTTAGTGTCAATTTAAGCTAGCATTGCAGGCAGCAAGTATTTTTTGGTGACTTATAAAATTAGTAAACAAAACTTAAGCTATTATTTATTCTGTGACTTAAGGATGTGAATCCGCCTTCTAAACTGAACAACTTTTCCCAAGGAACGGGTGGAAATACAATAAATATATATATATAGTATTAGTTGTGTTATTATTAGCATCCACAGACTTTATGTCCGTGCCTTTGTCTAGATTAAGTTTTCTTGTTAATACTTGATTTTTAACTATAATACAATACTTTCCATAGAGGTTTACAATTTATAAATAAGTATAATAAATATATGAATACATAATGTATATAAAATATATATAAACGAGTGACGGTTCTTCGCTGTTGCATTCAGACCTCAAGGCATCTATGATGGCTGTGTCTCGACTTTTGATCGCCATTTTGAGGTTGTAATTGACCACTTTTCCCCTGCCTGCCGTCTCTGCTTCTTTGATGAATCTGCCTAAATGCCTATCGCATCGTTACCATCATCCGCATAATATTTGCAACTGGCGGTATGACGCGATATGGCAACTACAGCATGTGGGATACTGTCGTGTAGCTCTTGCCTGGTCGTTGTAGTACGCACGATCACCACCTTTTCGTACGTCAACCCTTGAGCCTCGTGTATGGTGAGGATGCGTGACCCGGTGCCCGATCCGTATCCCTGGTTTTGTAGAGTTGTCTTTTCTACTTGTGTATGAACAAGATACAGGGTTTCGGACTGGGTTTGATCGATCTGTGCATCTGTATAAGGAGTGCGTACGAAGTTTCGACGAGTAAATGCCACTGTAGACTTCTCTAAGGGCAAATGCTACGTAAAAAAAATATATTTAGCTTCTCCATGCAACTAGAAATTGCCTCAGTATGAGATTTTTTTCCAAGAATTTCATGGATTCCTTACCAAAAAAGAAATAGAAGGCACAGAAATACTTACAATTTGCAAGGTTTTATTAAATGCTGATTCCTCAAAATGTAAAGAGCATAGGTGGAGTACTTTATGAGGTTTCAAATTATCTTTCCCAATAATGTCAAACCACTTACGTCGCAACGCTTCTTTTTTTGGGAACCTGAAAACATAATCAAACCAAATACGTACTAATACTAATAATCCTCTCACTTGGTAATGTAGTTTAAAAGAAAAACAAATTTCTAAGGTAAAATAATCATACAGAATAACATTAATTAAATTAATATATTTTCTAAACGTAGGTAACTACAAAATCTTAGCTATGATTTGATTTCGCCATTTCAGTTTTTAGCAAAACTGTCCCTTTACACCTTGAATACAGAAAGTGATAGTATAGATAATTAAAAACAGCTTCTTATCTTATTTAGCTTAATGTGTCCCACCGCTATTTTAATATAAAAAATATTGTATCTATCACTCGTACAAATATGCTATGTAACTAATACAGAATCATCGATATAAATTCGATAGCCATTATAATAACATCACTAATGTCATTTGTACATAAATTTTTGTTATGGAAAATACTATGTAAAGTTAGCCAGAAAGGTAATTTAGGGTGTAAAAAACGTGAAAACTATAAGATATAATCTTAGTAATAAAGGTTTTAGAAGTATTTTTGGGTTTAATAGGCGTATTTCAACAAAAAAAGGTTACTTACTGATGCACAGTCGTTTGCTTGCTATTTTTGTTAGCCCTGTAGCTGCACTGTTTTACAGAGCACGAAGCCATTTTGCTACCTTCTCATCCAATGTTCTGACACTATACAAAACCACAAAACAACTTCTCCTCAACAAAAAACACAATTTTTCACTAATGTTGCTATTCACTTGACAGCTGAAGTACTCACGAGTGATATGTAAACAAACTTAACAAAAATGGCGGCTGGCCACGCTTCATAAGTATGTATATGTCAAATATTGCGCCTCCATATAAACAAATACTACATACTCAAAGGTTGCAAGAGACATGCAAGAAACTTTGACAAGAAATACAGGATAATACTACAAGAAACACTGGATAAGACCAAAATCACTAAATAAGACAAGACACACTGGATATGACTTTATTTGGATATGACAAACTTGATATGACAAGAAACATTTTATAAGACAATAACAGACATGGCTTCGGCCTTATATTATCTGAGAAAAGAGGGAAAAATTTTGATTATTGACGTGGCTTAGGCCTTATTTTTATTATAAAGAATGGAGATAATAGAAGACGACGGCTGTATGGGTTAAGTTCCCTTTGCCTTTCCCGTGTGGGAAAAAAAGAATTAAAAAAAAAAAATTAACCAAAAAAAAAAGAGTATGTCACTGCGTTTGTCAGTAGAAATCTATGGTAGAAATAGCCTCGTCGAAGTGTGTGTGTGTGAAAATTTAGTCTGTGATGAAAATGTTATAAAATCTGTGAAAAACTTAATAATTATCACAGAAATCTAGAAAATAATATGTCTTCTAATAGTGAGTAGTGAAGAAAATTCGTAAAAATGATGAATTCGCTGCAAAAAACCGTAAAATGTAAGTTTACTTTTCATTTTGAGGTTATGCTTATTTCTGTTCAGATCTTAGACCAAAAACACATTTTCCGTATTGTTTTTCCAGATTTACGGTTGGTAAATATTAAACCAGCGCTGAATGTGGTAAAGGAAGTTAATTCGAGCTTAGTGAAAAATGCAGCGAAGGAGAAATTTGACTTTCTATCTAAAGCAAAAACTATGCAGTTTCTTCCTCGGGGCACCGCAAATGGGGTCACAGACAGGCCTTCCCCACGAGGACCTGTTCCCTTCATCCCTATCGTCAATCCGCGCAGTATTCTCCCTTTGGTGGAGAACTGGAGAAAAGATGAAATAGGTTTGCCAGCATTGGAGAATGAAGAGATTGAAGCAGCCAGACTGATTGTTATCAGAAGGAAGAAAATGAAAAAGCATCAGCGGAGGAAGCTTTGGAAGAGGATGAGGCATCGTTGGGCTAGAGTAAGTAATCCTTACTATCCTTAATAATATTTTAAACATAAAAGTTTGTAAGTATGGATGTTAGTTACTCTTTCACACTCAAACGGCTGAACCAATTTGGATAAAATTTGGTATGGAGGTAGCTGACACCCTGGATTAACACATAGACCTAATAATTTTCTTGAATTCCCACAGTAAAGCTAGTTATTTTAATAAAACCACAAATTGATTAATAAGTAATCCAGTATTTAGTGTTTATTTAGTAGTATGAAGTATCTAACAATGACACGGAAGCTTATTGGTTACAATTCTTAACATTTATTTATTTTGTTTAAAAAATTATTAATTGTCTTAATGAAAGTCCTTCAAATTGTAAAATTCTACTAATTTTATAAACGTAAAAGTTTATCAGGATGGACGCGAGCAGTCGTAGGCCAGGGTTTTGGGAGATCATATTAAATTATTTTATGATATTAAAATAATTAAGGGTTATTATCTTCAATTATCATATTAATAATCTTAGGCAGTGGATTAATACATTTTTCACGATTAGGCCTAGACAAAAGACGTATAATGTATTGAAAACTTCTATGGAAAGAAAGTCCTGGATAGAAAGCTAGTTGTGTATAAAAGTAAAACTTTAAGAATTATATTGCAAATTATGTGGGGTGACTTTAAAGTTGGTGAAGCTTATTGATTCTCCCTAAGCAATGAATCACTGGGTGAAATGGTCTCATAGGAGTGGACTGATCACCCGCCTGTGCCTGACGGGCGTCCCCTCCATAGAAACAATGAATCGCTAACTAATTTAAATAGAACAACCAGGCTACTCATAACTAACCATACTTTAAAATGACTATTAAGTCCAGATATTTGAAGAAAACCACCAAATACTTCATTACGTTTATTTGAGCTCAGGAACAAAACTACAAGTGACAATCAAACATTAAATCTACATGTATCCACTTAATTCATTTTATTAACACAAATAAGCTAAACAAGTACTACCCACAAGTTGTTTATTTATATAACACTGATGATAACTTAGAAAATTCTTAACTATTTCAGGTAAGAAAACGCCGTCGCCAAACCAAAGAGAAAATCTTCCAAAACGGCCTCCTTGCAATGATAAAGGAAGCAAACGAATTCTCTGCCGAAGCTTATGTCAAAGGGAAGCTTGAAAAAGCCAATCACACCCCGCTTCCAACTCGATGGAAGCATAAACGACTGCCACAGTTCATAATCAGGCAACTTCTGGGCATTGATAAGAAGATTAACTATAAACATACTGATGTCTATAAAGCATAGCCTTGTCTTGTTTGGGAACTATGTAATTTATTAAGGAGCTGTAGAATAAATTAGATTTTAATTAAATTATTCTTTATAAATTCAGAACACCTCTAATAATCCTTACTTCCTTACTAATATTGTAATATTATAAACGTGAAAGTTTGTATGGATATATGTTTGATACTCTTTCATTCACGCTTTAACGGCTGAACCAATTTTGATAACATTTTATGGAGGTAGCTGGATGATTAACATATATGCTACATAATTTTCCTAAATTCCCACGGGAATGAAGTCCCAGGCGGAAAGCTAGTCATCTATAAAATCATTTCTGTTGGTCACGTTTTTAGTTTAACTTTTTAGGGAAAAGCGACATCTGTTATGGAAGTAATGAACTAATATAAGAGTTTGGGTGTTGACTGTCTTAGATGGTGCTTCGAAAATGTTATCTTGTAAAAGTTTTAGTACTGAAGGCTAGATGGCGCTAAATACAAATTGGCCGGAGCGCGCAAGTAAACAATTTCTTCAAATAAAATGACTTCGTACTGTAATTATTCCGTGCTATAAGTAATCGCACTTCCGACTATTTCAGAACCGAGCATAATCTTTTGACAGTCCACTGCAGGTCGATAGAAACATGACAAGCGACAGATGTGCGGCAGATTAGATACGCCTCTTACAACATGAAAGTGTAGCCTGTACTTTTAGGTACCTGTACCACAGAATAAATAATAGTACTAACGTACCTGTACCTACATACCCACATACGCTCAGCCTGTAATCCTTATCGGGGTAGGCAGAGCATCAGTGGGTCTAAAGCCAGTTGCTACTACATTAAACATAAATTCTGAGGGTTATTAGATAAAACATAAAGTATAATGGTGAGAAGTGGTCAGCCTTTCGCGCATAATACAGTAAAACCCTCGCGTCTTTTACAGTATGCCTGGGAGCTGACAGTCCAGTGTGGAAGGATAGGTTTCTTTCAAATATTTTGATTGTGAAAGGACATAAAGTTTGAGTGAATAGGCATCTTCTGGGAGAGCTTGCTACATACTCGACCACATCTTCGGTCAAGAACAAACCATTCTCTAATATAAAAAATAAAAACTTGAAACAATCCTACACTAACTGCTGTGTAAAGGCGCCGGCAGCCTAAGTTTAGATTCTATTTTAGTCAAAAACCTTCGATATTGATGCCAATTTGTATAGGACCAAATACTAACTAACTTTACATCCGCGGCTGCGTCTCCGTGTGGCTTGTAGTATGATGTCGCGTGGGCGGGTTCGGGTTCATCAGTGAAACGATAGTAATGTTGAATTTACAGATAGCAAAAATTATCTTTACTGTGGAGTATGTGTTAAGAGAACGAACTAAACTATGAGTGAGTTGACTGGTTAATCAGAGTTCACTCGTTCATTTATTCTCTTGTTCTTCGACTTCAATGATGGACGTGTATTAGCTTCCCAGTGTCAAATAATATATTAATTGATTTAAATGTAACTACTTCGTTTCCTTTGCTCATAGCCTAATTCCCATAGGTTATGGGCCCAGAATGCTCTGTGTGATTTTCGAATATAATATAATATAAAATATATGTGTTGTAAAAATATGTGAAAATTTTTGACGTCTATGTTCTTGCTTTGAACAGTTCAAAATTTGATTTTTTGACAGTTCTGTGTCATTGTAAAAATTGTTGTGATATAAAATTTCTTTAAAATGGAAAATATAAAATCTAAAAGAAATATAAAAGCTTTTAACGGTGAGAAGTACAGCGTTTGGAAATTCCGAATACGCGCGTTACTAACCGAAATTGATGTAATAAAAGTTATTGATCAAGACCCGGTAACATTGGACGAGGAATGGGAGAAGTGCAATAGAATTGCGAAAAGTACTATTGTAGAGTATCTATCAGATTCATTTCTCGGTTTTGCATGTGAAGGTAGCACGGCGAAGGAAATTTTTAAGAGTTTAGATGCTCTTTATGAACGTAAGAGCATGGCAACGCAATTGGCGATTAGAAAGAAGCTTTTAACTTTAAAGTTGCAAGGAGATACAGCACTGCTTAAACATTTTGCTATTTATGACGACTTGCTCACTGAATTGCTAGCAGCTGGAGCAAAATTAGAAGAGACTGATAAAGTAGCACATTTGCTGCTAACACTGCCTACGAGTTACGATGGAGTTGTAACGGCGATTGAAACATTGTCCGAAGACAACTTAACTTTAGCGTTCGTAAAAACAAGATTGTTAGATCATGAAGTAAAGTTAAAAAACGAGTCTTCTGATACTACTGCAAAAGTTCTTCAAGTTAAGCAATATCCGGAGACACATAAAACATCAAATCGTAAAAGGAAGTCTGATAATGCACAAAAACTAACTCACAACCATAATAATAAAAATAATAAAAGAAAATTACAAAATATAAAATGTCATCACTGTGGACGCAGGGGACACATGAGGAACGATTGCTATTTTTTCAAAAGGATGAATAATCAGCTTAAAAATTCAGACAGGACTTTACAGGCGGTTGAGACGAACCAACAGTCAACGTCAAATGATTTTTCTGGATTTGCTTTTATGACCAGTGACGGTGACTACCAAGTTAATGGTCACGAAAACAAAATTACTTTTTTGCTGGATTCGGGTGCTTCCGACCATATAGTAAACAGGGAAGATCTTTTTAGTAATTTCACTTCTTTAACAACACAATTAAAAATTTCTGTCGCTAAAAATGGTGAATTTATTTCAGCCACAAAGAAAGGTTCCATATATGTAACCAGTAATATGGGCATTAAAGGAACACTGGAGGATGTTTTGTTCTGCCATGAGGTTCCTTATAACCTCCTATCTGTTTCCAAGATGCAGCGTGCTGGATTCACAATCATTTTCGGACAAGAGGGTGCCCAAATATGTAAAGATGGTAAAACTATTATGCAAGGTACGTCTTTAAATAACTTAATTGCTGTTGATTTGGTGGCGTCTGTAAATATTAGTCGATCTGTTTCCCAAATAAGCAATGGTAGTGCTAAAAGTTATGAGTTGTGGCATCAACGTTTAGGTCATATTAGTAAACAAAAATTTAAGGAATTAAAAAGTAAACAAATGGTTGAGGATTTGAGTCAAATTGAGTTAGTTATACCAAATGACAGTCTTTGTGAACCATGCATACAAGGGAAGCAGTGTCGACTTCCGTTTAACCGAGCTAAAGATAAAAGCTATATTAACCGACCTCTATATTTTGTTCATTCAGATGTATGTGGCCCTATCACTCCTTCTACTATTGACTACAAAAATTATTTTGTGACGTTTACTGATGAGTTTACGCATTATTGTGTAACGTATTTAATTACGTATAAATCGGATGTATTTAATGTCTTTAAAGATTTTGTTGCAAAAAGTGAAGCTAAATTTAACTTAAAGTTAGTTACGTTGTATTGTGATAACGGTGGAGAGTATTTATCCACTGAAATGAAAACGTTTTGTGTTGAGAAAGGAATCACTTATCATTTGACAGTTCCAAGAACTCCGCAATTAAATGGTGTTTCTGAAAGAATGAATAGGACGATAACTGAAAAAGCTCGTGCCATGTTAAACGGTGCTAAGTTAGAAAAAGTTTTCTGGGGTGAAGCAGTATTGACTGCTGTTCATTTAATTAATATATCACCCACTAAGGCTTTAGGATCGTCAAAAACACCATACGAGCTGTGGCACGGTAAAAAACCTCAATTAAAATATTTAAAGGTTTTCGGTTCCACTGTTTATGTACATAATAAAACCTGTAAAAATAAATTCGATGATAAGTCATGGAAAGGTATTCTTGTGGGCTATGAACCAAACGGTTACAAAGTTTGGAACCCAGAAATCAGTAAATTTGTTGTTGTTAGAGATGTCATAATTGAAGAGACTAATTTTATTGAATCCAGGCCTGTGTTTAAGCCTGAAGAGAATATGCGAAATTCTCGTGACAAAACTGATAATGACAGTTGGTCTAAATCAGTGTCGTTAAAGTCTCGGAGTGATAAAACTGATGAACAAGAATATCCTGAAAAGTTGTGTAAGGAAAACCATGACAAAGCAATCGAATCTGAACAAATAGGTGATTTGAAGTCAAATAAAAATCCGGAAAAGTCAGATAACAGTCTTGAGCTTAGAAGGAGTGACAGGATTAAAGGTCGTGATCCTATTTCTTATAGAGAGACCGATGATTATCTGATGTGTGTTGATTCAGTTTGTAACATACCGACTTCTTTTGAAGAAATTAAAAATCGGGCTGATAGGTCTAAATGGGAGGAAGCCATAAATAGCGAATTGATGTCTTTAACTCAAAATAAAACATGGACAATAGTGCCAAAACCTGATAACCAAAATATCGTAGATTGCAAATGGATTTTTACGATAAAACATGATGAGTTTGGGAAACATTATCGATATAAGGCGCGTTTAGTTGCCAGAGGGTTTAGTCAAGAATATCTTACTGACTATAATGAAACTTTTGCGCCAGTCGCCAGGATTTCTAGTTTTAGATTTATCATTTGTTTAGCAAATCAGTTTAACTTATTAATTCACCATATGGATGTTAAAACTGCCTTTCTAAATGGTTACTTAAAAGAAGAAATCTATATGAGGATACCCGAGGGCGTAAAAAATAAAGGTGATAACGTTTGTAAATTAAATAAGGCATTGTACGGACTTAAACAAGCAGCTCGCTGTTGGTTCGAAACGTTTGAAAAATGTTTGAAAGAAAAAGGTTTCCAGAACTCTTCTGTTGATAGGTGTATTTATGTGTTAGATAAAGGAGATGTGTCTAAGAATATTTACTTAGTTCTTTATGTTGATGATTTAGTAATTGCATGCGCTGATATCCACACGATGGATAATTTTAAAATCTATTTAATGTCTAAATTCGAAATGAAAGATTTAAAAGAGATTAAACATTTTCTTGGTATTAAAATATCTCGAAACGATGACGTAATAACGCTAGACCAAAGTGTATACATAAAAAATGTTTTGAGCAAATTTAAAATGCACGATTGTAATTCAGTTAGTACTCCTTTGGAGAGTAAACTGAACTATGAAGCGTTAAACTCGGACGATAAATGCAGTGCACCTTGCAGAAATGTAATAGGGTGTTTAATGTATATAATGTTATGTACTCGTCCTGATTTAAGTACTAGTGTCAATATTTTGAGCAGATACACAAACAAAAATAATAAAGAGTTATGGCAATGTTTAAAAAGGGTGCTCAGATTTTTAAAAGGAACCGTGGATTTAAAATTAACTTATAAACGATGTGATTACCAAAATATATTGTGTGGGTATGTAGATTCTGATTGGGGTGGTAGTGATACGAGAGACAGAAAAAGTACAACTGGATATTTATTCCAAATGTTTGATGAATGTACTATAACATGGGGTACAAAGAGGCAAACTTCGGTGGCGACCTCATCTACGGAAGCCGAGTACATGGCATTGTACGAAGCTGTTCGCGAAGCTTTGTGGCTTGAGTCTCTAGCGACCAGTATCCATGTTGCAATATCAAAACCGATAATTATTTATGAGGATAACAACGGTTGTATAAGTATCGCGAATAATCCCACAAATCATAAAAGAACTAAACACATCGACATAAAATATCATTTTTCTCGAGAACAAATTGAGAAAAATATAATAAAGTTAATGTATGTTCCTACAGGTATGCAGTTGGCGGATGCGCTTACGAAACCCTTGCCAGTTGTCGCATTTAAACATTTCTCAGAAAAAGTGGGTTTACATTTGTAACTCATTAATTTATTATGTTTAAGAATTATTGATTTTGTTTTGTTTTTAATGAGTGGGTTACATGTTATGTTAAAATGCAAATGCAATGTTTTGTTTGGTTATATGTTGAGATACAATTGAAGTGGCCTGGTAAGGTTTTTCTGGGTTTTTCCTTACCTTTTACAACAAATGTTGGGTCATAATGTATTTAACTCCCAGCACACACTCGGAAGTTATGCATGTCCTAATTAGGTAATTAGTATTATAATTTATTGTGTATAAAGATAAAGTACCGATTAATTTTTGAGGGGGCGTGTTGAATTTACAGATAGCAAAAATTATCTTTACTGTGGAGTATGTGTTAAGAGAACGAACTAAACTATGAGTGAGTTGACTGGTTAATCAGAGTTCACTCGTTCATTTATTCTCTTGTTCTTCGACTTCAATGATGGACGTGTATTAGCTTCCCAGTGTCAAATAATATATTAATTGATTTAAATGTAACTACTTCGTTTCCTTTGCTCATAGCCTAATTCCCATAAGTAATAGGTAATTTCAATTCGTTTTAACGTAGATAGGTAGCCTATGTCAAGATGTTACCTACTTGAACCGAAATTGGTCCATCAGTTTAGGAGATATCAAACTTAATGTCAGACTACTTTCTTGTAACTACAACTAGGTAGGTACTTACTTAATACTATTTTGGTTCCTGCGGTTTATTTTTTGGGGAGAGGAAAATGAAAGAAAACGACCAATTTGTTTCAACGATCTCATTTTATTCGTATTTACTTACATTTAATATATGTACAGTGAGGCAGTAACAGTGTGTCAACAAACCAAACCTGCGGCGCACCGGGGCGAGGCTGCCCCCCGGCAAGGGACATAGCGTGAACCTTGCAGGGAGTTAAACTTGTTTCAGGCTCCTAGTTTCACCCGATTACAGCGTTTTTTATAGTTTTTCTACCTTGAGGATACCAAACGGGTACGGATTCAGGGGTGCTTTGGGGCCCCCTTATAAATTAGGGGTCGTTAGATTAAGGGTTGTTTGTAGTTGACAAACTTATTGTTAATCTATTTATGAATTTTAGTTGACATGAATTAGATATAAAATGCATTCCAAAGCATATACGAAGTGAATAACAATTACTTCTAATGAAGGTCTCTCATTCCTCGCATTATGAATGATGCCGTAGGTTCATAAAATAAGTTGTTAAACATCTGTTTTACAATGTTATATTGACTAGATTTAAAATATGTATAATCTTCTAGTAAACCTCGCCCTGGGTTATTAAAATCTGTTCTTAGGTAAACTTATAAAACCGCATTCTGCATTCCGCGTCTTTATATCTTAAAATGTAGGTACTTATTTCTGTAGTTGCACACCTGCAAGTTTCTTAAGTAATTAGTCAATGTAAAATCACAAATATTTATATATTTATTTAATCTTATTTTATCATAAAATCATTTTGCACTCAATCTAGCCATAAAAACTAAAATATATTTCAATTCCGAGGTAGCAGAATGCAGATCGCGTGGCGGCAAACCGGTGGCTGCAGTAATAAACAATAAATAATTCATAACGTGAGCTATTTACAAATTGTTAAAAAATAATTGCAAATTAAGCGTCTGGGCCAGGCCCGCCGCCGATTTGCCGCAAGTCTTACACCGCAGTCTAACTTAGTTTGCATCTTGGGTCAACAAAACTCTATCAAACTGGAACACGGCACATATGACCACGTGGACCCGAGAAACGCTTTGATACCACCCATGCTTAATGCGAATGAACAAATAAAACTCTGTACACAATTCCAACTTTTGTACTGTACAACAAATTTTGAAAATACTATAATCGGCCCGAGACGGGCGGTTAAATAATTTCGATGTGAATTATTTTATTGAATTATAGCGGCGATATCTTAATGTGTTTTACGGAGACTTTCTTTTTGACAGGATCCTTACTTTTTTTTTCATTTCACAAAAGGATAAACATTTCAAAGGGCTGTGTTCTTGACATCGATAAAAAAATAATGTTATAACCTTTAAGTATCTATCTACAAAGGAGGATGCCCATCAGACACAGTCGGGCGATTGATCCACTTATTTGGGACTATTTCATGAAGTTCCCCACAGCGACGCTGTGTCTTTAAGTAAGTGATGATTATTCACTTAGCGATCAGTGTGGGTTATGTCATTATAATGTACTTAATCCGCAAAAAATTCACGGTTGAAGATCCTGCCAAACACGAAAAATTCGAACCACTTCAAGAATTAGCGATTGGAACTATCTCCGCCGCAAAACACATAGAGCCAGCGTCGATTCAATATCAGTAACAGTAGTTTAATTATTTTATATTAATAATAATCAGTAATATGTACACTATACAAGTGGGGGGCCCCGTCGACCGACTAGTGCCGGCCCCCGCTTATTTACATAGTTTGTTTCCCATAATAATAATAAACTTTAGTACCGATACAAATCGCAATTTATCGACTCAGGTCGTATCACATTGCGGCCCAAAATTTCCGAAAATTTTCGTTTTTCGGTAAAGTTTTCCTTGCTCACTATCTAATCGATATAATACGGAATTTTTACAGTAAATAGTTTTAAACTTAGTTCACTAGCATTGTATGCTTAGCGTTGGACGTGATGTCACTAGAGACGCGGTGGGGGGAGGGGGCGCCCCGCTATTTCACTTCGTCCTCGTCGTGGCACAGCACTCTGGAACAAACGAACATATTATCATATTACGCAGTAGTCGTCCATCAGGACTAATAGGTTGTTGCAGTAAAATTCTGGAGTACCATTAACAAGCCTCTTGTATTAGTTGAGTAAGTACAGTTTCTCCTGAAGGGGCCTAACTTAAAACCAGAGTTATGGCCTCAGCTGTAGCATATGCTGAGGTAGGTCCTATTTGTCATCGCACTACATCACAACTGCTTCAAATTATAATGTACTTTCTTCTGTTTTTTTTATAACGAATGGGTTCGCTCTTGACCACAATTTAGCTTAGGGGCGAAGATGAGCTCACCCAGAAGATGTCTATTCACTAGAATTTCACGTCCGTTCATAATAAAAGACGCAGGCAGAGAATTCCATTCCTTAGCGGTGCGCGATATAAAAGATGGAGAGAAGCGCTCAGTACGGATTCGAGGAATCTCCACAAGGTAGAATGAGCTCGTGCAGCTGTTTTTTTCGTCTTGTGTTGTGTTGCAATGTAATGCGTATTTTTTATCGACTTCAAAAAAGGAGGAGGTTCTATGTTCGACTGTATGTATTTATTTTTATGTATGTTCATTGTTCACCGATTTCTCCGTCAATTATGGACCGATTTTCAAAGTTCTTTTTTTGTTCGAAAGAGTATACTCCAGAGGTGGTCCTATATAAATTTTATCGAAAATGATTCAGCGCTTTAATTTTTTTTAATAAAAACAAAAAAAAAAACTACAAACCAGAACATCATCTAAATAAATAAGTGACATTTTCGGAATTGTTCCGCGCATGTCGCGTCCGCTTACGGCGAGTCCCGCCACGTCGAGCCGCTTTCACAGCGAGTGGCGTTTCTGACGTCATCACGCCGAGCGAAATGTATGAAGTACAGTTAACAAACGAATTTACGTTTTTACGGTAAAATTATGTTTGTATAATATTTTTTTGGTCTTATTTTGTGTTTAAACTATAATGATTTTTCAAAATTTTGGAATTGTTCATTATTTGTTTCTAGCTTTTATTTATTTAAGTAATTATGATAGCCTTTTTTGAAGTTTTGATATTAACGGTTTGATTTTTTGTTTTTAATGTATAAATACATTAAAACAATTATTTTTTTCTGTACATTAAAACATACCATTTGTTATCCGTTTAAATTGTACTAAGTATTTGAATATCGTGTATAACTAAGCGCTTTCAAAATACTACTTACTTTACTTATCTAATTTATTATAATTATCTACCTACTTTAAAAGTAAGTACGACAGACTCCACGATATCTTTAAATATACAAAAGTATTATCTAAAACCTAACGAACAGATTTTTATACGGTTTCCAACAATGAAAGGAGTGTTTTATAAGAAATATTTAAGCAGGCACTGGGGATTGAACTCGATACCTCTCACTTACAAGTCCGATCCATTAGCCGCTGCACAATTTAGTTAGACCATTAGACCACCGATGATAGTGTTTTTTTTTATTATAAGATGGGTTAACTCTTGACCTCAATATTGACCATAAGGTCAAAGATGAGGTCGACGATGGAGCGAGTTAACCCAGAAAATGCCTATAAAGGCACTGGTACTCCCACGCACCGACGGAACACAGCAACCTGTTTGGCGTCGGACTTCGGTAGGAGGGTGGTCGCGAACCAGACGGCCTTTACAGAGCCTACCACACCGCATGAGACCATAGGACGAAACCTCAGATTTAAAAAAAAATGAAGTGTCGTTGCCTGGGATGGATTACTAGGAGGCAGGTAAACCATTCCAGGCAACGACTCTTCATTTTTTTCTGAATCTGAGTTTTCCTTAGTCGCCTCTTACGACACCCACGGAAAGAGATGGGGTGGTGTTATTCTCAACCGATCACCACACGGAGTGTTTATTATCGTAGTGCTAAAAATATTTTTTACATGTACTTTTTGACAAAAACTACACTGTTTAATTATTCGTAGGACACACAATAATCAATGTTGCATCTTAGACTGTTCTATGGTCGACATTACACACAATCCGTGCAGTATTCTATAAGTCTTGCGATATAGTAGCAACCAAGAAGATCCATCCATCCATGCGCTCACGTCTATAATGCCTAACGGGGTAGACAGAGCATCAATAATTCTAGGGAACCATTTGATCCCACATTTGACACAAATTGTGAGGGTTATCAGATTGAATATGAGTATAGTGGTGATAGGTGGTCAGCCTTTCGCCCACACCGCATCCCACTTACTGGTTTCTACAGTATGCCTGAGAAGAGTCGGCAGCTGGCACATTCAAAGTTTTTCTTTCACTCCCAGTCCAGCCTGGAAGCAACCAGGAGATCTTTAAGTAAGTAGTATTTTAAAAATTAATTCCATCAATACCACCTTATTTTTCTATGTTTAGTTTATGCATCAATACATTGACATATAGTGTACTAGCTTTTTCCCGCAGCTTCACTCGCGCAAAGAACTTTTTTAATGTAATCACGCAACACGACTTACAGTACTTACAGAATGAAAATTGTTTTTTTTTCATTCTCTTGTGTCATTTCATTTGTTATTGTGCAAAAATTCTGTATTCGGTAGTCTAGGTGTTGTTGAAGCAGAATGTGATTCAGGACCTTGTATTCCTTATTGAATGCTTTCGTCATGCTTTAGTTCGGGAATACCTACGTGTGCGCAATTCAATTTTCTACCCTTATGGGTTTGGCCTGTGCATTGATACATAATAAGTCAATCACTTTTTAACCCATTTCAACCCCTTGAGGGAAGACTTTTTAGAATCGGGAAACAAATGTCCATTATTTGCTTTAAGGTTTTTTACAATTTGACTCAACATTTTGTCAAGATATACAAAATTTTGAGTCAAATTGTAAAAAAAGTTTTTTTCATACAAACTTTGAACCACTATTTTACCCCATTACGGGTTGAATGTCAGAAAACGCTGAAATACGTAACTCATTATTTTTGCCGTACTCAATTTATACGAATCTGTATAAAAATATGTCTAACGAATAAAAAGTTTCATACAAACTTTTATCCCCCTTTTCACCCCCTTGGGTGTTGAATTTTGAAAAATCCTTACTTAGTGGATGCCTTCGTTACATGAAAAATACCTGTGCGAAATTACAATTTTCTAGCCTTAAGGGTTTGGCCTGGGCGTTGATACATCAGTCAATCACCTTTGCCTTTTTTGTATATATGGACTGGCAGTCCTCTTTAAATGACAATAATATTCTTTATGATTCATAGAAGTAGAAGTTTGGGGTCTCTTTTGATGATTTTGACGCAGATTATGTCATGATATATAAACAAATTTGAAGACGTGTAGCTAAAATAAAATTTTGTTCAAATTTTAAAGTTAAAGTGTATATTTTCCATATAGTTTTAGATGTTCACTATTATGTTTCAATGAGGACCAGCGTGAATTGTAAATATCGGAATAAAAAAAGTAGATAATCCGTAAATGTACAATTACGTTTGTTACAAACTGTTTCATTCAAAAAAAATGTTCATTCTACTCTAAATGATTCGAAATAGTCGACAAAACATTATTTCTTAAAAAAAATATTGTTACGTTATAATTACGATAAACTACGATCAATTTGGCTTGATTTCCCTGCTTGACTTAGTTGTCTCTTCAAGTCAACACTTTAGATCAGAGTTTATAGATAAATAATATTTGAGTGTTCACTTTTATTCATAACTAGATAGAATACATAAATATAGCTTACTTCTCTTTTATATAGATTTGCCACGGAGGAACTTTGCATATGTTCAAAACATTTCGAGGATGAATGTTTAACAGGAATATGAAAATAATTCAGTGTTCTGAAAATATTCGAAGAAAATTTACTGTCAAGAAATTACTATAATAATTGACGAAGAAACTTCTAATGTTCATTGTAAAGAAATTATTTTATGATAATAAGGTCAAGGCGCACTCACATATACATATATCAAGTTTAGGCACAATGGAAAATATACTTTATTATGTTAAGATCTTGCCCATTCTATGCTAATTTTCCTAAATCCAAATGTCACATAGTTATAGGTCCTGTGTAAACTATACTAGATCCATGATTCATACTAAACATGACTATCGATTATGACTAGACTGATAAATCATTGAACAAGTATTGAGTAAACACATTATATTCATATTATATTGTTTTATTACACAGCTTTTACAATAATCGTTTATATAAAACTGGACCATATTAGTTACTACCGATATATAGAATAAAATTTGACTTCAGATTTATTTACTGAAAATCAACTTCCACGCTGGACAGGGAGTGAAAGAATAACTTAGAATGTGCCAGCTACCTCCCAGGTATACAGTAAAAGTCTGTAAGAGGGATGCGAGGGTTTTGCTGAACAATGGGCGAAAGGCTGACCACCTCTCACCATAATGCGGCTTCCATCTGATAACCCTTACAATTTGTGTCAAACGTGGTATCTAGTGGTTCTAGAACCACTGATGCTCTGCCTACCCCGTTAGGGATTATGGGCGTGAGCGTATGTATGTTGTTTTATTATTATGTTTGTCTATATTCCTTGGAATCAGTGGCAATTATGTCCCGGACCTTTGAAAGGCGTGCGTAGGGCCAAAGCCACACGTAGAGGCCCGTATCACTGACTTCCCAGTAATACCGAGCCTCCGAAGATATAAGGTGAGGCTCTTTGGGACCAAACCATTCTCTGATATGACTATCGGGTCTATTTCTGTGGATGCCACCCTCCACGTCGGTAACCTCATGCGCCAGGTTCAGATATTCCGTCCTCTTATTAACAATGGGTTCGCTCTTGACCATAATCTAGACACAAGGGCGAAGATGCCGTCGAGGATGTGACAAACTCATCCTGAAGCCTTTTTACTTCTGTATGAAAAAAAACTATTCCTAAAAATGTTATCGTATGATAAACAATAAGGTCTAATTATAAACATTCACGTAATATTATAAACATTCAATAAATACTTTCATTTTGTTTTCTTTATATTTCATAAATTATTTTATTCAATACAAATTTTCTTAAACTGTATGCGATTTGAAGCAAGTCTACGTAAAGTAAACGCGACGTAAGAAGACTCGACGTAGCGGGATTCGTCGTGCGCGGACTCGACATGCGCGGTACAATTCCATTTTCGTTTGTGGTTATCTGCTAATAGGCATTGTAGTCTGCAAAAAATACTAGTTCTATCTACTTTGTGCGAACGGTTGTTGGGATTGACTCATGCGTTTTTAACCTGGAAAATTATATAAATCTTGGGTCTTAAATCTATAGAGTAGTTGTGTTGGTACTGACGGGTAGAGCAGCGCGGCTGTGAGTGCGGCGAGTACCCTCGCTGCTGGCGGCGCGGGCGCGTGCGCCGTCAGCAGCAGCAGCACCAGCAGCACGCGCGGCGCGCACCAGCACGCGCTGTTGCCGTGCTGCATCGCCGCCGGCTGCTCGCCTGATACAGAAACACAAGGGTTCACGTACACTTACGTTTCCTTTCGGAGTAGACAATACATAATTATTAGACATGGTTATAAGACATACTTATACATAATTTATTTTGTGTCTCCAGCACACAAACACATTTAACAGAAGACGCTTCACACTCAAAGGCCCACATTAAGGTTTTCCCTTGTGTCGTTGGTCCCTTGGAACACGCAAAGACAGACACAAACACCCATGACCCGAGAACACACATCTGCTTTTTACACAAATATTTGCCCCGACTGGGAATCGAACCCAGGACCCGCCGATCGAGAGGCAGCGTCACTACCACTCGACCAAACCGGCCGTCAAACAAGGTAAACAAGTTGTAACAACCAATCGTAGATGTGTGCTGCGGTGTCAAAAAACGGCTCCAGCTCAGCATTGAGCTCTGCCTTAGAGGGAGAGCGCTAGTATTCTGCTGGAGCTGCAGTCGCTTTATTGAATTATATTTTTTTTTGTCTTTACGAACGTGACGTTGCTATTATATTTCATTTTATTACAGATTTACATCATATTTTTCGTTAGACAGACCTAGGTAGTTTCACGCTGAAGTGGAATTAAAGAAAATCATGCATTGTGCCAGCAGCTGCCAACTCTTCTCAAGCATAATAAAAGAGACATTGTAACTTCACAGATTTTTAACAGTAGGCCTTGCTGTAGCAAACGTGCAGGTTGACTTGGCGTTTGCATATGTGTGTTGTTATGTTCTTTTGGTTCCAGAACACCTCCAATTTGGAATATTGAAATTTCCAAATTATCAACTTTTAAAATAGACAAATTTTATTTTATTTTATTTTATTTTATTTATTTTATAATTTCAGTGTCTTCCAATATATTATTCCTTCCAATTAAATGTATTTTTGGAAGATATCATTTATTTTTACCATGCTTACCACTAAGTACGTGCAGCACTACGGACGCGGAGTCAAGGTTGGAGGGTGCGCAAGAGTAGTTGCCGGAATCCTCGCGCCGAGGGTTGTAGATTATCAGGTTGCCCACCTGGAAATACGACCACCAAATTTATTTTCAAATAGGTTCTATTTTCTTTAACAGTATATGACGAACTAGATGAACTTTTGAAGAAGCTAACAAGTTTGTATCTAATCGATTCTTGTGATGCTCATAGGAAGAGGAAGAAATGGTTGATACTGTTGATAGTTATTTAAGTGAATCTGGATTTCGAATTAAAATATGTTTGACCCTGATGACCTATTTACTAAAGCTTCATCAAGTAAACAAAGAAAAGGATGATTTTGGAAACCTTTCCACTGAAACAAATTCCTACCAGCTCTGAAGTATAAGTTTGCGTGTGGAGTGTCTACTCAAAAGACCAATCAAGAGATCAGTGCCCATCGAGGGGCACGGGCCTCTTTTCGAAATACGAAGGGGATTGAGGCCATTCCACCACGCTGGCCCAATGCGGGTTGGTGGACCGCTCGTCTTTAGAAAATGAACGGGCGATGTTTTTAGAAATCTGTACATAAGTAATAATTAGAAATCTGTACATAAATCCGTAAAGACTAATTTAATGGTACAGGCCTGCACCAGGATTTGAACCCGCGACCTTCCAATTACAAGTCTGGCTCGTTACCACTGGGCTATCACCGCTAATTGGTCTAAAACTAGAATAATATCTTACCGTAGTGTCAGGCGAGATCCTCTCCATCCTGATCTCCACCAGGCTCCTGTCGTAGTTGAGGACCCTCTCGTCGTTGTGGTACCAGAAGATGTACGCCGGCTCCTCCAGCGCCTGCGTGATCACGCACTTCAGGCTCACAGTGCTGCCAGCCTTCACGTACAGGTCTGATTCTCCCACGATTTCTATCTTTGGCACTGTGAGGAGGAGTTACAAGATTTTATAACACGAGAATTAAATTTCATTTCATGGAAAGAAACTGCAACTTGTACTGCGTAGAGCTGAGTTTTTTTAGCATGACACTAGCTTTCTGCCTGCGACTTTGTTTGCGTAGAATAGTATCTTATGCCGTTCTCCAGCCCTCCAAATTTCCATGTACAAAAAATTACTTCTATCCGTTTCGGTGTAAGGGACGGACAAGTAAACACACTTACATATTTTATATGTAGCTTTAAACCCGGAAAATGTTGTAGCCTTTGTCTTATTTTGATGTTTAAAGCTATAACTGCAAAGTTTCCTCAGAACCGTCCACGCGTCTTTTGTAAGACAGTAACAAATATTCACCCATCTGTCCTCACAACAGTAGAAAGAAAGTAGCATATTAAGTAGAGACTGGTTGGCAGTCATTTCTGCATAAGACTATCTTTCTCTCACCAAACAAAACAGTTCTTCAACCGTAGCCACACTTCTCCAGGTATTGATGATGTCGAGCTATGCCACCTTAAGTCGTCCATCGCCTCTTTTCTCATTATTATTGTTTGGAACAGTTGGTAACGCTTATATCTGAGTATGTAATTTATCAATCAATGTAAATACTAACCGACGACGTTGAGTTGCACGAAGTGGCTCATCTTGGGCTCGGTGCCGACCTGGCACTCGTACACGCCGGCGTCTCGCGCCTGCACGTACTTCACCTACGACATAAGATACAGTACATTAGGACTACAAAACATGTAAACACATACTGGGAATCTATTCTGTAAAAGTTTCCATTGTCCATTTTTATTTCAACAGAGACAACAGTACAATGCAAGATTTTAGTATTTGGTGTTTGAAGTTCCATAAATGAAAGACTTATTTAGCCCACTGCTTCCAATTGCTATGCCCCAACGGGGTGTCACATAATTACCTACTGTATATTTATTTTTAAGTC
The DNA here is from genome assembly GCA_949987775.1 of Aproaerema taeniolella. NCBI lineage: Eukaryota > Metazoa > Arthropoda > Insecta > Lepidoptera > Gelechiidae > Aproaerema > Aproaerema taeniolella. The sequence goes on along the minus strand of OX465260.1, from coordinate 880,486 downwards.
CTTTTGTTGGAGATTGCAGGCAGGAAATCGGGTAAATAAGGAGAGCCAGATTTTTGGAGGCACATTTATATTAAGTCACAATTTAACAACTAATCAGAAATATTATATTTTTAATGAGTGACCTGTGTGGTGGGCGAGAAACGACTGACGTCACCTCGCCCAACGCTACTGGAAGTGGCAAAAATGCTGAATTTACAAAACGTGATTAAATCATGCGTCCCTACACTTCAAAAACTGTGATATGCAATAAAGAAATTGAAGTAAGGTATCTTTCTGTTATCATTTACCTGTAAGGTCCAGGTGTCCGTTGCTTCGACAAGGAAGGCCTGGAAGCGTTCATCAGCGATGAAGGTAAACCGGTCTACTGTCAGGATGTGCGCGTCACGCCGCCGGATCCACGACACTGACTTGTTGCTGAGCTGACGGACCTGCGAGGAGAACAACCATTATAGTCTTTTTACATACATACGCTCACGCTTAAAATCCCTTACAGGGTAGGAAAAGCATCAGTGGTGCTAGGGAATTACTAGCTACCACGTTTGACACAAATTGCGAGGGTTATCAGATGGAACAAGTTGTATAATGGTGAGAGGTGGTCAGCCTTTCGCCCATCATACAGAAAATCATCGTATCCTACTGACAGACTTTTACTGTATACCTACCTGGGATGAGTAAGTAGCTAGCACATTCTAAGTTTTTCTTTTACTCCCAGTCCAACGTGGAATTACAATTTAAATTTAAATTTAAGTATTTTTTATTTTTAACTGTCTTACAATTAAACTTATCTGTCAGACCTACACCTACTGGAAGGAAAACCATGACCAATTTCCTTTTTTTAGAAATCGTAACTCTTTGCAGCAGGACTTAGCTGAAGCTGTCTATACTTAACAATAGGTTTTTTTTGAATATTACTTAAGTTCGTACGTATTGTTTTAATATGGCCATCTATGACACTATTAGAGCAGTTGAAAGAAGTCTCCTCGCATCCAATTGACACTCGTTTTTTTAACAATGTTTAAGTTTACTAAGTCGCACCTAGTGCACTAATACTCCACTTGACACTGGCAGCGTCAAAAAAATGTTGCTGCTTTATCGGTGGCGGATATTTCATGTTGAGGTGTATAGCAATATCCATTAGTTGTAGATTGCAGGAGCATAAAGAGATCATCATTCTTATCCTTTGGAACTAGCTAGAAGGGCAGAAAAACTCCGCATTTTACTTTATTCTCCTTATATTGTCGGCTGAGCAATATCGTTTGAGTGAAGTATTGTCGTATGTATACCTTGCAAGGCAGATAGGCGTGCGTGCCGAGTTGAGTAGTAATATTGTTGGGCGCTCCAGGGTCGAAGTAAGGGCCGGTGTAGAGCCCCACGTAGCGCCGCCCCCGCGCCCCGCGCCCCGCTGCACCCACCTCCCCGCAAGATAGCACTGGAACAGAAAGTAAGTTGTTGAGTTATAGAAGAAATTACAAAAGGAGGGGTACAACACACATAGTAACATAAGTATACTGACGGTAAAAAAAAAATGTATTCTTTTCAAGAAGAGCAGCCAGAAGACTGCACCTCAGACCAAGAGTTAAAAAACAAATGTTAGTGACAAGCGCTCGTGGCACTCGCTGATCTCAACCGATCAGTGAAGTAAAGCAACGTACACAGAGGCAGGAAACCTGATGGGTGACCAAAGTGGCAATTTATCACGAGCGTTTCCGTGCTTCGGAGGGCACCGTTAAGCTGTCGGTCCCAGCTGTTGTCGATTGACTACAGTCTTTAAAACCAAGTCAGACGCCATTGTGCGGTTTGAAAACTCTGACACCAGGGTTAGCCAAGTTCGGCACATACTTGACTATAACTACACGATAAGAAGAAGAAGTGATATGTTTTTAAAAATATTTAATGTTCATTGAAATTAAGATATTTTTGTATTGAACCGAAAAATAATAAACAGAATTGACGAAAAAAGCGCGAAGAGAGCTAATAGACAAAATACCAGAGTACAACTCTGGCCAATTATAAAAAGTTTTCCGCCCGGGATTTCGTTACCGTGGGAATTAGGAAAAATGTAGCAATCAAATGAAGAAATAATTTTAGAAATCGGTCCAGTAGTTTTTGATTTTATTCGTTACAAACATACAAAAATAGTTAATATTATTAAGTTTAAATTTGATTTAAAAAAACTGACAATATTTATATATTTAATTCCTTGTAAAGGCAACTAACACTTTACACAACTAACTAATGAATTGACGACTAGTTTGGTTAAGTGTTTCGAAAAGCTACCTCTGATTTGATGGTTTCTGGGTATTTTTTAAACAAATAAAAAGCGGATGTTTGTTTGCCCATTTTCTAGAGTTGCTTATATAATTTAACGCCACTCACTTGAACATGAGTGTTAAGTTTACCGATTAGCACTAAAAGGCAATACCAATAATAATAATTATTAAATTTTTACCCCTCTCAAATTGTGAGTAGCACCAACCTTCTAAGTCCTTACAAACTCGTCACGATTATGCAAATTAATTACTTTGATGTTCGGTAATTGGTCGAGTTGGCTTCGAATTGGTCCAAGGACCGATATTTCTGTTTAAAATTTACATCCAATTATTCAAATTTGGGTGTAAGCCTGTCAGTAAGACGGTGGTTCGATCGAATTCGGGGTTGGTTTGGTTAATACATATTAATAAGTCTAATGCTATTAAATGTGTAGTTATAAATAGGTTGTGGTTCTGGAAAGTTTGTTTTGGGAACTTTAATTGATAACACTGAAATATAGAGTTAAGTAATTTAATAAAGAACAAGCACACTAACATAAAAGAAAGTGTTAGGCGTCTAAATATAACATAGCTCCTCAAGCGCGTCGCATTGAGGTGAGGTGCCCAGGAGGCTAGCAGCGTTTTCCACCTGCATATCTAAATAAATTCTCTGACAGAAATAGCTTCCACCTCTCAGGTCAACCGTTGTTTCGATTAATAATACCTATTTCGCTATTCTATTAATCAATTTAAGACATATTTATAACCGAGAAGAAATCACATATTTTACGCATGATTTAATTGATGAATAATATTTTTGCTTAGATATTCCTAATCTCAAGGGTCTTCAATATGCCAAATGACCTCTAAATTGGCGTAAATTACAGACCACTTGAAGCTCGGAAATATAAGCAGATTTTTGGTTAAAATTTAATTATAAACTTTATTCCGGGAGGGTCCCCTGGAAGTCTGGGTCACGTGCTTTAGTGAGTTTATGGGTAATACACCAGTGGCTTCGATTTCACCGCCCCTCATTTTTGCCGCTCTGGGCAGGTGATACCTAGATCGGGTCCTGATTGTAGGTAACATTTTCTTGGGCTTCCCACATCCTTATAGACTACATATTTCCCCTAAACTGATTGTGGTCATCCGTTGTATTGTAAAAAAAAACAATTAGTAAGTAATCCTGGTATGAAGCCATTAGTATTCTTTAACCACTGTCACAATACACAAACGTTATCTTTCTTAACTTGTTTTATATATATAAAATTGTATATAAAATTGGAGGTCCTGGTTCACTAACACATCAACGCCCAGCCCAAACCCTTAGACATACAAAGCTGAAATTTGGCAAAAAGGTGTCCTTTATGAGGTGGGCAAGCACTAAGAAAGGATTTTTCGAAGTTTAACCCCTAAGGGGGTTCAAAGTTTGTATGAAGAAAACATTTTTTTGGACATTTTGACTCGAAACTTCTTGACGATATACCTTGAAGCAAATAAACGGACACGTGATTCGCGATTTTTCGAAAATCATCCCATAAGGGGTCAAGAATGAAACGGGTTACCAAAAGAGTTCTTTGCGCGAGCGAAGCCGCAGGCAAAAGCTAGTAATATATAAATCTGAATATGAGAATCAAATAAAAAAACATTAATAAAATTCTCCAATCCTATATTTAACGCTGACGTCACGAAATGGGAACCTAGAATATGAAATCAGGCGAGAGGGAAATGAAATGGTTTTTATCTGGAAAAACACGCCTTTGACTGCTTTATTATATTTTATTCAAAAGGTTCGTGTAAGGTACTAGGTATGTAGGATTATTCTCGTAAATACAACAGAGATAATTTAGATTTTCTTTTGATTATTCATCGTGTCAAAAGGAAGAAGGTAAACTTATAAATAATATTTTTTAAAATCTTTTTACTATAATAGGTAGATAAGTACTTTAAGTTAATCGTTATTTTTCCGTTAAAGACTAAACGCATCATCCAAAACACTACGCAAAAAAATATTAACTTTGCCACAGGGTGTCGATAGTAGTGTAGAAAATGTGGCCTTAAATTAGTTAGTGGAACTTTATAGATGATAAAAAATCACCTAAAATTGAACAACTTTTTCCAAGGAACCTATGTTAAAATATTTAAAAAAAAAACTATTCCCATACAAAGGCAAATTAGATCGCACCCGCATAAGTTGTATGGAGAGATGACACCTACGTTCTTTGGGGAAAATGGTTCAGTGACGTGGGCTAATTCACATCCTAAATTTTTGCTAGGTAATTTAAAGTTAGCTAATATTTTCTAGTCTCATGCGTATTGTTTGCTATATACGTTATATGTGACCATAGGAATCAGGAAACAATTAGATATCATTGTAAAGATCTAGGATATGTAAGTAGTATGAAAAATTGGCGTGCGAATCGTCCAAAATGAATACTCGTCTATTTATTCAAATCGAGGGATTTCAAATTCTTATTTTAATTTTTTTTCCTTTTTAAGATACCTTCATTTACAAGGAATCTTAATATTATTACGATCTAGCCTAAAAGACTAATAAGTAATTTTAATATAATCTAAAATTGCATAAACTAAGAATGAGTCCACTAACCCTATCTTAGAGTCTGTTAAGGGGAAGTCACTTTGTTCATGTGCACTTATTACAAATTATCACTATCACTTTTTATTCACCACACTAACTCGAACGGTTTAGTTCTTTTAAGTCTTCTTGATATGTCTGTATTGTCAAGGAGCTGGATCGCCTCGACATTCACATGATGGTGAAGCCATTTGCTCATTATTTGAAATGAAATATATTTATTGACACCATTTAGGTAAGTAATAAAAGTAGGTAATAAATTAGAAGGTACTTATTTATACTATGTATTTAGTGTCAAGAGGTAATTTAAATCTAATATTTTCTAGGTTGAGCATTTACTAGTTAAAAGTTGACTAGCGCTGTTTTTCAACCAATCCATCTCAATCTTAAATAAATTAAAAAACTAAAAATTATGATATAGTGAAATATTCACTATAAATTAGTTATTGAGACTCTAATTTTGAAATAAATATTCATCCAGTGACGTGCCATGTGACAAGCCATCAAACCCGTGCCATGGTTCACGATCCCTGTATTAGTCGGTGTGATGTGAGGGGAGCCCCCCCCCAACCAGCCCTCTTCAGAGGAGAGAGGAGCGGCGCCAACGGACACGAGTGGCGCCCTCGACCTAAATCTGCAGGTACTAAAACATAATTATACGAATCTGGACGGCGATTCTGCTAATCAAAGAGTTTCAATGGCAGTGGAATGACGATGGTGACCATTTTATCTGTTCGGGTGGCAAAATTCAGAACTCAAGAAGTTTCATTCATGTCACCACAGGTGTCTTTACGCGGTGATAGCCCACTTGGTAATGAGCCAGACTTGTAATCCGAAGGTCGTGGGTTCAAATCCTGGTGCGGGCCTGTACCACTAAATTCCTCTTTTCGGATTTATATACGGATTTATAATTATCACTTGCTCAACGGTAAAGGAAAACATCGTCATGAAACCCGCCCGTCCAAGAAAATTTTTAAAAGAAGAGCGGTCCTCCAACCCGCATTGGGCCAGCGAGGTGGACTATGGCCTAAATCCCCTTCGTGTTTCGAAGGGAGGCTCGTGCACCTCGGTGGGGACGTATATGGGATGGTAAAAAAAAAGGTGTCTTGACTAGCAGCGCTACCGCCAACTGACTATTAGGTAGTATAGAATAGAAAGAATAGAATAGAAAAAATCTTTATTTTATAGGATATTCAGGATGCCACTTAAAACAAGTCAAGATTACATGAAATAGGTACATAAAAACATACATACATCAAAAGATTTAAATACACACATACGCATTCGTTTTATTGACCCTACTGAATTTACGCCTATTCGCAAAGGTGCAGTCTTCCCCAGAGAAGAACAGGCAAGAAACTCTGAGGGTGCTCTTAATCGCATTACAAATTTTCTTATTTTCTAATTTTAACTAATTCTGAAATAACTCTAGAACTGAGCAGTTCATCCCCATGGCTGCTTGTCTGATAGATAATCAGATCATAGATAATCAAAGGTAAATTTTGAATACACATGGGAATTTTATTGTAGAAACGTAAACATTGACCCCTAAAAGAGTTCGTGACCTTGTGAAGACGACTATCTAGTACATCGATTTTATGCTTGTATATTTACATTGTGCCTATCGCTATTTTTCTTAAATAAATGTTCATTTTTGTTCACATATAAAAGATTGTCTCATATATATTGGGATGCAAAAGTCAGAATATCTATTTCTTTGAATATTTGTCTAAGAGATATTCTAGGTCTCATTTGATAACTCGCACTAACTCGCGAACAGTCTTTTCTCAGTTTGCAATGTTAAGTTACTATAGGTTAAAAAGATTAACAAGGCCCTTCTTGCCTGTGTATGGACGCAGCGGCGTGGAGAACATACTTATACAGTATGCACTATGCTATGCAATGAGTTTGAAAACCGAAAGTTGCATTACAAATCCCTACTTAATTATATTAGTATAATTAAATGCGAAAGTAACTGTGTCTGTTTGTTACGCTTTTACGCCTAAACTACTGTACCGATTTATAATGAAAGGTACAGAGATAGATTATACCTTGGGAAAGGAAATAGGCTACATTTTATCCCACAGCTGGGCACGATATAACGTGTAGTCCACGCGGGCGGAGCCGCGGGCGGAAAGCTAGGTTTAATATGTTTTTTATCCCTGCAAGTAATCATCAAATGTATAAAATTCGTTAGTTCTGAATTTCGCCACCTAAATAGATATAACACCAAAATTAAAAATTTTAAATTACCCCCGAAATTCGATTGCTTATAATATAACTTATAAACGGCTAAACAGATTTTCATAAAACATGGCTAAGAACACTCGGGATAAAATTATCTATGACACAAAAAAACTAAACGAAAATCGGTTCATCCGTTTGGGAGCTACGATACCACAGACAGATACACAAACAGACACGTTAAACTTTTAACACCCCTCTCTTTTTGCGTCGGGGGTTAAAAATGGTCACCGCTGTCATTAAACTGCCATTGATTAGCAGAATCGCAGTCTCCTGAAATTGATAAGAGCTCAAAAGAGCGTAGATAATTTGTTTACGCCACTCCATACCCCCAGATATCACTCAAAGGGAGCATTTCCATTTAAACTTTTCCCAAGCTCGGTGTAAAAGACAATTTATCTCGTTTTTTTCTTTTGTAACTTTTTACAAAAGTAATTTGTAACTGAGATTATTTGAAACTAGGTATCGCTTTTGGGGTAGTGCTTGAGAAATATAACTTTTGGTAATGCTTGTGTGAGGATTTTCGCTTTTTGTAATTTACCACTGAACGAATCATTATGAGAGGATCGTCTCAGTGTTTTTTCCCATACAAACGGCGTCAATAGATTCCATCCCCTAAACGTCAACGGATCCCTGTGAAATTTTGGAATAGTATCAGGAACACCAAAAACTGGGTCCGTACTCCGTATGTTTTGATTTTTGTGATATTTTTAGTAGACAAAAAGATATTTGAGACTAAAAGTCAGCATTATTCGCCAAAAAAATTATCAACATTCAACGGGTGACTGTTGAAAAACTAATAACAATTTTGGAAAAAAACAAAGCGTACAAACCTCGTTTATACGCTTACAAATCGATAGAGGCCAAAAACGTACGATTTCATTAAGTTTTTGGGTTTTTTATTTTTATTTTTATTATAAGATGGGTTAGTTAACCCAGCGAGTTAACCCAGAAAACGCCTATAAAGGCACTGGTACTCCCACGCACCGACGGAACACAGCAAGCTGTTTGGCGTCGGACTTCGGTAGGAGGGTGGTCGCGAACCAGACGGCCCTTTACAGAGCCTACCACACCGCATGAGGACGACACCTCAGATTCAGACAAAAATGAAGTGTCGTTGCCTGGGATGGATCACTAGGAGGCAGGTCTCATTTGTGTTTCCTTAGTCGCCTCTTACGACACCCACGGAAAGAGATGGGGTGGTGTTATTCTTAACCGATCACCACACGGCACAAAACGGGTAGGAATTCATTGACGCCTAAACTCATAATTTTGGAAATAAAACTCGGCATTTCCCCGGAAAGCTGCAATTGTCCCTTTCGCACAAGTCTGAGCACATTGCAACATCATGAAAAATAACTGAGACGCTAGTCCAAACTGAGAATAGTAAGTTTTGCAACTTGGATCCTCAGTCAATTACACCTTCACTCGCCCAGCTGCTGAATGTGCTATAGCTGTATTATATCTTCCTAGGCATACTATAAGAGTCAGTATAGAGAATCATGGGTTAGTTAGTTCCTTACTTCTAATTCATCTGTTTACAAAAAACTCTATTATTTTCCAGAAATGTTTTCTTTGTATTAACTGTGAAGGAAAATTTTATTTCTAGTATTTTTTGCTGGTTGTTCATTTTGGTATGTTCTAAATAGCCTTTGATTTTTGTAAATTTGATAATTTCCAGGAGAATCATAAAGGCCATTATAATAAAAAGACAATGTAAATACCTTCTGAAAGCCGTCAATTTCTTAACTCTCCCCGCCGTGACGTCACCGCCGTTTGGTCCGCACTACCCGCAATCCGTACTGCGATTTTTTATTCATCGGCATCCGGCTGCCACAGTAAATTACCTGAATAATGTACGCTATTCCGGCGTTGGACTGTACTCGCCTAACTACCCGTAATCATATATTCTGATTTACTGCCGCTAGTATTCCAAACTGTTGTATTTTGTTGTTTGTCTTTGTGGGTGTTGGTTATTTGCGGTCGATTGGTTTTAACACTAGGTATTATGCGATATATAAGTCTCATTTAGAGTTGATATACAATACTGTATATCACGTCATAAGGTCTCTATGCCAAAGCTGCCGAATTGACTCTTTCTTTTATATAATAAATAAATAAATAAAATAAATAAACGCTACACACTCAAAGGCCCACACTAAGGTTTTCCCTTGTGTCGTGGGTCCCTTGGAACACACATAAAGACAAACATAAACACCCATGACCCGAGAACAAACATATGCTTTTTACACAAATGTTTGCCCCGACTGGGGATCGAATCCAAAACCTGCCGATCAAGAGGCAGCGTCACTACCACTCGACCAAACCGGCCGTCAATAGTTTCATGCTTTAAATATTATATAACAAGAAATATATACAACACAATTTGCACACTATATTTGCACACAAAGACAAATACAATTAACAAAACATAAAACATAGTGTACAACAAGGCGGCCTTATTGCTAGGTAGCAATTTCATCCAGGCAACTTTAGGTTATATATATATTTTTATTATAGAAACAAAGTTATTACAAACAATTAGACAAGGAGTGTACAAAGCGAGCTTATCTCGAAGAGAGACATCTTTCAGAAAACCTAACTAGTAAGAAATAGTATAAGCAGAAGAGTTAGAGATCTTGCGCACTTTATAACACACAACCGCCATACTAGTAAAATTTTATACGCAACGTGTAACAAGCTCATAGATAGTTTTCCTTTGATTTTAATCGTTATAAGCTTATTATACGTATTGTATTAGTTTTATTAGTAAGACTGTATTCGTTTATTTGCCTTTTCTGTAACAAACCAACTGATCGACTTTCTTTTTTTCTGAACGACCTCAAAAGCTCTAAAGAGCTTTTTTTTAAGATTCAAAGGTATACAATAAGGTTTTCTCTTGCGTCGTGGGTCCCTTGGAACACACATAAAGACAGACACGAACCCGAGAACAATAATTTGCTTTTTACAAAAATATTTGCACCGACTGGGAATCAAACCCAGAACTTGCCGATCAAGAGGCAGCGTCACAACAACTCGACCAAAGCGGCCGTCAAAAAGTGACATAGAGAGTTAATTTTCTTTGCGAACCAAATTTGCCGACGGCAGTAGGCTAGACGAGACTAAAAGCTTGCGAGCGATTATAAGCGTGAAATGAATTCATAAGAGAAAGTCTCATAAGAGATTAAGTAGTTACCTTCTTTTCTTGAATCAAATTAGGATTAACATAATAATAATAATACGTTTATTTCTTCAGAACAGCACACACATACATTAAAAAAAAATAGTTCAAAATATTCCTATCCTATTATGAAAAACTTGAAAAAGGCCTGGGCTCAGCGACTAATGCCAGACTGATTATCAGGCTGGCAACACTGATTTTCAGCCCTCGCCCAAGTGAGATGCGACGGACAGAGTTAATACTATATAATGTTAAGACTACAAATCTAGGGCCTAATTCAAGTGTTAAGTGTCTGTGTGAGTGTAATGAGCTGTGAAGGTGCAGTAGATGAAGGTATGTAAATATGCAGAAACAGAAAATTTAAATTTAAATAGAGCCGAAACACAAAAAATGAAAAAAATACTAACCAGCCAGGCAAAGAAAGCAGTCTTGAACACACTTACGTTCTTTTCATAGACAAATCGATACAAGCGGTAGGTTTTTTATATGGACATGTACAAAAAAGGTAACAATTTATATTCTGCGCCAGAATTCAGAAATTTCAGCCATACGAGAGGGGAATTATGAGTGAGGTGAGTACGCGAAGCCCGGAGGAGTTGTTTTTTTTAAAAAAATGCCATACACTCATAGGCCCACACTAAGGTTTTCCCATGTATAGTGGGTCCCTCGAAACACACATAAAGACAGACACAAACACCTATGACCCGAGAACAAACATCTGCTTTTTCACAAATACTTGCTCCGATTGGGATTTGAACCCAGGGCCATTCGATCAAGAGGCAGCTCCACTACCACTCGACCAAACCGGCCGTCATGTGAAAAGGTTGTGGGACTTAACAGGAACGTGGAATGCCCAGTGGCTTGTTTATTTTATTGGGCAACTCCAGCGATTAGGGTAAGCATTGTAAAGGGGGTTGTAGCTGCGATACTCCCGTGGTTTGAATGTCTCTATCCAGCGATGAAAATTTTCTGATTTGAATGAAAAAATTGAAGTCAAATTTTTTGTATACTCTCTCAATCTGATGATAGTGAAGGAGGTTGTGGAGAGAGGCCTATGCTAGATAGGCAACGACACTTAATTTTTTTCTGAATCTGAGGGGTCGTCCTATGGTCTCACGTGGGTTGGTAGGCTCTGTAAAGGGCCGTCTGGCTCGCGACCACCCACCAACCGAAGTCCGATGCCAAACAGCTTGCTGTGTTCCGTCGGTGCGTGGGAGTACCAGTGCCTTTATAGGCATTTTCTGGGTTAACTCGCTCCATCGTCGACCTCATCTTTGACCTTACGGTCAAGATTGAGGTCAAGAGTTAACCTATCTTATAATTTAAAAAAAAGATGAAATAATACTGGTACAGATGTATATCTGGTACAGATGGTACAGATGGTGTATACCACAGCAATAAATGTGACTGTGTCTGGCAAAAGGGAGTGCTTTGGTGATAGGTAGTCGTTAAGAGTGATAATTTACTGTATTAAACAATGTTAATTGCTCTTATTGACTACTCTCAAAGTGGTCCCTTTTACTAGACACATTCACAAATGTTCACTATAAAGAACACAGTAGCTCTTATAATGAAAATACCTTAATGAGCCAACCAATTAAAGCCAATTAAAGCTCTGCCTTTTCTATAACACCGTTTACGTTGGGTCGTTCATAAATGGGCCCATATAATTGAAAAACGGTACAGCAAAATTATATTACCATTGCTTCCTATGTACTAGTGATACTAGAAGCTGGGAACATGGAGGGCAATGGTTATACAATTTTTCCGTGCCGTGCCGTTCGAATTATAAACAGGCGACTAAGGAAACACAAATGAGACCTGCCTCCTAGTAATCCATCCCAGGCAAAGACACTTCATTTTTTTCGGGATCTGAGGTGTCGTCCATTGGTCTCATGCGGAGTGGTAGGCTCTGTAAAGGGCTGTCTGGTTCGCGACCACCCTCCTACCGAAGTCCGACGCCAAACAGCTTGCTGTGTTCCGTCGGTGTGTAGGAGTACCAGTGCCTTTGTAGGCATTTTCTGGGTTAACTCGCTCCATCGTCGACCTCATCTTTGACCTTATGGTCAAGATTGAGGTCAAGAATTAACCCATCTTATAATAAAAAAAAAGGCCCAACATGACTAATATTACGTGAAAAAACAAATGCCAAGACACAGCGCGCACACATACCTACACATATACATATAATTTCAGCTTTACCATGACAGCCGAATCGCTCCGCTTTTCTTTTTTTGTTGGCAAGCGCTAGGGAATATGTCTGCTCACAATTTTACCGTCTTTGAGTTATTAAATAAGCAGCCAGCCACATTGGGGTACGGCTTTTGGTTATGTCGAGAATAATCCTGACATTTTGGCAGTCGCGGCACGTAGCGGCCGGGATTCATTTCACCGACGGCCTTTTTATAATTTAATCTCATGCCTTGTTACAATCAGGATGATAAAAGGGCGGCAGAATATTCATGACTCGGTAGCCCCGCTTGCACCACCGGACGTACTAATTGGAGGCCAGTGTTGCCAATTGAGAGAGGTTTCCCTGAAATTCGGGAAATCGGAAGATGTGTGCAATTATTGAGGCGTCCGTTGGGATTCAATTGAGGAATTTTCGGGAATTGAATGAATTCATTGCCAAAAGCTTGTCATATTCATTAAATTAAAAGTTGTTTAAAAATACTTATTCTACACTTAGTTACCCTCTTTACCCCGTGTGGTGATCGGTTGAGAATAACACCACCCCATCTGTTTCCGTGGGTGTCGTAAGAGGTGCCTAAGGAAACACAAATGAGACCTGCCTCCTAGTAATCCATCCTAGGCAACAACACTTCTTTTTTTTCTGAATCTGAGGTGTCGTCCTATGGTCTCATGAGGTGTGGTAGGCTCTATAAAGGGCCGTCTGGTTCGCGACCACCCTCCAACCGAAGTCCGACGCCAAACAGCTTGCTGTGTTCCGTCGGTGCGTGGGAGTACCAGTGTCTTTATAGGCATTTTCTGGGTTAACTCGCTCCATCGTCGACCTCATCTTTGACCTTTATGGTCAAGATTGAGGTGAAGAGTTAACCCATCTTATAATAATAATAATAGTTATAGAAACGTTAATGAAAGCTTCTTTAAATCTAATACCGTTCTTGTTTATTTTTTTTATTATACTTAAGATGGGTTAACTCTTGACCTTAATCTTGACCAATACATCAACGAAACGGAGAGTGACAGTATGATATTTAAAGTAACTTTAATGGGGGTTTCTGCAACTAAGAAAAACAAAGATGAAACAAAACAGAAGTAGACATAGACAACGTTTATTTTTGCATCTTCAGCACACACAAATTCAGTAATATAGTAACAATATTGCACTACAAAAATATCACTAATTTACATAACAACAAACTTAACAAACAACAAAACTAATACATTTAAGTGTGCTGCAGTGACAAAAAAGGGTCTCAGCTCAGCATATTGCTCTTTCCACAGGTAGGAGCGCTGATATTCTGTTGGATAATAATAATATATAAAATAGAAAAGTGGCTGGTTTCCTCAAATCAACCTGTTTACTCAACCCATCTCTACCTGTACGTAGCAAATGATATACAAAATTTCAATAACCCGTCGCCCTCCGATTACTTGTCGATTTACTCTCGCAACTTTTGGCATCGACTGTACCCCGTTCGGGTCAACCCCGAAAATTGAAATGTAAATAACGAATTTCAATAGTTTTGCGCTCTTTTATGCTTTTCACATTTGCACTAAAGGTTTTTAAAATCTATTGAAATGGCTGTTCGAATTGTTTGAGTGTTTTAATTCAATGGATTGTTTGCAGTAATAAAACGATATTTTAGGCAAGAGTGGCGTTTCTGCTTTATTTTTAACCCCCGGCAAAAAAAGACTTGACTATTAACTTTGACTTGTGTATCTGTCATTGAATCTGTATTTCTGTGTGTCTGTCTGTGACATCATAGCTCCTAAACGAATTGACTGATTTCTATGCAAATTTTTTTGTTTGAAAGCCGACGGAATCGAGACAGTTTTTAGCTATATTTAATCAAAATTGGTTCAGCCGTTTAAACGTTACAGGCAGTCGAATGTCGGGGGTGATACAATAATACTATATTTTAATTTTAGAGTTATTAAGCTGAACAGATTTATGATTTGTTTTTATACTTTTTTTTATTTCAACAGATTAATATGATGGTTTCGAATGTATCCGTTATAAAGTATTCTGCAAAAAGTATTACTTTACTCACAAATAACCTGGGTCGTGGTTTCAAGTCCCATTCGCGCCGAACATTTTTCTTTCCTTATAAATTATTAATTTTTGTAAGAATATTATTACAACTTAAGGCGACTACAGCACCTAAATTACGATTTTATGATGCGTAGATAGGCATGACGCACTGCATTTAATCGAATAAAAAAAATACTACGGTAATATTCAGGACATAAACTAGATAAGTAGTTTGCTGAAAACATGATTCAGCACTTTTGGTTCGATAGAAAAAGCTCACAAAGTCACCTCTAAATACCAATATTGTGTATCTTTTAAGCTGTAAAAACGATAGTAAAATGCACACAGGAACTTGAATGTTCGTGACTGAACATTCTCGATAAGTAGTTAACGCATTTTTCGATTTACCTTTCCATAAATCTCATTTTTCTAACTTTTGAACATGTTTTTACGCACGCACGCTTTCATAGTCCGTAAACTTCGTGTATCGACACTGTTCGCACTGCCGGCCCAGGCCTGTTGAGAGTCGGAGATGGCACTATTCCTATGTGTGCTGCCTTTATCGGGTGCTGTAGTCGCCTTAACCAAAAATCTCTCAAGAAAGAAGAGAGCGGCAAAATGTTATGCTTTTACGGCTCTTATTTTTAAAAATCTTTTTCTTACTTTATTTTAAGATCTTTTAATTAAGAGGGTCGACGACAAAGTTATTTTTTTTCGACGTTTCTAATACTTACAGTACAAAACATGGCTTTTATTTATCAGCCCAAATAGGTCCATACGGGCCTCGCCATACATGGTTAGAACAAAACATACCTTAGTTTATGTATAAAGGATAATCTATTTTACAAATGTTCCCTAATCAAGGTTTTTTAATTGAAAGGGCAATGTACTCAATCACAAAGCAGGTAGATGACAAATTGCATTAGGACGGTGGGGCCCTCTGTCCAGAGCCTGATTCAGCGTGCGAGCCTTAACGAGGGGACCAGATAACAGATTTTATTACGTAATTGGTGATAGCGGCTAATTTGGACCCTACCCGTTTGGCTCTAGGGAGGGAAAAGAAGGATTGGACAATAAAATTTTAAAATATGCCTTTTAGTTTTTTTTTTTATTTACTAGCTTTCCACCCGCGACTCCGCCCGCATGGAGTACAGGTTGTATCGTGCCCAACTGTGGGATAAAATGTGGCCTATGTCCTTTTCCAGGCTCTAATCTATCTTTGTACCAAATTTCATCTAAATTCGTTTAGTAGTTTAGGCATGAAAGACAGACAGACAGACAGAGTTACTTTCGCATTTATAATATTACTAGCTTTCCGCCCGCGGCTCCGCCCGCGTGGACTACAGGTTATATCGTGCCCAACTGTGGGATAAAATGTAGCCTATGTCCTTTCCCAGGCTCTAATCTATCTCTGTACCAAAATTCATCAAAATCGGTTCAGCGGTTTAGGCGTGAAAAGGTAACAGACAGACAGACAGACAGACAGAGTTACTTTCGCATTTATAATATTATATATAATATATAAAAATATATAAATATATAATATATATAGTAGGGATAGTAAGGATATGGCTAATTGTAAATCCATAAAATTCTATAAAATACTTATTACAGCAGCAGTGGCCTATGTTCAGCAGTAGACTGCAATAGGCTGATATGATGATGATGATGACTTATGGCAGTTCATCGTCAGTTGTGAATTTTTGATGTCGTTCTTATTCCGAGTGCAATCACGTGTCAGCTGTACAGATTAAAACGAAATGCCTACCAAAGTTTTTCTTGAGTAATAAACAAAGCGTTGACGGAAAGCCGTAAACCCGTAAACTGCGTAAATCATAAACCCGGAACCGGATGAAACGGAACTACGTGTCGGGACCGCCTCCCACTGATAAGGAAGCGATAGGTTCGGGATGAAAGGACATCGCGATTATAACTTTATATTTTTTTACTGCAAAGGAAACAAGTTTTGAAGCCAAAGAAAGGTGAGGTTGATACTAAAATCCTATATTAAAAGACATATGGCAAAATAAAAGCTTTAATTTTGGGCGGAATTGGTACCCAATCTAGTAATGGGCTATTATTATTAATCAATTATTTTTCTGTCAATACTAAGTGGGTAATATCTTTGGGCGAAAGCCACGAAGAATGTGAAACGAAGAGTACCTTTAAAAACTCATCTCTGCAGCTAAAGATAACTTTTACCGTCATCGAAGTGGCGAGACGCGTGAGTTTGTCGCGTTTATGAACTCATGAACTTTAATAATAATAACCAAGTCCACTAGCCTCTCAATAGCCCAGTTTCCTTTCTTTCCTTTCCTTTCAATAGTCCCGCACTAACCGGGGGTTGTCTTTGGATGCATTTCTATAGTGCTTACAGAGATAACTGCCGCTTGGTGTCACATTACTAAATTAAATTGTCTATTGAACGGGCCTATATGTGTTGGCTTCGGCCCCACGCATACCTTACAAAAGTCCGGGACTTAATTGCCCGAGATTATGGGTCATAAGACAAACATAATAATAATAATCTTTATTTTCATATTAATAATACCATAATACCAGCAGAATACCAGCGCTGCAGTCTGGTACTGCAGCAATATGCTGAGTCAGCGCCAATTTGATTGGCATGATACAGATAACACGGTGTAAAATAGTTTTATGAAATTATTTGTTTCTGTTTATTAGTCTGTTTACTTCATTGTTTGCTTGCTGATTCATGTTTACTTGTATGTTTGTTGTTTGTCTATTACTGTGTTGTGCTGTTTTATGACAATTGAATAAAGTGTCAATCTATCTATCTATCTATCTATCTATAACAACGTAGACGTCCTGTAACCCGTGATAGTTTTAACTGTGTTACAGGATACAGAGTGTCTTCCCATATATGCTTTGGTTACATTTCGTTAGTGCTTACTAGAACAGTTCACAAATTCGATTACTGTTAATGTTACTTAACTATAAAAAAACAATTTAATATTTAATTTAAAGGAATAATAGTACACTATATACTGGATTGAGTTGTGTGTGTGTTTACTTTGAATTTAGGTGACCTGTTTTATGAAATACGTATGTTATTATTTTAGTTTACATAATGAAAGACCTATTTTTTATTATTGTATTTAAGTTTTATTATTAAATCCGATAGACATGATTCACTAAAACCTAATTCAGAATTAGAGCTTACTTTTTTACCACGTTGTGTGGGGAAACTTGTTCAGTTTCACGGGGAGATGAAAGTCCTAAAGTTTTGCTAAACGCTTAGCGCATTGATGTACAGACTGCAGCCCGTTCCATTTGCACTACGAAAGCCGACGCTATTACGAGAAAGATAAGGGTGACGTCAAGGTCAACATGTATAGCCTGATGTGCTGCCGTGTGTATAGTACAGTCTAAGCTGAACTCTGATTTATACTGCACGCCATACAACGCAGGGCCGGTCCAAAGTCCAAAGTGTCATGCTTGACGTGCTCTTGAGTGTACAGGATACACAATTGGATTATTTTTTATTATTTTTTATTATAAGATGGGTTAACTCTTGACCTCAATCTTGACCATAAAGGTCAAAGATGAGGTCGACGATGGAGCGAGTTAACCCAGAAAATGCCTATAAAGGCACTGGTACTCCCACGCACCGACGGAACACAGCAAGCTGTTTGGCGTCGGACTTCGGTAGGAGGGTGGTCGCGAACCAGACGGCCCTTTACAGAGCCTACCACACCGCATGAGACCATAGGACGACACCTCAGATTCAGGAAAAAATGAGGTGTCACCACCACCAGATAATATTAATTATCTATAGCTTCTCCATGTAGCTTTAAGGTGGTGCTCGGAATACATATAGAGGAGATATGCATTCAGGAACTTTAGCATTTGACTTCTGAAAAATTCTAACCAAGCTGAAAATTTGTGTACATGTACGTTTTAACTTCCTGAATAACCTCGGAAAAGTTCCAAGAGTCCAGGCGTGGGCATAACTTTTGACAGCTAAAAACGGTGAAAAAAATGATACTTTTTCGGTTTTTTGCTAATATCTTCGTTCCTGATCTTACCACTATGAGGTGTACTAATAAAAGAAAGAATGAAAAATTCTCTACAAAAAACTTACGAAAGTTCATAAATAAAATTAGTCGTTGCCACGGAAAAAGGTGGGAAACATCGGATTGAGTTTCAATACGTCACGTTACAGAATCACGTCTTGATACTTAGGCAATTTGTGATAAATAAAAGCAAAAGTTTGTGAGGATGTATGGATGTTTGTTACTCTTTCACGCTCAAACGGCTGAACCAATTTTGATAAAATTTGGTATGGAGGTAGCCGACACCCTGGATTAACACATAGGCTACATAATTTTTCCTAAATTCATACGGAAACGATCTCCCGGGCGTAAAGCTACTTTATGATTAATCTAACAGTACTTGGATTTACTACTTATTAATTCTATAAAAAGTTTTAAGTATGTTTAATGTTTTGAAATAACCTTTTTACTGCTTTCTGCTGTTTTGTTGTTTTTTGGGGTGATCATGAAATGCACTAAAACATCCATGTAAATGTTTACTGGAGCTTTAATGCTCGATTACGTAAAAAAATATTACTGTTATCAATAAACTGTATCACCATTTTTGTAGAAAATTTTCCATTCTTTATTTCATTAGTAAACCTCATAGCGGTAAGATTGACAGGAACGAAGATATAGGCAAAAAACCGAAAAAAGGTAACTTTTTTCACCGTTTTTTGGCTGTCAAAAGTTAAACCCACCCCTGAGCTCTTGGGACTTTCTAGAGGTAATTTGGGAAGCTTAAAGGTACGTGTACACAAATTTTTAGCTTATTGGAATTTTTCCGTAGTTTTGCCAATTGTTTTTCTAAAGTTCCTGGATCATAGTAACTCTAAGCCAACCTTTTTCAGACGTGAATACATCAGTACTTTAGAAAAGTCTAGGAAACAAGAAAGCTCGTTGGTTTACAAAATTCAAATGTAATTTTCAGTGAGCGTAAATTAATGCTCCAAACCTCGTAAAAATTCTGATTTAAAAAAAGTCCTATTTCCATTCCTCTCACACGCAAACAAAACAAGTCGAAACAAACGTCACGTTTTCCACAAACTGCTCGTTTTAACAATTTCAGCCCTTATAATACCGGCCTTTATAATTATAACACCAAGGGCGAGCCCCCAGGCGAAGTTTTCCGCAATTATTAGTTCAAAACAAAGAGGAACTCTTTGAATACATGTGTTAGTGATGGGTCGGGTACGTGTTGCCATTCTTACGATGATTGCGGTTATATGTTTAGAATAAATAATCCTTACTTCCTTACTAATATTATAAATGCGAAAGTAACTCTGTGTGTCTGTCTGTCTGTCTGTCCGTCTTTCACGCCTAAACTACTGAACCGATTTCGATGGAATTTGGTACAGAGATAGATTAGAGCCTGGGAAAGGACACAGGCTACATTTTATCCCACAGTTGGACACGATATAAAGCTAGTCATACTATATTATAAAACAAAGTCCCCGTCGTTTCTGTCTGTCTGAACGTGATAAACTTTAAATCTACTGAACGGTTTTCACCGATTGATGGACGGAGTGAAAGATTTATAAGTTTACTAGCTGATGCCCGCAACTTCGTTTGCGTGTTAATTTTTTTTTGTACAGAGTACACAGATTGAAAACATCTATCTTACGTGATTTAGATTTTTACATACAAAAGTTTTTTCCCGCTTACTCCCGTTCCCTTGGGAATTTTGAAATATCCTGTTGCAAAAGCTTTAAGTTTACTAAGGTACCTGCATGCCAAATTTCAAGCGTCTAACTTAAGCGGTTTAGATTTTTCATACAAAAGGATTTTCCCGTTAATTCCCGTTCCCGTGGGAATTTCAGGAATTCCTTTCTTAGTGCACCTCTACGGTACCTAAGCTACGTCTCTTCCAAATTTCAAGTGCCTACGTTTAGCCGTTTAGGCTGTGCGTTGATATGTCAGTCAGTCAGTCAGTCAGTCAATCAGTCAGTTTCTCCTTTTATATATTTAGATAATTCACTAGCTTTCCGCCCGAGGCTCCGCCCGCGTGGACTACAGGTTATATCGTGCCCAACTGTGGGATAAAATGTAGCCTATGTCCTTTCCCAGGCTTTAATCTATCTCTGTACCAAATTTCATCGAAATTAGTTCAGTAGTTTAGGCGTGAAAGACGGACAGACAGACAGAGTTACTTTCGCATTTATAATATTAATATAGTAAGGATTTCCGAAATTCCCATGGGAACGAAGTCCCCGGGAAGCTAGTTAAGAATAAAATAGGAAGAACAAATGGCACTGGCAGAGGAAAAATAAAATAAAAAATAACATAAAGGGAAAATAAACACAATTAGAAAAAAAAGAAAATACAAACCAGGGAAAGGCAAATAAATAAGTTTAAATAAACTAAGTTAGCCCAATCCTACATAAGTGTATTTATTGTATGTGTAATATATACGGTATATGTATCGTATGGTTGTAGATTATTCACGTGTGGGCAATGGTGCTCACTGTTTGGAAGCGATCAGTGAGGTTTAGTCAATAAATGAGGTTACTTTGCCCTTGTTCTGGAGTCCTATGCCAACCGCGAATCTGGCCATGTCTTTAACGGGCACATCTTTAATATCTGCTCAGAACAAAATGTAGCCTCCAATGTACCCGTTCCTGCTGCAGTGTATCGAGCTGCAGCCACAGATTACATGAAGGTTATCTAAACGTATTTTCTTTCTATCTTCCTATTTTCTTATGAAGAGATGTTTCACCAGCTTTATAACAGAATCAACATAGGTACCTTGGTTTTGCTAAGACCCATGTCATGTAGGTGTTTGTTTAATTTTTGTGCTCTATTAGAATCCTTATAAGGATTCTTAGGTTACATCTTATCTTGGGTTAAGCAATAATCGTATTCCGAAACAAAAAAAGGAAGAAGATCCCATTCCCAGTAGCTCAAACACAACGTGCTCGCGGTGAAGTGTACGGCGGTCAAATGACAAAAAAGTGTGATGAAAACGCCAGCAAGCGAGCAAACCTTTACGCGGTGCCCTCGCGCAATAAAAATAAAGTTTCACCATCATCTGAGTGGCGTCACACGAGAGTTTTTTGCGGGCTGTGCTAGCTATGCAGATCATTAAATTTAGACGAATCGAACCGAAATCAGAATGGCGCCTCGTTAAACAGGCAGACGTTACGTGGCCAGCCAACTCATTCGTTAGCCTAAATCGTTTAATTACTGCTAATCGGCCATGTCCGCTGTCGTGTCGCATTCAATTTACGGGCACAGGCCGTAAGCACGCACGTAACATATACGCGGATACGTTTGATACAGTTGAGTGAACAGCACTCATGTTCGCAATAACTGTACACGGGGAACATTGGAATGTAGGCTTTTTCCAGTAATTTAATAAGGATCTGCGCTTATTTAATGCCGAAACTGTTAATTTAATTATTATAACGATAACACAACGTTGTTTTAAAATTTAGGGATATACAGAGCTTTAGGTATCTCTCTTGCAACCTCTCGGGTGGTAAATGAGTCCATGAGACTGAACAACTTCCCCCAAGGAACATAGGTCAAAATTCGAAAAAAAAAATTAACCTTCCATACAAAATGCGCTATAAACTAATGAAGTTGGTATGGGAACTCAAAATTATTTTTTCGTATTTTGACCTATATTCCTTGGGGAAAGTTTTCATGGACTGATTTACCACCCGAGAGGTTGCAAGAGAGATACCTAAAGCCCTGTATAGACAAATAGGTATGTATACTTATAAAGAAAAGCAAAAAACATGTAATACAAACTTATATCCAAAAGTGTGCAAGGGCGTTTTTATCTTTAAACAACGATCCTCTTCCAGGCAACCCAAGGTGAAAAGACAACACCAAAATACCGAATTTATTGATCAGGCAAAAGAAAATTTTTAACAAGAACCGTTAAAGTGTGATCAAGCGTGACACTGAACTTTAAAAATTATAAAAAATTAATGCACATAATAAAAAATCTGACTGGTGTTTAATGATCCTGAAACTTTAATTCTTGATTTTATATAACCTATATTCATATTAGATAAAAATAGTAAAAAAAAATTAACAAGAAATGTCACCTTCCCCATTTAGTGGGCTGGTTCTCATTCTAAATTTTCATTTACTTAAAGCCACCCAATATAAGCACAAGTGTAACATGTTATTCAGCTTAATAATCTTCGTCGTCTTAACTATTGATATAGCCTTCGCGTTACATAATATCATCTTACTAATCGTGTTGCTAGTCCCAAGCGGCGGTGTTTAGCGGTAACGACGTTATCCAGAGATTGTTATAGGTAATGTTATTTGCGTGCATTGGTGCACCGAGTTACTGCAGCGAGGGTGCCAGGGATAAGCTTTGATGGTGTAACGCAAGTAAATACAGGTTGAAAAAGAACCTCCTAGCTTTATTAAAAATCCTGAACCAGTATCACTTACTGAACACTTTTAATTTTTTTTGTTTTTTATTTTTTGGGCGGGTGGGATTTTTTTTCCTAAACGTAGACACCACTCGGGCGCACCCCCCGAGCGCTACCCGCACCCCTCGCATGCCTGGTGTAGGAGTAATGTCTACGTTTAGGCAAAAAATGAACTATTCCCGTTAAAAAAAAAACAATTTTTTTTTCATAAATGTGTTCTTTCAGTGAACCAGTAATTTTTAATACAGCTAGGACGTTCTTTTTCACCCAGTATAAATCCAGGATTGCATGTTAGAGATGTAAAGGACGTATAGGATTTTCATACATCCTTACTCCTTACTAATATTATAAATGCGAAAGTAACTCTGTCTGTCTGTCTGTCTTTCACCCCTAAACTACTGAACCGATTTTGATGAAATTTGATACAGAGATAGATTAGAAACTGGGAAAGGACATAGGCTACATTTTATCCCACAGTTGGGCACGTTATAACCTGTAGTCCAGGCGGAGCCGCGGGCGGAAAGCTAGTGCATACATAAAGATAAGGTTGCCATGAAAAGTTGTTGTTAAGCAATAAGCCAGCGTTTTTGTGTACATTCTGCTCAAATTACTGTTTATGATTAGAAGTTAATCGGACAAAATATCGAAATATCGTACCTCGGATACGTACTGAGCGCTTTTCGTCATCTTTTGTATTGCGCACTGCCAGGGAGTGGAATTCTCTGCCGGCGTCTGTATTTCCGAGTTCATACAACCCAAATATCTTTAAAGTACGAGTGAATAGGCTTCTTCTGGGTGAGCTCGATACATCCTCGACCGCATCTTTGCCTTGAGATAGATTGTGGTCAAGTGCGAACCCATTCTTAATAAAATAAAAAAAATATTAAAAATTATATGGGGTGATCGCGCGCTTGTTTACGCCGCCTGCGATACAAATCCTGTACACACAGGTATGCTAACATCGCGGTTTAAAGTAACTAGCGAAAATATAAGGGGTGAGTCTCCCCATGGATCTAAACAACTTTTCCTAAGAAAGATACGTGAAATCAGCTGATCGCACAAGTTGTAAGGAGTTGCGAATTTTATTTAACGTATTTTGACCTATGTTCCTTGAGAAAAGTTACTTAGTTTCAAGCGGTGATAGCCCAGTTGGTAATGAGCCAGACTTGTAATCAAAAGGTCGCGGGTTCAAATCCTGGTGCGGGCCTGTACCACTAAATTCGTCTTTTCGGATTTTTGTACGGATTTCTAATTATCACTTGCTCAACGGTGAAGGAAAACATCGTGATGAAACCCGCCCGTCCAAGAAAATTCATTTTCGAAAGAGGAGCGGTCCACCAACCCGCATTGGGCTAGCGTGGTGGACTGTGGCCTAAATCCCTTTCGTGTTTCGAAGGGAGGCCCGTGCCCCTCGGTGGGGACGTATATGGGCTGGTAAGAAGACTGAATCATATCCTTAATTTTCGCCAAGTAATTTAAAGTGATCCAATATTACTAAATCTCTTGGTTAATCTTTGGTTGAATATTTGGTAAACATTGGGCCTTAGAAATCTATTCCGCTTGCCCAACTATGTTGATGACTGTTTACAAAGGTACCTCACAAGTTTCCAAGTTATAAAATAAGTTATAACTAGTGTGGTATGCAGACCTTCATGGAGGATCTGGCATAACGCAACTCCTTTCTCAATCGGTCATTTCGAAGAAGATTATTCGAATATCATTTTAAAAGGTTTGAAATGGTATTCGATGTCAGCATTTGAAATAATTGAAGATCTGGAGACGTATTTTTGAAACTGTAGAAATGAATCTTGAATTCGTACGCGAAAGTAATTCGTATACGAAATGAAATTCTACTCCTCTTGTTTTTAAGCATTTTTGAATCACTCGAATTTGGTGTTGCCATAAAGTAAGAAAACTTAAAAAGGTTTCGTTCCACGCAGAAAAATAAAAAACCGGTAATCAATTATACGAATCGGTAACGCCTTTTTTGAAGAAAGGAACGTTTTAAAAAAAAGTCTACCTACTCAATGTTTTTTGACAATACACAATAGGACGGGAGGAGCTTATGTAGGGAAAATACATTGAAGACTTGGCAGTATGTCTTCATAAATTCCTTTGCCTCCCCGGAAAGAGATGAATTTAACAAAAAAAAAACGTGTGTAACTGTCAATGTCACTTTGCACGCTTTCTACTAGTAGAAAATACAAAACGAGTGGTCGGACCACTCGCTGTAGAATTCACGGAATGAATTTTCAAAAATAGTAATTTAGATTCGCATGCGCATCTTGCCAATTCGTATGCGAATTGGAATTCTCTTGTTTCAAAAATACGTCTCCTGGTCTTCCGCCATTCATAGTAGAGAGCTCGCGAAGTAATTTCATGTATGCGATCATAGGCGTGCAAACCATTGAAGTATTATGTACTAGCGTACAGTAATAGCTAAATGGTGCAAACAGCACTTTTTCAGGTGTACCTATACGTTATGTGAATTGTAAGTTATTAAAGATAAGTGTAAGGAAGTGCCTGTTTGTTATTTATAAATATACACCTCGCAGAAGAGCTACGTTTTTTATATTCATTGCCCCCGGAAGAGGTGTGACACTAGCTTCTCGCCCGGGACCTCGTTCACGTAGGAAATTAGAAATATTATGTAGTGTACTTCCACACTGGACTGGGGGTGAAAGAAAAAATTAGAATATGCCACCTGCCAACTCTTCCCAGGCATACTGTAGAAACCAGTAAGGGAGACGCGATGATTTTTGCTGTATTATAGGTTGAGAAACTATCACCGTTTGACTCATAAAAAAAGCGACCTATTCTTCTTGCCTATTCTTCTCCTGAGGAAGACTGCACCTTTGCGAATAGGCGCAAAGTCAAAAATGCTAATGTAGTTCACTATTTTGACGTGTTCTTGCTTGAATGTTCTATGAAATAAAGTTATTTTTGATTTTGATTTGATTCCATCTAATAACCACCTGAATGAATGTCAAATATGGCGTCAAGTAGATGTAGAACTATTATGAATGAATGAATGAATGAAACTTTATTTGGGAGACACAGGAATTTTTATTAAATCTAACTTACAATTAAACCCAACAATCGTAACAGTGCCACCCAAAAAGGCGCTGACTCAGCATTTGCTACAGCGGCGAGGCTGTAGCGCTGATATTCTGCCAGTACCAGAAAAAAAAAAGACGTTCTACCTACCCTGAAAGGGATTATATGCTTTAGTGTACTAATAGTAGGCTGTGTGCTAGTAAGCAGTAACAAATATCTATCCATAAATCCTCACAAACTTTTGCGTTTAAAACATGACACGATTTTAAGTAAATACCATTTTATTGTCAACAATTTATGCCAAAATCGTCCATTCATTTCACTCATTAATCAATGAGCGGTTCCATTATTTTTGTTCATTACTGAACATGTTGCCGATTTATCATGAAATTAAAAATGTTTTTAACCTCTGATCCTTTTGATGAATAATAAAATAATGAATGAATAAATGCTACACAATTCACGCAAAGGTTCACGTTAAGGGTTTTTCTTTTGTCGTGGGTCCCTTGGAAGACACAAAAAGACACTAACACCAATGACCCAAAAACAAATATCTGATTTTTATCACCCAAATATTTGACTCGACTGGGAATCGAACCCAGGACCCGTCGATCAAGAGCCAGCGCCAAACAGTCAACGAAATAATAGTACATTATTGCAAAGGCGGCGAAATAGGCAATTGCAGGTCGAGTATAAGTTTGAAGGCCGAGCCGCAGGACTTCACTAATACAAGACAGGCAATTGCCATTTCCACCGAGGCATATAATTAAAATAAATAAATAAATAAACGCACACTAAGGTTTTCCCTTGTGCCGTGGGTCCCTTGGAACACACATAAAGACAAACACAAACACCCATGACCCGAGAACAAACATCTGCTTTTTACACAAATGTTTGCCCCGACTGGGGATCGGACCCAGGACCCGCCGATCAAGAGGCAGCGTCACTACCACTCGACCAAACCGACCGTCAGTCATTATAGTGCTTTTCTCAACAAAATGCAGGGAAATAAAACATACTTTTATATTAAACATTTACTTTAAGAGGAGCGTCTCAGTTTGGACTAGCGTCTCAGTTATTTTTTATGCTGTTTCGTTGTCGACCACCCGCCTCAGACTTGTGCAACAGGGACAATTGCAGCTTTCCGGCAAAATGCCAAGTTTTATTTCCAAAATTATGAGTATAGGCGTCAATGAATTCCTACCCCAAAAACTTAATGAAACCGTTCCTTTTTTATTTTTTGTTTTTTGCAAAATTGTTCTTAGTTTTTCAACAGTCACCACTTAAATGTTGAGAATTTTTTTGGCGAAAAATGCTGACTTTTAGTCTCAAATATCTTTTTGTTTATTAAAAATATCACAAAAACCAAAACTGGTGTTTTTGATACTACACCAAAATTTCCCAGGGATCCGTTGACGTTTAGGGGATGGAATCCATTGACGCCGTTTGTATGGGAATAAACACTGAGACGATCCTCTTAAGAGTATTTAATACCCCAGCACGCGCGCCGCGCCGTTTCATACAACATTGCTGGAGCGTTGTAATTTCCAAATTCAAAAAACGCTCCAGCAATGGATTTGGTTTTCGATACATCGCGTGTTCTTTTTTCGAAAATAATGTCAATGTTTGTATCAAGTGCGGAAACGGGAAACGGTAAAATAGTAAATAGATATGAAAAACTTGTTCATATCTATTTGCTACGGCGTAGCAAAATGCTACGCAACTACAGAATTCAAGAATCTATAAATATATTTTTTCGATAATTTTCTGGGATTAATCTTACGAAAATCATACACATCTTTTTATTCTCTCTGTCAGACAAAATATTAAGATAACAAAATAGAAAACAACTCAATTTATTTTCCTTTCACTTCAGTAAATACCGTGGTCCTCTAAGAAATCTTTAACCTTAATAACTAGACAAATAAGCATCTCTTCTACTTATTCGGGTGATTTCCGCTCCCCCTCTACCCCCCCTTATTTCGTCTTTATTTGTATAGGGAGGTAATTTAGACCTTCCTACTGATATTTCCGAGCCGTATAAAACAACGATATCCATACTTAAAGACAGGAGCGGCGTAAGGGGTCGTGTGTGGACCCACGGCCTATTTAAAATAAAATAAAACCAGTCTCTGCTCGTCCTCATTCTACATTTAAACTGTGACTTTGGTACCCAAAGAATCTGTTACCTTTTTATTAAATTGAAATCATTTATTAGCCCCATATTCACAATACAAATATGATATAATATTATTACAATTAAATTAGAACTCAAATTAAATTAAATTTTAATAAAAAAAAATTTAAATTAAATTAAAATTAAAATCAAATACAAATTATCAAATAAAATAAAAATAAGTTAGACACGTTATTTCTTGCTCGCATAATTTCTATTTTATGTCTTTGTTGTCTCACATAGACTCAAATAATCCAAATAAGCGGTTATGTAAATTAAGGTACCTGTTGATTAATTTGTTCTGATTTTTCAGTCTCTTGCATTTGAGATAATATTACTAAGGACAATAAAAATATCATAAAATTGGCTACATACTGCAGCAGGCAATAAAAAAGGAAAGGCAGGAAATAATGTTAATTGTTTTTTTTTATATGTATGTTAGTCTGTAAGATATTTATGTATGGGCCGGCCTAGTTGCCTGAAAATAAAAATAATAATAAACGGCATTTATTTGTCCATTAAAAAACAACAAACATTCGAAAATTATACATTGTCAAATAAAACAGAGGACAAAACGGTATGTGGATATAAATTATTGTATTATTATTATAACCTCATTTATATTGGGGCCAGAGATCTCTTAATCCGTCTCTGCTAACGACGCACCTTAGTAGTGGCAAGTAAAGGTTTATATTACAGTGCCACGAACACCCGGAGAGATAATCATCTGCGCATTAATTCCACTAAACTACCTACCGACCTACTTGTACGAGTACCTTACTGGTCCCAATCACCTGTAAATATAAATTATAGACAATTTGTTTGACATACTTCTAAATTGTCTTATAAATAGACAAATGAATGAATGATAAAATGATTTCTAATGAATAGGTTTTTTTGGAGAAGTAAGTAATTTCAATTTCAGGCTACCAAAAGAAATTCTTCTGAATTCTTGTTTTATTTCGACGATCATCGATTTTTCCAATGCACACGAAATGTCTATTGAATGATTTGATTTATCGCCTGCAATAATTTGAAGTCTTAAATATGTACTTTGTTGATGTTTCGTTTTATCATGTTTTATATATTTTTAGATCTGTGGTCAAAAATAATTATTTTTATAATTACACTCATTAATTTATATTTTTTTGTTTTAATTTCAGAAACATGAAGTTTGCAGAAGAAAATAGGAGCACTGTACGTACCCTTTATACAATACAATACACATACTTTATTTGCACACAGAGACTTACAATACAATAAACAAAACAAAGTGCACGATAAGGTGGCTTTTAAATATTTAAAATAAATGTCAGTGTTTCGTTTGCTTGTTTGTTCTCCTTTAACTTTGTAAAAACTTTGTAAAAAGGCTATTAAAGAATGTCTGATTAGACAAGCAACCATGGGAATAAATTGCTCAGCTCCAGAGTTATTCAGATATTAATTCAATTAAAATTAGAAGTTAGAAAATTTATATGATTGACTTAAAAAGAGCGACCCTCAGAGTTTCTTGCCTATTCTTGTGAATAGGCGCAAAGTCAAAAGTGCTAATGTAATTCACTATTTTGCTGATGTTAAACATATCACTGTATTGACATGTTAAAATAACATTTTATATGTTCTATGAAATAAACACTTCTGAGTTTGAGTTTACGTCTAAACTGAGCAGTGGATCGACGTGATTTTTTACACAGAGTAGTTGGAGTAAGGTCTCTGTCTCTTTATTTGTGTCACGATTTTAAGAAACTTGATGCGATGACGACAAGATTTCGCGGAGCTATCGTCTGAACAATCTTCTTTACAGACGATGTCTTTTGGAGTCAATGCTGATATTGACTGATACTTTAGTAAAACCATCTTTGCTTATACGCAATCAGATGAGTCCTGCATTGCCTTATCATCATTTTCATTGACCAGCTAGAAACAGAAACCCGATTCTGTTTTTATTTTCGTTTAATTAAAATAACTAATTCATTTCAAGCTATATTGGTTTAATTAAAAATACCACAGAAAAACATAAATAAACCACTGTTTGCCTAAATAAGATAACAAATATTGAACAAAAACATTGCTGTATAAAGAAAACAAAAACCCGTGATTTAAAAAAGCTTTGAAAAACTCGAAGCTAAATGTTTTTTTTAAATCGGTTGTCGGCGAATATTCATACTGAGTGAGTGCAAGTTTTGCAAATAGGCTTCAAATAAAAATGAAAAATCCTGTGATGGAGTCAGATGAAAAGTTTGTTTAAAGGGTTGATCAAATGATCAATTAAAAAAACAGTTGTTGATCTAATGGGAGTTGTTCTTGGTGGTGAAATCTATTACGAGAAAACTCAATGACACTATACATTGTCTTTCCATACGTTATTCTATGTAACATAGAATTATATTAGTATTTTAGTATTTTTATTAATCTACTATATAAAAATAAGTCGGGTTTTCCTTCCTGACGCTATAACTCCAGAACGCACGAACCGATTTCCACGGTTTTGCATTCGTTGGAAAGGTCTCGGGCTCCGTGAGGTTTATAGCAAAGAAAATTTAGGAAAAATTTCAATAGAAAAGCGGGAAAATCTTGAAAATCGATATAACCTGTAGTCCACGCGGGCGGAGCCGCGGGCGGAAAGCTAGTTAATTATAAACTTATATGGAGAGTACAAAATAACGTTAATATTATTGAAATCATTTATTAGTCAGGTACTAGCCCCATAGTCACAATACAAATATAATATGCACCCGCTACTTTTTTTCTCTTCTTGATTTCTCTTCTCCGGTTGCCTTGAAAAAATTGCTGTTTAGCAATAAGGCCGCCTATTGTACATTTTTCCGTGTTTTTATGTTTCTGTGATGTCCTGTTTTATTGTGCAATAAAGTATATATAATAATAATAATAATATAGTATTATTAAAATTAAATTAGAACTAAAATTAACACTAACTCAAATATTATAAATGCGAAAAATTGTGAGTGTGAAATATTATAAATGTGAAATGTGTTTGTAACTTCTTCACACAAAAAACACTCGACCGGTTTTGAATGAGACGAAACTTTCCAGTAATACAGTTTAGACACCAAAATCCAGTCAACGTTCAGACAACTGTTTACAACAACGTTTGTAAAAACGAACTAGTCCCAGATTAAGTCCCTTTAATCCAAAAGTAGGGTAATATTTCCCTCCATTCCGTTATTCGCTCCACCCCCGCTCAATGTCCTCTTATCACTGTTATCAGTGGTGATAAGACGCGCGTGTCGCGACAGCGGAAGGTGGCGCGACACTTCGCCCTAATTCACTTTATTGTGTATCAAGATATACTAATGGATATTAGGTCACGACGTTCCTTAAAAAAGAGACAATTGATATATACCTATAGAGTTTGTATTTTGTTCAATAATTTATTGTTTAGGGATACGTACAGAGTGCCGCCCATCAGGTTACTACAAGCTTGCACCCTGTGCTGTTGCAATAATGAAACTGGGGTTGCCTGATGCGCTCTCCTTTGTACGAAGAATAAAATTGAATATTTAATTGTCCAAATATTTATCTCAAGAAAAAAAAATTTAGTTAGTACGGCGCAACCACGTACCCACCAAATTTTATCCAAATCCATCGAGTTATTGAGGCGTGAAAGCGGAACAAACTAACTTACAAACATAAACTTTATGCACATTATACAGGGTGTAAAAGACATCAGCTTAGCAAAAACTGAAACCCCAAAGACAGACCATCATTCTAAATGATATTCCAGAAGAATTTTTTGCAAAAAAATATCAAAATTGTTCGATGATTATTAAAATTTTCAGCTTACAAATTCAATTAATAGTTTGAATATACTCTATTTTTCAATTAAAACAATGATAACGGCGTAAAACACGAAAACCAGCAGTATACGTCGCATTCTTATGCACGCGAGAGACGCGGTATTGCGTTACATTGCGTAGTGCTAAACTAGGAAAACTCCATAATTTTGACGTTTCCGGGAAAAATACTTCCATCATTCCAACTTTTAAGCATTTGCTAAGTTGTCCCTTAAACTCTATATAATTATTGTGAGGACTAGTAAATTAATGAAAAAGTGTGGTACTCGCGACACAGGTTCGACCAAGCGAGTGCAGAACTTTAAAAATATTTTCCTTCGATTCTGCACGTATTATTGCGATATCATCAGACGGTAACCGAGCGACAGAAAGCAAACACATCATTCAAGTTGTGTACTGACATACACACTCGTGTATGCACCGGACGTGCAAGCTGAGGCCGACGGTACACCCTCGGGTGCATATTGCAGTTTGAGGAGCTGGCCTCTGCAAACATTGACCATGGTTGATAACCGTGATTGATCTGTTTAGGGTTAGTTACAATACAATACAAGACAATACTAGTTAGTTGTGCGATTACGATAGTCTTTTGGGGTTAACATGAACGCGTGATAAATGTTTTGTCATGTTGTTGTCGTTCTACTATGTTCTGACTTTACGCGACATAACCCTAATTAGGGTTAGAGTGATACAATACAATATACTTTATAGCACTCCAACAAAAACAAGGTACAGTTACATTTGAATACAAAATAGTTATGTCAGGGTACAAAAGGCGGCCCTATTGCTAAGAAGCAATATCTTATCGACACGGGATACTTTGACAAAATTATCCATCCTGCCTCCTATTAATCTATCCTAGGAATGACACCTCAATTATTTGAGATGGCAGTGTGGTGGGCTCTGTAAAGAGCCTTCTGGTTCGCGACCACACTCCTACCGAAGTTCGACGATAAACAGCTTGCTGTGTTCTGTAGGTGATGCGTGGGAGTATTAGCGCCTTAATTGCATTTTCTGGGTTAGCTCGCTTTATCGTCGACCTCATCTATGACCTTGGTCAAGATTAAGGTCAAGAGTTAACCCATCTCATAACAAAAATATGTTGACTTAGTCCGTTTGTAATGTAAATTGAAAAAAAAAAAACAAGAAAAAAGTCCCCTACTACTGTCTCCAGAATATCGGCTAAGCCGATGCCAAATTTCAACTCAATTAGATAACCATAAACTACGAACAAACTAATATTGGTTTTTATACATTTGATTTTTTTTACGAACGGGACTGCCATAATGCATTAGTAACGCCATTTACAAATTGCTAAGGACAGTCATTACCTTATGGTGAAGCAACCAGCTTTTGTAAAACATCAAGGTCCTGAAATTTTAATTTCAAACTACATTTTTTAGTTTTTTATTATCAGTATTCAAATTTTTTATGCGTAAATTTAATGAAAATTTAACAGACCCGTATTTTTTTGTTTTATATCGTTTCATATAAAAATTTCAAGCTAGATCGTCTGAAGCATGAAAATAAATCAATTTTTTTGTATGGAAAAAAAAATAACTTCGTCCAATTGACTTGAAACTTGGTAACAGTATTCTTCAACACAATTTGTGACACCCGTGTTTCTGCGTTTTACAAAATTCATCCTCTAAGACGTTAAAAAGGGGTATCAAAATCTGAAAATTTTGGAAAAAAAAAATTTTTCTGTGTTATTTACGTTCTATCAACGTTACTGACACCGTAAGAAAAATTTGGATACTGATTAAAAAGTAACCCTGTATACCCCCCAAATCAACTTCCCTCGAGGTCAAGATTTCTAAACCATTTGAAAATTTTCCCCTCCTGTCCTCCAATCGGTCGTAATTACTCTACCTGCGCCATATATTATTCACTTTGTCCCAGGAGACAGCGTCATCTGACATGTCCGTTTGGACGTTGGACCAATTTACATACATTAACCATTCAGTTTGTGTACCTAAAACTTCTTGATTGACGTCGATACTCGTTGAAGTTTTGATTTTCTTAGGACTCATAAGACTTAATTCGTCTTGTATTTATAACTTGAAAAAAAAATGAGGAGGAAATTGACGTATTGTATCTTTTAAATTAAAATGGGTTAAAATTAAATTTTAACTTCAGTTAAATTAAAATTAATTACTTTTATTGTAATGTATACTTAATTGACAGTGTATGACTAATCTTATATATAAAAATGAATCACTAAATCTGTTGGTAAGCGCAAAACTCGAGAACGGCTGGACCGATTTGGATGATTCTTTTTTTGTTGTGTTCCTTATTGTCAGGAGAAGGTTCCTATGAAAGAAAAAACTAAAAAAGTGCCACGGGAACGAAGTCCCCGGCGGAAAGCTAGTACTAAATAAATATGAATATGAATAATATGAAACTAGCTCAGGGCCTATAGATAGATCATTTTTTTTTTGCTGTGAATATTATTTTATGCCTTTTCCTTATTAAACTTGCGTTTGATTCCAGTTTTTGTTTGTCCCAAAAATATCTCAACTTACACAAATAACGACACAAAAATTTGCCGATTTTTCTATTAAAAGAAAATGAACTTGAACGAATGTATTAATTAACGAATTTTAAATGAAATTTTTAGTATCAATGTTGGCATGCTGATCTTGTTGGTTGAATAAAAGAAACTAATGTAATAAATTAAGACCCCGTTCAACGCAATTAAATGTTTTATTCATTCTATTTGATACATAAAAGCTCTTTGTTACATTATTCAATCTAAATATTTGGTTTTCATTAAATTCTGTTTGTAAGCTTCTATAAGCTATTTTCTATTTTTAATAAATGTTTTATTTTTTTATCAGACCACAAACAGCGAGGCCCGGGCCTCCCTTCGCAACACTATTTACATTTAATAATTTTAAATAAATAAGTAAATACTTTTGCAATTTATCTCGACATGTGTATGTGTGCACTGTTGACGTAGATTTTAACCTCAGTGGTTCATTACCTTGCAGTAAAGAGGGACCATTTTACAAAATATCTGTTTTACCACGGACCACCAACTGTTTGGAGGTAAAAACAATTAAAGAGTTGTTCTACAGTTATAACTTCATGCACGTTGTTCATATTCAACCTCTTACGAAAATTACATACGAGTACTAACTTTTGAATCCTTGGGCAACCTCAGAGTTTTTTGCCTGTTCTTCTCTGGGGAATACTGCACCTTTGCGAATAGGTGTAGAGTCAGTAGGATCAAAAGAACGAATGAGTACATGCCAAACGATCTACGGGCCAAAATTGCTACGAACTGGCTGCCCCGAAAAAAGCGGCAGCGCGGTAGACCAAGACGTAGATGGCGTGACCAGCTCGATCAATTCGATAAGAAATGGATGGGAAAGGGGCAGGAGAGGGATCTGAGGAGGAAAGCGAGGGAGACCTTTGCCCAGCAGTGGGACACACTAGGCTAAATAAGATAAGAAAAGATAGTAAAATGGTTGTTACCTTTGAAGAGGTGCGCGGCGAGTAACAGCGCGGCGGTGATCGCGTGCAGGCGGCCGCCGATCATGCTGCCTCAGCCGCGCCAAGACCTGCCAACAACAACATATTACAGGTTAATACTTTCGTGGACACTACGTCTATTGGCGGGGTATCAAAATGTTTGAAAAGTGACATTACGTTATTACAAAAAAAAAACACTAATCAATAAAATAAATGATTCTTTATTCGTACAGAATTTTCTACTGTCATTTTACGAACTCGCCACGTGGTTCTTGTGACCACAAAGGTGTTAATAAATAAATAAACTCTACACACTCAAAGGCCCACACTGAGATTTTCTCTTGTGTCGTCGTTGCCTTGGAACATACATAAACACAGATATTAACACCCACAACCCGAGAATAAATATCATCTTTTTTTTTACACAAATATTTGCCCCGACTAGCTATCTGTCTATAAACTATTAATCTAGAGAAATATTCTGCGCGAATGGGAGTTGAACCCACGACCCTAAGATTAGATCTCTTGGTGCTCTAACCAACCGAGCTATCGTGCCTTCAAGTTAAGCGGCGAAAGGGGTTCAAAGAACAAACGGACTGTAATCGGCCGCCATCTTGGATTTTCTCCTTTCAGGGTAGGCAGATCGTCACGAAATTCTAGAACCTCTTTATACCACTTTTGACATTAATTCTGAGGGTTTTTGAATAGAATATGAGTAAAGTGTTGATAGCTTATCAACCTTTCGCCCACAGTACAGCAAAGCCCTCGCGTTCCATTAATTTGTTTTTATATTTAGCTAGGGTAAAGTTGGCAACTTTCACATTGTAGGTTCTTCTTGCATTTCCAATCCAGCTAGGAATCCAGTGTGGTAGGAATCCAGCAAGTAAATATCATGTAAAAATAATTATAACTCTAAAATTAAAAATGTTGTAGCACCCCCAACATTCATATCTTGTAACTTTTAAACGGCTAAACCAATGTTGAAAAACATATCTAAAAACCATATTGATTATGTTAGCTTTCAAACATAAAAAACCGCATCAAAATATTCTACCCGTTTAGGAGCTACGATGCCCTAGTCAGACAAGCCCTTCTTTTATCCCTCGGGCGTTAAAAAAAGATTCTTTCAAAATGTCTACAATTTCAACACTTAAAATACCCGCATCAGCAGAACCTTTAAATAATGATTAGGGGTTAATTGTTCGTGTCAATAAAAGATCGTCTCGTTTCGCTGTGTAATTGGCTCAGGTGTGTAACCTGTGACCGAGTATTCGAGTGTAGCTTCAATTTAATCCACTGTAATAATTACTCGAGAATGTGTTAAGTTATGTATTATGAAATTATATGAAAGTAATACTTAATTGAATAAGAACTTATCATGGAATAAGAACATAAAGAAAATTAGTTATTGTTGCTTTCGGTTTTTCGAAAGGGTAAGCAATCTTTTTACCTGACTCCGCCACCCAAAGGAGGGTAATATGTTTATCAGCCTATGTATGTATGTATGTTTGTACCTTTGTGGCACTATTTAGACCAAACGCGTGGGTCGATACGTCGTTGGATTCGTCATGACGGCGCGAGTGTCACAGAAAGTATAAAAAATTTGAAAACTCAAAATGGCCGATTTTGGACGCCATAATGTGGAAAAGAAAAAAATGAAAATCGACGAACTATGTCAAATGGGGTATCGTTGAATAGGTATTTAAAAATCATTGTTAGGTTTTTCATATCGTTTTTTGACCAAAATTACCGTTTAGGATCTATAACGATTTAAAGTTGGTTAGTAACGATTTTTCACATGTAGGTTTTTAATTCGGAAATTGTTCAATTTGTATGCAAGTGGGATAGAGCTAATGAGGAGATCAATAAACAAATATAAATATCTGACTTAACTAAAAAGTTTAAATTAAAATAAATTAATTTAAAAAATAAAAAACCCGACTGCGTGATAAAAACTGAAAAGAAAAAAACAAGTAAGCCCAGTAGTCGATACTTTTCTTATTGAATATTATTGAATAACATAACGATTTTAACAATCGGGACCCATAAAAAATCCGGCTTCCTAATATTGGGTCCCGATTATTAAAATCGTTATGTTATTCAATAATATTCAATAATAAAAGTCTCGACTACTGGGCTTACTTGTTTTTTTCTTTTCAGTTTTTATTACGCAGTCGAGTTTTCTTAATTTTTTAAATTAATTTGGTTTCTAAATCTTACTAGAATGAGTTTTTTAGAATGGATAGACAGATGAACGGATGTATGTTACTCCTTCATACAAAAATCCTGAAGTTATTTAAATGAAACTTATCAGAATAATATACAGGCTACACTGCACCTTCGCGAATAGGCGCTAAGTCAAAAGTGCTAATGTAATTCACTATTTTGCTGATGTAACTATATCATTGTATTGACATGTTCAAGAAACATTTTATATGTTCAATTAAATAAACACTTTTGAGTTTGAGTTATACATTTCCGAAATTCCTACAGGAACGAAATCCCGAGCGAAAAGCTAGTCTTCACTACACGACTGAACTATACATTCATTAATGCACAAGATTACGGTATTGGTGTTTACTATTTCAACTTGTTAATAATTCAATCGACATGCGTCATTCCTTTGTTTGTGAGGCGCTTCCTTGTGTCACAATATCAATTCCCCCCCCCTGTTTACCCCTTCAATCAAACTTTACCCACATCTGTCTCCAAAGCAGAACCCCTCGTCTAAGATTGAAGAACAAACTTATCGTTAGTAATTGGCTCCGCGGGAGCAGCTTTGCACAAGTTTCTCTTAACTTTTAAGCTATGAGACTAATTGAAATATCTGGGGTGCCGTGCCAGGTAGCCTGTATTAACAACTTCAGGTAGAAATGTGACGAACTGGGAATTGCAACTATTTTAAGTTTGATGCTAGTATTGGACAGACATTAAATTCCAGTTCAATTCGGGTTGGAGATGAAAATAGTTATGAATATTTAGTGCGTTCAATGATGGGTCGAGTGACGGCAGGCCAGTTTGGTCGAGTGGTTCGATTCCCAGTCGGGGCAAACATTTGTGTAAAAAGTAGATGTTTGTTCTCGGGTCATGGGTGTTTGTGTCTTGTCTTTATGTATGTCCCGAGGGACCCACGATACAAGGTAAAACCTTAGTGTGGGCCTTTGAGTATGTAGCATTTATTTATTTTTGTTCAAAACAAATTTTGAGAGCATTCCGTCTAGTAAGTATGATATTTTAAGCACTCTTAGAAAGACAAAACTGCACTAGAGCTTTCTCAGACCGGCTGCCCTAGAATACGCGAGGAGACCACACTCATGGCTTTAATTATAGACTTCTAAATCAACGCAAAGAAAATAAACCCTATTTGGCTTTAAATAAGTTTTCATTTCTCTTGCGTTTTGATTTGGACATACGTTCTTTTTACCGACTTCAAAAAGGAGCAAGTTCCAAGTATGTTCGACTGTATGTTTTTTTTTTAATGTATGTTTACCGATTTCACCGCCAATTATGAACCGATTTTCAAAATCCTTTTTTTGTTCAAAAGAATATACTCTAGGTGGTGGTTCGATATAAATTTTATCGAAAATGATTCAGCTCTTTTCAAAAAATCAACAAAAACAAAAAATACTACAAACCAGAATATTATCTAAATAAAGGAGTGACATTTTCGTTTGTGGTTGTCTACTAATAGGCATTGTAGTCTGCACAAAAAATACTAGTTATCTACTTTGTGCGAGCTGTTGTTGGGATTGAAGTCGGTGACTCATACGTTTTTAACATGGAAAATTATAGTAATTCAAGAACATTTGTCAACGTCAATTGAATGCAAAAGGAATGCAACCTTCTACTCATATGTTAAGGTTATGTTTTCTTTGGCAGTCAACTGTCATGGGAGGCCTAGAAAATCGGAAGTTTTAAAATGTATGGGACGGACAGACACAATAACACAGTCACGTAGTCAGTCATTGTTAATCCCATTTTTAGAAGATTGTCATGTTACAAAATTATATTCTTAGTATTCAATAGAATGTGACATTATCTAGGCCTACAGATCTTAGTACTATGAAAATAAAACTGAATTAAATAAAGAACGTATATCGATGGCTGGTATATTAGTAGTGTAGTTTAGTGTGGTAGTGTGGTATATTGTCATTTTTGTTTGCATAATAAACCTGTGTAATAAACGCATGAAAGTGAAAACAAAACAAAATAATTTCTAAACCGGTGACCTTGCTACCTAGCAATAAGGCCGCTTTTTTGTACACAATTTTTTATGATCTGTTAATTGTATTGTATGTTTTTGTTTGCAAATAAAGTTTATTGTTTTGTATTCATTGCCATATAGAGATCGATTTAAAAGCTATGAAGTTATTGTGAAAATAATGTCTATGTGATAAATTGTCTAAACTAACGTGAAGAGTATTTTCCTTCATGACGAGGATCAGGAAGGGATGTGAGTCACCCCGTGGGAGTCGGCTGACGAGGGTTGAGGGTTGAGACGCCATTGATTCGGTGTTAATACTTTATTGCAGCGACGATCATCCTTAAGTACTCTATGTTTAAAAGCTTTCTCGTAAATTATAAATTTTAATCCGTAAGTAAGTCATTGTTATTATTATTAAGGGCTATTATAGAATTTCTGATTATCTAAAAGACAAGCAATTATTCATTAAAATTAGAATTAAGAAAATTTATATGATTGACTTAAAAAGAGCGACCCTCGGAGTTTCTTGCCTATTCTTCTCCTGAGGAAGACTGCACCTTTCCGAAAAGGCGCAAAGTCAATAGTGCTAATGTAATTCACTATCTTGCTGATGTAAATATAACACTGTATTGACATGTTCGAGCAACATTTTATATAATCAATGAAATAAACACTTTTGAGTTTGAGTTCATGTGGCTTTCTTTGGGATTAGAAAATCACACAAGATTTTACTATATTTTATATTCGCCAGCATTTCGATAGATTGTCAGAATTATTCTCATAGTATCCCGGAATCATCAACTCCTTTCTCAGATTTTTACCAGCTATGGTGCACCCAAGAAGACAGGCAACGCAATAAAACCCCGAAAATTCATTTTCCACACTGGCAAACGCGTTTCGATTTACGAGTACCAACAATCAGGTAACCGATTGTCGAGGAAACGCACATTTTGATCGGAAATGGCAAATCGGAGCGACGAATTGGTGCGTCGATCACGACTCGACGGCCGGCGACGAGGTGAACAAGAATCGATTGTCGATTAATATGAGAGTGAATGGTTGTGGTTTGTGGCATGAAGACTATGTTTCCATTTTGAAAAAGACACTGAAGTTTGTTTCATGTTCGTCATTTCGTCGCAATCCTTGATAATCTAGCAGTATAGAATGACCATAATGAAGTACCTAAGTTTTCGCACTCATTGTAATGTATATGTTACAGTTAAAACTAGTTTATAGTTAGAACGCGTTTTTCCTAGTTAGAACTAGTTTTTACTTGGTGCCTTTGTTAAAACTAGAATTGACTAATGTCTGAATCAAATATCAGTTACAACTAGTTTCTGCAAGACAAAACGCGTTTTCCCGAAGCGAGTCAGTTAAAACTGTTCCGACCGAGGTTAGAGTTCATCATACCTTATTCTGATTGGCTTGAGGTTATGTTGTGGGTTATGTAGTTGTTGTGCTTACCGTTTAACGTGACCAAAGTCTTTTCTGGCACTTCGCCGGCCGCTGCCGCGGCACGCTCGCTTCGCTCGCTCGGCTCGTGCGTTGGGGGTCGCAGTTCTAACCTTTTTTTTTTTACTTGGGGAAATGCCCACGCATACCCCCCCATCGCAGGGGCGATAGAAGGGTTATGTCGGACTCGAACCGACTAAAACCCCAAGGTGTTCCTTCTCCCGCCTGGGGTGGGGTCACAGGTATCGCGTTAGCATTCGTCTGTGACCCCACCGGGCGCTGGACCGCTTATATCAGTGGACCCCTTCTCGCGGGGGGACCAGTGTAGCCTGCTGTTTGAAGGAAATGTAGCCTGCTGTTTGAAGGAAATTATGTCTTCACAGAAGGAGAGGACACTGTTCCATGACGTCTCGTTCTCGACCATAGTTCGCACGACAGTCGCCAATGAGACGGCCGGGCCTGCTGTTCGCAGTTCTAACCTAACCTAACCTAACCAACCCTTAACGAATTGGTAAGGCTAGGCTACTAACAAACCTAACCTACAGTTTCTGCCCCGATATAATCTCCGCGGGGGGAGAGGTTTAACAATAGCTAGTTTTAACTATAGCTCGATGTGACAACTAGTTTTATCTGAAAATCAAATATGTCAGTGGTAAATTCTAGTTTTAACTGATTATTTCTAGTTTTAACAAAGGCACCAAGTAAAAACTAGTTCTAACTAGGAAAAACGCGTTCTAACTACTAACTAGTTTTAACTGTAACATATAGATTTCACCGTAACATTGTCAAACCCGTATTTTTGTAATTTGACTTAGTAAGATTATAAACTCTCGGTATTGTGTGAGCTGCCCTATTTTTTTTCAATTTAATGGACTTTTTAAATATGAATGCAACCTAACTATAATCTAACTTATCCTAATTTAATGCAGGCAACCCTTTAAGTTTCGTAAATTTATAATTTTACTAGGCAAATTGTAATATCGCAGGAGATTATATTTTCACTATGTATTATCGCATGTTGTGGTTTCCAAAAGAGTAACAGAACCTCCCTCATTCTTACAAAGTGACTAAGGAAATACGCAAGCCGGTCCAACTGATGTATATCAATTATCTTCAGAATCGCTATCCGAAAATGGGACAATGTATTAAATTGCAGGTAATCCCTTAATAGATCAATAAAGTCAAATCCAAATTTTTGAACTTAGAAAGCTGAATAACACAACCGCGCCGAAACGCCGGGAACAAGGGTAAAACCATCAAGACCCATTTTAG
Organism: Aproaerema taeniolella; assembly: GCA_949987775.1. NCBI lineage: Eukaryota > Metazoa > Arthropoda > Insecta > Lepidoptera > Gelechiidae > Aproaerema > Aproaerema taeniolella. Next base: position 838,095 of record OX465260.1, on the reverse strand, counting down.
TATTAAATTAGAAAGCTGTAAATACGCCTAAAGATTATTTTTTATAACATTGCATAGGCAAAAAACAAGGAAGGATTTTATGAAATTCCCAAGGGAACCTCCAGTAACTGATTAATACGTTAAAACAGATGCTTAGTTAAGTTCATCGATCCATTCATTTTTATTTTATTGCAGTATTTAAAAAAAATATATACAAAAACGCATCCGCAACAGGCTTCGTCACAACTTAAAACTATATAAGACAACACACAAATCCCACAAAGAGAACACAAAGGAATACACACAGAGGTACGCAAAAGAAGCTAAAAATTCCAACACAAAATACATGAAACGTAATGAAATAAAGGTAACCACACACCTCTTTCAGTCGACCTCTACGATAAATCTTATCCGGCCGACGCGAAGAGACTACTAATCGCGCCGAAAAAAAATGTGCCTTTATAAATGTACCAGTATAAATATTTCCCACATTACCCGTACGCATTATTTTGATATGTGGCTGGCTGGGAATGATGAACGAACGGGGAAGCCTGTGAATACAATGCCGTCAATCTGGATAATTTTGCGAGTTTCAGGTTTTTGAGAAACTTCGAATGAAAAACTTGGATTTCCTGAGCAGCTTTTCTCGGTCACACTTAACAGTCTGTAAAGGGGCTAAGACTTTTGATTTTTTTATGAAGACTGGATAAGCTATCAATTTTCATTTATTTTCAACCGACTTCAAAAAAGGAGGAGGTTCTCAATTCGACTGTATTTTTTTTTTTGTATATTTGTTACGCGATTACTCCGGCAACTATTGTCCGATTTTCAAAATTCTTTATTTGTTCGAAAGAGTATACTCCTGAAGAGGTCCCATATAAATTTTATCGAAAATGATTCAGCGCTTTTAAAAAAAATCAACAAAAACAGAATATACTACAAACTAGAACATCATCTAAATAAATGAATGACATTTATGTTTGTAGTTATTTGCTAATAGGCATTGTAGTCCGCAAAAAACTAGATATCTACTTTGTGCGAACTGTTGTTGGGATTGAAGTCGGTGACTCATACGTTTTTAACGTGGAAAATTATTAGGAAGTGTCGTTCACGTCCTAGTATAAGCAGCAATATATTTTTTTTAATATTATAAAGTTGGAGGTCACTGACTTATACCGCTCAGCCTTAGAAAGCTGAATTTAGCCTAAAGAATTTTTTTTATAACGTAGGCGAGGAAGAAAGAAGAATTTCACAAAATTCCGACGTAAACGAAGTCCTGAGCATCTATATTTAGAATTAATAACACAGGTTAGAGGTCCTCGATATAGAAATTGGTTTCTTGATGTTAGTCGCACATGTTATTATTTTTAATACAAATTCTTAGTGCCAGACATTTCAAATTTTCGTCAAAGAACCGTCAAAGTACTAAAAACTACCTATTTTTATAATCCGATGTAAGAAAAATGGTAGACCGCTTTAACTGCTCTAAACACTACCCGCAGTTCTTTCATCCATGATCGTGGTGCTGCTAACAATGTAATATCGGATACTCATTTTAAACAAAAATCGTGTTCAGAACCCGTTATAATATGTTTAAAAATAGTGAAAATAACCGCGAGACTCTTAAACAATGACTAAAAATTACATTGAAACAAAGCAATCAGCAGTTGGAACGAGGTAAAAGCCAGTTTGGTCAAAGTAAAGCCACTGCCTGAGATGGGCACTCCGGACTCCACTCAACATGAGCTGAGTCGGCGTTTCTGAAGAGATTGGGAGATGTGGCCTCGCTTTGAGTACTCATAGCCCTGACGTCCATTAAGTGCTTAGAAAGATGATAAAAAATAAAACCGGCCAAGTGCGAGTCGGATTCGTGCACGAAGGGTTCCGTACCATTACCTATAAAAACCGCAAAAAAATCACGTTTGTTGTATGGGAGCCCCCTTAACAGTGGCGTGCATTCCATACAGGCAGAAAAGCAGTGCCTACTCTAGGCTTTTCATGGCAAAAAAAATACAAAAATTAAATATTATAATGTACACCAACGATCACAGATCTTTGTGAAACGAATAAACGTTTTCCGAAATGACGCCATCTTCATTTCTCTAACCTTTAACTTTTCAAAACAGCGCCATCTAAACTTCTAATACTGAACTAGTAAGAGCCCTCGTAGGAGCGCGGATTTGCCTTTCTAATTATTCGTTAAAAGCACTCGTTTGAAATGCCTTTTTTGTTGAGGTTTTGTGTTGAAATGGGGGCTTCTGATTGGCTGTTTCGCCTCCCCCGCCAAATATTAACAAACTGATTGTATGGAGAAAAAAGCTCTGCCTATAAAGCGATTCTACCAAATTGAGAAGTGTCAATATTCGGTAAGTTTGAAATGGCTGTTATAGATTTTTAATTTTGCGGCCTTTTTGTCTTATTGGATGCATTCAGCCATATTGGTTTGTTTTTGTTTTGCAACTACGTAGGTACGAAAACTTTTGCAAATTATTGTTTTATCAGTTTATAGTGATTGTTAGATATTTGTTTAGTACAAAATGAGTGCAATAAGTTGTGAAAAGTGTGGTGATGATGTTTGTTTGCCTAAACTGCGTAATTTTTCAAGTTTACCTTTTCAATAAAAAGTAAACATTACTTATCGCAAAAGGCCGATACGTGGATTTGACGCAAAAAAAGGTACCGCAGTAAGACATTACTAAAATATACTATATTCATTATTGGTTCACGGGTTGTGTGCATACTAACCGCTTAAGTATTTTGTTTTCTGTGCATTTTGTTTTCAAACTGTTATAAAAACGTATGGAACGGCGCAGGGTTATTTTGATTTGAATAACCTTAATACAGCGATTAAAAAGCATGAGCTTTCTGAAAAACATCTCAAAGCTAGGTACGTTGAAAGTTTTTTCGTTTGTCAAAAGTCGCATAGAAACGAGTTTGAGCGGTCAATTAAAACTAGACAAGTTCACTGCCTACCCTGCCTAAAATGTCTATGCACGCCACTGCCCCTTAAGTATTTATTTTATTCTATTTTTTAGTATTTGTTGTTATAGCGGCAATAAAGTACATCATTTGTGAAAATTTTAACTGCCTAACTATCACGGTTCATGAGATACAGCCTCGGACAGACTTATCTAATAAAACTGCAAAAAAAACACGTTTTTGTATGGGAGCCCCTTTAAATATATATTTTATTCTATTTTTTAGTATTTGATGTTATAGCGGCAGTAGAAATACATCATCTGTGAAAATTTCAACTGTTTAACTATCACGGTTCATGAGATACAGCCTGGTGACAGACGAACAGCGGAGTCTAAGTAATAGGGTTCCGTTTTTACCCTTTGGGTACGGAACCCTTAAAATGACAAAAAAATATGTAGATTTTAAAAACCTGTCGGTTCACGAAGTTAAAAAAATAATTGACACAAATGTTAATGAATATGTCATATGATGAAGCTGAAGCTTTATTGAAGCACTTCACTTATCGCTCCCATTAATCACAAACATGAACAAATACGCACACACACACCCCACACGCATACACAAACATACACACACACATACACACACACACACACACACTTTTTGAGGAAATCTACAAGAAATGTCCCTGTATAATCTTTATGTATAGATAACCACGACACAGGCCTGGCCTAATGGTTACTAGTAATTATTAACGTTAAAAACTAAGGATTACACACTTCTTCTTCTTATCGTGTAGGTATAGGCAAGAGTGTGGCGAACTTAGCTAATCCTGGTGTCAGAGTTTTCAAAGTCAGAGGCCTCTGACTTGGCTTTAACGACTGTTGTCAATCGACAACAGCCGAGACCGACAACTTAACGTGCCCTCTGAAGGACGGAAACGCTTGTGAAAAATTGAAACTTTGGTCACCAATCAGTCCCCTTAACGTCAGTGATCGTTTGAAATCAGCGGGCGCTTCGAAGCGTGGTCCCAAGCGCTACTGATGGAAAGAATTCTTTACCCATATCTGTTCTTCAGAGTTTCACCTCGTCAGCCTGAATTACCTTAAAGTAATTTGAGGCACAAACTGGCTCTAGTATCAGGCGGTTAAAAGGCTCTATTTTATCCATTAAAAAGGCTTAGTCTAATTTAGCAGTATTTTATGCCCGTCCTGATACAATTCCAAGGCTGTCGACATCCGCAGGAGCCGTTCGTCGGCTGTTGTTGTTTTCCGCCCAATTTTATAACTTTATTAACCGAGCCGACCCCATAAAAGGAATATAAATGAGATAGATGTTTTTAAGGTTCCGTGAGTCGGACGAAGTGTTGATGTTTGGCTAGCAGTAAATAAACTTATTTCTTACCTTGATACTGCCACTGTCTTACACGTAGCATAATAGTTGAGTGATAACTGATTTCTAGCAAAAATAAAAATAAAATATACCGTAACAAACAAACAAACAACAAAAGCCACAACAACCTGGAACAAAAAATAATTTTGTTGTCGTGGGAAAATTCTTGCTCTTGCAAATCGAGCACGATAGCGACAAACTCGTGCGCCGCGCAACTCGGCTGACGCTGAAACTTCACTTTAACTGCACGAAGGCTTGGTCGCCCTCTGGCGTTGTCAATGTTGACATTTTGACATAGGACCGCGGTGATAGCGCGTTTCGAGCGCTATCATCATCGTACTCGAGCTGTTGAACATGTTAAAGAAAAGAGTGATATTAAAAAAAACACACAAAGAGCTCAACTTTATCTTATTTCAAAGACACTTAAAATGTTTTTTAATTTAAAAAAATTCGATTTCAGAAAAATCTTATCGAATACCCTTCGCCCACTAAGATCTATTGAATGTCTCCATAAAGTCATACAGTCATGAAGGAGAGCTTTTGGCCGGAGGGCGTGGTGTTCCGCCGTTTCCGTGGGAGATTCCCGGCTGCAGAAACCCCCGGAAAAACACCCGGGAAATAGTGTTAGTTAGTTTTATTTTATTATGTTTGATTATAATTCATATGTTTGTTAGTCTGTAAGGTATTTATCTATGGGCCTTAGATGCCTGATAATAAATGATTTTATTATTATTATTATAATAAAGTTTCCCTATTGCTGGTCAATTCCAGAACTGCGCTTCCGTACCCATACAACAGCGAGGGTTTCTATTAATCTCGGTACGTCGTGCGTGCGTCCGTTCGCAGGAATTTCCTCCAAATAAAGCTACAAACGGAAAAAAACGCTAACCAAATATGCGGGGCTGGAGGGGACCGAGGAAAGCATGTGACCCACTTTTGTAAAATAGGAACAGGGAGCTAGTGAATGCGGACAGACTGTGACGTAATAGGTTCGGCCCTAAGGATCCCTAAAGCACACAACAACTGAATAGGTCTTATAGCTTCATGCTTTTTGAAAACGATTACAATGGCAATGGTCAAACATAGTGACGAATCGTAATTTGATTCCTCCCAGGACTAGTCTGCTCGGTGTCTAAATTATTGTTTACTTAGACTAGAGGATAACTATAATTGGCTGTTAGTGTGTAAGTTTTGAATGAAAAATAAATGTTTTAGTAAATGTTTATTATCCCGTTATGCAACTTGTTCCAACTGAGAACCCTCACAATTTGGATCAAACGTGGCATCTTGTGGTTCTAGAACCACTGATGCTCTGCCTAGCCCGTTAAGGATCATGGGCGTGAGCGTGTGTATGAGTATACGTAATAACAAATCGGCAGAAGCATTTTCGTGCTTTGGAGGGTACGTTTATTCATAAAACGATTAACTATTCAAAACGATTGATGGTTTGAAATCATGTCAGATACGACCTTCTTAGCATTCGTCTGTGTAATTTTGAAAGTGAGAGAAAGATACAATCAATACTTAAATATAGATCAAGACTTGAGTCTCCTTCTGTAAAACGGGCCTCAATCTCTCCCTTTCATTTCAATTTTTATTTGCAATCTCTGTAGTGTTAAGTCTCTGATCGGAAAAATGTTATCCCGTTTTATTTTTGTATCTGGATTTCCCGTTTGAACCCTTGATCATTTGTAAGCCAGTGTGCCCGTTGCGCACTGCACGCTTGCTGCGTTTTTCGCAACCCCACAGAATAGATAGAGGTGGTATACAAACAAGCTAGCCCGGAGCTCGTTTGACCGTTTTATGTACTCTTACTTTTTGGGTTTTTATTTCTAAAGTGTTAGGGAAACTGGTGATAAAATGTAGCAGTAAAAGTGTTGGATTGCACTTTTTAGACTAGTTTCGAAGTTGGTAGTCTATTTTATTTCAAGCCTAGATTTTTATTTTATTTCTTACTGGCTATCTTCGTTCCCATGGGAATTTGACAAAAATATGTAGTTTATGTGTTATGTTAGACTGTAATCTATCTTTGTGCAAAATTTTATCCACATTCTTTCAACCATTCTTTTGTAAATGAGTAACAAACATCCATCCAAACATGTAAACTTTCACATTTATCATACATACTAGCTTTCCGCCCGCGGCTCTGCCCGCGTGGACTACATGTTATATCGTGCCCAACTTTGGGATAAAATGTAGCCTATGTCCTTTCTCAGGCTCAAATCTATCTCTGTACCAAATTTCATCAAAATCGGCTCAGTAGTTTAGGCGTGAAAGACGGGCAGACAGACAGACAGAAAGTAAGGATTAGTAAGATTTCTTAAAGGCAAATTAATAAAGGCTGAAACGTCAGAGTCAAATGTGGCGTTAATATTTTATTATAAAGATGTCAGAACTCCTTGAAGCTCTGTCTACCCTTACATGGACATATTATAGGCATGAGTCCGGAACTTCAGCAGTCGAGTAATTTTTACTGGCTGTTACTAATTTCAAAATAAAATTTCCAACTTTTCACGGGCCTTCTCGGTATATTTTTGCCTACAAAAATACTTTTGTATTTAATGGATAAAATTGCAACATCCGAAGCCGTCGTGGTTCTTGTAAAATTCCAAGCAACATTTTTATTGCATTAAAATAAGTTGAAAGTTTATAAGGCTTCTACGAAACGGGTACTTAACTTTTGTGTGGTTTTGCAATGTGGTGGGTCAAGGATATTTTTTTTAATATTCCGCGATAATAGTAAAGAAGCGCTCTTAGTCCAGTGGCTCTCGCTGATCTCAACCGATCAGAGAGGTTAAGCAACCTACACAGAGGCAGGGAAACTGATGGGTGACCAAAGTGGCTATTTATCACGAGCGTTTCCGTGCTTCAGAGGGCACGTTAAGCTGTCGGTCCCGGTTGTTGTAGATTGATTACAGTCGTTAAAACCAAGTCAGAGGCCATTGTGCTGTTTGAAAACTCTAACACCAGGATTAGCCAAGGTCGCCACATACTTGACTATACCTACACGATAAGAAGAAGAAGAAGAAGTAAACTATAGGTACTGAAAGACGTAGACAAAAAGAAAAATATAATATACTCCCATACACAAATTAAACATTCCATTTTAAATCACGTTCCTTAAATTACAAAAAAAAACAATGACATTCATCGCCTATACCTTTTAATTTGATAAGATAGATAGATAGATAATACATTTATTTCCATCACAGTACACACTTACAAAGAGACAGTAGAGAGACGAACAAAAACAACGATAGAGTTTAACGATACAAAAAACAAGAAAATAAGGAACAAATAAAAGAGAAAAAGCAAAGAAAATAACAGATAAGATTAGCACAGGGAAGAGCATAATAAGTAACATAGAGAAATAGAACATTTATAATAATAATAATAATAAAAAAACAAAGCAAAATGTGTGCTGCAGGAAACCAGGTTGCAGCTCAGTATAAAGTTTTACCGTAAGTGGCAAAACACTGATTTTTACCTCTACGAGGTAGTACCGGGCGCGAGTGCAGCAATACGATTGCAAACCAGAAGTGTGAATGTGTATGAGAGTGATGTATGATTGTTGTAGGTATAAAATATTATAATAATAGTAAATATATATAAACTGACAGACAGACAGACAAATCATTTATTCACTGTTACATGCAACTGAATAAATAAGTGCATAACAGATTTTGATAAAATATAGTCAAGAACTATCTAGCTTACGTCAGCTTTCAAAAAAGAACCGCTAAAAACTTCTAAACCTTTCTTTTCACTTCGGGGTTTAAAAATAGGCAATATGGCCTTTTGTGTAGTCTTTTGTTACATCTAAACTTAGTTGAAGGTCGCAACTTCTATATTTCTTTGCCTTAGTTTATATACTGCCAAATTACGTTAGAAGTTACAAAAATAAGTCGTTCGTAACCAAACGTATGCGTTGTGTCACGCGAGCGTAGCCTCTTTACTTGGGACGTGTACATTTGTCGGAATTTTATTTGTAAAAGGTATTATTTCCGAGGCCTCATTTTGCAGATGTTTCCCCTTATTTCATTCTTCATTTTATCTTTTTGTTCCGTCTCTTATATGAGATGTTTTTTTGAAGTGGTTGCCGTTTGACCTCAGCTATGTATGTAGCCTTCGTGACTAGGGAATATAGTATATAGGTATGTACACAGGGGTAGGGAACCTAATTGGTGACGAGCGTTTCCGTGCTTCGGAGGGCAAGTTAAACTGTCGGCCCCGGCTGTTGTCGATTGACTTCAGTCTTTAAAACCAAATTAGAGGCCATTTGGCGGTTTGAAAACTCTGACACCACTGTTAATTAAGTTCGCCACACATTTGACTACACCTATACGATAAGAAGAAGTCCTCACTCACTGACTCATCAACGTCCAGCCCAACCTTTGGCTCTAGAAAGCTGGAATGATTTGGCCTGATGGTGCCCCAGGCCCCAGACAGTTACACTGATGATATTTGTTTTAAAACTCTTTTTAAAATGAATGATTATTAGAAATATCAAGGAAATCACTGCTAAAGCAGCGGAAACAAAGTCAATAATAAGAAGATATTGTATTTATTATCAACCGAAAACTATCGAAAAATGGCGAGAACTAGTGACAACTATATTTTTTCTATCATTCACCATGGAGTTCGTACTGATATAAAATGTCCGTGGTGTGAGTGTTTGCCTGGTCCATGTAGGTTGGATCGGGATATTTTCAGGTCATCTCTTTAGATACCTGCATTTTATGCCAATTCTACGTCATTTGTCTGTCTGTCATTTTGACTTACTCGCATGCAGTCATTGTTATTGTTATGTTATTTCGTTCGGCGTTCCCCATTTACAGAATTACAGAATAACTTACGATTCCCCATTAAGTAAGTAAACTGTAGGTAGCGTTGCGTTCCCGTTAGACGAGCCCTCGAGTACCTTGCATGAAATGGGACCAGTTCCAGGATTTATGTCGACCCATTTACGCATCAAAACTTGTAATGATTGCAGATTTTGTGTTGATGTGAAAAATTGCAAATAACTTTTAAACCGCTGCTTTATATATTAAATAGTAAGTAAAAATTAAAATACATGCTTTCCTCTTTCGTCTGTTGCATAAATTATTGCTTTGACTTGTTGGGGCACAGCACTATAGTACAATTGGCCATTTTCTTTGACCCAAAGGTTCCTTTTACAACGAAGGCAAAGAAAAAGAAAGGATTTTTTGAAATTCCCACAGGAACGAAGTCCCGGGCATCTTCGAGTTAGTAATATAACGTATGGATGGTATTTTTTAGGGTTCCGTACCTCGAAAGGAAAAAAACGGAACCCTTATAGGATCACTTTCTTGTCCGTCCGTCTGTCTGTCTGTCAAGACCCTTTTTCTCAGGAACGCGCAGAGGTATCAAGCTGGAATTTATATCAAATACTCAAATCTACTGTCTCTTGAAGCTATGAAAAAACCAACGCAATCAAAAGATACAGCCGTTTATGCCGCAAATTTTCGATACTCGCAAGGGAATCGAAACCTACAGGGTACATCCCGTGAACTCAGAATCTTGAAATTTGGTACGAAGCAACGTCTTATAGTACAGGTAAAGGGAAAATTACAAAAACCGTAAAGTTTTAGTTACATCATATAATTAAAATATTTATAATTGTAAACTTACTACCCCTTTCCTCATGAACGCGTAGAGGTATTAAATTGAACTTTCACTTACATACCTACAGGTTTGTACGGAACTCTCGGTGCGCGAGTCCAACTCGCACTTGGCCGGTTTTTTTCCTGGAGGCTTACTTATAAACGTCTAAACAGTAGTAATTGCTTTAGAAAATCGAATTCAACCTATAAAATCAGCTCTCTAGAATCTTCAAAAGGTTTTCTGTAGTTGATAATTAGTAAGCAAATTTAATTCTGAGTAAATAATTATGTTGTGTTGTGGTGGCTCTATATTACGCTCTGAAAACTCAAAATAATAGATTAAACTTTGGTAACCCTTGTAGCTCAACACATATACAGGGGGTGTAACAAAACGAAACATTAAAACCTACAATAATGATTTAACTCAGTTATACTAAATAACTTCCTTTACGCGGTGTTAACCTATTACGCAGTAAAGCTACTTCGCGTTATGCCTAAGTCATATCGCGAGCTTTTGCTAACAATTATTGTACTAAACTGTACTATATTTTCAAAACAGGTTTCTCTAAAAAACTTGTGATTGGCCTTACAAATCACATCTTCTCCCGAAAGCTGAAGTTGTGGTAAAGAACAAACCCAGCCTCTACATATAAAAAAATATACATATATTATGCATAAATAAATGAATGGGACAATTCTTAATCAAATAAACCTGCTAATTCATATTGGTAAAAATGCGATGGCTGCAATAAATATTTTAATTTTCATAGCACCTTTTCTTGTACGCTGTATAAAACATGGTACCTATGTACCTATTCTATCGATGTATCTGTTAACAGAAATCACAACATCTACACGCTTCCAGGGCCCCGATTCTGTAACTTCAGTTGTGTGTCGATGGAATGGTCGCAATTTTATTCGTTCAGGTGGCGAAATTGGGAAATATCCAGATTTCATACATCTAATGACGGCTGCTCTGACTGGTAGCGAAACCGCCAATTGAATTTTCAGTTGCTAGGTAGTTTGCAATTTTACGTTCGTTAGGCGGTGGTGCTGCTGGTCGTGCTCGCTGTCAGCAAGTGTGTGAAAATTAAATAGTTCTCAAGTTCGCCACTTGAATAGATAAAATGGCTTCTGTCATTTAACCGCTATTGTGACCCCATTGATTAGTGGAATTGCTCTCCAATGTGCGTGTAAGAATGTGCAATTCGTGCGAGGAGGAGCGAAGCACGTCGCGTGGCAAATGGGCAAACCCCTGCGCGGAAACATTAGCTTTATCAGTGCCTCGGTCGGCCCGGTGACTTGTTATTTAGTCCGGTGTGTCTGTGTGGCTTCGTGGGTGCGATGAGGTTGCTTATCTTGCTTTAATTTGAGGGAATACGAGGGATGGAGAAGTTTGATTGTTTGATTTCTTTTGTTTTTGTAACTATGCTAAAATCGAAGAATACTTTGAAGATACAGTATAAAGACTGAAATATCAGTCTGCTAAATCACCCACAGTCGATCCTGGTGCAAAGGACCCCATAACACTGGCAGCATTGCCACGCTATGGCCAGCCTTTGCACCAAGAACGACAGAGTGCAACTAAAGTTTTCACATTTGGTCCCCAGCAAGAATACTTTATTTATCTATCTATTTATACACTCACGCTTATAATACTTTTCAGGGTAGATAGAACGTCGGTAATTCTGATACCACTTGAAGCTACGTTTGGCATTAATTCTAAGTGTTATTCGAATTTGAGAATACAGCATAGCCATCGATCGTGTCCTACTTATTGGTTTCAACAGTATGCCTTGGAAGAGTTGGCTGGAAGACTACTTTATCGTCTAAGCTCGCATTGTCCTTTTTCTCAAAAAGTACAGACAGGTTCAGAGTTGACTCACCCTCTCTAAGAATGTATTTGCCAATGAAAAAATATTTTTTTTTAATCAGCACATTTACGTTCCTATTGAGGGGTATGGGCCTCCCTTCGAGACACGTAGAGGATTAAGGCAATAAGCCCACCACGCTTGCCTTAGAAAATATATATACAGAGTGACCTAGCAAGCGATGTCTAAAAGAAAAACTTGCGCGCTAAGACGATATAGTCTTCCACTTTCACGCTGTACTGGCAGTAAAAGAACAACTTGAAATGTGACAGCATATCTGAGTTATCACTCTTCCTAGGCACACTGTAAAAACCAATAAGTAGGGCACGAAGGCTTTGCTGTGGGCTGGCAACCTATTAGCACAATACTCAAATTCCATCTAATAACCCTTAGCATTAATGACAAATATATTTAAGTTCCTTTGAAGAATGCACACAAGTTTTCGTCGCGCCGCGTCTCGCCTCATCCTCGAAATATATGTTTTCCTGGAGCCCATCGACTTACTCCGTCCAGACACCATAATCCTTACAACAAATATAATATTTCTTCGCACCCCTATTTGGCAAATATTTGCTTAGTGCTAGCGATCATTTCATGTCGTAATAATGGGAGAAAATATTTCTAATATATCCGTCACAATTAGAAGTTTGTTGACTGAGAAAGATCACTTTTAGTGATAAGTCTGTCTTTGTCAACAGTTCCTTTATGTCTGGGTCATGAAGGTCAGTTATCAGTCACTCCACTAGAATTACGGTGTCTATAGTTTTTTTTAAATGTTACTGCGTGATATGTGTTCATAAAGGAAATTCTGTGGTCTCAAATACAGCTCTGTACAAATCTTATTTATTTATTTAAAAAGTTTGTCTTTAAAAAAAATTCTGGCACATTGGCTACGTCTATCGGAAAGGTTAAATGCATCTTTTTTTGCGTCAGTTAAGGTCTTTAGAATACACAAAATACGTTAGAATACGTGACCCGGTGCAGTTCTTAGTAAAATCGATCTGGTTTCTCAACTCTAGTAATCAGTTGCATGGTTTCATCTTTCAAAATGATAGTTTCATACAAAAAACGTGACATGCTTGACAAACTTTAATAAAGCTGCAAATTTATCTTTTATATTAATACTAGCTTTCCGCTCGCGGCTCCGCCCGCGTGGACTTTCACATAAAAAAAAAAGTATCTTATGTTACTTCTATACCTCCGAGAATATGTGTAAGTACAAAGTTTCATGATGATCGATTGAGTAGTTTTTGCGTGAAAGCGTAACAAACATCCCTACTTTATATTTATAATATTTTCTTTTATTGGGTATATATGAAACATGCTGTGTAGTGTCAAATCCTGGATTCCTGGCTTCCTTCAAATATCAAACGGGATAAATCTGTAGGAGTTTGCAGAAATTTTTGAAAAAACTTTATTTGAAACTGCTTAATTCTGTAAGAATAATTAAACGTATTAAGATAACTTGGTTAGACCTGCTTTGCACATCCCTATTGGACCAGGGCCCCGATTATTTTTTTTTATTATTATTATAAGATGGGTTAACTCTTGACCTCAATCTTGACCAAGGTCATAGATGAGGTCGACGATGGAGCGAGTTAACCCAGAAAACGCCTATAAGGCACTGGTACTCCCACGCACCGACGGAACACAGCAAGCTGTTTGGCGTCTGACTTCAGTAGGAGGGTGGTCGCGAACCAGACGACCCTTCACAGAGCCTACCACACCGCATGAGATCATAGATTCAGAACAAATTGAGGTGTCGTTGCCTGGGCTGGATTAATAGGAGGCAGGTCTCATTTGTGTTTCCTTAGTCGCCTCTTACGACACCCACGGAAAGAAATGGGGTGGTGTTATTCTCAACTGATCACCACACGGCACAGTTATTGTAATGCATGTGTAATTGAAGACGCGATGTGTTCAGCGGCGCGTGTAATGAAAATAGCTCCTGAAAGAGGATGGATGGGAACAAGGAAACGGAAACATGCCTTTCATTGGGAGTTTTTATTAAAATAATAATTCCCTTAACTTTATTTGTGAATATTTTAAGACTAACATACATATGAATTATAGTTAAATAAAATAAAATAAAACTAACTAACACTATTTCCCGGGTGTTTTTCCGGGGGTGTCTGCAGCCGGGTGTCTGCATATTATAAATGCGAAAGTAACTCTGTCTGTCTGTCCGTCTTTCACGCCTAAACTACTGAACCGATTTTAATAAAATTTGCTACAGAGATAGATCAGAGCCTGGGAAAGGACATAAGCTACAATATACCCCACAGTTGGGCATGATATAACCTGTAGTCCACGCGGGCGGAGCCGTGGGCGGAAAGCTAGTTAAAAATATTTTCTTAAATAATAAAAGTTGCCCTAAGGTTGCCTAGAAGAAATTGCTACCTAGCAATAAGGCTGCCTTGTTGTACACTATGTTTTATGTTCTGTTAATTGTATTGTATATCTTTGTGTGCAAATAACGTATATTGTATTGTATTGTAATGACAGTCGAAAGTTTCCATAAGATCCATTTCTGCCAATAAAAACACAATACAATAAATCCTCACTAATATTACAAACATGGAAGTTTGTATGGATGTATGGATATATGTATGGATGTTTGTTACTCTTTCACGCTCGAACGGTTGGACTAATTTTGATAAAATTTGGTATGAAGGTAGCTGACACCCTGGATTAACTACATAACTGTCCCAAATTCCCACAGAACCAAGTCCCGGGCGGAAAGCTAGTCTTGAATAAAGCACTAGCGCCATACCTTGCTCACCTAAAACAAGTGTTGGTAGCCGTAATGACGTAAGCAAACCGGCTTATTAAGCCGTGCACAGCTCAAGTCGTGTCGAGTAGCAGCCATTAACAAGCTGCTCGCCCAGGCCTCTGAACGAGTCGGAATTTAAACGGCCTCTCAGGAAATGCTTTAAGAAACAAATGAATTTACAAACTGAGCGTATATTATTTAACGAAGCTTCACGAAGCTACTTTAAAAACGGGACAGCAAACAAAATATTTTTTTCATTACTCATACTCGGAAAGTAGGTCTGAAGTTGCCTGAGGAGCGAGTTGAAAGTAATAGTTTTCAACCCTAGGGAGAATCGTTTTCAAATGAATACTTAACTTTTTGACATGACAGCTGTCAAATTATAAAAAAAATATGTTCCAACTTTCTAAACAGCCACTGATTACAAAAAGTTAAGTGTTCATTAGAGAATATATTTTTTTTAATGACTTTATTATAATTTAGGTACTTTTAGCTATTTCTTTAAAATAACATAGATTTGACCAAAATATTTACCATTTTTATAATGATGAAAATGAAAAATAATGGTTGAATAGCTGGCCGGCCACAGAAAAAGAAACAAAATAGGCGGGAAAGTAGCAATCCGATCTTCATTTGTTTTTTCGAGTTGTAAAGTTTTGTTTATTCTTCCGCATAGCAGAGATTTGTATTAAATACAATGTGTTCAGTTTATTCATGTTTTTATTATTACTATCCTTGTATTCGTAATAAAAAGCACAGTGTTTACCTCGGGTTAAAGACTTATTTAAGTCCCGAGACGGAGTTTGGGGACCGAGCGTAGCGTTACTTTCACCCGTAAAGTAATAATGTACTATTTCAATAAACATAACACATTATTTCGCAGGGAAGTATAATAAAACAAAAAATAAATTTCAGTTTTAGTATGGTAGAAATAAGTTAATTATATTTTTTTCAGCGCATTTGTGACCATTTTTAACCTCTGACTGAGGAAGGGGTGTCATAAGTTTGACGAGTTTCTGTGTGTATATGTGTGTCTGTGGCATTGTAGCTCCTATACGGAAAGACCGATTTCGAAGCGGTTTTTTTTGAAGCGTTTTAAAAATGCTAAAATAAAACATTATTAAAGAAACATCTCCCTTACTTACTTTGTAGGTATAATCCAGTATGTGGCAAACTTGACTAAACTTAGTGTTAGAGTTTTCAAACCGGGGGCTCCGATTCTGTAACTTAAATTGAGAACTATTTAATTTTCATACACTTGCTGACAACCACCCCTATACCAGCAGCGCCACCGCAAACCGAACGTAAAGTTGCAAACTACCTAGCAACTGAAAATTCAGTTGACGGTGGCGCCACCAGTCAAAGCAGCCGTCATTAGATGTACGAAATTTGTACAGTTCTCAATTTCGACACAGAAAAAATGGTGACGCTCTGACTTAAGGACGGCATCATTATAAATGGCGGAACCTCATATAATATGTGTTTTTGGCAGGGTGTTTTTATAAAAGGTTACACGCTTGCGAAAATTTATAAAAAATTAAATGAATTTTCGTAACACTATTTAATACATGAAAGTTAGTGGGTGAAAATAATTTATTTAAGTCCCTCGCAACTGAGCGTGGTGAGGGAGCCAATAGTTCCAGGGACGTCTTTCACCCGAGTTAAACACTGTGCTTTTCATTACGAATACAAGGAAAATAACAACATCAATAAGCTGAACTCATTGCATCCATACAAATCTCTGCAATCCAATAGTATGAACAAAACTCTACAACTCGAAAAAACAAATGAAGATCGGAATGCCACTTTCCCGCTTATTATGTTTTTTTTTCTGGGGCTGGCCAGCTATTCAGCCATTATTTTTCATTTTCATCGTAGAAAAAAATGGTAAATATTTTGCCAAAATCTATGTTATTTTAAAAAAATACCTAAAAGTAAATTATTATAAAGTAATTAAAAAAATATTCTTCAATGAATACTTCACTTTTGTTATTTCAATTTTACATCGCGTTGTAATAGAGTGGCTGTATAGGATGTCGGAACATGTTTTTTAATACTTAATTTGATAGCTGTCAGTTGAAAGCGATTTTCAATAGGCCTGAAAAGTATTACTTTCAAGCCCCTCCTTAGGCAACTTCAGACCCACTTTCAGAGTATGAGTAATGAAAATGTATTTACTTCTTTTCGGAAACGTTTCCCTTCCACCCTGTAGAGCTATTAAAAAACTAAACAAAAAGTGAAAAACAATAAAAAAACATACTGAGTTGAACACACTACAGCAGGAAATCAAGAGCAGCGAGATGTTTGCAAACGTCGCGCGGCTTAAGCCGACACGAAGTCTTAATAAGCCGAGCCGGCTTGTTTGCCTGCCAATTTGCACCCGTCATTACCGCTTCTCGCTGTATTTTTAGGCCGTAATTTGCGTGTTTTTCTATGTGCTTTTCATTGCACTAACATTGTTTTATGAACATAAAAAGTTTAAGTTTATTTTGCTGTGCTGTAGGAATAATTTTAAAGACACGAAGTTATTCTTAATAAGTCAAATAACGTTTTGACAGTAAATAAAGATATTGAAAATAAATAAAAGTGCCTCAGGTTATTTATAGCTGGTTACTGATATACATATTCAATGAGGTGGCATGAGCAGTAAGAAGTTGCTTGTGTCGTAGAAATATTGAAAAAAAACGGTTTTTGAGAACGAGTTGATAGATCAACAAAGAAATACGAGAGCTGAGCCATCTCTTAAGTTTGAAATTAACTACACATAAGAAGAGTCTTGGTATCTTAAGTCTGATCTTCTATAACGTAAAGACACCCTTTCGGCCGCCATGTTAGCCGAGTTTGGTAACCAGTCAACTATGAAGACGTAGATATTTTTCTTAAAACCTGTCGTTTTACTGAGTCTTTGTTTTACTGAATCTATACTTCTATTCAATTCTTTAAAAAATAGCTTCCACAATGTCATGATTTTGCGAATGTCTGAGTATTTCAACTAAAATGAAAATATAGAATGGAAAGTTAAGAAACCTTCTGTGATACGTCAGAGTTTCGTCCGTTGATCTGCAGGGTGTATCGCTATCAGGTGAGGATTACAATTTTGGAGCACTAAGATGTAAATATAGAATAGAATAGAATAAAAAAACCTTTATTTTATAGGACATTCAGGATGTCACTTAAAACAAGTCAAGATTACAATGAAATACATACAAACATACATTCATAATCATAATCATAATCATAAAATTTATTGCTTTCCATGGTCTTTTAGGTCTAAATACAGGTTTGTGGTACAATCATGGACCCAGTTTGGGCGCAGCAATGTAGGAGGGAGGAGGACAAACCAATCATTTCAATCCTAGAATCATTCAAACAAAAATAAATAGAAAGTAAAAGAAAATAAAATGAAATCATCTGGTTAAACAAGCACATCTCAATTAAACTAAATCTTATTACATTAAACGATTTAAATACATACATACGCATTCGTACCTCTGATCCTACTGACTCTACGCCTATTCGCAAAGGTGCAGTCTTCCTCAGAGAAGAACAGGCAAGAAACTCTGAGGTTGCTCTTTTAAATCGCATTACAAATTTTCTTATTTACTAATTTTAACTAAATCTGAAATAACTCTAGAGCTGAGCAGGATATGACTCCACATACTCCTATATTCATGTCGTACCAAACGGGAACAACTTCTGTCATAATTTATTCACACACCGTTTACATACTCTCTCCGGAGTCTCATTACCCACTCGCCCGCGACAAAGACATTCACTCATATGAAGACTTACTCTTAGAGGGTAGACGTAGTTAATTATGCTGCATGGATACTAAGAATGAAATGAGGTTTCAGGACATATAATGTGTTCGTGACAAAAATACATTTTAAGATCTGTTTTTCAGCTCGTGCAAATCAACTTATGAACTAAGTGACATAATAAAACGTAAACATTGTCCCATATGGAAACTATAATAATCGTTTATTTGGCTTGAATAAACGATAGCCCAGTTGGTAATGAGCCAGACTTGTAATCGGAAGGTCGCAAGTTCAAATCCTGGTGTGGGCCTGTACCACTAAATACGTCTTTTCGGATTTATGTAGAGATTTATAATTATCACTTGCTTAACGGTGAAAGAAAACATTTTGATGAAACCGCGTCCAAGAAAGTTGATTTTCGAAAGACGAGCGGTCCACCAACTCGCATTGGGCCAGCGTGATGGACTATGGCCTAAAATCTCCGTGTTTTCAAGGGAGGCCCGTGCCACTCGGTGGGGACGTATATGGGCTGGTAAAAATAAATAAATATTAAAAAACAAAATATATATATGTTACAGTTAAAACTAGTTAGTAGTTAGAACGCGTTTTTCCTAGTTAGAACTAGTTTTTACTTGGTGCCTTTGTTAAAACTAGAAATAATCAGTTAAAACTAGAATTTACCACTGACATATTTGATTTTCAGATAAAACTAGTTGTCACATCGAGCTATAGTTAAAACTAGCTATAGTTAAAACTCCCCCCCCCCCGCGGAGATTATATCGGGGCAGAAACTGTAGGTTAGGTTAGGTTAGAACTGCGACGGGGTGCTAGGTCAGGTAACCTCCACGAGCGCCCAGCCCATTGTCAATCCTCTTGAATCCGTTCGGGGGGAAGGGCAATGATTTCGGACGGTGCACCCTGGGCATCGGACAACAACTTTTCTTCGGAATTCTTGTTGTCCGATGGCGAATCACCTGACACTGGCGCGGAACGGGACCGTTTTGGTTAGACCGTCCCGCGCAGAGGGCTCTCCACACATCTCTCTGATGAGCAGAGAGTGTCGTGGACGAGCAAGGGGGAGGCGAGATATTTGATTCAGACATTAGTCAATTCTAGTTTTAACAAAGGCACCAAGTAAAAACTAGTTCTAACTAGGAAAAACGCGTTCTAACTACTATTAACTAGTTTTAACTGTAACATATATAAGCATTTCTAATTGACTTACCCAGTCGCCAGTTCTGAAGCCACAAAAAGCTCTCTGCCTTGGCTTGTCAGCTCACTATTAAATCCAAGAGTTCACTATAAAGGGCTACTTTAAATTTGTGAAAACTTAAGGGAGCGATTCTCTCCTAATTCTCAAAAAAAGAGAATCGATTAAGTACAAAGGCGAATCAGCTGCTCGTACAAGCTGTATTTCGACCAGTGTTTCTTGAAGAAAGTCGTTTAGTGTCATGAACTAGTTCACTTTTAATTTAATTTAAAATCACCCAATATGTATAATTTAAAAAGTCACTATAGTTTCAAGCGTCGATCGTAAATAACTAGATTTGCTTTGTCATAGTGTATTTATTAGATTTATCAGCTGTCTAACCATGACCTATTCACTCACTTTGGCACTAGATAAGATACTATTATCTAAACTGGAAAATTTTAACTAATATTTTTACTCTCTATAGAATAGCTGTTATTTAGAAGAAATAAAAATATAATATTTATACATTCTTTGATTGCTGACAGGTAGCTAATAAGAAGCGTTACGCAGACAGGGTGGAAGAAGAATATAAGCATCCTAAATAAAACGTATCTACAAATAATGTTAGGGAAAGAAAAAAGTTCACGCGGGGAAACGTTTTAAAAATACTAAAACGTATATATTCGACAACGAGCTCTATCATGTTAGTTGAAGTTGTTTTGAAATTTGAATGAGTGAAAATAGGGTTTTATGGTTAGCACTCAATAGAAGAGGAATTTAGTTTACTACATATTGAGAGACTGAATTAGTAAGCAAAAATTAAGGATGTAAATCAGCCCATGATACTAAAAAACTTTCCCCAAGGAACAGGTCGAGATATAAAAAAGCCTCTCCACTCCATACAACTTGTTCAATTAGCTGATTTGATTTTCAATTATAGGTTCCGTCAAATTAAAGTAAGGATCGAAACCATGACAATAATTGATTAATCTTATATGTTGAAGTGATAACTGATATATAACAAGTTACTTGCGTGTTTAACCAACACATTATGTACTTATTTACAAAAAAATCTAACAAAGTACGAAATATTATATAAAAATAATAATTTTGTTATTTATTTTAAAGCGATTGAAAAGATTGGATTAAAATGATTCTTTTCTGTTCGACCTTAATTCGAGATGAACTTTATCCATCGAAAATGGAAAAACAAGAACGATCCAGAAATCATTCGCCTCGAAGATAAACTATAAAGGGTGGCATAGGGTGAGAAAAGGGGTGTGATCACCGATCCGGGAGGGTTTCAGCACCCCTGCTACAAGTTTGGTGCCCGCTTACACAATTAAAATGCACGGGGATCCTGTTTTTCTAATTAATATTCGAAAATTAGTTTGCTTAAGCTTCGTTATTATCTTTAGTGTCAGTTTAGTGAATAGGAAGCTTTCCTCCTAAAACTTTATTCGCATGGCATTATAGTCTATGTTATTTAAGTTTCAAAATAATTAAAAATACAAATATGCGACAAAAATTAAAATGGTAAATATTAGGTTGCAAAACCATTTTAAGTTCGGTAATATTTTTTATAATGGTGGTTTTGTTCTTGGGCAAAATTTAGCCCAGAGACAAAGATGCGGTCGAAGCTATAGCAGAAAAGAGATTCGGTTTACATAAGCAATACTGACGTAGGCAAAGAATTCGATTCCTTTGCAGTGTGCAATATAAAAGATGAAGAGAAGCCCTCGGTACGAATTCGTGGGATCTTGACAAGGTAAGGGTGGTACCCCACAATGTGTCTGGCAGTCTGACAGAAGACACATGTCTAAGACTTTGAAACATATCTAACAAATTTAGTATTTTAGAGATACCTAGTATTTTTAAAACGCTTACTCGCGTGAGGGATTTTCTCAAATAATTTGGGGAATACTTGATTTTCGAGAAGACTTGACACTTGACTTGAAGGCAGATAGCTCAGTTAGTTAGAGCACCAGGAGATCTAATCCTGGGGTCGTGGATTCAAGTCTCATTTGCTTCGAATATTTTTCTATCCCAAAAATTATTTGTGAATATCTAACAAAGGCTGAATAAGCGTCTACCCAACGAATACGCTGCCCAACAAAACTATACAAGTCCAGAATGATTAAATATATTAAAATGAACGATTTACACTCAAAAGGCACAAAATAAGCTTTCTTTTATATCGTAGGTTCTTTGTGTACTGAAAGTAACACTCTGTATGTGACAAATAGAGTGACCCAGATGTGATAATATTATATGTAAAAATGAATCACTAAATCTGTTGGTAAGCGCAAAACTCGAGAACGGCTGGACCGATTTGGATGATTCTTTTTTTGTTGTGTTCCTTATTGTCAGGAGAAGGTTCTTATGAAAGAAAAAACTAAAAAAGTGCCACGGGAACGAAGTCCCGGGCGGAAAGCTAGTATGAAATAAAAGTCTGTTCTATTAGTTAGTTGGTGTTGAACTTTTGTACATTTTTTTTTTAAATTTTACTGTTCCTATAATAAAAGTTGTCCATGTGTTGCTGTTTGTGCGTTTATTGTTGTGTATATGCTGTTTTGTTTATGTTGTACCCCCAAATGAAGTGTTTACTTACTTACTACTTTACTTACTTACTTAATGTCTAGTCTAGTCACTCCTATAAGATACATTGCTCTTTTTTATTAGCCTATATAGCCATCTCTGTTTGCCCTGAAAATCACATAGCGTGAAGAAAGTAATTAAGTGCAATAACCTTTTTTAAATTGCCTCGCCATTTGTTCGTTATTGTTTACTTTCAAAGGCATTTTTGAATAAACATGCATTTTCTTGTTTGCATATTTATAGTATTTCAGTCACGCGAAACGGAACGCAAAATGAATAAAACGGTCAAACTTTTATTCAGTGTTTTCAGGAAAATCGTTTCATGATTATTTTACAGGTATTTCGTAAAGGGTATATTTAAAATTGTTAGTGGAAAGGCATTTAAAATTAGATATTTTGGGGATCACCCATTTTCATTAGAACATGACACAGGTAGACATAAAAAATAATCATATGAGTAAATGATGACCGGTTTGAATTCATTCTGTCATCTGAATCGACAACTATCGAGTTCGGTTCCCGGTTGGGGCAAATATTAAACTGAAAAGTAGATGTCGGTCTGTTCTCTTTTATATTTTGCCAATGTCAGAGTTTCAAAATTGAGAATGGCGAAGTCGCCGATGTCAAGTGAAGAAACCTTTAAGGGTTTTAATACGGCAGAACCTCGTCCGTTGATCAGCAGGGTGCACCGCTAGTAGGTGAGGATGATGATTTGGATCCCGAGAATTCTTACTAATATCAGGGGGGTGTCACTCCTTTGTTTAGGCATGTTCGCGCGGCGGGCATACTGAGTATGCCAGCGAGCGCGGGCTGTTACTCGCCGCGCGCGCGCTCACTGTATTGGTCGCGTGTTGAACAAAATAATAAGTGTATCTACTTATTAACAATATTAAAACCAGACAGAAACACGTTTTGCCACCACAATAGTCTGTAGGTGTCTGTAGTAAGTAGGTATGTAGGCTAGGTATCAAATAACATAGATGGTTATGTTAACTTGTGTTTTTACTTACTACATTCTTAACTAAAGTTACTCTTAATTTTATAAAGTGTTATCTTTCTTAATTAATTTCAATAATAATTTTACCTCTAAATCGGCCGCGAGTGTTGACCCTGAGCTCTCGTCGCGAACGCGGCATCGAGTCGGCGCGGCGGTGCGCAATAGAATATGAACGCTAGCGGCCGACTATAAGTTTCAATTTCTCTTGCAAGCTTGTGCCGCTCGCAATAGTAGGCAAATTTTTATGCCTAAAGTTGACTTTTGTTAGGGAGTGAGACTTCTGTACGTTAGTACTATTATTTATTCTGTGCTAATATTATAAACGCTTAAGTTTGTATGGATGTTTGTTACTCTTTCACACTCAAACGGCTGAACCAATGTTGATATAATTGAGTATGGTGGTAGCTGACACCCTGGGTTAATACATAGGCTGCATACATTTTTCAAATTTCTTCAGGAAGGAAGTCCCGGGCGGGAAACTAGTTAGGTATGTATATTTATCACTATCTTTGACATTTATAATTTCAATAGATCTCCCTCCTTCCTCGATTGCTGGCAGAGATCACTCTCGAGATAAGGCCGTCTATGCATAAAGCACCGTATCTGCGTGTTTATGGTGTTATAAAAGGTTTATAGTGCAATTTATCAGGCACTCGGGTAAGTACCGACTTTTCACGACTTAACTTGAAATTACCACTTCACTGTGGAGAAATGTACTTCTATTTGCATGGCTGTAGAAAAGTGCTATATGCATGACTTTAAATTAGTTAGCGATGTGAATCAAGCTGAATAACTTTACCAAAGGAACATAGGTCGAAATATGAAAAATAAAATAAAAACTTTTTTCATATTTTGACCTAAAAACCTCTCTATACAACATGAGCGTTCAGATGATTGCCTTAGTATGAGAACTCGAACAGTTTTTTTTTATATTTTCATACAGTTTCCTTGGGAAAAGTGGTTCAGTTTCATGGAAAAAAGCACCCTCTAAAATTTCGCTTACTAATTTTATTATCATCCCTTACAGTGAATATATTGGCGAAGATATATTATGAATAGTCTGAGAATCTCCTGTATCAAGCTTGGAAAAACAACGGAAGGCTTTTACACGAAAATAACCTCGCCATTTGGTGATTTTTATTACAACTCTGTTAAACATAAAACACAAACTACATTTTTTTAAAACCTCCTAGTCCGAAAATCTTTAAAAAGACTGCAAACATACTTGGCGTGTGGGGAAGCTTTCTTTTTCGACCTTGTTGTGTAAATCGATCGTTCCGTTATATCCAAGTTTAGGCACATAAAGTAAGTAGAATCATCTAATATCCCTAATATGTTTACTTTATATTTCGTGCGCCTCTTAATTCCTTATCATATTGCCTAAAATTCCAATTTCGTGAGTAAACATGGTTCCTCGTCGCCCAAGCTTGATATACAGCCTAAACATGTTTAAACTGCAGGGCAGAATGTTCGAATAATTCCATTGGCACGAGTCACGTCGCGACACTTCATTCTAAGGGGGTAGGGGGGGATGGGTTACGTTTACATAAGGCGAGCTTACTTGAACGTTTGAGCAGCTAATTAAATAGGAAGTCGAGTGTAAACGCAGCACGATAGCTGTGTTTTGTGAGTGGTTGCTGTGGTTTTACTGGTTTTAAACTTTCTGTATAACATAATTTGGGTGTTTTGTCTTTAGTTCTGAATGTCTTGTTCTAATTTACTAAGCTCAGAATCAGATGTCTACAACATTTACTATAAATATATATTTTTTGTAGTGCTTAGTCCCGTTTCTCATTTAGGTACCTACGCTTAACCATAATCTAACTTTGACAGGTCAAGTTATTCTAGCCAAGCAACTTCCATCTGACCTTTGTGACCCTGGTAAGAGGGAAATATAAACATGGTTACACATATATGTACGTATATATGTGTAATATATGTACGTATGAATGTAAATCCTTTATTGTACAACAAAATTTCATACACTGATGAAATTATATGTTTTCTCTCACCGTAAGAAAATTAGATAGTGTGCTCAGAAAATGAGTCAATCGTTATGGTGGCACTAGGAATCAAACTGGGTACCTCTAACGAGTCCGATACACTAGCCGTTAACCACCGATGCTATTTTGGTATAGCATTCTAATGATGAAATATTTTTTTAAATCGGTCTAGTAGTTTCGGGGCCTATTCAACAATCAAAACATTCATCTTTATAGTATTAGTGCAGATAAATTAAAATTTTATCGGTAGAAACTTTTTACGCTTCACTACTGTACTAAAATTCTGTTCTTTGTTCAGTACAGGTCAGTATAGTGTCAAAAAGAGCAAACTTTATTAGGTGAGCCAATCTATTCAGATGTTGTGTTGTATACCCATCAACTTGAACAGAGTAAACAGAGCTTCAGGCTTCTGAAGAGGGTGACAACTTTGATGCGGCGCGTGCCAGGTGGAGAGTTTGTGCGAATAATTGGGGAGTGGGGCCACTTGTTACAGCCCGCTGCATGAAAAATCATCGGCTGTCATCTAGGGATGGCAGATGCCATGTTCTATTCAATACACACACTTCGTTTTATCGAACATACACACACACGCCTATAATCCCTGTTGCGGGATGGTACAAGAACCATTTGATGTCACATTTGATATACAGTCATTTTTATAAATCAAACTTCACGGCACGGCAAGACAAAATTTGTATTACCATTACCCCCTGTGTTCCTAGCTTCGAATATCACTAGTAGGTTGCAATGGTAATACAATTTTGCCGTGCCGTTTTAGAATTATAAAAAGGCCCATTCCGTGGGTCATGATGGACAATGAGTTAGTGGTGACAGGTTATTAGCCAGAAATACCCTCGCATAATTATTTGGCTTAGTGGGATATGCACGAACTATATTAAGAAGTACTTATCTACCTGTCCAAGTAAACCTCTTTCCTTTACAATCTCAATACAAACTTAATCTACAATTACAATTATAGTAACAGTCTTCAGATTCTATTACTTTTGACACTGTCTTTCTTTTCTCCTTTACCACGAACAAAATTAAAAAGAAGCACGTACGAAACCTACATTTTCGATACTGGTAACCCTTAAACCAACCCCTACTTTAATCCTGAGTGGCCTCTATAATACCCCTTATAAATACAACCCTGTCTTGTCAAGTGTTATGTATGTATGTATGTATGTATGTATGTATTTATTCTTTATTGTACATGAGCATAAGTTACACAAAACACATTATAAGAGGGAAAAAAAACAGTACAAAGGCGGACTTATCCCACAAGGGGATTTCTTCCAGTCAACCCATTGAGTGTTTGAGAGGAAGGAGTAGTCGGCAGGTAGCATTAAATGTACAAAAATAGTACAATATAATATATTAATATACAAATAATATAGTAAATTAAACATGTACATATATCTCTTATCTCTTATTCTCTTATCTTATATCTTATCTTATCTTATCTTATCTTATATATATATAAGAAAGTCGTGTTTGTTACAACACTTATAACTCGAGAACGGCTGGACCGATTGCCATGGTTTTTGATTTGTTGTATTTCTCTCCGTCCCGAATAGCAGAATAACTATTAAAAACATTGGAAAATTGACGGGAAAATTCCCACGGGAACGAAGTCCCGGGCGAAAAGCTAGTAATACATAAATATATAATATAAATATATACATATATAAAATAAATAAACAACAAGATGCGAGAAAATACAATGTTAGCTAAGGGCTTCAGCATCGAAACCAAAGTGCTTTTTGAGCCTCAATTTAAAACTTTCGACTGAAGGGGACTTACGGACAGATACTGGTATGCTATTCCAGAGCCTCGCCGCGTGCACTGTAAAGGACCTGTTGTATGTACGTGTAGTGTTTGGCGGGATAGTGAGAGCAAGGTTAAAACCAGATCGCAGACGCTCACCACTGATTTCAGACCTATGTTGGAATCTTTCCCGCAGATACACTGGCGAACAGGGAGAATTAAGGATTTTGAAGAGCAAGGAAAGTATATGGGACTCTCTGCGCTTGCGGATGGGTAGCCATTTCAGCTTAGCACGGAACTCCGATACGTGGTCAAATTTTCGTAGACCGAAAGCAAAGCGGATGCACACATTCTGGAGTCGTTCCAGTTTGTTGACTAATTCCTCGGTGGCATCGAGATAGACAACGTCAGCGTAGTCGATTAGCGGCAGAAGAAGTGATCTAGCAAGTAAAGCCTTTGTCTCAAGGGGAAGAAAGTTCTGCATGCGTCGCAGTGAGTGTAGACAACCAAAAATTTTGCGACTGATGTTTTCGATGTGTGGACCCCAAGATAGAGTCTCGTCTAAGATGACTCCCAGATTCTTAACGGAACGAGAGAGAGGAATGACATCATTATTGAAAAGAATTTGGGGAATCACAACAGTCTTAAGCCTGGAGACAAAGGATTGACTGCCGATCACTATAGCCTGCGACTTCGCCGCGTTCACTACTAGTCCGAACTCCCGAGACCACCGAGAAATTAGGGCCAGGTCCGAATTAATTCTATTGACAGCATTCCCCAGGTCTTTCAAGGGAGCAGATGCATAAATTTGCAAGTCGTCGGCGTACAAATGGAAGGATGAGGAAAGGGACGAAGATATACTGTCTATGAATATTGAAAAGAGGATTGGGGATAAAACACCACCCTGTGGGACACCAGAGGTAAGATCACACCAGTCGGAAAGTCTTTCATTGATCCTCACAAGCTGTTGTCTATTGTAGAGATAGGGACTTAAACCAGGACAAGGCCAGAGGAGGTAGGTTTCGAGTCTTCAGCATCGCTAAAAGTATGTCAAAATCGACAGTATTGAATGCACTGCTAAAATCGAGTAACACCAAGCACGTTAGTTCCTTATTTTCCATATTCCATCGAATATCGTCTGTTACCTTAATCAAGGCAGTAACGGTGCTGTGTCCTGATCGGAAACCCGACTGGTATGGACTTTGGAGGCTATTAGACAGGAGATGGTGAGACAGTCGATCATGAACATAGTGCTCAATTATCTTAGAGAGGAGGGGTAGAATTGAGATTGGACGAAATTGGCAATAGGATTGGGGGTTAGAAGTTTTTGGAAGAGGAATGACATGGGCTCGCTTCCACACAGACGGAAATGTGCCAGAGTTCAAGGAGTGATTGATGATATGGGAGAGAAAAGGTGCTATAGAAGAGGAGATTGGTATTAGCATATTCAACCCAATACCATCATCACCAACAGCTCTGGTTTTGATTTTGGTAAGTATTTTGATAATTCGGTCGGGAGAAATGGTGCCAAATTGAAAGGAAGGGATATTAGGATTTACTAAAGTATTGAGGTATGATAGGGTATTACGTTTGGTGTCAGGGTCCATAGTATTCGACGACCCGCAAAAATGTGCATTAAGTGTATCAATATCCACATTGCCTGCGTCAGATGCCTGCTTGCCGATCCCTAAGGATTTCAAAAAGTTCCAGAGCTTGTTCGGGGGGCAACGATCAATAGAAGAGTGGATGTGTGCTCGCTTAGCATTCCTGCAGAGCCGATTGCATTTGGTGCGTAAAGCAACAAATAGGCATTTGTTGTGGTCAGACGGGTTTTTACGGAAGTTGACATGAGCCCTGTCGCGTTTGGTCATCAAGCGCCTGATATCTTCAGTAAGCCAGGGTGCTGGAAAATGTTTTACTCTAGTTGGTTTAAGAGGAGCATGTTTGTCGTAGATAAGAAGTATAATCCTGTTGAAAGCATCTACCTTACTATCAATATCAGAAGCGAGAAGAACTGAGTCCCAGTCAGCAGCAGAAAGGTCCCGCTGTAACGCCGCCATGTCAACATCCTTGAAATTACGGAGCCACAAAATTTTGTGTCTACGTTTAGGTGGCCTGATTTTATAAGAGATATATATTAAGTTATGTCTAGAAAACCCGGGCGCATCAAACTGGCCATGAGTGGCTAAAAAATCAGGAGACGAAATAATGCTAAGGTCGAGAAGTGACGGTGGTCCGTTGTGGGGGAAATGAGTGGGGCCAGAGGGGACGCAATGCAAATCCAGAGAGTTTAACAGCGATAAAAGTCTTTTGGCACGATGGTCATCTTTGATAAGGCAAGTGTTGAAATCGCCCATCAGAATTGTATGTTCATAGTTTGGACGTAGGTGAGCAAGTACGGTTTCTAAGGAGTCAAAATAGTCAATACGAAGATTAGGGCTATAAAAAACACCGAGCAAGATTTTTTTATAATGTAACGTCACTTCCAGGAACAGGTATTCAGGTCGGCTAAGGTCAGGTGACGATTGAGATACTATCTGACAAGGAATCTCGTTGCGAATATATATACCTACTCCACCACAGCCAACTGTCCTCGAAACACCAGTATTCGTATCAGTTGTTTTACAGATGCGGTCATTCCTAATAAGTCTAAAACCGGGCAGTGGGTAAAGTGTTGAAGGCAGCGATGGTTTAAGAAATGTCTCAGATATTAGCACAGCGTGAAGAAATGGTTTTGAAAAAGCAGTAAGCATATCAGCGTAACTAGATGCAACACTTTGCGCGTTTATGTGCACGATATTGAAATTTTTCTTATGTGGCGAGAAAGTGCAGCTAAGATTTTCGGCTAAGGAAGGCATGTCCTCCCCATCACTCTCAGCACTAAAGAGGTTGTCCGAAGATGACGTACAGAACGAGAAATATTCACTGTCAGAGCTACCATTAAGCACATCAGACATTGTTGTTGTTTATGTGTATTTATATATATAACAATAAAAATGTAAATAATAATATAAAAAGTAAAAATATAAGTAATATCACAAATTAAAAAGTTTAACTAATTTTATGTTGGTCTTAAACTCTCAAATACTCGCCGGGGCACAAATTATACTAAAATCCAGAATGTAACAAAGCACAAAGATCACTAGGCTAACGGAAATTAAGAAAATATTTATAAATAAAAAGGAAAAAAAGCTTAATATTAAACAAAACTCAAAAATAAATTACATAAAACAACGTCGCCAAACACTTCAAAGCCAATGCCACAAATAGGAAAAAAAAAGTGAAACGAAACGCAAAATTCTATCACTGGACATTGACAGTGACATTATTGTGATGTTTTGAAAACAAAAAGAGACAGAGGTTAGTTGTAAATAAAGAAAATTGTTAATGTTAGATAAAAATTGTAGAACTAAACGGTACTTTAAATAAACTAAAAAGTGAACTGACTTACAATTATACTATAGTCATTGTTCGTCTAACCAACAGTTGCACTGCTCTTACAAGCGTTCATGATGAGAGATAAGGGTGTAAATGTAAACATCGAACTACTTCTGCTTGATTGTACGCACTGTGCGAGGTGGCCTAGTCGTTCGCCCCTGTTGGTCAGCCGTGGTCCGTTGCGCCGGGGCATCTATTGCATTAAGCTCAGCCATAGATGTAATCTTGTGACGAATGCCCTTAGAACACACCACGACGATTCGCCCATCCGAAGTCCAGGATTGCTGTACGCCGAACTTTTTACGGGCAGCAACAAAAACCGCATGACGTGGACTCGTTAGAAACTCAGACAGAGTTAGTCCACTCCCCTTCAAGTGCTTCTTAGACGACCATACTAAGTCACGTAGCCTGACATCAAGGAATCTGACCAGAATAGGCCGGGGCCTGCTGGTGTCTTTGCCTAACCTGATGCATGTGACGAATGACTCTGGGGAAATATCCTGAAGTTGCAGCTTCTCATGAGCAACTCGTACAATGAGCTCAGCTGGATTTTCTTTATCCGATTCAGCCATACCGTGGAGAAGAAGTACGTTCTTCCTTCACCTCATTTCATATGTGTCCAAGAAACTGAAGACGCTTTCCATTTGCTGCTTTAAACAGAGGACTGCCTTGCAAATGAAAGATTTGAACTCGGCGAATTCAGTTGCCAAGCCAGGTAATTTTGATGATGTTGGGGGTGCCAAGGACTGCTGGAAGTGACTCATCTTGTTCTCAAACATTGCTGTCATCTCGTCCATCTGTTGTTTAAGTGCAGTGATTGCCTCCATAGTGACCGTTGTGACTCTTGCAGTGAAGTGATTAGGTGATTTTGGTTTTTACCAGAGGACAGGTTGTTTTCAGCAAGTATTCATGTAATAGACCTCACTATTGCATGAAAACGTAAAGATAATGACGAAAAAGTAATTTTATACTAATTTTAAATAAATATTTATACAAGAGCAAAAATAGCGCGTCTGTATTGTTTTACGCCTACCGCCGAAAAAAAATGAATAGTTATTGAATAGTAATGATAAAAATTGCACGGAGGCGTGAATTTTGACCGGTTTTCTGATTTTGTTTAAAAATCGTTTTAAAAATACTAAACCATTAAATAAGGTTTTTAACTCACCGAAAATGGAACAAGCAGCAATATACAGTAATTTAGTGGAGTAGTCGTGTCGGAGTGCAATCTAGCTGTGTAGTGGAGGTAGTAGCAGCTAGTCGACCGTACTCGTTAGTTTGTGAAATATTGTAGTGTCGGAATGGAAAGCTAAGCACCCAATACGTCGAGTAGTAGCGCCACTTACAGCTTGTTTTACTGATAGCTTCGTATTTAAATATTTTGCCTCGTATACTGAGGAAAGTTGTAAAGAATCTTTTCTTTTAGAATTAGAGACAGTATTGATCATTCTTTGAAGTGGTTTTTAGTTTAAGCTTGATTGTTTTATGTACAGACAGCAGCAAATCAGGTTGTCCATTTGCACTACAAAAGCAGTCGCTATTACGTCAAGGTCAACATGTGTAGCCTGATATGCTGCTGTGTGTACTTTAACACAGGTATAATAAAACAGGCAGACAGAAATATGTATAGCAGCTACACATGTGAAGTGACGTAGGAGCCTTCCTGAGGGTCCGACATCAGGTATCCATTCACCACTTACATACACCATTCGATCACAAAACTCTCGCGTCTCCCTTGACCGACCAACGCAACCCACGTTAAAGTTATCATATCGGAAAAATAATTGATTTTTTTTAAATAGAAAATTAGCATTTCCCGAATAGAAATTAGAATTCCGGAAAATTATGTAGCTTTTGCTACTCAGAAATAATGTAGCAACCTAATGGTGAAAGAATTTTTGAAATCGGTCCAGTGGTTTTTGAATTTATTCATTACAAACATATAATTCCCAATATCTTTCCTCTTTATACTGCAGATTTAGATGGGTTTTCTCTTAACCACAATCTAGTTCAGATATGCCAAAACTCACCCAGAAGATGCCTATTCAGACGAACTTTAAACAGTTTTGGATTATTATGAGACGTGCAGCTTATCAGTACACTCTCCGAAGTATATACATCTTGCAAAAATCTCTTCTCTTTGCGGTTCCAAAGTGGCTAGTTTACATCACTCACAAACAGATTATTAGTAAGAGTTGAGAGAACTTACAATTATTTTTACTACGGTTTGGTGGCATAGTTACTGAAATAAGTATTTTAGGTAATCCACACAAAACTAATACCCAGAGACCCAGACATAACAAAAACAAGGACGAAACAGAATGGAACAAGAATTCCCAATATCAGAAATCAATAACTCACTAAAAGTAAAATCGAAGCCAAAACTTGGAAATATAGAAGTTTGTTTTCTTTCAGCGAGATATTCGCAAAGTAGGGTAAACGGCCCGTTTTGGCATCGTTTTAGCTGCAATTTGTTTGTGAATACTAGCACTCGTTAGGCGGTGAAATATTCTCGACTGCCGCCGCCGATGGCGCATTACGGGAGATATACCCTAATGAAACTAACTTTCGAACAAAATAATGGTACGTATTTAGGTTTCGCGATATACTTTTAAGTTCATGTTTTGGTAATTCCTTTTCAAAATGTTTTTACGTAAAGCTACAGGGCATAGTTTGTGAATTATTAATGTACTCGTACCTTCTCTGTCCGCGTTGTGAAAGTGGATAACAGAGAAAGAAAAAGAGGATTATTTTGCTATAATTTAACAAATTTAAGGACGACTTGCAGTAAAAGTATAAAAATCGAGATTTAATGAAACCTAGATGTATCTCCAAACTTGACTTTACTTTGACGTTTTATGATGTTAGACTATTATTTACAAAAATGATGACGAGCAAGTATTGATACACTTCCAATAGCGCTCAAAAAGTGTCCGCAGCAAATCAAAAGTCAAAAATGTTAATTTCATAGAACACGTCATAAAAATACATTAGCAAAATCAATATAAATCATTGAATAATCACGCATAGCATTGTCGGTGAGGGGTAATATGCTATCCCGCAGGTTTGCACGCTGCTCACGTGATGTGAAAATCACACTTTTCAAAAGTTACTGCCAAACATTATACACGTGCAACCTGTGGAGCAATTACACCAAAAAATCCTACAATGCTCTGCGTGTCCAGTACAATAATACTTTCAGGGGTCTGTTGGGGCTGCACTGGCGCTGCAGTGCGTCTGGGATGTTTGTGGACCACAGTACTGATGGCTTCCAGGCCATTCTGCGCAAACGAGTAGCCTCCCTGAGGTCTCGTATTAAGTGTAGTACTAACAGGCTCCTGAGGGTCATTGCGGACAGAGTGGATGGTCCAATACTGAAGCATTGGTCATCCCTACATGTGCTGAGCAATGTTAATTTTAAATTTTACTAACATAGTTATAAGATTTTTGTTACTAATAAAATATGGACTTGTTGGTCTGAAATAAATATTTTCATTCATTCATTCATTCATTGATCAAAATTGTGAAATTACATTAGCATTTTTGACTTTGCGCCTATTTGCAAAGGTGCAGTCTTCCAAATGAGCGGCCATCACGCCGACTGGACATTCTGTTTTGCTACGAAAGCTCTGGCAGTTTTTGGTTGACTTTTCTTTGAGATTGGGTATCTATAATAGATATTGTTATAAGTTGTTTAACTTCACTGATCGGTTGAGATCAGCGAGCGTCACTGAGCTAAGAGAGCTTCACTGATCTAGTGCTAATACACTAGTTCATAGCTATTTAACTTTAATAGCAATTTGAACTAATATGTACCAAGAACATACGTGGTCTGTTTTCATTGCGCAAAGCGGCTTAAGGTAGTGTTGCAACCAATAGTAGAAAGTATCGATAGTCTAGCGATACTATCGTTACCTTGAAAAACAGTAAGAATATCGATAGGACTGTCGATAGTATCGATAACCAATAGTTTGCGATACTATTGATGATAAACCAAACTATCGATGTATCGATACCATTAAATTCTAATAGTATCGATACTATCAATAGTATTGATTCAAAACTATCAATACTGAAATCTAAATAATTATAATACTATCGATAGTATTGGCATTCAATAGTATCGATACTATCCATAGTTTGGTATGTCATCAATAGTATAACAAACTATTAGCTATCGATACTATCGATAGTCCTATCGATATTCTTATTGTTTTTCAAGGTCAACTATCGATAGCCAAACTATCGATAGTTATGCAACACTAGCTTAAGGTAGAGCAAGTCTCAGCAACTGCCAGTAAAGTTGGAAGCGTCCTTTCACTCGAGTTACACGTATTAAGCCACACAGAAGCATCTATAGGCACCTCTAGCGGTATTACGTGTGTAAGCTGGACTTATTGCTGCTTAGCCCTGTGGGATTCCGCGTTTCTTAAAGCTGAATTTTTTGTTTTTATTTCAATAAGTCACATTGAGGAGTTTTAACCATATGAACAATCTAAGACGCATCGACACAGGCGACTTTTTTTTGCTATATTAGAAGGATTCAATTTTATTTATAAGCTCCGCCCGCGTGGACTACAGGTTATATCGTGCCTATCTGTGAGATAAAATGTAGCCGATGTCCTTTCCCAAGGTCTCATCTATCTCTGAACCAAATTTCATCAAAATCGGTTCTGTAGTTTAGGCGTGAAAGATAGACAGACAGACAGACAGAGTTACTTTCGCATTTTTAATATTAGTAAGGATAGTAAGGATAACTTACAACTAACAAACCTGTTCTAAAACTAAAACTGAAGACTTTATACGAAGATGTACGAAACATCAAGACGTAGGGTTGCATGTGTAAATTTCTTGAGAGTATAGATAACCTAGTTCAAATCCTTGTGCGGGGCTGAATCACTAAATTCGTCTTTCGTCTCACTTGTTCAGCTTTTTTTCATTTACTTTCAAAAATTCGCTTTAAATAGGCGTGCGGTCCATCAACCCACATTGTGCCAGCGTGGTGTACTATGGCCTAAATCCCCTTCGTGTTTTGTAGAGAAGCCCGTGCCCCTCAGTGGGGACGTAGGCTGTTAAAAAACCCCTTAATAAATTAAGTAGATCATAATTATATCTACACCTTACCTGTAAGAAACACAGCACAATGAAAAGCAATACTCGTACTAGTATAATAACAGCAACTACTCGTAAGTTCCCTCACGTAAAGCAGTGATTCCTTAACATGACACACAAAAGAAACTAACTCGGAACTTTGTCCGGGCGAACTTTGATCATTGACGGGGTAGTTCGTGATAGCATTTACTCGAGCACGAGCGGAGCAAGTAGGAAAAGCAACACGAGCAGACTAGATGTATTAGCAAAAGCTCTGAGGAAGGAGATTAGCAGTTTACCGTTGGTTTGTAGAGCTCAGAGCAATAATAATATTATTTTTCTTTGCTTTTAATCTGAAAGAAATAAGTATTTCTTTGCTGATGTTCATTAATTTGATATTGTTTACAAGCAGCGTAATGAAGTAGATACTACTTAGTAAGTAAAAGCTTGGTAAAAAAAGTTTTGTAGTACTATTTATAAGAAACTAGCTTTCCGCCCGCGTGGACTATCGGTTACAGGTTATATCGTACCCAACTGTGGGATAAAATGTAGCCCATGTCCTTTCTCAGGCTCTAATCTGTCTCTATATCAAATTTCATCAAAATCGGTTGAGTAGTTTACGCGTAAATGACGGACAGACTGACAGACAGACAGAGTTACTATCGCATTAATAATATTAGTAAGGACTAGCTGAATCCTGCGACTTCGTACCGGTTATCTTTCTTAGAAAACTCCGCGAGCATAATTCCGTGTAGTTCCTTATTAGTATTTGAAAAATAAAACTCAAAATTAATTTTAAAAGTGAAATGGTCGCAACTTAAGTGATAATCAGTTGTACTTGTACGGTTTGATGTATTTTTAGAACGTAAGTTTCTAGATATATTATTTGAAAAAGAGCTACATTAATCAAAATTTATATTTATTTTGGATTTTTTGGTTTTGGGTTTACGGATAAAACTGTTCAGCCTTTATTAATCTATTCTAGGCTTATTATACAAACACATGACAAAAAGATAAACCTGAAGAGCTTTGGGTCCAGTGTATCGCTTACCCGGAAATTTATTTCACAATTATGGAGGTTACCAAAACCAAAAAAAATACTGTTACTTTTTGTGACATTTCAAAAAGTCGCCAAATAATTACAACTGAAGACATAACCGGATTAGTCATGTTTGTAAATTCAAATTCATAAATCACTTGGCGTGCAATGTAGCAATCAAATTTAATGGCAAAACTCGAACCCACGACCGGTAAGGTCACAACAGCTATTAACTGCTTCTACTATTTTCATTACAGAAAACAAACCACTTTTTAAGGCAATAATTGAAAAATAATTGAGAATCGTTTGTGTTGCAGCAAACTATAACATAGCGGTGATAGCCCAGTTGGTAATGACCCAGACTTGTTATCCGAAGGTCGCGGGTTAAAATCCTGGTGCGGGCCTGTACTACTAAATTCGTCTTTTTGGATTTATGTATGGATTTATAATTATCACTTGCTCAACGGTGAAGGAAAACATCGTGATAAAACCCGTTCGTGTAAGAAAAAATCATTTTCGAAAGACGAGCGGTCCACCAACCTACATTGGGCCAGCGTGGTGGACTATGGCCTAAATCCCCTTCGTGTTTCGAAGGGAGGCCCGTGCCCCTCGGTGGGGACGTATATGGGCTGTTAAAAAAACTATAACATGAAATGAAATACGCTGTTATCAAAAGGGTCTTAAATGAATTAATTACTTTTTCTTTTGGTTATCCTCCTTGTTCGAATAAAGTTTTGCACAAGAAATGCGAAACGAAATTAATATAACGAGGCCATACTTATTACTATTTTTATATTGGTGTTTTGTGTTTTAATTCTCCAAACATCCGATTGGCTGTAATGGTTCTTCATAGCTCTAAATTGGTTTTACGATATCCATCCATATTAAGTTTGCCACAAATTAAGCATAAATTGTTTGCACAAGCACAAACAAATAGACAACCTAAATGTTCTTCTAAAAATAAGTTCCTTAAAAGTACACTAGATGGCGCTACCGTATACAGATTGGAATTGTATGAGTATCTAATTTCAGCGTTATCTATGCGTTATTTTAACTTACTGCAAAAACAGACAGTTAAAAAGGATAAAACAATATCATTTCATCTAGCATTAATTTAGTTTCAATTAATTTTAAACGTTGGTTGTAAAGAATAGAATACTACCAATACTTTTTCATATCAACAAAATTCATGAGTTTCATGACTGAATATTATAAAATGTCTACAAAAATAAAAACAATTAGGCGCAGGTGGCAACAAACACTGAAAATGTTCAAAATAAGCTGGTAAACAATAACTGTGCGATGCCTAACGACCGCCCATTACTGCGATTTGGAGATAAAGCGTAATCGATCATGGAGAAACAAAGCGCCTTGCTTGTAGGCCATGACATTTATTAATAGTTGAGATGATATCTGAGGGAGCTGGTGGCCTGGAACATGGAAAGATCCACGGATAGAAACACCGACTAATGAGTGAAACGAGGTGGTCACGAATGGTATTATGTTGGGGGAGAAAAATGGTTTGCCAGGCCATAACCGACAACATCACGGTCAGAAATTGAGCCTTGGAGTTAACCAAAGCATGGGTATATTCTGTAAATCTGCTTCTGACTTTTTTTTTCATCGATAATGGGTTCACTATTGACCTTAATCTAGCCCAGGGGCGAAGATATGGTCGTGGTTATAGCAAGCTCACACAGAAGATGCACATTCACTCGAACTTTAAAGAGATTCGGGTTATATGATCCTAGAAATACATAGACGCAGGCAGAAAATTCCATTCCTTAGCGGTGTGCAAGGATTCGGATTTCGGGTCATCGGATCTTCTTCTTTGTACAAGTCATTGTCATTCTGTATAGAGCAATAGATAAGTATGCTGACATTCGATGCTCCGAAGTTTAGGTTGCTGACTTACAGAATGGATGAGCCGAGCGAAAAGTTCAGTTGATTATGTTTTAATTTGTTTAACATTACTCGTATGTAAAAAAGGTTGCTCTTAACGGATAAAAACCTTATTACTAAATAAATAGCATGTGTATTACTGATAAATAGCATGTAAATAAGTAACGAAATGTTTAGTAAAATTTTCATTTCTCTTGCTCTATTTTCTGAACAAAATGTGACCTACTTACCGACTGTAATCAATTCCTCAATATTACTCAGTACCTTTATACACCATCCCTGTATAAGAGCTATAGTTGCATCAATTATACAATCAATTTATGACGACAAACTAATTATACCGCCAGTTGAATTTCAATGGAGCGAGCCCAAAACGTCATTGTAACACGACAGTATAACAATTCGAAATCTTGATTTATACCAATTATACACAATTCGATTCCGTTGACCCGATTTACGCAACCGAGTTACAAGGAATTATTTGACTATAAAGTTTACTTGATGGGGGTGTAATTTGTAATCTGAATAATTCATTCGGGTTGTCCAATCCCACTTAATTAGTTTTATTTATGTCATGGAATGCTATCAATTATATTGTGCCGTCATTTGTCTTGGGCCGAGGAGTGGGCAGGGTCGCTTTCTGAATATATGTCACAGGTACTTTCTATAAAGGCGTTGGCATTTTACAAAAAACGCTACTTATTCGAAAATTTTGCCGTGCCCTACCGGGTCATAATGTGGTACTTATCTTAAGTTTCCACCTATGTCAACATTACGAAAGCTATACATTTTTTATTAGATTAAAAAGTGCTACTAGAACAAGTGTGAACTTTTGTTCACCGCTGCCGTCATGTTCTTCTAATCGTGTAGGTATAGTCAAGTGTGTGGCAAACTTGGCTAACCCTGGTGTCAGAGTTTTCAAACCGCACAAAGGCCTCTGACTGGGTATTAACGATTGTAGTCAATCGACAGCTGCCGGGACCAACAGCTTAACGTGCTCTCCGAAGTACGGAAACGCTCGTGATAAATTGCCACTTTTGGTCACCCATCAGGTTCCC
Organism: Aproaerema taeniolella; assembly: GCA_949987775.1. Lineage (NCBI taxonomy): Eukaryota > Metazoa > Arthropoda > Insecta > Lepidoptera > Gelechiidae > Aproaerema > Aproaerema taeniolella. Next base: position 798,694 of record OX465260.1, on the reverse strand, counting down.
CGCCTGTGTACGTCATAATATATAAAGATTCACCCAGTCGCAAGCCATCGTGTTACATTGACGAAAGTTCACTAGACTGATTATTTTGCAGTTGAAATACCCAAGTAGTACCTATTTAATCGTACAACAATAATGAGACCCCCACGATTTACACTTAAACCAACACGATTTAAATTGCGATATTTATCATTCCAACCTAATCACAAATCTCCACATTTTGATTATATACCAACCAGTCTATAACCACAGGCAGTTTGTCAAATCTGTCGATCCACCGGTAAGGTTGACGACATTAGACGGAGAACAACGATCGGAACGGGGACGAATTACCACATAAAATAATTGATTGTCTGCCACAACTTAATTAAACGACAGGAAATGAGAGAAACGTGGGAAATGGAATTCTTAAACAATTGTTCTGCGAAATAATTAACACCAGTGTTATCTTGGATACGGTTGTCATAACAAGAGGCTTATTTGAATGAGAAGTTTGCAATGGTTATGGTTTTCATTTTCTGGTACAGATCTGTTTATGTGAATGGTTTGATAGTATCGATCGGCAAACTCCTAAAGACGTTTTATTAACTTAAGTAGAATTGTATAACGCGAGTAGTGCGATATTTTTTTAATACGTCTAATCTACACGTACGACATAATATTATGTTTAGTAAGGGAATGAGAAATTTCGTTGCTTGACTTGAAGGCACGATATCCCAGTTGGTAAGATCACCAGGAGATCTAATCCTGGGGTCGTGGGTTTAAGTCCCATTCACGCCGAACATTTTTCTTTCACATTTTTATTTGTAATTGAACTTATTGTATATCCAGGGCCGTTACTAGACAAGTCACAAGCTCGTAAGTTAAATTAGCCATAGTACTGTTAGTTTCATTAGCTATCGATAAACACTTCATCCTTGCCTCTGCCGTTTTATTTAAAATCAATGACTCCGAGAAGCCGTTGCTCTTATTTTATGACACCTCTCACCGTTTTATCGGAAGCACTTTCCTTAATAGAGTCCTTCACGCCTTCCAGCTCAAGTGTCCATAGGACGAGAATGACGTCATATTGTTGTCGCATTCCACTTATCTTCCTTTCGGGGCCGTTTCGTTGGCATCGAGAAACTACGGTTCCTAGATAGTGCAGTTCAAAACAACAAACATAACTCTGTCCCTAACCTTTTGGCGGCGTTAAATCGCGCCATAAAATAGTGAAGGTTTATACAGCGTCGTGGGATCGGCTTATCGGGTCTCAGGGGGACGATCGAGCGTTCTGACGACGAGGCGGTACACATCACACGAGATATAGCTACAGTAGTAGACAGGACCGCACGAACCCCTACCGACAGAATTCCGAGCTGACATTTTGGGAATTCACAAAGGATATGAAACATTTCTAACTCGAGTGAGGATGGCGCTCACAGTTCAATGCATAGCTTCCAACAATTACTGGAATTTTTATCCAACTGTAGAATTTTATGTGTTACATTATTTCCTTTTACGATTCTCGGCGCAAGATAATTTCAGAAAAGTCTTTGCAAGCATTTCATATGAAATTATTTGAAACAGCTATAAATTTTTGAACACATATTCTCTTGTGTTTCCGTATTCACAATTTTTGACAACTTAAGATAAATTAACGAGGTAAGTTTATTGGACTTGGTCCAACTTGGCGTTCGAATTCTGCGCTTTTATTCATTTGAGACCAAGAAATCAGTGAGCACTGTAAAACTATTGGAATAGTTTCATTCTATGATACCACTGTTTGAATTTTGATCTGGAAACAATTTCACAAGGAATACTGTTATTGTTCCATGCACAACTGCAATACTTCAAATTTATTTTAGCAAATGAGTGGATGAAATGACAACATCAGGAAAGTTAGACGGGCGTAAAAGCAAAATTTAATGAAAACCGTTGCAAGGATAGCCCAAGGCCGTGAGTGATCCTCCAAGAGGAAGAACAAAGGCGTCCCCTCGTCCGTCGCCTCGCCGGACTCCGCTAAATAGGGTTATTCGAAGCCAATTCGTGTCCGCATATTAGTTTATCGCATCCCTCGAAAGGGCTAATCCCATTCAACCCTCAGTAAAGCGATTCCGTCGTCGTCGCCTCAAATGTCTCTCGAGTGTCCTGCTCAACCTGCAATAAGGTTACAACAATTTCTCGGACCTCTCCAGCCGTAATGTTCCCTTTCGACGGATTAAAAGCGGTTAAAGAGGATCCTCTCGCGGAGCTTAAGATACCCGTTTTGCTTTTTTCGTTGAACAAACTTGGAAGAGCGGATTTGTAAGCATTGAGAGCGAATTAAGTTTTTAATAAACGATCTTTTCTCAGTTACTTATCTGGCTTTAGGTTTGTTTGCTTATTTGGTTTGTATCTTGGTGGGTTTAGAGAGTGCAGTAAAATAAATTTGTTATCACACTCATCCATATACAAACTTATTTCCTTTGAACTATAATTAAAAAGAGTTCTACTTTTCCTGTAGTGTCGAGCTCCACTTTTTTGATGTGTTAGCTAAGTAGTACTCTTTCATTTATTTTTTCATTGATTTGCCCTCAGTTTCACAGACTTCAATAAAGTCTAGATCGTGTATTAGCATAAACAAAGTTGAAAATGCAATCACTTCTAATTTCTCAAGATGTCTAAGAAGTTATGCGAGTAATTACGATCTTAATCAAATAGAGTGGGTTCTCTCCGAGATTGAATGTTTTATTCAGTGGGATGGAGTGCTCGACGACCGATGTAGGTTTAAACCGACCATAAAGTTTAATGCGGTCGCGTTGCTTGAACCACTTGACACACTTGGAGCCTCCGCATTGCCAGGTCGGCTGAGGAAGTCTCGCGACTGTAGTGACGTAGTCGCGAAGCCCCGGACTTGACGTTGCTCCGAAAGAGAAGTAACTCTAACATTTAAAAGTACAACCTCCGATATTTAGGGCATTATCACAAAAAAAAATAAGACAATGTTTAAAAGTAGCTGTAATACAGTCATAACTTATTTTGCCTTTCCCAAAAGGGATAAATTAAACAACAACAAAATGACAAGTCAATAAATGTTGTAAGTGGCGTTTTGATGTTTTGTATTAGAGCAGTTATTGCTTGCAGTTATAGCTCTTCGGAAAAAATGATGATCAAATTTAGCTAGGAATATAGCTAGGATTACGTCAGTTTTCCAACAGAAAATGGCATCGAAATAGGTTCATTCGTTTAGAAGCTACGATCCCACAGACAGACACGCAGATCGGCTGTCCAAAAACAAAACACAGTAAGGGACTTTTGGCGAATTTTACAGAACGCGCAAAAACATGTTTTTTTGTTTGTACCGTATGATTATTTGAATCGACGCGGTTTGGAACGCTGAATTGACTGATATCATTAAAATTTGCCTATTTGGAATAGTACACTCAAAATCTCATTTTTTAAGCTATTGAAACCTAGTACGTACAAATAACTGTTTTTTTTTAAATATATCCTAATGTCAAACAAATACAAAACACAATAACTCCAAATTCATACTGTGTTTTAGTTTTGTTCTTGTGCCTTACTGTGTTTTGAATTTGTTTTACGTGATTTTTTGTGACTATACTAGGTTTTGATTTATCTATATCTCGGGTTCTAATAATCGTAGAACGACGTGGAATATACCATTTTGTAGAGCGTTACTAGGTGACTCAGAAAATGTCGAAAACATTTTTTTTTGCAGATGTTCCATGCTGTGTTTTGATTTTTGACAGCCGAGATACACGTTAAAAATACTCCATTCACTCGAATTAAATAGTCACTGAAGATCTATTAATATAACCTCAATGCTGAAGACTCATCAACGAACTTTCCTTAAGTTTAATAGCTTTGTTTTTGCGTTAAAATTCCTTTACTTAATAATAGCATTATCAGATTCATTTTATCCTTTTGTGATTATCACACCTTTTAAGGTAGGTAACAATAAAAGATTCCGGTTAATTAAGCCGGATTTTTCGAAAAATATTCGAATTTCTTGTTAGGGAAATTTCAGAGGATTTGTAAAGGATTCTAAGACAAAAAGTGTTAACTACTTTGACGATTGGTTTTACTGATAATAAGAAATTTATAAAGAAGCTATGCAGGTCAAACTAATTATTGTAATACCTACCTAATATGCACAGATGTGGTATTGTATATTACGAATTAAAGAGTTATTAATTTTTAATTTTGAAGGTGGCAGATATTTTTTAGGTATTTCTGCTTGTGTTAAGATTATTTATCCTTTGAAGTAAACTCTTTATAATTACAATCTGTAACTGAAATTTATGTAGTATGAGTGGCCCGTTGTTAAGAAAATTAATGAGCTATTTTGAAATTAGACACCTCAACAAATATTTAATTCATATACATCAACGACTTCCAGATTTTTTTTGTTAGGATCAATAATGCCATACTGAAGGCTCCAACAATAATCATGTACTTTCAAATTGTAAATGGGAATAAATATTTTTGTATTTTTATATTGTCACTTATCGTATTGTTAATGTAAACAAGGACGGTGTTACATTTAAAGAAGCTTTAACTTTAATGAGCGTTTCTGCAGCTGAAACTTAAACTTGGTCTAACAGCTGTAGTCAACCGACAACAGAGTCTAGGATTGACGGTTTAACGTGCCCTCCAAACCATGAGCACATAAAGAGTGACTTTAAATTAGTACCTAGGAGGGTAGAAAAATGAACCAATGTTTTTTTACTCTACTAATTAGTTTTTATCCAATCCTTCCATGCTGGACCGGGAGTAAAAGAAAAACTTAGAATGTGCCAGCTACCTACTCTTCCCAGGTATACAGTACAAGTCTGTAAGATGGATACGAGGTTTTTGCTGTATAATGGGCGTAAGGCTGACCACCTCTCACCATTATGCAACTTTTTCCATCTAATAACCCTCACAATTTGTGTCAAACGTGGCATGCCTACCCTGTTAGGGATTAGAGACGTGCGCGTATGTATGTATGTCATTAGTTTTTATTACTTTATTAAAACGGACTCTCCTTATACTTTTTTCAATTGACCACTACCGAATCAAAAACCGCACAGTTGCGCCGTCATAAACTAAAATTATGAAGATTCAATTCTCAATTGTCTCCCTTTTCTCGGAAATATTCGTTTCTGGGAGACAAACATTTTACTTTAAAACCGCGCAGTTGAATTTTCAAAGAGTTTGAGCTGCGGGATTTAAATTTTTCCTTTTCCACAAGTCCGAAGAGGGGTGGTAAGATACGGTTCTGTTTTGTGAGACAGGTATCTCGCTTCATTATACAGCTTGGGCCCCGATTCTGTAACTTAAGTTAAGTGACGATGGAATGGTCGCCTTTTTGTCTGTTCAGGTGGCGAAATTGAGAACTATCCAAATTTCATACAACTAATGAGACGACTGCTTAGACTTGTGGCGCCACCGCAAACTGAATGTTCAGTTGCTAGGTACTGTTGGTCGAGGTGGTTATCAGCAAGTATAAGAAAATTAAATAGTACTCAATATCTGAACACTACACTAAACGCCACACACTCAAAGACCCACACTGTTGTGTGGTGTTGTGGGTCCTTCGGAACATACATAGAGACAAACACAGACATCCATAACCCGAGAACAAACATCAGCTTTTACACAAGTATTTGCCCCGACTGGGAATCGATCAACCCATCTTAAGGAATTTACCTTTGGATAAATTTAAGACAGTGATCAAACAAAAACTTTGCAAAAAGGGCTATTACAAAATTTCTGATTATCTATCAGATAGGCAGCCATGGGAATGAACTGCTCAGCTCTAGAGTTATTTCAGATTTAGTTAAAATTAGTAAATAAGAAAATTTGTAATGCGATTTAAAAGAGCAACCTCAGAGTTTCTTGCCTGTTCTTCTCTGAGGAAGACTGCATCTTTGCGAATAGGCGTAGAGTCAGTAGGATCAGAGGTACGAATCGTATGTATGTATTTAAATCGTTTAATGTATGTTTGTATGTATTTCATTGTAATCTTGACTTGTTTTAAGTGACATCCTGAATGTCCTATAAAATAAATATTTTTCTATTCTATTCTATTCTATTCCACCCCGCCGATCAAGAGGCATCGCCCCGCTACCACTGGACCAAACCGGCCGTCAAATAGATAAAACGGACGGGCCGTCAAATAGATATAGTCAAGCGTGTGGCGAATACACAACTTAAGTTACAGAATCGGGGCCCAGGTATCTCCCGCTTCATTATGCGACCTGCTTGGCCACCGGCACCACCGTCGTCTCAGAACCGCATGCAAATCGCGGCCCACAGCGGTTTCGTTTCAGTGAATTATTTAAATCCTTCATGAATAACATTACATGTGCCGTTACGTATCAAGAAAGGGATCATTGAATTTCCTTACTGTTGTATTTCCTTAAGAGTTTTAGTCTTGTGCTCGTTACTCTTGTTTTTTGAAATCAGCTTTAAGAAGTTTATCTCAAAAAATAATTGTAAAAGTAGTAAAGAAATCGGTTCATGCATAATTATCGGCTTGTTGCCACGATTGTGGAAATGTACACCATCTTTCAGATCAAAGTGTAAACAAAATTGGAAAAAAATGTGTCTCAAAAATTGTTGTAAGCATCATGTTTTTGAAATTCGGAAGGCAGCCAATCAAATTATTGATATGAATAAAACTTACTCAATAAAATTTGAAAATCTCAGTTATTACAATGTCGAGAAATTGGTATTTGGCAGAAAAGCTTCTTAAGGGGTAATTAATTTTATTATCTGTGATGGGCAATGAAAGCAATGTGAATCCATTCAATAACACATAAATTAATTAACTAAGAAAGTACTGGTCCCTCATTGATTTCTAAAAAAGCACAAAGTTCAATGAAGTCCTTTTGATTTAAAATTTGTATGATGAGGCCCTTGAATAGGCTTTAATATAAAAAGAATTGTGTGGTTTTTTATTTTTAATAAAAACGTTTTGGAAGAAAAGAATACTAATGATCTAATGAGTTTTAGTTTAATTTGTATCAACTAAGATTTTTTGCGGAGTTTCTTCCTAGGTTTTATCATCACTAGGTATTTTCGTTTCCGGTTCTTGTGATTCTTGCACCTTGACATTAATGATATTTTTGTCATCCTATTTATTAGCATCTTATATAATTTTACCGCAATTCTTAATAAATAGTATTAATTGAAGGTTCTGACCTGAATTATCGGTTCATCAACATCCAGATTAAACCATTGAACTTAGAAATATGAAATTTGGCAAAAAGGTTTCTTTCATATCATAGACAAGAAACAAGGAAAGACTTTACGAAACTCCCTCGGGAACCGAGACCTGGGCATTCTGTAGGAAATAATATTTTACCGCTTTCATTACTTATTCAATCTCAATATCTATGGCACAACATCGCAAGTACCCTTTTAAATTCACGTGAGTCAAAATTTTTATAGTAATTGACACATTTTTTCCGTGATAAGATTTCGTCACCCTCGTCTTGAAATTCCGCACCAAAGTTCGTTTCGACAACAGATAAGAATCCCGCATCAAAAAAGAACTTCACAAAACTTTACGAGAACGAATCCGCTGAGGGTATCCATCGCAGACCCTCAACAACAACATCAAAGGAGAACAGCCAAAGAGATCGCCTGGAGCGATAGCTCGTCCACAAGATAACCACGTTGAACAACCACCCGCACTAAGAGACATCACCAAAAAGTTTGGTATTTCTAAAAATCCAGATGATAAGACACTTACGGTAAGTTTTAACGTCCAAGAGGGTGACGGAACGCATCCATGCAGAAGATCAGTCACTCACACACAGCACGCACTGAGCACAGCACTCGCGAAGTCGCGGCACAGGATGACGGACGGCACATGGCACACAGCACGCGCTCGCAGCTCGAAGCATACTGCCGCGCGGCCCGCACCCGCAGCGCGCGCACGACTTCCCTCCCCTCCTTCACCCCCCACCCCTCAACCCGCCAACCCCCCACCCCGCGGCGCGCGCACCACCAACGATCGCTCCAAACCTCGATAATTTTTACATCTGCACTGTTGTGACATTGAAATTCAATTTTCGATTCCGTGCTGAAGCCGAATTCGAGAATTTCCACGTCATGGTGGTTATCGAGCTCATGTTTATCAAATATTATAAGTCCTTCTTTTGGTTAAGTATATCTAGTCGCACTAACTTCCCGAAATCCCAATTCTTCCGTCTTTGTATCGACCAAAAAACCAGCCTACCTAGGCTTCCAGCTGCCACGCACTTTCCATCAAAATTTAGTTCGACATATACGTGAACGGGCACTACTTTCTACGAGTACCAATGGTAGCACTGCTAGTTACTTTTTATGACGTCCTGGGAATAGTTTATTCGTCCTTTTTCGTGGCTAGCACTATGTAACAACTTTAATTTGTACTCTTTTCTTATAAAGGACCTAACATCTTTGGCAAAACTCTTCAAGTGAGATGGAAGTTTGGCAGCACTGAAAGTCATCAAATAAATTATGTAGTTTTTATTTAAATATTCGAAAGGTTGCCATAACCTTTTCCGACAGATGTCGCACTGAGTCGTCATCCTATAAATATCCATTGTCGCTGAAATTAATATCATGTCATACAAAAATGTTACATATTATGTAATTTTCAAATTCGTTCATTACGGTGTGCTTGGGAAATAAACAGCTGTCTATAGAAACTAAGGTCGGTAGGATTACAGAACGCGACTCAGACTCTGTTCTATACTTCAGTAGTAGTAATCTTTGTCATTTTGATAGTGAGAGAAAGAGACAATCAATACTTGAGTAATACGGGCCTAAGTAAGTACAAATAACGACCATAGATTATAAAATCTGTATTACATTGCGTATTAAATCTGAGTCCCTGGATTTCCTTGTAAGCGACCATTGACTATAAGATTCCCAGACCTGCGGTTCTCGACGATTTTCTTTACAAATGGCTACGCTTCGGAATTTAATTTCGCGCATTTCTTTTACGCTATTGGATATTGTAAGGATTTGCGGATTCCATTTATTCTCGCTAGCAATCGCGAGCTCGATGAGCAAAGGGTTGCCGGTATACTGAGCCACGATTCCAAATTTTTTTGTGTAATTGCACATTGTAATCTGAATTAATATGAGTCTTTGAGCTTTTGATTACGTTTATCGAGTTTCAAGCATTTAATTGAAACTCAATAATTTTCCACGTCAAAAACGTAAAAGTCGCCGACTTCAATCCCAAAAAGAAAATTTTTTTGAGAGTTTCCCTCAATTTCTTCAAGATTCCACCATCAGATCCTGGTTTCCTTACCATGGAACCACCCTTGGGATACTCCCTTTCCAACAAAAAAAGAATAATCAAAATCGGTTCATAAACAACGAGGTTATCCGCGGACATACATAAAATATATATATATATATATATATATACGGTCGAATTGAGAAACCTCCTCCTTTTTTGAAGTTGGTTAAAAAAACGTACGGCCGGTTTGGTAGAGTAGTAGTGACACTGCCTCTTGATCGACGGGTTCGGCTCCCAGCCGGGCAAATATTTGTGTAAAAAGCAGATGCTTGTTCTCGGATCTTGGGTGATGTTTATGTCTGTCTTTATGTATGTTTCAACGAACCAAACCTTAAACCTAAAAACTTTAGTGTGGGCTTTTAAGTGTGTAACGTTTATTTATTTAATGAATTAGGAATTACTCAAAAATAAACATATTTTGTCAAGACTATATCACTGGTCCGTATTACATCACAGTCATAAGGGTAGAACGTGGTAATGCAAAATGTGACAATAAAACGGGGATCGAATAAGTTTTCATTTTGTGTGACGTATTGTATGACGGCCCCTGGATAATTTAATCTGTTTTTAGATTTCTTGGAAATGAAAGCGAGTTTGCCCAACTGTCAGCCCAGTGAAGATTTTAAGTAACGTGAGTAAACCCGTTTAAATTTAAAAATTAAAGCGAGTTTGGTTAAGATAAGACGAAAAGAAAATAGAGTAGCAAATGAACTAAATCAACTTTTAATAAGCAATAAGTAGAATAGACATTAAATGTGTAGGTTGGTCATCTCGATTCTATGAATCTATTACTGAAGGCTTTGAGCCCTCGATTTTGATCTCATTTCCGATATTTCCAATTTCATCTGCAGTGGTGATGTAAGCATTCCATTGATTCGATTGATAAGAATTCAAATCTCTTTGATAGTGAAATTTACTGCAATTTTCCTTTCTTCTTCTTACCTTGTAGGTATAGTCAAGTGTGTGGCTAACTTGGCTAATATTTAGACTCATAACATAACTTGAAAGAGAGTATCGGCTCAGCATAGTATCGTTTTAACAATGTGTAACATGTTGTTAACGCTTAAATGTGATATAACGTTATTGGGCTAACGAGCGAACGTGGCCCAAAGGGAGACCACATAGCGTCCCACGGGACACACCACGACCAACCCACGGCATATTTACAACGGTTTATTTATTCCCTTATTTCCTGCAAAATATTAATCCAATATATCTCCCATTGACAGAGTAACGGCGACCGCGGCGGCTGTTACCCAGCTCATAACTCACTAACTTATTTAAACTTTCCAAATTCTATTTAAAACTTAGTCGCGATCAATTTTGGAGGAAATAATATAAACATGGCGCGTCGGTTCCAGTATTAGTCAGAATATTCTTGCTGTATTCAGATTTTAGGATTAACAAATGAAACGCGGGCCGTAACGAACTGGCGATTCTTTATCGGGACTTCTCCCCCTTCCTCCGGCGCCCACCCCCCTCCTCGGGGACAGACTTGGAAAATACTTTAAAAAACAATCCGACTACAATTGAAACTTGGAACAAGTTCGAGCTCCGAGGAAATCAAGACTTCACAACTTTTTGTTTTATTGGTCAATTTGTTTCTGAAATATTAAACGGTCTTCCATCGTTGTTAAGGAGCTTAGCGCTCTGACAACACCACGGCTTTATACGCTTTGCACTAGCATCCAGGGCCGTAAAACCTTGTTTAAAAAAAAAAACGCTTTGCAAGGAAAGAGTGATTGTAACGTCTTAGCACGGTTTTACTATTTCTAAGTATTCTTCCTTGTCGGTGTTACTTTGTGCGTTTGTTTGTCAACAAAGCTATGAATTGAGAATTGACAACCTTCTTTAGCTTCTTTTTGATTTTCGGTGATTTTGCCTTCTTTTGATAACCATGGCTCAGTGATCTATGGCTAAGTGCAACCTATAAACGTATGACAAATGCTTTGGTTTTCATTGTTTAATAAAATCTGTATATAAGAATGAAGTAATAGTACATTATTACTTAAGGGGTGAAAATAAGTCTTTCACCCGAGGTAAACACTGTGCTTTTCATTACGAATACGAAGAAAATAACAACATCAATAAGCTGAACTCATTGCATTCATACAAATCTCTGCAATAGATGAAGTGGCTGTATAGGATGTCGGAACATGTTTTTTCATTACTCAAACTCTGAAAGTAGGTCTGAAGTTGACTAAGGAGGGGCTTGAAAGTAATACTTTTCAGGCTTAGGGAGAATCGCTTTCAACTGACACCTGTCAAATTAAGTATTTAAAAAAACATGTTCCGACATCCTATACAGCTACTCTATTACAGTGCGATGTAAAATTGAAATAACAAAAGTGAAGTATTCATTGAAGAATATTTTTTAATGACTTTATAATAATATACTTTTAGGTATTTCTTTAAAGTAACATAGATTTTGGAAAAATATTTACCATTTTTTTCAATGATGAAAAAGAAAAATAATGGTTGAATAGTTGGCCAGCCACAGAAAAAAAAAATAGGTGGGAAAGTGGCATTCCGATCTTCATTTGTTTTTTCGAGTTGTAAAGTTTTGTTCATACTTCTGGATTGCAGAGATTTGTATGAATGCTTATTGATTTGTTATTTTCATTATATTCGTAATGAAAAGCACAGTGTTTACCTCGGGTGAAAGACTTATTTAGTCCCTCGAACTATTAGCTCCCTCGCTACGCTCGGTCGGTAAGTTATTTTCACCCCTTAAGTAACAATTTACTATTTTAATACTTAATTTGACAGCTGTCAGTTGAAAACGATTCTCCCTAAGCCTGAAAAGTATTACTTTCAAGCCCCTCCTTAGGCAACTTCAGGCCTACTTTCAGAGTATGAGTAAAGAAAAATATCTTTAATTTCATTTTTGAAAAACCCAAGGACTTCAAAATGACAACAATTACTCCTAAAGAAAATATTTAAATGAATTAATTTTTTATTTTTTATTTTATACGGTTCATTTTACTCATTTTATTTAAATAGGTAAATGAAGTTTCATATTTTTAAGAAAAAATATTCTTTTAAGTATTTCTGCAGCAGTAACTTCTGAAACTCTTTAGGGACCATAAATAGGGTTTCAACGTAAATATTCAATAAAAGATAAATAATGGAGGGAGTAAAAACATTTATATGAAATGTATTATCTTCTTATCAAATATTGGGACGTCTGGGAATTCACATTCATAAATAAACAATACGATTGAACTGTACCTATATGACTTCGTTTAAGTATATTAATAAATGTAGCAGTATGTAATCTAATGCTGTAAAATAACTACATTAGTAATAATCACTAATATACAATACTGTATTACGAACGTAACCTATGTCAGTAGACAAAATTTAAACATCCGTTTATTTAAGCAATGACATATTTTCCTGATTTCTTCATTTTAAACCCGTAACAAAAAGAGGGGTGTTACAGGTTTGACCGCTAAATATGTCTGTCTGTGGCACCGCTCCGTAAAGATTTGGATGCAGTTTATTTTTAGTAATTTTTTAGCGGTGGTCTTAGACCTGTTTTATCAAAATCGATGTAGCCATTTAAAAGTTATAGATGATTAATGTCGGGAGAGGCACAACATTAGTTAGCAAATCTTTCTCGTCGCATTTTTTTAAATTGAAATGTCGAATACGTTTAAATATTAACAGCCTTTGCCTTTTAGAGCAATCTTTTCGGAAGACTTCCAAGCTAACATGAGATGCCATGTCTTTCACGACATATATATGTAAAACTATTGTTTTTTTTGTAATTATTATTTTATATCTGAGACTTCCAAAAACAAAATTTCTAGCTTGGTAATTTCTAACATTATTCTTAAATGATTTAACATTTCTTTCGTTTTTTTTCTGAATTTCATCCTAGATACTCTACTGTCTTCTTAATCTATACACTATAAGGCCCACGAGGGTCACAGCTTACCTGACCTTTCAAAGTCATATAATTGTGTAGTTTATTTTAATGTAGTTCACTTACAGAAGCCGATACAATGTTTAGTATGCAGGCTCTGTTTCCACGTCGACGTGTAAGTCATTTTGATTAGTTTCAGCCATTTATTGAGCACTATGTTTATCTTCTTCTGCTTATCGTGTCGGTATAGTCAAGTGTGTGGTGAACTTGGCTAACCCTCCTGGTGTCAGAGTTTTCAAACCGCACAATGGCCTCTGACTTGGTTTTAACGCCTGTTGTCAATCGACAGCAGCCGGAATCGACATCTTAACGTGCCCTCCGAAGCACGGAAACGCTCGTGATAAATTTCCACTTTTGGTCACCCATCAGGTTCCCTGCCTCTGTGTACATTGCTTAACCTCACTGATCGGTTGAGATCAGCAAGCACCATTTGGCTAAGAGCGCTTCATATGTATGTAAATGGATATACAAAAAAGTGATTTTGGTAGAATAACTGGGCTTTGTTTATATTTAGTCGTAATAATTATAGTGTTTAGCGTTATTGTGACTAACTTTTCACCTATATTTGGACAATTCTCACCCATTAACGGGTCGGGTTGAAGCAACTATTTTTCCGCCCCGGACTTCTGGGAATTTAGGAAAATTATGTAGCCTATATGTGTTGAAATCCTCTTATATCGTGGACTGTAGTTGTAGGAAGGAGAAAGGCCTTATATTCTTGATAATCACCATTTATTATAAATTGCTTGATAATACACAACATGTTCACACAATGGAAAATAGAAGAGAGAGTAGAGGGCGCTGCTCCTCAGGGTTGCTAAGTTACAAACAATTTTAATGTTGCTAGCAACATGTTGCGCCCCGCAACGAAAACAAAATTAATACCTCTGCTAATTAACTTAAAATGCCATTTCTAGCGCATCAGCTAAATTATATTATAGTTGACAAATTAAATTTAAACCTAAATTATGTACTTAATTATTAATACTTAAGACATATTTAACACTTTTTTGTGACATAATAGGGTAAATTATTCATAATAGGTAAATTTATTAATTTTGTGACATAAATTATTCATTCACGGGAAATAAACATACCTTTGTTATAGATCTTACATGTTTTTTGTGGTTTGGTGTCATGACCTCAAAGGCTCTCACAACATTATCACTGCCAGGGAAAACCTTCGTCACACGAGCTATGGGCCACGTGAGAGACGGTACATTGTCTTCCTTTAATAATACTAAATCACCCACCTTAATATTGGGAGATTGGGTTTTCCATTTTGGTCTAGACTGTAGCATATTAAGATAGTATTTATGCCATGTTTTCCAAAATTGTTGTACCATACTGGTTATAACATTCCAAAGTTTAAGCCTTGATGTCGATACATTAGATAAGTCGTGTTCCGGATAAGAGATGAGTGCTGTGCCTGTGAGGAAGTGGCCGGGCGTAAGGTATGTAAAATCATCTGGATTAGATGTCAGTGGTATTAGTGGCCTAGAATTCAGCACGGCCTCTATTTGCGCAAGGACAGTAGTCATCTCCTCATAAGTTAACACTGTTTGGCCTATTACACGCTTTAAATGGCTTTTTGAAGCCTTGACAGCAGCCTCCCAAAGACCACCAAACACGGGTGAATAGCTCGGAATGAAATGGAATCTAATATTAAATCGTGCAGAATAATCAAACACCTTTGTCTGGTGATCCTGGGAAGCATGCAATTTGTATAAGTCAACCAACTGGTTCCTTGCCCCTTTGAACGTACTCGCGTTGTCACAATATATATCACTCGGCAGTCCTCTGCGCGAAACAAACCTTTTTAGGCAAGCGAGGAAGGTGGCGGTACTCAGGTCGGAGGCTAATTCAATGTGAATCGCCTTGGTGGCGAAACAAACAAATATGCAAATATAACCTTTGCTTATCAAACACCTTCTCACACGGGATTGTTTCACGCTGATTGGACCCGCGAAGTCTATCCCAACTTTTTGAAAGGGACGCGAAGGGGATACTCTATCCACAGGCAAGGAACCCATCAGCTGACTGGATGCTTCGGCTTTAAGTCTGAAACAAGTTTTACAGCAATGAATAACTTTCTTTATAACTCTCAGGCCATTTACAATCCAATAGTGCTCATTAAGGCTAGACAACAACAACTTAGGTCCTGCATGTAATAGTCTTAAATGTTCAGAATGAATGATCATATCAGTGATACGCGAAGCTTTCGGTAAAATGATCGGGTGTTTTTGGTCATATGAAATATTAGCATTATGTAGCCGACCACCCACTCGTATTAATCCATTTCCATCTATAAACGGATGCAGAGCCCTTAGAGATTCTGTATTTTTTTTGTTATTTTTTATTAGACTTATTTCTTTTGCATAAAATCTAGTTTGCTCTTGTTTTATTATTGTTGTTAATGAATTGTGTAACTCTTTTGTAGATAGATATTTATTTTTGTTTTTGTCATTCAAGTTTTTACAGTTATTATAAAATCTGAAGATGTATGCAACGACTCTAGTCATTTTATTTATATTAGAGAATCTTTCAAATAAATCAAACTTATCTGTGGACACTGAACTTGTAGAAAGCGCCACTAGAGGCTGGGAGTTTGTTACAGGTACCAATGCCGGTAGCTTTTCAGGATTAGGTGACTCAAAGTCATAGTTATTACCTTTGAGAAATGAAGGTCCATGCCACCACATTTTGCAATCTGCCAGTTCTTGAGGTGATAAGCCTCGCGTTATATAATCAGCTGGGTTATCATTAGTACTTACGAAATGCCAATCCCACTCCTTCGTTTGTTCAGTTATGACCTTGATCCTGTTGGCCACATAAGCATCCAGCTTCATTGCTTGAGTATTGATCCATGCCAGCACAATTTGTGAATCGGTAAACAAATGGACTTCATTGATATTAATTTTAATGCTCAAAGCCTTATTTACCTTAGTCATCAGCTGAGCTAACAAAAGTGCGGCGTTCAGTTCAAGCCTAGGCACTGTAAGTGGCTTATCGAGTGGGTTCAACCTTGATTTAGAACAAAGCAGGTAAGTATTTGTTTCTTTGGCATGATTTAAAATCCGTAAGTATATGCAGCAACCGTACGCAACACTGCTGGAAGCGTCCGCGAAGCCTATAAGATGAATGGTTTTAGCAAGCTGTGTGTTAATATTGCGTGGAATCCTAATGTCGGGCATTTCTTTTAAATTGTTAGAAAACAGTAGCCATTCATGTTCCAAATTTTTAGGCAACGGAGAATCCCAGTCAATGCCCTCTGCCCACAATCTCTGAATGAAGACCTTTGCCAAGATTATGAGTGGTGAAATGTAACCAAGAGGATCGTAAAACTTCGAAATATAACTAAGAACTTGACGTTTAGTTACTTTACCATTGAATGATTCAGGAGTGGAAATATAAAGGCTGTCCGTTTTTATATCAAGTTTCAAACCCAAGGTTTTCAGTGTATGATTTTGTCGCTCCAAGTCAATATCTTCAAAATGTCGATCGCTTATAGGTACATCAGTAAGAACATCCGAAACATTTGATGCCCATTTGTGAGTTTGAAAACCTCCCCTTGAAAGTAAAATATTTAATTGTCTTTTAACTTCTGTGACCCTTTTTGAATCTATATCAGAGTAAAGGATGTCATCAACATAACAACATTGACGTAAGACATTCGCTGCCAGAGGAAATTCCTTTTCATATTTTAGAGCAAGCTCATTCAGACATTGTGTGGCAAGAAAACTCGAACTTTTGAGACCATATGTAACCGTGTCCAGCCGAATGCACTTAATTTGTTCCTTGGGATTTTCTCTCCACAAGATGTTTTGTAATGAAGCGTGTGCAGGGTTAATTTTAATGCATCTGAACATGCGACGTATATCAGTAACAAACATGTGTTCTCCAAAACGAAACAATAAAATAATATCAAATAAATTGTTTTGAGCAAGATTTCCATTCAGAAGCATGTCATTCAACGAGACCTTTTTATTGGTCCTCATTGAGCCATCAAAGACCACCCTAAGCTTTGTAGAGATACTATCTTCATTAATTACGTGATGATGAGGCAAGAAATAGACAGCGTCACTATTTAAGTTATACTTCTGGATGTCAATATAGTGGCCATGGCCTAACTCCACTATTTCATTAATAAAAGTTTTATATTTTTCAAAAATATCAGCATTTTTTTGTAATCTTTTTTCGAGATTTAAGAACCTATTTAAAGCAAGATGAAAGGAATCACCCAACTGTTCATTGACCTGTTCAAGAGGAACCTTTAAAGGTAAGTCCACCTGAAATTGCTGATTGTTTAATTGAGCTGTGTTTTTAAAATTTTCAAGGCATAACTCTGCTTCTGTGGCCTTTTCATTAAATAGTTCGGGGACCTTTTCAGTTTGCCAAAAGTTTTTTAAAGTATTGTTAACATCAGAGTCACAACTTTGACAGAATAAGGCTACCTGGTTAGAAGCAGAGGTGTTTTGATATGTAGGTAGTACTCCCCCTATGACATGACCAAATTGTGTAGCTAGTAGCCGTGGAGCAGATGTAGTTTGGGCCTCCTCAGGCAACTGTAGTTGGGCCGGCAGAAGAATCTGAAAGAATATATCGCAAGCCATTAAAATATCTATTTCGCCTGGGAAGTTATAAGTTTCATCAGCTAATTTTAAGCCAGCTGGCAACTGGAAGACAGGAGTAGAATTTTGGGGTAGGTCACAAGTTATCCTGTTGACCACACTGCAGTTAATTGTCATTTTGAAAGGTGATGTCATAGAGTGCACTTCTAGTGGAACACTATATTTTATTTTGTTAGGTACATTAGTGATTCCAATGACATTTATGTTTGCCTGTTTTGGTGTGAGACCTAACCTGTTCACCAAGCTTTGTGTAGCAAAGGACACTTGAGAGCCAGAATCTAAAAGGGCCCTCGCTTGTATAACCGTGCCATCATGGCGATATAATTTTACCCTTATAGTCGGGAGAAGAGTTTGAGTGCTGGAGTTGTTTGATAACAGTGTCACAGGATTTTCGGTTTCCTCTGAATGGAGAAGCGTGTTATGTGCCTTTCTACAAGTTTTGCATTTAAAGAAAAACCTACACCTGCCCAAATGTGAGTTGAGGCAAATTTTACAAATTTTGTTTTTATTTGCAAATGCAAGCCTTTCCGCAACAGGTACAAGTTTGAATGTTGGACAATTGAATAAACGGTGAGTGGACTTACAGAATAAACAAGTTGGAGATTCCGTGGACACGTTGACAGCTAACTTGGGGCTTACTATTTCATGGAGAGGCAGCTGGCTGTTGTTGACACTTTCTAAAGCAAGTGCTCTCTTTTCCAAGTACAGCAAGAATTCCTTCAGTGTAGGGTCCACGGCAATGTCTCGATCCATTTGAAAGGCCTTTTGTGTAGCTGTGTCAAGTTTACGGGAAAGAATACAAATTAAAATTGGATCCCAATGCTCCACATTTGATTTTAAATTTCTTAATGCAGCTATTTGTTGTTTAATTTTTGAAATAAATTCCCTAAGGCTAGGTGCATTAGGATGGACGGTTTCGATGTCTAACAAATTAGAGATATGATCATTCATTATTAAAAAATTGTTGTCATATCTAGCCTTTAAAATTTCAAGTGCTTGAAGGTAGCTGTCGTTACATACTGGCAGATTCTTAATCAAATCTAGTGGTTCTCCCTTTAAAAAGGTTCTTAAATAGTATAACCTTTGAACATTGTCAAGGGAAGTGTTATTGTGGATCACCGAGTTATAAATGTTTATAAATTGAGAATACTCACTATAGACTCCAGTAAATGGGGTAATTTCTATATTAGGAAGCTTAGTGCGTGCTACTGGCGGTTGAGCATTACTTGTAGTGTTTCCTATAGCCTCATTTAATTTCGCGAGGCAGAATATGTACCTTTCCTCCTGCTCATCCACCACTTCTACATCTTTAGGGTTACTAAGGAGAATTTTCTTGTTGAGCTTGTCATAGTCAGAAAAGGCTTCTAAAAGCCGCTGCTTTCTGATTTCGAGTCCCGAAATTTTGGTATTACCGAACTCCGGACTCAGTATAAAGTTGTACGTTCGTGTGATAGTTGCTTTAGCGTAGCCTCGCTCAGCAACTAAATTCTCCGTTTCTGCCATCACAAATTCTCTTAATTAGCACTATTTAACTTAAAATTAACTTAAAATGTCCAACAAATAACGCTTCTACAATTGACGTGAAAATTTTTGACAGTTAGGACCAGCACGTTGTCTGCACTGTACCGGCGCGTTCACAAAGATAGTTATTTCGCAAAATTGTACACTGAAGCAAGCAATGGATTGCGCAGGATTGCGCACACAGATCACCGCTATGTTGGTATCCTTGATACGTAAAAAATGCTCCAAAATGGCCGCTTAATTAGAAGATAACCTGAAATCTGCAGTTTTATGACTCCTGAATTTGAATTTTGACCCAGAATTCACTTTTATTATATATTGAGCAATAATTTTACACTTTACACAGCACTTCAAAACTTTTGTTGCTCTTCTTGCTGAACAAACTGTAGATGTTGTGCACCCGGTGACGAATGTACTATAAGCCTTGTGAAGTCTCCTAGTTTTTCAACGATGCCAATCAAATAACTCGTGCTCGAAGACCATGTTGAAATCCTCTTATATCGTGGACTGTAGTTGTAGGAAGGAGAAAGGCCTTATATTCTTGATAATCACCATTTATTATAAATTGCTTGATAATACACAACATGTTCACACAATGGAAAATAGAAGAGAGAGTAGAGGGCGCTGCTCCTCAGGGTTGCTAAGTTACAAACAATTTTAATGTTGCTAGCAACAATATGTTAATCAAGGGTGTCAGCTACCTCCATATCAAATTTTATCAAAATTGGTCCAGCCTTTTGAGCGTGAAAGAGTAACAAACATCCATACTTATAAACTTTTGGGTTTATAATATTAGTAAGGACTTTTCATTACGTTTTGCTTAACTTTTACTCCTTTTCAAAGATAAGTCACTGGTTTTCGGAGCACAAATGAAAGAAAATAAGTGTACTATATGATTATATGTTCTAGGGTCATTCGATCGATGTGTGACTGGTGTTGAATAGGACAAGTAAAACCACATCATCATAACAGCCTATTGCAGTCGACTGCTGAACATAGCCCCCCCCCCTCCAAGGTGCGCCACTTTGCACGATCCTTCGCTTTTTTCATCCAGCCACTACTCGCTATCTTCTTTAGGTCATCTGACCATCTGGCTGGGGGGCGTCCTACACTACGTTTGCCAAGACGTGGTCTCCATTCGAGAACCTGTCTACTCCAACGCTCGTCGGTTCTGCGACAGACATGGCCAGCCCACTGCCACTTCAGCTTGCTACACTTTTGGATAATATCCATCACTCCGGTTTTCTGTCGGATGACCTCGTTTCCGATTCTATCCCTTAGCGAGATCCAAAACATGGAGCATTCCATAATCGGTGGGCCAACCTCACTGTCATGTTCCACGTTTCGGCTCCGTAGATCATGACTGGTAGGACGCATTGATTAAAGACCGTGGTCTTTAGACACTGCGTCTAAGTCAAACAACATAATCCTCAATTATAATAAACGTATGGAATTATTTATACATGCCTAAACGTAATGAATCATTTATACATACAAGCTGACCACAATATCTGTTCATGGCATAAAGCTATCCCAAAATAATGATATCAGTGCAAAGCACCGTTAAATTGTATGACGCAGTTACATTATTCTAAATTCAAATTCTGACGGATTCACCAGAACTAATCAGCATATTAATATCATTTTCAGTTCTGAATTTAAACTGCAAGCATACATAAGCTTACGCCCATTGGGGTAGGCATAGACCACAGATTGCAATCTGGACGATTTTAACTAACTATTAGTACAAAAGTGGCGTACTATTAGGCGTCAAGTAGTTTTTGGGTCAGCTGATACTCTGCCCACCCCAATAGAGATTATAAGTGTGAGCGTGTGTATGTATTAGTAAAAAAAAGGATTAAATAGTTCTATTATTATTTTCAGCCATCTGTCTGGTTACATACACTCGGCAAAATAAAGTGATTTAGAAATAATTATTCTTTTGATTAAATAAATTATTTATTGCACACACAGACAAAACAAATAAAAGAAATTATAACACACGTACAAAAGGGCGGTTTTATAACTAGAAGTGATCTCTTCCAGACAAACTTTTTGAAATGAATAACATTAAAAGATATTGAAGCGTAGGGCTCAAGAAATAGGTAAATGTTATACAAAATTAAAAAAATAAATAGGTATAAATATTAGTTACATAATTACGTATATTTTTATTTTATATAGAAAATGCCTGAATAATTAATAATTGAGAAATAATTACGCAGAAAGAACAATAACTGTTAATTAAAAAGTCTTTAAAACAGTCATTAGAACCTTTGACCAAAAACAGCGAGTCCGCAAATAGAACAAAACAAAAGAAAAAATAAATGGAGACCGTTTTTCCTCACTCCGAAAATACAGCCTTTATACACCCTTTCATTTCAGAGTGTTCGTAAAGAATTCGAGCGCTCGTTAAACTAGACTTGATGTTTTAATGAAGGGCAATACTAATCCTTTAGTGTTATCGTTATCCTCATATAATAACTTTAGTATTAAAAGGAATAAAACTCGAGTTAAGTTATAGAATAATCTATACTAATATTGTCCTGCTGCGCGCTTTGGCATGATTGTAAGCGTAGTAGGCACTTGAATAAAATAAAATAAAAATTATAAAGAGGAAAGATTTGATTGTTTGTTTGTATTCGTTGAATAGACTCCGAAACTACTGGATCGATTTGAAAAATTGTTTTACCATTAGAATGCTACTTTATCTCTGAGAAACATAGACTTCATACTTTTCCCGATTTTTTGCGGGAACGAAGTCCTGGGAGGAATTCTAGTAGATCACGCAAAACCACGGTAAGAAGTTTACTTTTAGTCATAATTGTTTTTGTTGAAAAAGTAAAAAACAACCAACTTTAATTACAAAAATGCTAATTTGCTGAAGGAAGCCACGAACGAAAACGTCACCTGTATGATTATGATGTGTATGTATACAAGGTGATAAAAAACCTCCTAGCTATATTCAAAATCCTGAAACAGTATCACTCAAAAAACACATTTATGAAAAAAAAGTTTTAATTATTTTTTCAATGGGAATAGTGCATTTTTTGCCTAAACGTAGACATTACTCCTACACCAGGCACCCGAGGGGTGCGGGTAGCCGCTCGGGGGGTGGGCCCGAGTGGTGTCTACGTTAAGAAAAAAAAAATTACCACCAAAAAAAAAGGATTCTGTAAGTGATACTGGTTCAGGATTGTGAATATAGCTAGGAGGTTTTTTTTCACCCTGTATGTTTCTTGTCATAGCTTTTGTTTCACTATTTTGTTAGTGTGATTAATATGTATGACTGTGTCAAATTTTAGCTTCTTAGGACCAAGGGTCTTAGAGAAAAATTGGGGACAGACAGAAGACGGACATGGAAAAACTATAAGGACTTATGTTCATAGTTTACTATGGAACCTTAACAACATATCCTTTTGCGAATCTCCTCCTTCTTTGAAGTAGGTTACTAAAAAATTACGCCAGCTTACGAGTAAACAAAATAGTTCTCTCCGCGCTGTAGTTAAGGAAGATTTACCGTCTTACAAATTAGCGAGCAGCGCCGCCGCTGCCTTTGAAACTGGATAATAAAATTGTAGCGAAGTTTCCCTGGCCAACTGACCCGAGGACTTGGCCAACGTTGGCCCAATCTGTTACGTCAGACATCGCGGAATAGTGGGGATTATTTCACTAGTAATTGCTGCTCCAATTTTCTCCAGCTGCAATATTCGACTATCACAATTGGAGTGCTGTTTGAGGATGTTTCATTTTGAATCTGATATTAAATTCATTTGATGTTTAAAAACTTCTCATTTTGATGACCGAGATAGAGGAATTAAACAGTTACGTACTTATTAGTTCCCGTGGGAATTCGTACAAATGATGTAGCCTATGTTAATTAGGGATAACGTAGCATTCTGATGTCGAAAGAATTTTTCAAATCGGCCCAGTAGTTTTAAATTTATTCGTTACATACAAAAATACAAATCTTTCCTCTTTGTACGAGTAATACATATTTAGTGTAGACATAGCTATGTATAAATATGGTATTTCCTTCTAAGTAATATGAGAAGAGTTTGCGAAAATGAAGGATGTGAATTAGTCCACTAAACTGAACAACTTTTCCCAAGGAAAATTGCCATTTCATTTTATATCATTTCATTTATTTCATGTGTTACAATAGTTCTTAAAATCTAAAAGTAGTTTCAACATGAAAGCCTGTTAGGGCACTGCACTCTAAGAATGTTTTTAAAAAAAAAAACACTTCTTATTGAGTTGTTGTTCTATCTAGACCGAGTGAAGTTTTGTTTCATTGTTTATTTAAAAAATAATTCCTCCGTCGTATAAAAATATTTTTCTATAAGATATTCTTTTATTTTCCGGATGAACAATTTTAAATTATCTTCCGTTTTTATTTCTTGGAGTAGGTAAATATAAACTTTAACAGACATCACAAAGGCTGCTGCTGTTGTACATTTCTTGTTTGATTTAGGAAGTGGTAGTCTGTGTTCGGGACGTAGGTTCATATTCATTTGTTTAGAGTATCCGTCCTTAACTAGACGAAACAATTCTTAATTATTCTGAACAAGGAGTACCCAAGGAATACACAAATCACCACCGCTGTTGTTATTCTAGCTAGTATGAGAAGTTAAAATTCTCTTTCGCTAACTTATTTAAAAGTCACCCCATAGATATTCTCCTCGTCTTATATAACCTCCGTTACCCTGCCTGGGATGCCTATTATAGGGGTATCTGAAGCTATTTGCTCACAATTATCTGCTGGTACGCAATAAATTCCAGCACTGTTCCAATCTAGGCGCTGGCTCTGGATTACAAGCTGATTGCTCTTTGCTCTACGCTATTCTATTCCATTCAGCTAATTTCTAAGCTGTTGTGAATTGATTTCAGTATTAGTCCTATTACGAGTATCTAAATAAGTAACTTTCTTAAATTAGAGGATGTATTTAATGTATGTTCATTGTTCATATTGCGGCATCATATAATTATCTTCTTCTGAATAGGTTGGTGTTCGTGGTGTTCGCTAAAACTCAAAAATGGCTCGACTCATCTGAATGGTTCTTTTTTTGATATGTTTATAACAAAACCTTGACGGTCGGTTTGATCGAGTAGTAGTGGCACTGCCTCTTGATCGACGGGTCCTGGGTTCGAATCCCAGTCGGGGCAAATATTTGTGTCAAAAGCAGATGTTTGTTCTCAGGTCATGGATGTTTGTGTCTGTCTTTGTGTGTTCTGAGGGACCCACGACATAAAGGAAAACCTTAGTGTGGGCCTTTGAGTGTACGGCGTTTTAATAATAAAAAAAAAACAACGGGTTGTACTCCGGGAGTGCCGGCAGAAGTGAAAACTCCACAAACTCCACTTGAACATATATTTATTACTTCCTTGCGGTCTACTCTCCCTCCGTCTAACGAATTTTCGATCAGGTCACGTGTCCTGACCCTGACGCGTGTTTAAATTTTTTACCCATCCGAAAAAGGGCACAACAAAGAAGTTTTTACTCTACCTCTTTCAGCGATAAATTTACAATGGTGATATCGCCGAAACACAAAAAAAAAATAAAGTAGACGAGATTTAAAATGAAAGAAAGAATTTAATTAAACATAAACGGTTACAGAAAATTCGACACAAACCAAAATAGAAAAGTATAAAATTAGCACAATTAAATTTTAGATGTTAATCTAAACTTAATAAATTGGAAGACCTAACATTTAAAACAGTTTTTAACGTACGGATATTTTTATTTGGAAATAAAGTGTTGGATAATTTTGAACGGTTATAATAATAGATTATTATCTGTAGCAAATAGGAAGATAATAATTCGATATCGAATAAAATACCCCACCTACTTGTCAGATAAACCTATAGCTGACACAATTGGCTTTTTGACAAAAATAAATTAGGTAATTTTTGGGTAATGGAACTAGAACTTAGCTACAGGTCTTCTTGAGGCCGCTGGTAAATCCGCTATGGAATAGTGGCTGGAACAGGTGGTTTGGGTTGCTCGCAAACTGGGTATTCGTCCGTCAGCACACTCAGCGAAATACTGCTGCCCAGCCTTTCGTTATGTCATAGTTAAAATTTTGCAAATTTTGATAATAAAATTAAATAAAGCTCCAATATTAATCCGGGTAAATTATTTCCAATATAGCTCCAATACTAATCCGAGTAATTATTTCGTGTATTTTATATCATTTCATTTAAAAAAACAGACTTTTCACTAGGAAACTTGTGTCACTTTAACCAAAATTTTTGTTGAATGCCAATGACAACTTCAATCCCAAACAAAATGCAAATGAAGCAAGTTCTAAAATTTTGAAATCTATTGAATTAAAAAGAAAACAAGACCGGAAAGAATAAGAGAACATAAAAAAGATCGCAAGCAGAAATGCTGCACTCCGTCTTACGAATTTTCGATCAGGGTCACGTGTCCTGACGCGAGTTTAACATTTTTTACCCATACTTCAAAGTGCACAACGCCGCTAAAGACGTTTTCACTTCGAAAATTCGACAATTAGGTTGACATTAAAAGAAAACGAAAAATTTTCATTGGAACGAAGCTACGGGCTGACTGCTAGTACTTATTTTATAAATCATATTATGGCACGATTACAACTCTGTAACGTAAATTATGCAACTACTACTGGTTGTCCTTTCACCAAGACGTCACGAAAAAAAGAATAAACGTATTCCAATATAAGCATTACCACAATTTTAATAGATAACATAATCATTGTTTGATAATACGAGTAACATTCGCTCATATCCGACTTGATAGCGGTCGCGTTAGACGTTTTTGTCATCTATCCATTCAAGTTGCTCTATTAACGTTACTTTACCTCAATAATCGATTTCAAACAGATGCGTGCTCACGAATACGAGTGCATCTTAGAATAAATAAGACAGACTGTATCAATTATACCTTGCTAAGACCTCTATACATCTGTCTCGCCTAGCGCGGACAAACAATCGCGTCTAAACTCGCGGAAGGTTCATCAATCCACACCCTGTACCTTACCCTCGCGACAAATATATCTCCCCTCGTCCCTTGTGGGATTAGCAGCATTATCCTCCTACAATCACGCGCCGGGGGAGGGTAGACAGAGGTACTGCCAGACGTGTGAATCGAGAAATGCTACTACGAGGAATTCATATATATTTTTTTAAATATTGGATACATCTTAGGATAAATATTAAGAATTCGCAGAGCAATGCTCTGCTCTGAGAGCATTTGAATAAAAATATGAATTGATTTTCTCTTTGTGGATATGAATTTTTTATTTTAAATTTTTTTTGCTTTGAAGTCGTCTTTCATTACGTAAAGTCGGGTTTCTCAATTGATATCCAAGTTCGATCTAATTTAATTTTATCATCAGCGGGCAAGAAAGTGTAGATACCTCATTTTGGAATTTTATAATTAAAAATACTGAGAAGATACACTGATACAGATGTCTCTGTAAAAAACACTTTTATGACACACCTGACCTTATGTCATTAACAATTAACCTCGTTTATTGTAAACTCAATTATGTAGGTATCTAAACTACTTAAATGGACTCAAAAATAAAAAATATATCTTTTATATTTTGTGTGGAATGATTTTGTCTCAATTTATGGTTAAATAACTTGAATAGTATAATATCTTTATGAATAATTTTTAGGCAAAAAGAAAAATATTCGACGCGATTACTTTGGGAAAGTACGAACGAAAAATATTTTGGTAAACTAAAAATCCTTTTCAAAACACATTCCTTACCTAACTAAAACTATTCAATTATTAGCTTCAATAACTTAAACAAGCAGTTATAGCGTTCAAAAGGAGGGAATTTCAAGGGGGTGGATATTATATTGTTAACTAAGAGGGGCAGGAGGCAGGGTATGTCACACTCGCGCAAATTGAGTTGTCACTGGTGTAATTGGTCTCACTTCACCGGCGCTCTGGCCGGCCACTGCACTGGCGTAATGTTGCCATGCCATTGCTAAGGGTTACCAGTGAGGCTATGCAACGTACAGAAATCGATCAGTGAGGTTAAGCAACGAGAGATCTTTGAATAATTTGATTACAGATGTAGTAATTTGTTTTTTATTGATATTGAAATAATTTGATTTCCAATATCAATCTATCTTTCAAAGTTAAATCAGGGCACGGGCAATTTACTTGATTAGTGACCTTAGTAGCAATTAGTAGCAAGTTTCCGTTCTTCGGAAGGCACGTTAAGCTGTCGGTCCCGGCTGTTGTCGATTGAGTACAGTCGTTAAACCAAGTCAGAGGCCTTCGGTGGTTTGGAAATTCTGATATCAGGGTAAGTTCTTTCCATAATTAACAAAAGAAGCAGTATGGTATGCCACAATAATTAAATGCGTGGTCCCAGCCAAATATGGTCAAGTTAGACGCATCCACAAGTCAAAGTCTAAAATATTTTATGTCATAGAACATTTTTTTTAAATTATGAGATGGGTTAAAAAAAAAAACACCGACGTACTTAAAAGAAATCAAAGTAGTGAATTACATTATCATTTTTAACTTAGCGCCTATCGCAAAAGTCTTCCTCAGAGAAGAATAGGCAAAAAACTCTGAGGGTTGCTCTTTTTAACTCAATCATATTTTTCTTATTTTTTTTATGTCCAACTTTATTCGCACACTTGGCAACCCTAGCAACAAGTAACTTGTGTGCAATGTTTCGATGCCATATGGGCGCGCGTTGGTATACCTACTGTTTGGTTGTTTTAATGTCATGTTATGGTCAACTCTCTATTGAAGTGATGTTTAATGGGTGTTCGGGTTTAATGAGTGGAGTGGCTTTTGTGTTTGTGTTTATTTTTGTGTTTGGCGAGTTAAAGAAATTGTGCATTTAACGTTTTGCGCGTATAGTTGTGGTAGTAATAAATTCGATAGCATCTAAAGCAAATGCACAGGGAAAGAATAAAAATGGGAGTCTCATACAAGTGCTATTATTACATACTGTGAAACATAATTTTTTTCTTAATCCTTATCCTTACTTCCTTACTAATATTGTAAATGCGAAAGTAACTCTGTCTGTCTGTATGTCCGTCTTTTACGACTAAACTACTGAACCGATTTTGATGAAATTTGGTACAGAGATAGATTAGAGCCTGGGAAAGGACATAGGCTACATTTTATCCCATAGTTGGGCACGATATAACCTGTAGTCCACGCGGGCGTAGCCGCGGGCGGAAAGCTAGTTATTCTATACCTATTCAATGAGCTAATCTTGTATATTTATTTATGTATTTGTAATGTTTTTTTTCTAAAAAATTGCTCTAAAGATTTTGGTAAAATTCACGGTTAGGGTTTTTCCTTTGGGCCAAAAAGTTTATTTTTCATACTTTTTATTTACTTTTGAGAAAGCAAATTCTCGCATTTTTTTGGCAAAAGTAATAAAAAATGTAGTTCTAAAAACCACTAGGTGACGTCCAAGAGCCTGAGCTTCAGTTCACGATTAAAAGTAACCTTGCAATATTATCTTTATTAAACAATAAACAATTTTAATTAAAACGATTAGCAAACCAAATTCAAATCACCATGACG
Source organism: Aproaerema taeniolella (assembly GCA_949987775.1). Taxonomy (NCBI): domain Eukaryota; kingdom Metazoa; phylum Arthropoda; class Insecta; order Lepidoptera; family Gelechiidae; genus Aproaerema; species Aproaerema taeniolella. Next base: position 769,793 of record OX465260.1, on the reverse strand, counting down.
CATCGATACGTTATGTTCATTCGCACAATATGTTAGAATTTAACGTTGTTTAATTGAGCAGCGTATACGTTCAGTACATGTTGTGGCGTCATAAAACCATTGGACTAGAATAACGTACCGACGCAATCGAATGGAGTAGACAATATGGGCCGTTAGCATTATTCCACTGAGAGATTGGACGTACAAACACGCTTACGTTCCCTAGCGAGGTAGGCAGTGCAATGGAACCTCTTAACACCTTAGCTAATTCTGGGACTTTTTTTAAATACAAAATTAGTTCAGTGATGCAAATGCGTCAGTGAACTAAATAGTAAGTCTTTACCTATGAAATTGCCGTCTTTCACACGATATTTTTGGAAAACTGAATTTTTCATACTAACGTTTTTGGATTTTTCTCGGGAATACGAAATCTAAATTTAATATTTTTTTATGTGAAGGTTTGAACAACATTAAGTTAATTTTCATCATACTTAGTTTATTGAAAGTTGTAATTGTAATAAAGATACAGCAAAAATAAGCAATGAAACGGGCAACAGATGAAACAAGATATATGTGAGCTTCGTTTTCGGTAAATAAATCCAATTTCACTCAAAATCTCCGTTACATGACCAAAGTTTAAAAAAAAACCCATTTTATTAATAGCTGTTCAATCGAATAATTATGAAAAAGTAAAGCTTGAGAAAAAATCAGCAATTTCATAGGTAAAGACCTGTTATATTGAATAAGTTTATTTAAGGAATACATTAGGTCGCAAAATAAATAAAATACTTAAGTGCCTCTTTATTGGATGGAGTTAGTAAGAGATCATCTTGTTCAACTATTTTATATGAAGTGTGAAATTTTATATTATATCTTGGGGGTCAGTTGTTTAGTTTGTTGAATTAATTAACCTGCTTTTCAAGTCATTTTATATTAGACAGTGTATCGCTTTACTACAAAGTGCTTCTATTTTCTCATCATCTCTCAGCGAACTTTGTGTTTCCGAAATTTTAACAAAACAGGTATGTGAATCAGAAGTTAAGTGACTGTAAACTCTTTCATTATTCCTGTGAACAATAACCCAATGAGAAAAATATATACTTTAAATACAATTATAATTTTCCTCATTAAAACCATATCGGTCACCGACTTCAATCCCAATAACAGTTCGCACAAAGTAGATATCAAGTATTTTTTGCAAACTACAATGCCTATGAGCAGATAACCACAAACGAAAATTTCCACTGTCACTCATTTATTTAGATGATGTACTGGTTTGTAGTATTTTTTATTTTTGTTAATTTTTTGAAAAGCACTGAATCATTTTCGATAAACTTTAAATGGGACCACCTCTGAAGGGACCACTCTTTCGAACAAAATAAGAATTTTGAAAATCGGTCCATAATTGGCTGAGAAATTGGTGAACATAGAACCTCCTCCTTTTTTGGAGTCGGTAAAAAATAATACTAAAATAGATTTTTGACGTAATTTTTCTTATGAAACCAAAATATGTAGAAAGTATTACCCCGCCTTCATCTAATACCGGTCATCAGTTCGCCCAGTGGGCACGGCTCCAAGATTCCTTCCTCTCACGGCCGCGGCCGAGGGTTTCCACTGTATTTATTACTTTTCTCAACTGTGTGGCTTCCGAGGGGTTTTCGAAAAGAAGAGTCTAATTGTGGATGGCTTTATTTTACGTACTTGCCAGATTTTGTTTGCAGTTTTATTCGTTGTCAGTTAAGTTATGTATTGACTATTTACTACCGTGTAAAACAAGCATGAAACAGATTAAGTTTGAACGTATTTGACTAGCCTGATAGTTCAGTTAGTAATTACCATGTGTACTGATCTGAAGATTGCGGGTTTGTTGACTAACTTTGGTCAACAATATTTTCAAATATCAGGGTCAGCCAAGTTCGCCACACACTTGACTATACCTACACGATAAGAAGAAGATTTGCAAATCATATTTTCAACGATTTTCAAGGATATGTCTGGGTGCTTATGTTCCATATGTTGGACTTTAATAAAGTATATTGTATTGTGTGTATGTCGTTACAAAATAAAGTAAACAGTATGTCAGTATCTAGCGCCTATAGTAAAAGTTTCGCTTCGGTTGTAGTTGTCGGGTTGTCAAATATTTATTTAAGTATGTATTTGTAGTTATGTTGCATTGAGCGTCAGTCGCGTTATGGTCAATTCAGTTGGTTCGAATATCAATTAAAATGTACCCGGTTTGACCCCAATTCCCTATCTATATTTTAACATAGCTGGAAGAAATCTCTCTAAGGGATAAGCTCGCCTTTGTACATAGTTTTCTTTGTATCCATCTCTTTTTGTTTTGTAATTTTTATTATGTGCAATAAAGTGTTTACATACATATATACATACTTATTTCAGATACAAAGTTGGGCTATGAAGTCTGTGATCCATAAAATCTAAGATTTCATACTTATATTCTCACAAATGTGATGATGTTTCCTTATGTACGATTTATTTGTTTCGTTAAACATTAGTCTAGTTTAACATAGTGAAATTCACAGAATGTCACTTCATTTTATTGAAGTGAGGGATAATTTTAACGAAGTTAATAATTCATCTTTATAATATACTAGCTTCCCGCTCGGGACTTCGTAACCGTGGGAATTCGGGAAAATTATGTACCCTATGTCCATCCCAGATAATGTAGGATTCTAATTGTGAAAGAATTTTTCAAATCGGTCCAGTAGTTTCGGAGCCTATTCAATGCAAACAAACAAACAATCAAATTTTTCCTCTTTATAATATGTATAGATAAAGAAAAGCTAAATCATAAGAAACACTGTCAACCGAAATTCAGAACGACAATATTCCGCGTGAGCAGAAATAACGTTTATTGCCCTGTAACCTGCGTTATTGTTGTTATGTTGGCAGCCTTGTACCGGACGTGTAAAGCCTGCAAATACTCCCGCGAAGCCTCCTGCCACGACCTAATTGAATTTAAAGCGCGATGCTGAAACAATAAAACGAACATGACTATGTGAATGCAATTGAATGTTATAAGTGGTATAAGATTTACGCTAATCAATCAGTCTTACTATTAAATCAGTGAATTGTTTTCATATTTATCCAGCTTTTCGCCCGGGATTTCGTTTCCGTGGGAATTCGGGAAAATTATGTAACCTATGTTCATCGGGGATAATGTAGGATTCTAATGGTGAAAGAATTTTTCAAATCGGTTCAGTAGTTTCGGAGCCTATTTAATGCAAACAAACAAACAATCAAATCTTTCCTCTTTATAATATTAGTATAGACAAGCTTCAATTTAATTGTTTATTTTTCGTATTCTTCTCAGCAGCTCTAGCACGATAACGACAAACTTGCGCTCGGCTCACGCTGAAACTTCACTTTTCAGGTCCCGCGCAAAGGCTTGCTCGCCCTATGGCGTTGTCAATGTTGACATTTTGACATAGGACCGCGGTGTTGTCGAGGCGCTGTCACTATCACACTCGGCCTGCAGTAATATCATACCCATATTATGATGACAGAGCAAAAATAAAATAAATAGTCCGCCATCTTGAGCGTTCCGCCATTTTGGATTTCGAATGACGTCACTTAGCTTACCATGCATTCTTACCCAGACTAAACACGCGTAGTATGTACTCGTAAGAAATCAATCAGCTCAATCAGTTGAGTATAGTTTTATTAAAATTCTATTAAAATTTGGCAAGTGTTCCGTAAGTAACAGAGACGAGCACTAGAAAAGGATTTCCAAAATTCTCATGGAAACCCGAGATAACGCGTACGAAGTCGCGGGTGGAAAGCTTATTTATGTATAAAAATATATTTTAAAAACTCATGCCAAACGACAGAATTCTAATACAGTAATTACAAACACCAGATATTATAAGTCGATCGACTCAATTCGAAATTAAAATGCATTTCACTTCATAAAAATGACAGCACTAAAAGGTGCGCTATTCCGGAATGAATGGCACTCAACTGATCGATTTGAAAACGAGGTTAACCTCTGTCATCATTCGCGCTCACGTCAAAATATTTTCCTAATTCAATAACCATCGAATGGAAATGGAGTCAGGGAGTGGATTCGCGAAGTGGCGTTCGTCACGTAATACCGAGCACTCTGAATCGAGGGGGGCTAATAGCTAATCACTCGTATCTGCGATCCTGTTAACCCGTGAGCCCTCGCGGGAACAATTCGGCAGTGCAAGGCGAAGAATAAATTATAATGAGTCTTTCTCTGTTAGTATTCATTGATGACGTTATAGGAAAACGAGGAAACTGGAGGGGCAGGGTTGTTAAGATTTTTCTTATATTTACAATATTAAATAATACATTACATCAATTTTCTAATAATGGATTTTTTGTCAAGATAAACTCGTTTTAATGTTTTTAATAAATTCGATTTTCGCCGGGACTTGACCCGATAACCCTTTATTTACATAACCCGACAGACTACCCCACTGAACTAAGAACTCGACGAAATTAATTCCCTTCATTTAATTACCAATAATAACGCTAATTGCTCCCAGTTCTATATTAGGATATCAAATTTAATTTGGTGGGAGCTGAAATTACTGTTGGTGAATGATGGTAACATCAATTCATTAAATACCAAATTAATAAATTAATTTCGTGTACACGTGGTCTGTTTTCTGGGTGACATTTGAATTTGCCAGTAAAACTGTTTGAAATAACTTTGTTTTGGATGACCTTAAATAACTTAACTATGATTAAGGATATGTCCACCAACCCGTATTAGGCCAGCGTGGTGGACTATGCCCTGAATCGCCTTCGTGTTTCGAAGGGAGGTCCGTGCCCCTCGGCGGGGACGTATGGCTGGTATAAAAAATAAAAAATGAAAGATGTAAATCAGTCAACGAAACTGCATAACTTTCCCCAAGGAAATATTTTCGCCTCTTCATACAACTGCGTTTGGAAGACGAAAACGTTTTTTGAGAATTTCATTAAGGTTTCCTGCGCCGCACTAAAATGGCTACAAAGAACCTGCGTGTGATTGTGCTGACTTATTATGAACACCTACCCGATGACTTGAGAAATCAAAGAAATGACGAAACATTTACTTGCCAACTGAGAAACTTTTTATTGGAAAATGAATTCTATTTAATTAAAGAATATTTGGACATCAAATTTTGATGATTTATAAATAATTTTGAATTGATATTCAATGTTATTTCTTAATTTTGACATATTTTAATTTTTTTTTATCTTTGACATTCTTTTGTATATTTAATTTATTTTGCTTATTTATTTTAATAATTTATGTTTTTGATGATCATATTAAATGTTTATAATAAAATATGTTAGTCATTTATGGGCTTAAATGACTAACATATTTTATTATAAACTTGACATTTGTAGCTATATTATAAGATAAATAAATCTAATCTAATCTTGAGAATTTCATTCAGTTTTATGGGGGGAATCACCCCCTAAAGTTTCACTAAGTTAATTGAAAAACATGAAATTTCACGAGTAGTTTCTTTTTCTTTATTAGGCCATCAATTAGTTTTTATAACTAGTTGAGTTTTTGTCAAAGAATCTAATCTTTATTTCAAACGCATTTCAATTTACATCCAGCATAAATTTACTGTCACGTGAACATTGATTTGAAGACAACCGCTGTTTTATGTAGAATTAGGTTTTCTTTAATAAACAACTTTATTTCTTTCTTTTTATCTTTGGTCCGCTTTCTTCTAAATCGATGGTCATTTCCGGTCGAAGCAAATATTTGTGTAAGAAGCAGATATTTGTTCTCGGGTCTCGGTGCTGGGTCTGTCTTTATATGTATTGAAAGGTACACACGATACAAGGGAAAAACTTAGTGGCGGTCTTTGCGTGTATGGAGTTTATCATTTTCGAAGTTCCCTTTGAATTTATGTAACTACTTTGTTTTCATTTTTTCTTAATAAAGAAAACTAGCCACAAGTTTTCTACTCCTATTTGAAATAATTTTCAAAACAATACACTAGAAACACTTTATTACACACAAGATTACAAAACGATTAAGTAAAGTACTTGTGTAGAAAAGTGCGCAACGCAAACGCAGATTTGATTGGTTTATTATAAAAAATACCAACAATATGGATAAATAATTAAAATGTAAAACGAATGGCAACCCTGAGCGATATAATTGCGCTTGTGTTGAGGCGTCGGTAATTTATCGCTACTCAGGGGATCCATGGGGTATCGGTGTCGATGGCAAGGGGCGGGCTCATTCCGGACCCACGACCCTATTGCACCTTTTGTCGGGTTATTATTATCGATTAAAAAACAATAGCTGGAACATTGGCTAGCATTACTCGTGAATATAATTACCTAAATTACGAGTGGCATTTTGTACCTAATAAGTTCAAGTTCTTTATTCATAACGAAATACATTCGATATACAGGGTGTAAATCTGCAAGGTTGCCATATTCAATGATGGAATAGTATGGTATGGGACCAACTTTATTCGATAATACCGAAAACGGAACATTTAACTATACACGAAAAAAAACAAGATATTGTTTTGAGCTTTAGAGAATAACCCACTTAAGCTGGAATAAAAAATGTACCTACTGCACTGAGAATACCTCAACATTATCGCATCTGTGCCATGTTATTTTAGTGATGTGCATATAGTGTCGATGAATTAATGATGTGCACGCGAGTTGTCGATAATTTTTTTTTTTAATAAATTAAATTTTCAAAATTTTAGGTTTTTATATTATTATTGATTTCAACTCTATATCAGCTGTATATTTGCTCCTGTGAATATGGCAACCTTGCAGATTTACAGTTTGTTTAATATGATGATATGAGAAAAAAACGATAAATTATTAAAAAGTCTTATTGTTCTTAGTATATCACTACGAATAAAACGAATCATAGTAAAGCATGCTATGATGACCGTTTTGACGTTTGTCCACTCATGAAGTTTCGCATTAATTACAACACATTTGAAGGAGCAAATTGCTGTTCTTTATATTGTCAATAAAGAACAGCAATTTGCTCCTTCAAATGTATTGTAATTAATACGAAACTTCATGAGTGGACAACGGCCATCATAGCGTGCCGCTGGTGTAATGTACCTCTCATCAAAAACTGATTTTTTATTTATCTAGGGAAACCTCTATAAAGGCTCCTGGTGCATCGTATTTAACAAAATTTTTATATACCTATATTTAAGAAAATAACTGTTGGTTTTCAAAATAAAATAAAAATAACAATCAAATATAACATATTGGGTGAGTTTAAATTAGTAAGTAAAATAATTAAGGATCTTTAAAAAACAAGGAACATTGGTTGAAATATGAAAAAAAATAACAGGTTGCACTCCGGAAGTGCCGGCAGAAGTGAAAACTTAAACATTAACGTTGTGCATTAATATGGAAATAAAACAAAATACACAAAAAGAGTCCGTTATTCTCTCAGGATTCGAACTCTCGACCTGTTGCTTACAATCCGGCAACTTTTCCACTCGACCAAACTGTCTTCTTTCATTTTGTAAAATAGTCTATCGGTATTTGCGCACTATGTGCGAATAATCGTTGACATCGTTGACATCTGTCACAGAGATAATTTTACCATAGGGCTGCCATCCGTCCGGGTTTCCACCCATACTTCATAGTGCACAACGCTGCTAAAGAAGTTTTCACTTCAGAAAAGGTGGCAACCCTATCCTACGCATTTTCGATCAGGGTCACGTGACATCTGACGCGAGTCCATCGCGAGTTTATAACATTTTTTCACCATAGTAAAAGTGCTCAACGCCGCTAAAGAAGTTTTCACTTCAAAAATTGCCTCTCCGTACAACTTGAGCAATCAGCTGATTGATAGCATAACAAGTCTACCTAGTTAGAATTTAAAAAATTATATAAATTTCATATCGGTTCCTTAAGTAAATTTGTTTAGTTTCATGGAGAGAATCACCCTCTAAAGTTTTGCTAACTAATATAAAGTCTTTCTTCTTTTATACCACGTTATTTTTTAATTAGTACGCAAATTTTTTTACGTAAACTTTATGAAAATTTAACAGACCCGTATTTTTCGTTTAAATCGTTTCATAAGAAAATTTTAAGCTAGATGGTCTGAAACATGAATATAAATCAAAGTTACATCGTCCAATTGACTTGAAACTTGGTTATTTAGTACCTACTCTTCAACACAATTTGTGACACCCATGTTTCTGCGTTTTACAAAATTCGTCCTCTAAGACGTTAAAAAGGGGTATCAAAACCTGAAAATTTTGGAAAAAAAATTGTTTCCGCCCTATTTACGTTCTATCAACATTACTGACACCGTAAGAAAAATTTGCATACTGATTGAAAAGTCACCTGTAAATGCAACATCTTTTCAGGACATACAAAGAGCTTATGTTGTCCCACTTCCAGTCCGGCTGAGTTATTCTCAAATATGTTTTAGCTTTAAAAAGCAAACATAAAATACAGTTGAAAATAAGTTCTGATACATATTAAAACTTCTATATTTTTGGAAGTCGGTATAAAGTCAAAGGTAGAGTAAAAACCGTTAATTTATTTCGTAGGCTGTTGGCTGGAGGCTTGAATTAAAGGCCTGCTAATTAATTCTTTGAAAGGCCCGCAGGTGTGGCGGGATCACAAGGTATCTCCTCCGTTTTTTATCCCTGTTTACGGGTAAGCTTGCTGAATTCCTTGGGAGAACAAGAAAACATTTGAGAATGCGGAGTAAGTTACACGGTAATTAAGATATGGTTAAGTATCTAACAGGAAACTGAATTGAGTCTGTTCTAATTGGTCTTCGTGGTTTATTTTTAAAAATTAAATGAAAATAATGAATAATGATAGCCAATATTATAACATTATACATATATATATTTTTATTTTTTAGTTTAATATTCAGTTAGAAAAAATTTTGTGCAAGTTAAAGAGATTGTTTTTATTTTGTTTTCATTTTTTTTGTGTTCTACTAATTTTTCTTTTATTTTTAACTTTTTTTTTGTTTTCTTTTTGTTTTGAATCATTTATATTTAACAGATCTGTTAGGAATTAATAGCGCATGTCGTTATCGCCTATAATGTTACTGAATAAAACATTTTCTATTCTATTCTATTATAATTAGAGTTGCAATTAAGCTAGTTTCATGATTGTACATGTAGAAAAGTGTTGTTGTTTACTCTGTTGGTGATCTAATAAATGAAATCTAAAATCGAAATATAAAAAATATTGCGACGATAAATTTAAAACGTCAGACATTTTTGTACATCTCATAAATAAAATTGCGTTTTTGACCACTATCATTAGCAGAGCATTGGAAACTTAGCAAAACACAAAAAAATGGTGTTGTGAAATTCCATTTGTATAGGTTAAGACGCATTTTTTTGTAGTAAAGCAAAACGATAAAAATATCGTAAACATATTAAAAAAGCTCTAAAATAAAAAAATAAAACATACAATTTATATTCCATTGCTTGCAATTTATATTCCATTCTATTGCCCAGTGGCTCTCGCTGATCTCAACCGATCAGTGAGGTTAAGCAACGTACACAGAGGCAGGGAACCTGATGGGTGATCAAAATGGCAATTTATCACGAGCGTTTCCGTGCTTCGGAGGGCTGTTGTCGATTGAGTACAGTCGTTAAAACCAAGTCAGAGGCTATTGTGCGGTTTGAAAAACTCTGACACCAGGGTTAGCCAAGTTCGCCACATACTTGACTATACCTACACGATAAGAAGAAGATAAGAAGAAGAAGAACTTTTAAATGGTAGAAGAAATTTTATCAAATATAACTTAGAACTAACTCGATTAGTACGTTTTCACTGACGCTTTCAAACAAAAAAAACCACACCGAAATCGGTCTATTCGTTTAGGAGCTACGATACCACACAGATACAATTATCAAACTTATAACATTCCTCTTTTTTTGTAGGGGGCTAAAGCAATAACATTAAAAGCTTCGGTTTCATACCATAATCATCGAATCGAGTATTGCTATGAATGAACAAAACATAGATGCATAATTTCGCAACATTAGTGCAGATTGTATCTCTGAATCCAATTGCAAAGATTATCTATGGCTGGCACGACACAGACACCATGATAGCTTTACAGTTCGTTCGGGCAATTAGTGTGCAGTACAGGCGCACGGTATATTGGGACCATTCTTTAACTTAAATGTGACTCGTCCACAAATGCAAATTTTTTAATAAAAATTAAAATTAAATAGCCATCTTACAACTTAAACATATATGCTATTTTTGTAGCATAAGTATAAAAAATCAATCTAGCTATTCCGAATCAGAGTCATCTGTATCACTTTGTGTGTTTATTATGAAAGTGTCTCCGTTAACATCAACATGCTGGTCTACATTAAAGTACTTATTCTCTTCTTTGATTGCGTGGGCAATATATTTACCCCACAAGTCAGATGTTACGTTCAACATGACCTGCCTGTTCAATTGACATACGGCACTGCTGTTTTTGGGGTCGCAATTGTTGGCTCTAAGGTCATGTTTAATTTTAGACCACACTTGTTCTATCGGATTAAAAATGCAGTGGTATGGTGGAAGACGCACCACCTCACAACCATTCATTTTTGCTATTTCATCAATGACATATCTTTTTTCTATGCCCGCCTTTTTCACAATATCCAGCAGCACTGGAATGGTTGGGGTTGGCTCTGGAATGGAAATTTTGTACTGTCTCATAAAATCAAGGATCTCCCCTTTTCTGGTTGTGGTGTTTGGAATTCTGACGGATAGTCGCGAGTGGTAAGGAGCGTTATCCATTACTATTAGGCTATTTGGTGTTATGTTTGGCAATAATTGCTCCTGAAACCACTTTTCAAAGAGCACTGAGTTCATGTCGCAGTGGTAATCAGCGCTCGCATCGCTAATCTGTTTCGCAGATAGAAGCAGTCCATTTTCGACCCAACCGTCTTTGGATCCAGCATGCAATATGATAATGCGTTTCCCACGAGTGGAAGGCAAATCTGAAATGCAGTGACAACTACAATCAGTCCAACTTTTTTTGACGGTATCATGTGTGTCATACCACGTTTCGTCCAGGTAGATTATATTTCGCCCCTCTTGACGTGCTTCTCTGAGCTTTGTTATATATTTATAACGCCAGACTTGGAATCGCGGCGTCTCAAGCAACACACTGCGTTTATTCACTTTTTTATAGTTGAATCCAAGTTTACGTAAAAGCTCATACAACGTAGTACGTTGATATGGGAAGTCCGTATTTGTCTTTAAATCTTGCAATATCATATCGAGTGTTGGAAGTTTCTTATCTGTATAGAATCTATATACTGTGCGTCGAACTAAATCGCATTCAAAATCATCTATCTTTGAGAATTTTTTCGTCTGACTTCCTCTCTTTAAGGGAGAAACTGGTCCTGATTTTATAATTTTGGCGACAGTGTTTCGATGCACATTAACCATTTTCGAAACTGTCCCAATAATTGGATAATTTTTAAATTCCATCTCTTTATCATTATCAGGCGGCATTGTGTTGACGCAGTATTGATGAACATTCAAAATTATTTCTTTGCAGTTTTTACAAAGCGTCTTCCTTTTTTTAATTGGAGCGTTATCGTCTTGAGACGTACCACCGCTGTTGTCATTATTCGCAGTGTCATTGCCAGTCTCCTCCAACATTCTCAACTATAATTAATAATGCCCTTTCTCAACTCCAATAAATAAAATAGCAAAATTTGTTATTGAACTTATGCCTATCCTTTTAAATATGGCCTCCGCATAGTGATTTTGCCAATGTCAGTATTTGAAAGAAATTCAAATAATAAATCTCGAAACTCATATCTATCTATAAATAAATTAATCTATGAATATCACTAATGACCGAAAAGCTTTTATTCTAATGACCGTTACTGCAACTGGGTATTTGTAATGCAAGTAATACCTACAGGACGAATTATCTGAACCCTCCTTTGTAATTTATAAGTTAGCAGAACTAACTTCCTTAAGTTCATTGACACTATCGTTAACATTTACAATTATTTTGTAAATGTTAACGATAGTGTCAGTGAACACATACAATAATTTATTTACAGTTAAGTAATTTTATTTTCAAATAGGTACGAATATTTTTCTTTCAAAAAATAGCTATACTAATCCATGTAAATATTTACAGAGACCACAAAATATTATTATTTTCGTATTATAACTAGTAGAAAGAGATAGAAGATATGAATTACCATTCAAGTTTTCTTGCTCCCTGTACCGCCATACATTTCGAGATGACAGCTGACAGCTACCCATGCACACTAATTGAGCGAACAAACTGTATGTATGTGTGTGTGTTACATCGTTTCAGCAGGCCGAGTACGATAGTGACAGCGCCGCGACAACACCGCGGTTCTATGTCAAAATACAGCCGGTTTGGTCGAGTGGTAGTGACGCTGCCTCTTGATCGGCGGGTCCTGGGTTCGATCCCCAGTCGGGGCAAACATTTGTGTAAAAGCAGATGTTTGTTCTCGGGTCATGGGTGTTTGTGTTTGTCTTTATGTGTGTTCCAAGGGACCCACGACACAAGGGAAAACCTTAGTGTGGGCCTTTGAGTGTGTAGCGTTTATTTATTTATTTATCTCAACTTTGACAACGCCATAGGGCGAGCAAGCCTTTGCGCAGGACACTCGCGCAATCAAAGTGAAGTGTCAGCGTGAGCCGAGCGCGAGTTTGTCGTTATCGTGCTAGAGCTGCAGTGCATCACTGTAGATTATTAGGCATGTCGTGTGATTTGTTTATGTGGGTCGGATTCAGTTTTGGGTGGTGCTCATTTAAAAGTTGAACTAGGAGAGCAAATATAAAATTGAATGTGTTTACTGTAAATAAACGCTACACACTCAAAGGCCCACACTAAGGTTTCCCTTGTGTCGTGGGTCCCTCGGAACACACATAAAGACAAACACAAACACCCATGACCCGAGAATAAACATCTGCTTTTCACACAAATGTTTGCCCCGACTGGGGATCGAACCCAGGACCCGCCGATCAAGAGGCAGCGTCAGTACCACTCGACCAAACCGGCCGTCGGCCGGCCGTAAGACTTTACAATTCACACAAATTCATTCATGGGATTCTAGGGTTTATTATGGCTTGACGGCCGGTTTGGTCGAGTGGTAATAACACTGCTTCTTGGTCGACGGGGCTTGATTACCAGGGGCAAATATTTCTGTAAAAAGCAGATGCTTGTTCTCAGGTCATGGGTGTTTATGACTGTCTTTATGTATGTTCCAAGAGATCCAGGACACAAGGGAAAAACATAGTGTGGGGCTTTTGACTGTGTAGCCATGACCCGAGAAAAAATATCTGCTTTTTACATAAATATTTGCCTCGATTGGGAATCGATCCCAGGTCGAGAGGCAACGCCACTGTACCACACGACCAAATTGGGCCTTTTTTTATATTTTGTTGTCACAAACCAATAGATAAATTGATTTTTTGCAAGGATGAAGGGCTGTAGAGTTACATAAGTTAGCAACTTTTGTTTTGAACACAGTTATGAGGCTACATTTATGTGTTTGTACAAACTCTGTTATAATTATAACCTAAATTATTGCTATAATGTGCTATTGGCAATCTTTAAGATTCTTAAAAAATAGAACCTTAATAACGGTTGTAAAGCAATAGCATTAAGAGTTGGTATCAATCCGGAAACACGCTCGGTCTGTACTGTCGCACTGCGGACGGGCGAGGGGTATCGCGGGGCGTAGGGGGAGGGGCAGGGCTCTAGGGAATAGTTTTTACACTGGGAGACTGATTACTAAGTTTACTAAATGTTATCTACATGATGTGTATTTTTTAAATTATTTTTATTTTTGAGGCTTAAGTATCATAGTTGTTAAGGTCAGCCTTATAAGACGAAAAGTTTTCTTTTTATCCATCTATCCATACATTCATGCCTATAGTCTCTTTCAGGGTAGGCAGAACGTCATGTAATTCGAGAACCACATGACGTCACATTTGATAATTATTCTGAGGGTTATTAGATGAAGCATAAGTATAGTGGTGATAGGTTGTCAGCCTTTCGCCCACAATACAGCAAAACCCTCGCATTCCACTTACTTGCTCCTACAGTATGCCTGGAAAGAGTTGGCAGCTGGCACATTCTAAGTTTTTCTTTCTCTCCCAGTCCAGTATGGAATCTACTTATCGAGCAGATATAATCAAAAGTGTGACACACTTGACTAAACCCGGTGTCAAAATTTTCAAACCGCCAAATGTCCTCTGACTTGGCCTCTGATGAAAAGTTTTCAAAATCAAAGTAACTAAGACTTTTTTAAACTTTTAGAAATTAAAACTCAGTTACTTAAATTGTAAGAGGTTGGCTTAGAGTGACTTAAATAGAAAGAGTCTTTTCAGTAACCCTTTTTGGAATTTTATAAAGTTTCTACACTGCCAAAGTATCTTACTTTTAAATTAAATATAAAAAACATAGTTTTTAAGTCTCGCAAAAATTACACAAAAATAAAATATTTTATTTTAACTCAAATATTTAAATGAATTAAAGTAAAATTTTGTTATTTATTTTTAAAAAAATGTTGTCATAAAACAATTATTTACTTACACACAGCACACTAATAATGTACACAAAGGATTACAACAACAAAAACGCTGACATCTTTTATTTAATTTTCTTCTGATGTCTGCTAACTTAACCATTAAAACGATAGCATCGCCGTGATAGTCCCTCAATAAGCGAGGGGAGTGAGTGGGCTAATTGGAATGGGAGGTGTTATTGGTGATTAAATCCACTGACGTTCGTAACGAATAGTCGTGGCTGAGTTGCACGGTGCACTGCTGACCCGTTAACGACGCAGGGGTTAAGGAGATTGTTACAATAGTATAGACTTTGTATACAACAATGTACACATTGTACAACAACATTACAACATTGTGTATATTGTATTGTAATACGTTGTTTGTTTCTGGTGTGCGATAAAGTATTTTCATTTTTCATTCATTGGACAATTAAGGTTATAATTTTTGCCAATTGATTTATCGTCACCCTGTGACGCCCGTGTGAGTCCCCGGCAGAGTAGAATAGGACCTCCCTCTTTCTTACCGAGGTGTCGTACAAGGCGACTACGGTAAACACGCAAGCAAGGTCATCTGCACACAGAGATGGAAAACTCTGCAATTATATCAAAACCCTCGCCAACCCGTCTGCCAAGCGTGGTGAGTATGGCATTTATCTCTCATGTTATTAAGGGAGGCCCGTGCCCCAGTGGGGACGTTTAAAGACTGATGAAGAAGGTTATAATCAATTCAGCCCATGAAACTGAACAACTTTCTACTAGGAACATAGGTCAAAATATAAATAACTAGCTTACCGCCTGAAACTTTGTTACCGTGGGAATTTTGGAAAATGATGTAGTCTCTGATTAATCTGATATCTTATCTGTGTTACTGCAAAGTTTTATAAAAATCATGCGGTATTTTTTTACGTAAAAGAGTAACAAACATCCTTATATTCATTCATCTGTCCATCCATCCAATCTTACCAACTTTCACGTGTATAATATTAGAAGGTCTGATTGACTACGACCATAGCGACCACTTAGACTCCTAATATGTTTGCTTAGAATAAAAACTATTTAGTTTTAAACCCATTTCTACTTTAAATTATTTATACACCACAATTTATTTTCTTGAGCGGTTCTGGAAACTCAAAAAAAATTGTTGAGAATTTCATATTAGTAAGTTCTTTGGGAGAATTACTTTTGAAAGTTTTGCTAATTAAGTAAAGTTACACAATTAAACTAATAAGAGCAAAGTACTGAAGTTACCCTAGCTAAGTGTTGTGAATTTGTAATGTTATTTGCTATACGTAGTGTAACGTGTTACAAGACAAAGTTTATTGTAGTATTTTAAAAACGCTTACCCGTGTGAGGGATATTCAAACAATTTTTTTAAAAAAGAAAAATTCATTCGGCGTCAATGGGACTTGACCAAGTGCTCTAACCCAGCGGTTCCCGAATGGTGTTCCGCGGAACCCTGGGGTTCCGTAAGAGGCTCTCAGGGATTTCGCGAAAATTCAAGATTTCGATGTTTTCTTTCCAGTCTAGCTAGATTTGTAAATCGCTTCACCTTTGATATATTTAGGTATTTATCTTAAAAGTCCTTCATTTAAAGTAAAATTATTCTTACAAGATGTGAACACCTAGCCACAAAGCCTCGGTATGGTGTGATTTCACTTAAAAAAAACAATGTTACAGTTAAAAGCGTTAAAAACAATGTTAAAAATGGTGAACCAAAAAGAGTTCCGTAGCCAAAGAATTCGGGTACCGCTATCAACAAACTGAGCTATCTGCCTTCAAGTCAAGCGGCGAAATTTCTCATTCCTATTCCCTTATTATTTCTAGTAATATGTTCAATCTTAAACCTTCTTCTTAATCTTAAGAGCCGCGCTCTTGTCGGTGTAGCACATAGATTTAGTATATACTAGCGTTAGATTGGCAATCAAAAGAGAAAGAACATAGTACACTGTGTGTTAGAGCGCTTTCAGCCTGTATCAGCCTGGCGTCAGTCGTGAACGCAACAAATTCTGCTTATTTTTGTAAAGTCTGAAGTTTTAAAGTTTTAACTGGTGTTTAATGGTCTTAAATAATTATGGTTACATGTGCAGTACCTGAATGTAATTCATCTATGAAAAAAAACCCACATAATTATACATTTCAAATGTAAGTACGAATGCAATGTTTAGCTGTCTAAATCCAATGTTTTAGATCTAATCCAAAACTTTTCTATACCAACGGATGGAAAAAAATATCACAATTTATCATACAAGTACTTTGACTGCATAGGAATTCATTGTAAAATAATTACAAATACATGAATTCCTACAATTTTATCACTTCACTTTTGGAGAGATTACTAGAGATTGTCACGCACACATTCGCATCACACGCACACTGAGTTATTTAGTCTTTGGTCTGGTTCTAATAACTCTTTCGCCAATCTAACGTACTAGCGTTACACCATATACTAAATTAATGTATGGTGTAGCAATTTCCATTCTATTTGATTCTGAGAGATACGTTTCAGTTCCCTATAAGTTGACACTCCTATTTTTTCTTTCAACTGGTCACTGAATCGTCTTCTCGGTCACCCTCTTCCTCTCTTTCCATCCACCTTGCCTTCCATAATGACTTTGAAAAAATCATCATGCCTAAATAGATAACCAATCATAGACCCTCTTCTGTTGTCTGTTGTGTTCAATATTGTCCTCTTTAATCTTAAACTACTGCAGTAATAATCTTGGAGCCCCGGTTCAGCTGCACCGTCGCACTGTCTGTCGCCCGGGTCCCCCGTTTGTCACGGGGTGGTAAACGTGATTGGTCGGGACATAAATATCTAACCGCTAAGCCTTTGCGCGGCGAGAAACGAAATGCAGCTCTCATGGCGCTAATATAGCAGTTCAGTGAGACTGCTTTGGAAATTGAAATTGTAGTAATAGCTGATTTTGTGCTGTGACTTATAAATGACTTGTCATTTATGTTAACTAATGTTAATCACTTACTGTAGCCCCGGTGGCAGTAGTCAAAACTCAACTATATTTTCTTAATTTTAGCTTTTTCATATATATTTCAAATCTGGAAAATGTCATATGGAAATACCTAAGAACAAATATAATTTTTTTATGCTATATTTATATGTGTATGTTACCGGCCAAACCCGATTTTAGGCCAAACTAGTTTTACTTCTTAGCCCTTCAAAAACCGTTCGAGATAGGGTTATGCTTTAAAAAAATTGTTTATTTACTACATAACATTTTTACAAAATCCAGTGTTGAGGCTTCTTTTAAGTAAAAATTTACTTGTGTTAAGTTTCCTTGTAAAACAACACAGAAATTTATATTTTACACTTTCAAAGTCAAAATGTTACTAACTGAAAACTACCTCTAGTTTGGCCTTAGATTTTGTGGATTATGCAGTGGTTTACTTTGGCCTGTAAAATATACAATCCGGTTTAGCCGGTAACATACACATAAGTATTATTAAGCATTATCAAATATTATGTCTTCGTAAGTCATACACTGTCTTAGCCGATTATCCGGTCCATCCGGTAACTAAGCCGGTTATTCCAGAAGCGTAACGCAAGACAAACACCCATGACCTGATTGTGTTAGTCGTTCTAATTGCAATTACAACCTAAATGCATTATCCATGGAACAGCATAGACGGACACACAAACGTCCAATACATATTGGAAATGCAGGCCCCGTAGTCAACGCGTAGCAAATCCGTAGCTAATCGTGGAACGTTGTAGCCTCTCTCGTAGCCGCACCGTAACAGCTTAGTTTATTTTTTGTGTTGTTTACAAAGTACATCCTTACTAATATTATAAATGTGAATGTAAATTTGTTTGTTTGTTACGCTTTCATGCCTAAACTACTTAACTGATTTTGATGAAATTTGGTATAGAGATACATTAAATCTTGAGGAATGCTATAGCCTACATTTTATCTCACAGCTGGGCACGAAATAACCTGTAGTCCATGCGGGCGGAGCCGCGTGCGGAAAGCTAGTATAAAATAATTGTTACATAAAATAGTATTTTTATTTTTATTTTTTAGTAGATTACATGGGTCGGCTTCGCATGGTAATTTTCCCAATTGATTTTTTAAAACTTATTTTTATAAAAAACCTTGTCCTGACAATCAGAAACATAACAAAGAAGAACAAAAAAAAAATTTATACATGGTCTAAATCCCCTTCGTGTTGCTAAGGGAGGCCCGTGCAACTTAGCGGGGACGTATATGGCCGGGTAAAAAAAATAGATAAGTCAAAATGTTTTACGAAAAAGAACAAATGGCGGAAAATAACTTTCCCCATTAAACATACGTCGAAATCGGTAAAAGATATTGCCTGTCTATGCAACTGGAGTGATCAACTGATCGCCTGAATATGTTTTTTTTAAAATTTCCATATGGGTTTATTTTTTACTATCAGATGGGTTAACTCTTGACCTCAATCTTGACCAAGGTCATAGAGTCGACAATGGAGCGAGTTAACCCAGAAAATGCCTATTAATGGTGCTCCTACGCACCGACGGAACACAGCAAGCTGTTTGGTGTCGGACTTCGGTAGGAGGGTGGTCGCGTACCAGACGGCCCTTCACAGAGCCTACCACACCGCATGAGACCCTAGGACGCCACCTCAGATTCAGAACAAATTGAGGCGTTGTTGCCTAAGGTGGAATAATAGGAGGCAGGTCTCATTTGTGTTTCCTTCGTCGCCTTTTACGACACCCACGGAAAGAAATGGGGTGGTGTTATTCTGAACTGATCACCACACAGTTCCTTGGGAAAAGTTATTCTGTTACACCGGGAGATTCAGTCAACGTAGTTTTGCTAACTAATTCAAAGCTACTATAGAAACAAGAAGAAGAAGATTAGGTTTTTTCTATAAGGAAGGTTTGGTCGAGTGGTAGTGACGCTGCCTCTTGATCGGCGGGTCCTGGGTTCGATCCCCAGTCGGGGCAAACATTTGTGTAAAAAGCAGATGTTTTTTCTCGGGTCATGGGTGTTTGTGTTTGTCTTTATGTGTGTTCCAAGGGACCCACGACGCAAGGGAAAACCTTAGTGTGGGCCTTTGAGTGTGTAGGGTTTTTTTTTTAAGGTAAATTAATGAAGTTTTAATTAATTTACTCTACTTTGATTTTAGAAAATAATATTCAAAAAACCTCAAGGGTTATCAAAACATAATTAAGTATTGATTGTAACATTAGTGCGTACGGAAATAACATATAAACTGTTTGGAATTGTACATAATTGTTAGTTTGTTTGTTTGTTATTAACTCTTCCGTTATTAGTACGTCAATTATTGCGTGAAACATAATTGCTGAGTACCGAAATGAGGTTAAAAAATAACTACCCAATACTAATATCTATTACTATCAAGGTCGAGTGTGTATTGATTTATAACTTGTTATTATAACTTTGATACGACATTTTAAAGTTACTTTGATAACAAACTCTCAAGAAATAGCGCTATAAGACATGCACAGACTGCAGCTCGTCAGGTTACACATTAAGAGCGAATGGAGAGTGACGTGTGTACAATGACAAAAAGTATGGTAAATGTTTAATAGTGGTGCCTCTGAATCGATGGTTTCTAGGTTTCATTCCCAGATGGAGCAAATATCGTAAAGTTCTTAAAGTTTCATTCATTCATTTTTACCCCAAAGTGCTTCTTTACCCTCTGAGATCTCGATATATGCTTCTACCTCGCCTTAAAGCTTTGCATATATAACATAACATGTTGACTTATATTATGCGTAAAGATGGTGTCACACTATAAATTGAAAACAGCACCATCTCTGAGACATTTCATTCTCGTTTAATTTGGATGACAATGCATGTTTAGCTAATTGACGTGACGTCATTCTAAAGTCAAGATGGACAAGTTGTTTTATTTTGCAGTCTCATGAGAGGCTATCAAAAAAAGTAAGTAAACGTTTAAATAAAAGCTTGTCAAAATTTGTTTTTTTAGAGATATGTAGTACGTACATAATTAGAGGTGGAGGTGTAATGACAGTTTGTAGGAAATAATTTGTTTTTTATACTTATGTAAAAAAACATATCTTTGTATCTTTTCTTTGTCTGGTCTTTTGTGTCCGATTAAACTCGTAACTGGAAGGACATGTTGCTATTAATTTCCTCTAAGCTAGCTGATAATTGGGTCTAGACTTCATAAAAGTATAACTAGCTTTCTGAGATCAATTTCTACAAAGATGGTGACAAAAAACATGGAAACATTATTTTGACAAATTTTTCTTTTATTACCTTCTCAATATCTGTTGTTTGCCTTTGAAAGATGAGTCCCGGTAAGTTGTTTCTTATAAATAATAAGTGTCGGATAAAGAAGCGGCGTCGGAGCAGAGAGCAACAGATACTGCATCAAAGAGGACTGCCGAGTCACCGATACTCCAACAGGGTTGGCGTTTCTACAATGAAAAACCACTCCAAAGGCTTATGGAAATAACATTTGAATTGAAGTAACCACGGTTTTTTGTTTTTTTTTAGGATGAAATACTGGAAACATGATTAGTTTTTGGGTATATTTTTTTAAACTGACTTGGGTAAGTATGTAAGTTTTAAAATGTTTAATAAATGCAGTGTAATATCTACAACTCTCAAAAATAAATAATTTCAGAAGTTGGTAAGTACAAAATAATTTTTAACTGGTTTTTACCCAATAAGACGACAGTTTTTGTGTTCTTTATAAATGCTAAGTAAAATATAATTTCCAAAACTTTTTTGCTTGACATCTTACAATTAATAATTTTATAGAGCAAATTAGTCAAGAAAAATAAAACATTCAACCCTAAAGCGCTGTACAAAGACCCAGCAAACTCTGTCTTTTGTATAACTTCTATTCACTCTTTGCGATAGCTCCACCACTTGTAATTCCATTGCATCATTTCATCCTACTTTTCACAAAATGTTCGTATAAATCCCGCAATGCTTTTCAAACGTACAACGATGAAAATAGTCGCAGAAAACAGATGAATGTGCTTGTTATTCTTGGTACTAGGGTTTGAAATGATCTTTAGGCTCGTTCTAATTAAAACGGCTGCCGAATCAGGGGAGCTTATGACGTCAGTGAGTTCGTTGACTGCTCTAGGTGCTTATTAGTCTTATGTGTAGAATGAGACTTGATTAAAAGGATACTAGCTTTTGTGTGGAAAACCACAGCTCTTTGAAAACAAAATGCTAAAACAATATTATGTTGAATATGACTGTATTCCATTAATTACATTCGTACTTTAGTGATGTATGTTACAATCACTCAGTAGATCTTGGTATTTGTAAATAACAGTTTCTTTTATTGAACTTAGCTTGACATGCCGCGTGTCTAGATTTTTTGAAGTGAAAACTTCTTTAGAGGCGTTGTGCACTTTTTGGGATGGATAAATAATGTTAAACTCGCGTGATCAAAAATTCGTAAGACGGAGGGAGAGTAGACCACAAGGAAGTAATATATGTTCAAGTTTTCACTTCTGCCGGCACTCCCGGAGTGCAACCCGTTGTTTTTTTTTATCTACATATATTGCTTGCGAGGATGAGGTTGGTTAACACTATTTAAACAGACTGCACACGCGCTTTTCGTCGTATTCAACAAAAGTTTTAATTATTTGTTGCATAATTGTAATTAAAACTTTATTCTACGTGGAGAGTGTATTTCAGAGGACCAGTTCGTCTAAGTACCTCTTCGAAATCACTTGACTAATCTGAAAATGAATGCTTTCGAAGCCACGTTAGGCTGTTGAGTTGGCTCTATATTAGCCTGTAAATCGAAACATATTAAATGAATGAATGAATGAATGAAAACGTTTATTTCTGATAACAGGGATCCATAGACAATGTTAGTATAATATTAGTAACAATGTTTGTCTTATAGCTAAGTTAGTAGGTAAGTATTTCTTAAGGCTAATTGAAATTGAAATTAAATTAATAACTAACACCTTGCAATACTTAGTCTAGGTAGTGACTCCAATCACCCGCCTCACAAGATGCCAGGTGATCGATGAGTCATACCTACTAGCAAGTACTTCTAGAATGCTGTTGGTGCTGCCCCGAGCCCTGCTAAGCAGGGATGCAGTCCTCTTGCGTATTACTGCATAAAAATCAGCTGTTGTATTCAACGCAAACATTCCCGAGGCACTGCAATAGCGGGGCAGCCTCAGCAGCATTCTGAAGCCATTATTATATTGGACGCGTAGAGCACCTAGCGACCTTTGCGTATAGCAAGTCCACAGACTTCCGGTGTATAGGTTAAAGGTCTGCCCATTATTGTTTTAAACTAAAAGCATCAGTAATTTACTGGCCATGTTGGAACCCACATGAAAAGGAATGATTATACTTATATTATTATTTACTAGTAGTCATATCGTGCACTTCAACTAGTAACAAGGTACAAGTTCGTATTGTTTTATGGTGGACTACTTTTATTTCTTAGTAATTTAGAGGAATTGAGTTTATTCTTTCCTCGCTGTATTGGGATCAAAGAAAAACTTCGAATGTGCTAGCTGCCAACTCTTCCTAGGCATATTGTAGAAAGTAGTGAGCAGGAGGACAGGCGTTGCTGTATTGTGAGCAATATGCTGACAACCTATTACCACTATACTAATGAATAACTCTAAGAATGAATGTCAAATGTGGCTTCAAGTGGCTAGAACCACTTGACGACTTCTGCCTACCCCACTAAGGATTACAGGCGAGGGTGTATGAATGGGATGAAGGTTTTTTCTTGTCTTAAACGTAATGGGCCTTTTTATAATATGAAAACGGCACGGCAAATTGTATTACTATTGCCTCCTATGCACTAGTCATACGAGGAGCTTGGAACGTAGAAGGCAATTTCAATACAATTTCTGTCATGCCGTGCCGTGTCGTTCGAATTATAAAAATGCCCATTGGAAACCTCTGAGTAAAGTTACAGCTTTCTAAATCAAAAAGTTTAGGCAAGCAGTACGTAAGTCAGGACTTATAAAACAAATGTATTATTGCGATTCACTTGTATTGCTTCGCATGCAAGCTTTGTAACTGCAAAATAACTTGGTATTCAGTCGGTTTAAAATGGCAAATAAACTACTATACTGTCTTCATATATTAAAGCTGGTTGCACATTGTCGCTGGATTACAAGACGTGTATGTTGCCCCTCATTTTCTCGGCCCGTATGTTAGCTAGCGAGGGCCCGCGGGTTCGTTTATCTAAATGCATAATGAAGTGAGAGAGCGGGTAAGAGGACCGCCGGAAAATAACCTGTTTAAGCAGTTCTTAGAGCGTACAAGAATTGATGGAAGTCAATGAAAAAAAAGTTTTGTTACTATGATTGTAATTTTTTTTTATATTGAATTTCCAGCTTTTTTTACGTGATGAATACCCTGATATAGTTTTTTTTTTAAATTACTTAATTGTGAGGTTATACATATGGGTATATCGGGCGGTTCTTCGTGATAGGCTAACCTGGACCGTTATTCCACTAACATGGCGGTAGAATGACAAAAGCCACCATTTTATTAGTTCTTGTGGTGAAATTGAGAACTATCCAAATTACATACATTTTGTAACGGCTGTTTTGACTGGTTGTACCATGCTAGTCAGTCAGTCCAAGTCGGAGGCCACTGTGCGGTTTGAAAACTCTGACATCAGGGTAAGCCAAGTTTGCCACACTCTTGACTATACCTACACGATAAGAAGAAGAAGAAGACTGGCTGTACCACCGGCAACTGAAGGTTAAATAGCTAAGTAGTTAGCAACATAACGTTCGGTTGGCATTAGCGCTGCTGGTCGGGCTGTTATCGAATGTATGAGGGTTCAATAGTTTTCAATTTCATCATCTGCACCTTCATTGCGGCATAAGAATAAATAATAACTTACGTACAATGCAAACTCCCGCTCCAAACGCACTCAAGTTCACGATATTAGCCTACCGTCTGGGGGATCGCTAAGACATACCACTTAGTCGGGCTGTCCTGCTTTCTAGTAATCTACCCCAGGCAACGACACTTCATTTTTTTCTGAATCTGAGGTGTCGTCCTATGGTCTCATGCGGTGTGGTAGGCTCTGTAAAGGGCCTTCTGGTTCGCGACCAGCCTCCTGCCGAAGTCAAGGTATATCTTCGCGAAGTTTCGAGTCAAAATGTCAAAAAAAATTGTTTTCTCCATACAAACTTTGAACCCTCATATCACCCACTTAGGGGTTTGAATTTGAAAAATCCTTTTTTAGTGCTTGCTTACATAAAAAAACACCTTTTCGCCAAATTTCAGCATCTAGGTCTTTGGGTTTGGGCTGGGCGTTGATGAGTCAGTGAATCAGGAACTCCAATTTTTTAAAAATAGATAAATTCCATAAAAGTCAAGTCCTTCCCAACTTTCCATTCCTTGTTTCACGAGTCCAACTGAATACATACCACCCCTCCTCGTCCCGTAGACCCCCCTCTTGTGTCCTGCGCTCCGAGCAATTGAATTAGTGCCAGTGTCGACTCGGGGTTACATGCAGGATTGTTTATCTTCACGCTGTAGGTCTTGCGGGGCTGGTTACAGACAACTAGAGTAATTATATTAAGGAAGCTATACGCGTGCGATTTCACTATCCAACCTTCCAACCACTGCTACTTAAAATATCACGTGAATTAATTGCTTCGTTTCGACATGAAGGAAGGATAAACAAATAAACAAACTTTTAACATTAAATCAGAAAAAAGTAGAATAATAGATAGTTTTCTGAAAGTCTAGCTTCAGACTTGATCCGAAACAACGCAGATTTACTCAAAGTGAAAGAATACTATCTTCCGCTTTACAAGTTTACTAAAAAAAAATTTAATAAACTCTAAAACTTGTGAAGTGTTGTGAACTAAATAAGTTATTTTTTTTTATTATAAGATGACTTAACTCTTGATCTCAATCTTGACCATAAGGTCAAAGATGAGGTCGACGATGGAGCGAATTAACCCAGAAAATGCCTATACAGGCACTGGCGCTCCCACGCACCGACGGAACACAGCAAGCTGTTTGGCGTCGAACTTCGGTAGAAGGGTGGTCGCGAACCAGACGGGCTTGTACAGAGCCTACCACCCGCAAACCTTTAAGTTTAACTTAAGTTACCTTTAAGTTTGGCTTAAAGGTAACCAGGCCATAAATACAAAAAAAGAAACAATCAATCAATTCTTAAATTTTATGGCCCCATCGGCTTTTTAGTGATGATTCTGCCAGTGTCAATACTTAAAATGAAAACGCACAACGTGAAAACAACGCGGTCAAGTGTCAAAAAGGTGTCAAAATGACAACACCAGAGCAAACGGTGCCCTCACACAATCAAAGTGATGTTTGATTTTAATGGAACTTTGCAGTAGTATAGTTAAAACGTCAGAATAACACATAGGCTTCATAATTTCCCCTAATTCCCACAGGAACTAAGACCCGCGCGGACAGCTAGTCCTTTAAAAAACTGCATATAAATGTTTTACAAACGAATACTTGCTATTGCTCAAATTCAAGAAACCGATTACAAAGTACTTGAAATGTGATCAACTAAATATCTTCAAATGTAAAATGGTTAAATTAAGATCCCGTCAAAAGGAACAAAAGGTTTTGACACCGTAACAAATTACATCCATTCCGGAACACGCGCCGTATAACGGAACGTAATTCCCAATTTTTTTCCAACCATCCCCGAATTGATGCGTGACACCTATCACATTCGCATATGGGACCGCTCGGAAACAGACCAATCAATCAGCGCGCTATCTTATCACGTGATATGCATCCAATCAGGAGCCTCTACAAAGCTACGTCGTAGCTGCTACGAGACTCGACACGTGCCGTAGTCGCTACGAATACTTTTATTTTAACTTCGTGGTGGGTTGAAATTGTATTTTTTTTAGTTTTTTTTTTATAGGAATAAAAAGAATGTGTAATATACAAAGTAAATGTTAAAAACTTATATAATACAAACATATGTCGACAATTCTCTTAATAAAGTTTTTATGCTCACATTCGATTCTTCCGAAACCACAACTATGGTGAGTTGGGGGGCCATTGGAGTCATTAGATTATAATTATTAGTATTAAACAACTTTTGAGAATTGTCTACCCACTTTTAATGACGTTAATAAACACATTTTCTTTCTTTCTTTTTATATGTCTGACTGTACTGTGTTATCTCCAAGTTAAGAAAACCGCCTAAAGGAAAACTACAAAAACCAAACATTGATTTGCAAAATCCTGGGATTTCTCACTAATCCTCGCGTGTGCGTATAATATTGAGTTACAAAACATGCTAGTGGATGCCGGCGGGTTCGCTCGCCACCGCTGGGAGATATTCCACTGCAATAAAAGCAGTTTCTCTTAACAAAATCGGTGCGGTACGAGAACTCACCAAATGAGATTAGCCGCTAGAGAGGCAACTACGGTAACGGTAGGGGTTTTGTTGGGATATACCGGTTTTTTTAATTTGTTTTGTTTTTTGAATTTTTTTGTTTTGTTTTGAAGAGAGGCCCGTGCACCTGTAACCTGTGGTGGGGACGTAAATAGGCGGATGAAAAAAAGTATACTAGGAATATAAAGAGATTTTTTTTATCAAAATAAAACGTTTCTGATTTTAAAGAATTCACTGCAATATGCATGAAAATCTTACATAAACAGCACAAGTGTATCTTTATATTACATCTTATAATACTAAATAATATTTATTTACAACAATGTGTAGTATAACATGATAGATACATTTACACACATCTTCTTAATATATATAAATCTCCTGTCACGATGTTTGTCCGCGATGGACTCCTAAACTACTTAACTGATTTTAATCAAATTTGTACACCGTGTGCAGTTTGATCCAACTTGAGAGATAGGATAGTTTTTATTTCGATTCATGGCCTTAATAATTTATAATTAACAATAAACTGATTATCAATGTTGATCGTTGTCATTAATCGTAAATCTCTAACAGATGGCGCCACGGCAACGCGGGGCCGGGCTGCTAGTACGTATATATATATTTTTAATGATACTATTATGTATTTCATTTTTATTTTATTTCATTTATTTATAGTTCTTTGCAGACATGACAGATGGTCATAAAATATATGTTAACTCAAAATGTAAATAACTCAGGAATCATTTCACATAAATATTTACACTTTTACCAAGACATTTCATACTTTAAGACCCATATTACGGAAGGAGATTTGACTCTTGATCTATACTTAAAAATTGATTGTCAAAAATTGCTACTTAAGCATAGATCAGAGTCTAAGTCGCGTTCTAAATGTATGCATGTACCATGATTCTTGACTCCTCAACTCTACTAGTACCCGAAGCCTTGCTCAAGCCGTCCCCCGTCCCTACCTCGCCCCGCACTCGCCCTCGTTTTATTGGACATGAAATTAAATCAGCCGGTGGCGCTGCGGTGTGAGCCGTGGCATATTCTTTCACTAACGAAGCGGTTAATATAGGGGGGAGATAATGCGGACTTAGGTCACAGGTTATCTAGAGTATCTATAATCTAAGGTGTAGGGGACTAATTCAATTCAAATATACTTTATTGTACACATGTTAATATATAGACATAGACATCATTTATTTTTGTTTCTTCAACACACACACTACACTTATTTAAGGTAATTATGAGTTTCGACGTTACAACAACAGTAGATGTGTGCTGCAGTGACAAAAAATGGCTGCTCTACCTTTATAAAAGAGCGCTGGTAAAGTCAAAAAAGTCAAAAGTCAAAAATGTTTATTTCATAGAATATACAAAGTGCTGCTTGAAAACGTCATAAAAATACTTTGAAAATCATATTCTGTGGAAGCCGAGGTTTTTAAAATTATATATTAATCAGTTCGTTTAATTTGCAATAAAATTGCTCGTCTGATTCAATAGTTCAGCCCATGGACCTAAAAAGCTGAAAGGCCCAATGGTTCCTTTAATAGGTAAGGCCCTTGCCTTATGAAGGATTTTACGAAATTTCCTCGGGGACAAAGTCCCAAGCATCTTTTAGTAAGAAATAAAAGTGAAAATAAATAAATACTACACACTCAAAGGTCCACGTTAACGTTTTTCCTTGTGTCGTCGGTCCCTTGGAACATACACAAAGACAGACACGAACACCCATAACTCAAGATCAATCATCTACTTTTCACACAAATATTTGCTTCGACCGGGAATCGAACCCAGGACCCGTCGATCAAGAGGCGGTACCACTACCATTCGAGGATGTACACTTAGTTACTTTCCCTAGGGAAATTAGACAACTAGTGGGAACGGACGAATCACTACATAGTATAAAACAAAGTCGCTTCCCGCTGTCTGTCTGTCTGTCTGTCTGTCTGTCTGTCCCTATGTATGCTCAAATCTTTAAAACTTTGCAACGGATTTTGATGCGGTTTTCTTTAATAGATAGATTGATTCAAGAGGAAGGTTTATATGTATAATACATGTATAATATAGTAGAGAAACACTGATCATTTTAGAGGTTTCTAATGTGATGTCGTAAAAACACATTTTGATTGATGTCGTATAAAACACTTTTTTTGCGCTTACGAAAAAAAAATTGAACTAATGACCAAATAACCCATTTATCAAATACCAAAATTCTACTTCGGTGGATATTTTGTGATCCAGTAAAGTTGTTTTTTTAATCAAATGATGCATAAAAAGTATGTAAAAAGTGAATAAAATACTGACAAAAATGTATGACGCAATAAAGAGTAGCTGATTTGATAATCAGTGAAACTTTTGACAAGTGAGAGTATTACGTATTACCTTTTTCACAAAGCTTCATACTGGCAGTATAGAATGACAGCAAAGAGTTTTTATGCCTACAAAATAATTGTTTCTGACAAAAATCTTGATTTTCAGTTATAAATAAAATATAAAAATAAATTAATTGTTTTACTTTTTTCATAAAACAAATCTTATTTTTAGCGAATTTGAACTATTTAAAAACTTCTGTAGGCGTAACTGGCATTTTTATTGTTTAGCCTTTGCCTCATAATAATAGTGGAAAAAGATTTAACTTGCCATTTTATTTTGGCGGGTCTTTGGCGGGAACTCGGCGTGAGCGGTTGCTTTGTCAATTGAATTTTCGTTTTCGGCGTGAAAAAGTTGTTTAATGTGTAATAGTGATAGTGTATTATGCAGTAAATTGACTAAAATTCGTGTAGTGATGAAAAATTCAAGTGATAACAGTGTTTCTGCTCCGTTTGGTACCGACAAAGATCCTCGCGGTTGTGCTTCTCGCCGCCAGTTTTCGTAAAACAGACGCTATCCGGTTTTACGCAGAACATGAGGAGCTTAGGGCTTAGGTTAAGTTGAAGAAAGAAGATTTTTCACTGAAGACATGGCTGTATGGACATAGTTTCCTTTGCCTTTCCCGAAAGGGATAAATTTAAAAAAAAAATATTTTGGCGGATATTTGAAATTATTTGTTTATTAAATTTTTTTTTGTGTTTTCAATGTATTAACATGAATACACCAAAATGGATTAAGGAATTATCCTTAATGTTTTGTGTAATATCGTACAATTTTAGTGCACATTGTTAAATCGTATTCAATTTGAGAACTTTTGATGTAAGTATGTACTTATAACGATGTATGTTTTTGACAACATTTTTTTTAGTTTCCATTCCTCGGCTACTATTGTAAAACGTTGAACAATATACGTGCCATAAGTAAATCATTAATAACTATAAATTCATTGTGCATTTAATATAAGAGGTCAATGTGCACATTGTTTAATCGTAAACACGTTTTCAGTTAATTTTGATTGAAAATACTATATGTACAAACAGCAGCACGTCAGGTTACCCATTTGCATTACGAAAGCCGGCGCTACTACGAGCGAGTTAATGGCGACTTTAAGGTTAACATTTGTATAGCCTGATTTGCTGCCGTGTGTACCTATACGATGTACGTTTTTGACAACATTTTTTTAGATTCATTTCCTTGGCCACTGCATTGTAAAACGTTGAACAATACACGTGCCTTAAGTATATCATTAATAACTATAAATACATTGTGCATTTAATATAGGTCAATATGGCTCTTAACAGCATTTAATTTAAATTAATGTTAACAGGTTGTGTGAGT
The DNA here is from genome assembly GCA_949987775.1 of Aproaerema taeniolella. Classification (NCBI taxonomy): domain Eukaryota; kingdom Metazoa; phylum Arthropoda; class Insecta; order Lepidoptera; family Gelechiidae; genus Aproaerema; species Aproaerema taeniolella. The sequence continues at coordinate 739,203 of OX465260.1, read as the reverse complement.
CCCCGGCAGAGTAGAATAGGACCACCCTCTTTCTTACCGAGGTGTCGTACAAGGCGACTAAGGTAAACATGCAAGCAAGTTCATCTGCACACAGAGAAGGAAAACTCTGCAATTATATCAAAACCCTCGCCAACCCGTCTGCCAAGCGTGGTATGGCATTTACCCCTCATGTTATTGAGGGAGGCCCGTGCCCCAGCAGTGGGGATGTATATGGGCTAAAGAAGTAACAGGTTGGCAATGGAGAGTTAACACAATGTGATGGAAGGATTAACCTAGAAAGAACCTAGAAAACCTTTGTGTTTTGATAGACAACATCCAAGAGTTGGTCAACCATGCCTATCCCGACATAGATAACATAAGTTGTAAGACTATCTTGGTTTAAAGAAAGAACGATTCTGTCTCTTTCTAAAAACTAACGAACAAGTAGATAAGGTAAACAACTTGATTCTTTCAAGGATTGACGCGCCGACGCAAATATACAACTCGGTCGATACTGTTCTCGATTTGGAAGAAGCAGTTCATTTTCCTACAGAATTTCTTAATTCTTTGAACCCGTCCCTTCTCATAAAATGGTGTTGAAAGTAGTTTGTCCTGTTATTTTATTAAGAAAACTGAATCCATCTAAACTTTGCAATGGCACGCGTTTGCTGGTAAAATCTCTAAAACCTTTTATAGAGTGCACCATACTCACCGGATGTGGTACATGAGAAGATGTATTGATTAACCGAATTCCTGTACCATCGGATTAACCGTTCCAATTTAAACGCCTAGAATTTCCTATAAAGATATCTTTTGTAATGGCCATTAGAAAATCGCAGGGTCAAACTTTCAACGTTGCAGGCTTAGATTTGAGCATTGATTGTGTTTCACATGGCCAATTATATGTCGCTTTTCAAGAATAACATCTAAAGAAAAAATGATTGTTTTATCTAATGACAAATAAGCGGTGAACGTAGTATATAAAAACATTTTGTAGTATATTTAGTTAAACCTGTTCTGCTTACTATTTTCCTATAGACATGTAACAATGAAGCATTTCTTTTTATTTATCGCTTCCCGCTGGCTGTATGTCTGTCTAACTGTCCCTATGTATGCTTAGATCTTTAAAACTGCACAACGGATTTTGATGCCGTTTTTTTAATAGATAGAGTAAGTGATTCAAGCGGAAGGTATAATATATGCCGGCTACGCATGACAAAAAGCTGTGAACGTTGTATATAAAGACATTCTTTAGTATATTTAGTAAGTATCAATAATTGCACCCGAGCGAAGCCGGGCGGGTCGCTAGTAACTTATAATACGCAATCAAGTAATCTGACAAGAGTAATGCACATGATTTTTTCAATTGATTTTATCCGTTATTAAAAATTAAAATTTATTTATTTCTAAAAGTACTGTTATCTAAATCTTACTTCAGGCCAGCCCAGTAAGTATTGGTTTGGTGTGCCTCGCTCATTCCAAGTTACAAAAAATATACAAACAAAACAAAAAGATACCTACTAATTCTACTTAAAATATAAATTACCCTAGGAGCGTGTTGATTCGTATTTCGTACTATGCTCGTTATAAGGTTTAATAAATTACAGCGCGTGTGTTTACTGAAGATGTTTGTTCAGTTGATTACAAAGACGTGCTCTCGGCCGCGGCTTCCCTCGTCCTAATTGAGATTTCAACGGCTGCCCTCTCGAAATAACAGGAAAAACCCGAGCTCTATTATACCTTTTACTTGTTACTAGCTGTCTAAACAAGATAATCTTAGGACACGTGCACCTTTTTCAAGTCTTTACGGTTCTGTACAGGGACATGAAAGAGCTGACTAAGTGGTTCAAAATAATGTTCCACTTTTATGTTTCTACGCTGACTTCTTCTAAACCAAGATACGGATTTTCAAGAAGTTTGAATTTTTGAAACTTTGCAATGCGAATTTCCACGTAAAATTGGATACCTAAGAACCTAGACGAAGTTGACAAAGTATTTCACCTTTTAAACTTATCGGAACACAGCAGCACATCGGGCTATACATATTGATTCTTACGTCACCCTTATCTCGCTCGTAATAGCGCCGGCTTTCGTAGTGCAAATCGGTAACCTAATGTGCTGCTGTATGTACAAAAAATCTCAGTTTAAGTAATACATATTATTATAATTCTTCACATTTCACCATAATTTGGCATGCAAACATTGACAAATAACCCGTTGTAAAATTGTTAAATATCACATTATGTTTTATTTAAAAGGTTTATTTTTTTCAGTAAAAGCATTTTTTTCATCTTTCTATCAAATTTAAGGTTTTTAAAAATGATTAATAAACGAGAAGTGTCTTTTCAAAAGGGGATGTCTAAATATCTTTATTAAATAGCAAAACATTTAATGAAGATATGTATTTGCAGACTATATTTTATGGGTAAAATATCCCCTGTTGTTAAGATATTTTTCCGTTCATTTTAAAGTTACCAACAATGTTAGATAATGAAACGATAGCAGAAGTCAGGGCATATCCCTAGTCTATATCCATAACACAAAAAAAAACACCCCCGACTTTCGAGTCTGAACAGATTTTCATGAAACATCTAAGAACACTCGGGATAAAATAATCTTTGACAAAAAAAAAACTAAACGAAAATCGGTTCTTTCTTTTGGGAACTACGATACCACAGACAGATATACACAGATACACAGACAGACACGTTAAACTTAACACCTCTCTTTTTTGTCGGGGGTTAAAAATGAATCACTATATCTGTTACTAAACGCAAAATTCGAGAACTGCTGGACAGATTTGGACGATTTATTTTTTGTTGTGTTCCTTATTGTCACGACCAGGTTTTATTAAAAAAAAAATGAAAATCCACTTGGAAAATTTCCACGGGAACGAAGCCGCGGGCGGACAGCTAGTATATTATAATTTATCAAACTTATAATGGCGCGCTTTAATGTCGGAGGCCAAGATCCACAATTGGGTCGTTGAGCCAGCGAAGTAAGTAAGTAAGTAAGTTATAATGGTTATTGATAATCGATCGTAAAAATGGTTATTTGTAGCAGCCCATCTAAAAGATCTTGTGACTAATAAAAAAATACCAAAATTAGATAACGACAAAACTCTTCAAAAAACCTTTATTACGACCTCAGTCCGGGTGCAGATGGCGACATGAAAAGGCTTTGGAGCTAAGAATAAATTACACCATCCGTCTTAAGGAGGCTTCGATTAATGAACTCTTTTAATTTCCGCCGCCACCATCTTTTTACCTCCTGCACTTCCGCTCCCGGCCTGACATCTCCATTTTGTGGCACATTTTAATGTTCTTAATTAAAATGATTTAATATGAAACCGCTGATTTTAATTTTCTTTATTTAATTGAGTTGTGGCTAGTTTGTGGTAAGCAATATTGCTCTAAAGAATTGTTTATTATTCTGTAAAATAAATTTAATCTTAGCGTCATTCTTGCTCGCAGCCCAGTGGCAATCGCTGATCCCAATCGATCAGTAAGGTTAATCAACGTACACAGAGGCAGGGAATCTGATGGGTGACCAAAGTGGCAATTTGTCACGAGCGTTTCGTGCTTCGGAGGGCACGGTAATTTGTCGGTCCCGGCTGTAGTCAGTCGTTGAAACCAAGTCAGAGGCAATCGTGCGGTTTGAAAACTATGACACCAGGGTTAGCCATATCTAAGTTCACCAGATTCTACATCTACACGATAAAAGGAAGAGGAGCGTCATTCTTTCGTGTTTTTTAATAATTTGTTCTGTTTCTTTTTAAAACGATAACCCACTGTACTACATGCAAAGTATGCTCTTATTTTTCATAGAAAGAGGTTATAACGGACACAAAAAGACATAAACCTTCCCATTGTAGCTTAGTGAAGTAAGAGACACTTCTAGAAATTGGTAGAAACGTGTCCAAGTTTACTTAATGAAGAACAAAGGTTCTTTGAGCGCATATAATTCAAAGCAACATGCTGAAGCGAATTCCTGGCGAACACTACTTCAGTAGCAGTTGTAGAGAATAAATATTTGTGTGTAGCGTCAAGAGCAAGTCAAGTCTCGTAAAGACGACCTTGTTCTTTTATGTTAAGAGTGGAACTTTCAAGTTTGATGTGCTTTTTCACGCACTTTACTATCCTCGCTGTTTGGTACTAGCTTATGTACTTCTATTTGTTTTATACAAAATAGCTGGAGCCTGGGTTCCTAGGCGAAATTTTTTGTTTTGTTTTTTGGTACTAACAATGAAAGACAGGATTTTTTTTTTTTTTTTTTATAATAAAGATATTAGCATCCACAGACTTGATGTCCATGCCCTTGTCTAGATTAAGTGTTTTATTGTTAATACTTGCTTTTTCTTTTAAAAATATTAGGATTTTTAGTTTCACTTGTTTATTTTATATTTTTATGCAACCGATTTTGATTGCATCATCTTCATGTGTGTCTTAGTTAACACTAAATATAAAGGAAATGTTCTTAAAAAACTTAAAACATTTAAACAGATCGTCAAATTCTTTAGAACCGAGAAGAGTATATGGAGAAAATTGGATTTAAAATGTGATTTGAACAAAAACCTTTCTAGAATTGCGAAAAACAGTATGAATTTGCAATTTATCGGAAGTAGAAGTACCAAATTTTTGACCCAAATTCTCCTAACAAATTGCCAGTGGGGCCGAAAATACACCCAACTCAAGCAAATAAACACATTTCATTTTATTAAGTGGCTTATGACTACATAAAGCCAGAAAGACAGAAGGACAGAAAGCTTTTACGCTCTAATAAAAATGTCAATACACCAAACCTGTATAATCAACTTAGTTTTTTGTTTCAAAAATGCCTAGATCAATATTTGTGTTGTGATTTATTGTTACCTAAACGCCAAATCATTTTAAAGTTGCTTAATAATCCATTACCAACAAAACAATAGCGCCTAAAGCAGTAAGAATATAAATCCAGTTATTTCATGACTGTAGACGTAACAAAAGTACTAAATTAGTCATAAAATGCGACTTGGCGGGGGTTTATTCTATTACGTCTGAACACGGAATGGCTACGTCATGCGACTACGTTTATCATGCCTTATGATTATGAATAAGCGCGTTTTCTATGAATATTAGTACTCGGTTTGTTTGCTAGAACGATTTTCTTTGACAAACAAAGACTGAAGCCCGTATTACAACAGGAGACTCAAGCCTTGATCTATAGTTAATTATTGGTTGTCTCTTTCTCTCATTATCAAAATGACAAAGACGACTGCTAGATTAGAGTCTGAGTCGCGTTCTGTAATACGGGCCTCAGACCACTTCACATACTTTGAGCAATAAAGAAAATCGAAAGTTATAGAACTTATGGGATTAAGTTGTATATTCTTTATTGTACACACATAGTTGGATACTTAATTAAAAAACAATGTTACAAAGGCGAGCTTATCTCTATAAGAGATCTCTTCCAGCCAACCCATCCGGTGTCAGAAAAGCTACAAATTACGGGCACAAGACTGTGTGCATTAATTATAGTAGTTTTAAAAATAAATATTAACAGTTACTTACTACTAAATTACAAAAATACAACATAAGAAATATGTAAATTTATACATAATATACATAATACATATACATATGTATTATGTATATTATGTATAATATAGTTTAATATGGTTTATTAAATAGCATGTAACTGACCACATGACTTTTTTAATGAGGATTAACAGCCTCATTAAAAAAGTCATGTGGTCAGTTAAAGTTAATTCGATACATTTTAGAACTACAGATCTTATAAAAATGTGACTTTGGTTAGGTCTCAAAACTTACTCTTTAGTCCTAGCAAAACCATGAGCTTTCATGTTTAAGCAACGTAAAAATCCTATGCATTGCTAATTTTGGCTACTTGGCCTACTCAGGCCAGTCGACTGTTGGAAAAAGGCCCACCATAGACGTTTTCGTATAATATAAATATATAAATGCGAAAATAACTCTCGTGACTCGAAAAAGTATATTTAAAAGTTTCGGGATAAAATCTAATTTATGTCCATCCTCGTATGTTAAGCTATATCCGTCAAATTCTGATAATATTTTGTATGGATATATGTTCTCCTAAGTATTTTAAACTGAAATTTTTAAAAAGTTCCTTCAGTATTGCGAATATAACTGCAAATCCTTGAAGCTGCAAGAAGAATGGTATTCCTTGAACATTTTAGCACGTAAAACTCATCATGAAACTGAATATTTTTTTCCAAGGAACATTTTGCGTAACTGTACAGAAAATGGAGTTTCCATATTATGGCTATCACTTGATTGCAGGTTACATTACAAGTTGTATGGAGAGGCGAAACAATTTTTCTTATTTCGACGTATATTTCTTGAAAAAAGTTTTTCAGGTTCGTAGGCTGACACAGCCGTAATTTTCGCTATTTCATTTATCCAAATGCTGTCCCAAATTTTTGAAATGACTTATTTGAATAAGTAAATATGTGTAGTATATTTGTACAGTATGTTCCCGCAACGAGTTATTCACCAGAGTTTCTTAGTTCGTTGAGAATAAGGTTCAAATTAGAATAAACTCGAGCACCGAATAAGTACAAGTAGGTATTTGAAGTTACAAGCTGATAATATTTTACTTCCCAATAAGTAATCCAACGTTCACACTCAGTATTAAATCCGGATTGGAGGATCAGCTGGTACCCCCTCCCTTTACCCCCTAAAGGGGCGAGGGGGGCTTCATACGCGTCGAACAATTTCATAAAGTGAAATCACGTTACTCTAATCAAATCAAATCACATTGATTTATTTCCAAATAAATTACAATTTTGTACGTTTCTGAGGAATTTGGTGCCTATTGTTTAAGTGGTGTTTGGAATTATGAATGTTGAAATGATTTAGACCAATTTATTTATTTAATTAATCGATTATTACATTAACATTTTATATATTCTATCTTAAAATTATTTAGTTTAAGAAGTATATAGATAATAGTCAAACCAGTAAGTTATAACATTATAAAGTCTCTAAAATATTCCGAAAAAAAATCCGAATTCTGTATTTTGAAATAAATAGTAACATCTTACATGTTGTATTCATTGTTTTATTTTTACCAAACCAAATGAAACAGCTCAAATTATTTATAATTATTTTATGGTTTACAGAATTAAATGCGTCAAAAGTGATAGAGTTTAATTACAGAAAATAAATAAATGTAATTAATCCATTGATACTGATGCGTATCATGCCAATATAATAACACTAAAGAAGGATTAGTACGTTATCTACTATAATAAGCTTAATAGGTTATTATAATAACTCCTAGTAACTAAAACAAAACCAAAAGACACAATTGGGACCATTGTGCGGTTTAAAAACTGACACCAGGGTTGGCCAAGTTCGCCACACACTCGACTATACCTACATGATAAGAAGATGAAGAAGTAAAGACATCCTTTGGAATTCAAATAATTTAGTCGATTAGATTTAAAATTAACATAGTGAGACAGTCGGAGGAGGGTATCCCTGAGCGGTATCACACGCATGGCCACACTTTTCCGATTCGACACTTTAATTCAATTACACTGCGACTAATCCCATCCAGACCGGCAGTTAATAATCCCTGGGTAGAATAGTAGTATGGTTTGTGGGAAAGTTTCGCATTTGTTCATATAAGTGACATGGAGTAAAGTCTGGATTCTCAATAATACTGGATTCTCAGTAAATGAACATTGGATCATGGCAAAAACATCAAATAAATAAATCGACTACAAATCCTTACTAATATTATAAATGCGAAAGTAACTTTCTCTGTCTGTTTGTTACGCTTTCACGCCTAAACTACTGAACCGAATTTGATGAAATTCGGTGCAGAGATAAATCTAACCTTAGGAAAGGACATGGGCTACATTTTATCCCACAGCTGGGCACGATATGACCTGTAGTCTAGGCAACATAATTATAATTTGATTAAATATGTAAAGGTGGTTTTTAGCTACAAACGCAAGCGCAGATTTAAACTGAAACCGTCACTTTTGAATTGAAGCGTATAATGCAGGAATTTTGGATTGGAAATAAAATTCTGAACAAGAATAGTATAACTGTGAAGGTTGGGAATAAAGCATGCAGCCTCAATGCAAAGTGGAGTCTTGTTCTTTCTAGCGACAAGTTTCTAGTCCATACTACCACGCTAGACTCAAAATCTTCTTCTTATCGTGTAGGTATAGTCAAGTATGTGGCGAACTTGGCTAACCTAAGTGTCAGAGTTTTTAAACCGCACAATGGCCTCTGACTTGGTTTTAACGATCGTAGTCAATCGACAATAGCCGGGACCGACCCTATCAGGTTCTCTGCATCTGTGAACGTTGCTTAACTTCACTAATCGATTGAGATCAGCGAGAGCCACTGGGCTACGAGCACTTCTCAAAGTAAAAGATAAACTTAGAATGTGCGATCTGCCAACTCTTCCCAGGCATACTGTTGAAGTCGTTACTGGGACGCGAAGATTAGGCTGTTTGTGAACAAAAGGCTGTCAATCTATCATCATTATACTCATGTTTCATCTAACAACCCGCAGAATTAGAGCTGAGTGCGAGCAATGCGTAGCCTTAAGGCGGAGATACTTCAATTCAATTCAATTCAATCAATTATTGCTATTCATATGTACAGAGTATAAAAGGTCTTATCTACAATATGTTCTTCTATATACATATGAACCCTGTCGGGCATTGCAAAAGTGGAACGGCAGGCAGACTGGCATTTTTGTTAAATTATTTGTAAAATTTATTAATTTATCGAAATAATGTATTTGAATAATTTGATTAATAATGAATAATGTATTTGCATAATATTACTTGAATAATGTATTTGCATAATTTGCATAATATTTGCATAATATACTTGAGTTGTTTTAAAATGATGGAGGTATTTTAGTAGCTCTAATCTAAGTTAACTTTTTGGAGGCATAGCAAAATGTTTGCTTCTTTATTTTAGACTAGCATCCCGTTCGGAACTTCGTTCCCGTGGGCATTCGGGAAAATTATGTAGCTTATGTTACTTAGGAATAATGTAGCATCCTTGGTGAAAGAATTTTTGAAATCGGTCCTGTAGTTTCGGAGCCTATTCGTTACTTACAAAAATACAAATCTTTCATCTCTAAAATATTAGTATAGATAGACTAGCATTCCGCCCGGGACTTCGTTCCCGTGGGAATTTGGGAAAATGATGTAGCCTATGTCCAGCGGGGATAATGTAGCTTTCTAATGGTGAAAGATTTTATCAAATCGGTCCCAGTAGTTTCGGAGCCCTATTCAATGCAAACAAACAATCAAATCTTTCCTCTTATATTATTAGTATAGAAAAGTTTTGGAAATGTGAAATGCTCTTTCATTTCTAGGACTTTTTAAAAGTCTCTTATGAGGCTGTAATGAGCCTCATCAGACGCTCAAAACTTCGTCAAAATTATGTTTCAAAAAAGAGATGTTCTGACTATCTCGACAGGGATTAAAAGCGTGAGTGTATAGGTTTTTTTGTTCAGATTAGTGGCACCTGTTTAATTAATCTAAATCGGCTTAACAACAAATCTAAACCACACGCCAACTTACTTACGTCAGCCTTCTTACTTCTACGTATTCCTTTGATAGAGAAATAGTTGGAACTATTAGATACATACATATAATGATCTAATACGAATCGAAGCCTTACAAATAATAGATACACGACTCTGATCCGAGAAGCCATATTCAAACGCGCTGATTTCAATCCAATAGAAATACCCGTCTTGATTAATTGAGTTGTCTGTTTGTATCTAACTCTATATCTGTTGTTTAGTATATGATAATGATGTCAGTGATTTATTTACAAATTACGGCTGAACTGAATCCATATTAATACTAATAGCTTTTTACTAAGAACATGTTAGTTTGATAGATAACATTGTACTCAATTTTTTTATAAATAAAACCACGCTGTCCGGGACTTTGTTCCCGTGGAAATTTGGAAAACTTGTGTAGCCTGTGTCACTCAGAAATAATGTAGCATTCTAATGGCGAATTTTTTTTTCAAATCAGTCCAATATTTTCGCAGCCTATTCAATGCAAATAAAGAAACAGAGCTTTCCTCTTTATTATATTATTATAGATACCTACACCTTTAGGACGTTACAAGCCCTGGACTGGTTGTTAAAGAAAATTGTTTTAATGTTTTATATGATTCCAATGAAAATGTGATAAATTGTCAGTGAAATCTGTTTTTGACTTATGCACTCAAAGTGTATAATGTATAATGTATCATATTATATGCTGTAAGTTTTCCTTAACAAAAATAAAAAAAGTTAATGTGGTGATTTCAAATTGTTAGACGAAAAATAAAGACAAAGTCAGAACAAACTCAGTTGCACAAACATTAGTTATCCATCTGTTAACCCAATTCAGGGTTAACAGATGGATAATTAATGTTTGTGCTCTTGACTGTATTTTTGGGTTATTTAATTATTTTTTAAATCAATAAACGTTACACACTCAAAGGCCCATACTAAGAGTTACCCTTTTGCCGTGGATCCCTTGGAACACACATAGACACAACACCTATGACCCGAAAACAAACATCTGCTTTTTATACAAATCTTTGCTCCGATTAGGGATCGAACCCAAGATCCGTCGATCAAGAGGCAGTGACACTACCACTCGACCAAACCGGCCGTCAAATTATGAAACATTATTTTTTTTCATATCAATATGTACTAAAGTCGTTAAAAATTAATTAATTTATGATTAGAATCTCGTGTAAGAACCTACGCCGCTTTCAGGAAAAAATATATATTTTTTTGGTATTTTATTTTGTGCGGTCGGAGCTGAAAAAATTCAAAAAATAATTCTAGGTTAATCGTAGGAGGATAATAACACCTTATAGTCTAGTTAATTACTCTGAAGTAATAAAATGCGGTCTTTCTACGAAAAAATAACGAAAATTTCTTGTTAATTAAAGTAAAACCCTTTAATGACGTGGTCGTGTCATTAAAAACATTCGTCTTCATTAAGTAATGAGCTAGTCTTAATTAATGAATAAATCTTTATTTAAATAAGTAAGAAACTATTTTTTCTTTGAAATGGCTTGTAAAAGTGCCTTGAATATGAGTTGATTTATTTGCATTTGAATAAATAAAGTAGGTATCGTTTACTAAACTTGGGCCAGTACGAACGTGCGAACTGAGTCATCAATCATTACGTCATAGGTATGCCGGGCCAATTGTTATCGATAAAGTGACACAGGTAGCAACTACAAAAAAAACTAGTTGCTACTTGTGTCACTTTATCGATAACGATTGGCCCGGCATCCCTCTGACGTAATGATTGAGGACTCAGTTTGCACGTTCGTAATGGCCCAAGTATAGCAATAAACTAGTGAAAATGAAATACTTATGTTGGAAGTCACCACATTTATTGTAAAATGAAAAATACATATAGATAGAGAAATGTTTCTTGTTCAAACTACGTATATCATCAAAATTGTCCATAAATCTAGAACAAAGAGCAATTCAGGCTTTATTTCTGACCGCTTGTAATGTCACCTTGTGGACTCCAGGGCTTATCGCACGTTTTTCAGCTAGGGCCGCATGCTTCTGATTTAAGTTTAAAAAAAAATATGGGTTTGCTTTTAACCACAATCTAGACCAAGGGCAAAGATGTGTAACTTCACTCAGAAGATGCTTCTTCACTCAGACTTTAAAGAGATTTGGGTTTTATGAGCCCGGAAATACAGACGCAGGAAGATAATTCCATTCCTTAACCCTCGGCATACCAGGTGAAAATTTGTAACATGCCATACAAGGTGGGGTATGACATACCCTAACAAAATGGTCGCTGTAATCAGATAGGAATAGGGGTACTGAATTATTATTGCATATTTTTGAAATCGAACATAACCTGAGTAGCACTATATAAAAACAAAATGAAATAGATTAAATGGTTTGTTGAAAAAGGGTAGCAAAAATTTCATCTTCTGACTACTAATTTAGACTTGAAATTACCCTAAGAATTGATAATTACCAATGTTTGTAATTAAACTGACTAAATTTTAAAAAATTGAATAACGATGATACATCTTTAAATTTTTACTTCAATCTCAAGGTAGGAGTTCTTTAGTTCGCCATAATTGCATTTTGTATATGCTCAAATAACAACAACTCTAAACAAAAACGCATCTAGAGCCCTAAAAAACGCACGCACCACTAAACTAATGGTACTTGCCAGTGTAAGAACGTCGCAACTCCAGCTACTGAGAGCTTCAGATTCCGCGCATGAAAATTTTTGAAAATATATCGATTTTTCACCGCCTGGGGTTTATTACACCCCACCTGGTATGCGGAGGGTTAACGGTGTTCAATATAAAAGGTGAAGAGAAGCACCCAGTAAGGATCCGAGCAATCACGACAAGGAAAAGGTGGTACCCCGCAGTGCGTCAGGACGTCCGGTTGAAAAAAGGGGCAGGCAGAATGAGCTCGTGCAACTCACATACAAAACTTTACGCTAGCTATTTTTATGAGCTAAGCTTTGGAGCTTACTTTTTACTAGCTTTTTCTCACCAATGAGTCTCCTGGCTCTGCGATCCACCGATTCCAGAGTTGCTGGTTGATATTTAGCCAAACCGGACCAGAGGTGGCTGCAATACTCCACGCACGATGAACAATTGTTTTACTCCCGTACCAATTTTTTCGATTGTGTGCTTATCTTAAACTTAAATATCATAAAAAAAATCACATCAACTTAAGTCATTTTTAGGGTTCCGTAGTAATCTACGAACCCTTATAGTTTCGCCATGTCCGTCTGTCCGTCTGTCCGCGGGTTTCCTAAGAAACCCTTGGTACTACAGAGCTGAAATTTGGCATGGTCATAAATATAAACTACGCCGCCAGAACTGTAGAGTAAAATCTTAGAAAAAAAATTTTTTTCGTTTGTCTCCCATAGACGTGAAAGGGCGATGAATTTTTTTTTTCTCGCCTATATCATCAAATGGGGTGTCATAGGCATAGGACAGCTTTTTAAAAGACAAAAGGGGTTTACTACGAACGTTTTTCGATTCAGCACTCCGTTTGCGAAAAATTAATTTTTAAAGTGAAAATTTTTGTCAAACACAAGTGTCCCCCCATCTACCAGCTAAGGTTGTTTCTAAAAATGTGAAAAAAATCACAGTGGTAGTATATACAACGAAATTAAAAGGAAAACTATCACACATAAGATGGCTCTTCAAGTTTGCGAGTAATAGTCGACCAAGTGCCAAACTTAGTTGGGATTCTGCTCGTAGAGTTAAGAAGCCAGCTGCATATTTGAACCATGTTGCTACGGAACCCTACAATGCGCGTGGCCCGACACGCTCTTGGCCGGTTTTTTAATACATCACAACATCACAGTTACCTGTGATTCTATTCTTATAACACTGCAATGTTTATGAAATATTAATAACCCAATTACTTCGAACTTCGGAACTATCGGGGCCAAAATATTTGTTTCAAAGAATCCGTTTGATGCGACTCGGGAATTGGCAATGCATGAAACAGCCTGCGGCTAACGTTATGTTGTCTCTAAAATATAAATCTGCACTATATTTATGATGCTATATTTATGGGTGTACTAGACACCCAATCAAATAAAATACATCACACAGCAAATTAAACCTCTTTTGAAAATGCTAATATTGAATTTTATCCAATTCAGCAGGTTAACGTAACATTTGTTAAACTCGCGTCTTTTATAATACCAAAATGTATTTTTACGAAATAAAGTTTATTATTATTGTAATAAGAATAGTTTTTATGAATAATTCATGATTAATTTCTTATTCGAAATATCTTTCAGGCCTTTTCATTTGTTTGCTTTGAGCGTCGTTATATTTTTCCTGGAATAATATTCCAAGGGGAAATCTTTTAGTTACGTGATGTACTTTTTCGATAATACGATCTATACGCGTGTACGTCTATAAAACATATTAGCAAAAAAGTATATCATTCGATAGGATTCGTAAAAAGTATGTCAATCATTTAAGTACGCTGAAAAGAAAATAAAATGAAATAATTTTACAAGAAAAATGTAAAACATCTTAATGTCATTTGTTTTATTGAATTTCCGCTCAAAGAATTTCCATATCTATATAAAATTTCATTTTCTATATTTTTTCAGCCGTCTACATAAATTTTCAAAATTTACTTGAGTGTAGTATTTAATTAAGCATTTCACTTCTTGTTTCAAATATGGCGGCCGGCAGCGGCGGTGTCTGTCCGTGATAAGATGTTATCAGCGCACGCCGGGGGTCCGTGTCCTGTGCAGGTGTTTATCAAAATATGTTTCGTAGGTTTTTTTATTTCAAATCGGTGTAGTAGTTTTTAAGTCCTCCGATAAAGTCAACAGTACTTGAAAGCACTGAGGATTTAACTCAGTACCTGTCACTCATAAGTTTCTGCCTGCTAAAAGACACGAAGATTTTTTGTATGACATTTTCAAAAGAGTGAAAGAAAAGGCACAAAGTATCATTATTAATAATTTTAGGGAAAGGAAACTGTTCTGTACGAATGAGACTTGAACCCACGACTCCAGGATTAGGTCTCCTGGTTCTTTAACTAACTGAGCTATTGTGCCTCCAAGTCAAGCTGCAAAATTGCTCATTACCATTACATAAGAGCACCAGGACAGATCCTGCGGTCGTGGGGTCAAGTCACATTCACGCCAAAAATTATAGGAATAGCAATATACCAAAGTTCGATCAGAGTCAAAAATTACGATATTAACCTTGTAATTCAGAATATAACACGGTTTTACTCATGTTACTGAAAATCGTCTCGGCTGGATTGTAACCTCTCTTGACCTCCGACCAAGTATTCACTATTTTCTCGGTGATATCGTTAGTAGTTCAACTGAATAATCTCAGAAAGCCAAACCCTTATATTCTGCTTCCAAGAATTCAAGTTATTTGTCGATACTTAGAATGTGTTGACAGTAATAATTTAGCAAGTGTTATTAATGAATGTCGTAACCAAAACTTAGTTTATTATATGACTTGGCACCATGATTTAATTTTGTATATCTGAGTCCCAGCAGGAACGCTATTCCACTAATTAATGGCATCGCGATGGCGGAGAAATGACAATGGTCTCCATTTTATTCGTTCAAGTGGTGAAATTAAGAACTATACAAATTCCATACGTTTGATGACGACTGCTTTGACTTACGGCGCTACAGCCAACTGAATCTCAAGTTGCTAAGAGTTTAAGACTGTAAGACAGATATACACAAAATTACAAACAGAAATATAACACAAAAGGTTAGCTTACCTCTAAAAAGAAATTTCTTCCAGCAAACCCTTATTAAAAACCCTTCCTTAAGGTTGAGCTCCTAGGCGGCTATCCCTCTAATCAATGGCTTCCCAATGGCAGCGGAATGACAACAGTGTTCATTTTATCAGTTCAGCAGCTCGAATGCAATGGTGATAGCGCGCGTAATGCGCCGCGGTACTATGTCAAAATGTCAACATTGACGAGGGCGAGCAAACCTCGCGCAAAGTAAAGTTTCACCGTCATCCGAGTGGTGCGCCGCGCGAGTTTGTCTCCATCGTACTCGAGCTGCTGATGATTGGATTGTTTTATTGGGGGCGCTATTGCTAACAGAACGTTAAGTATTTGCAACTTAGGTCCAATTTCACCATACTCTGTTAGTTAGTTAATCTATGATTAAGACGTTAATCAGACAAAACGTAAAACAAAAAGTATGAAAATGACATTGTCAAATCTCGGGTTAGCTGCTAATCGTCTGTTAAATAAACTAACAGAGTATGGTGAAATTGGGTCTTAACGTTCGGTTGGCGGTGGCGCTGCTGGTGGTGGTGGCTGTCAGCAAGTGTATGAAAATTAAATAGATTTAGTTTCGTCAACTAAAAAGATAAAATGGCCTTCATTGTCATTAAATTATTTAGAGGAATAAATAATTGGCCTGCCCTTAACTACGATTCTTCTTCTTCTTCTTATCGAGCAGGTAAGTATAATCAAGGAAGTGGCGAACTTGGCTAACCCTGTTGTCAGAGTTTTCAAACCGCACAATCGCCTCTTACTTGGTTTTAACGACTGAAGTCAATCGACAGCAGCCGGGACCGACAGCTTAACGTGTCCTCCGAAGCACGAAGCTCGTGATAAATTGCCACTTTAGTCACCCATCAGGTTCCCTGCCTCTGTGTACGTTACTTTACCTCACTGATAGGTTGAGATCAGTAAACGCCACTAGGCTTCGAACGCTTCTTAGCTACGACGTTGCCTAAGAATGCACAGAAAATACTGAATATCTAAGACATTCTTAATCTCTTCAGCTCTAAGTTATTCCTACGCCATTAAAATGATGTGTAGTTTATGTAAACCCTATTTGTTTGTCTCCGGATTCGAGGAACTGGAAGTTCGTCGGCATGGGGAGGTATTTCAGTGGGAACGTGATAAATTAAAGTACACCAAGTACTCCTACATGATATATTGCGATGTTGAACGAATAATGGCTGCCTGTTCGACTATGTTACTGCCTGGAGACGACTTAACTTGACGTGAATTGGGATGCAAAATAAGATTATAGTCGGTTTTTTTCTAGAGTTGATGGAAAATGGCAACAAATTCAGATTATTATTATGTCTTCTTCTTCTTATTGTGTTGGTATAGGTATGTGGCGAACTTGGCTAACCCTGGTGTCAGAGTTTTCAAACCGCAAAATGACCTCTGACTTGGTTTTAACGACTGTAGTCGATCGACAACAGCCGGGACCGACAGCTTAACGTGCCCTCCGAAGCACGGAAACGCTCGTGATAAATTTTATGTTAACACTTATACTAAAAAACAACTAGTTCGCGACCAACCTTCTATCGAAGTCCGACGCCAAACAGCTTGCTGTGTTCCGTTGGTGCGTAGGAGTACCAGTGCCTTAATAGGCATTTTCTGGGTTAACTCGCTCCATCGTCGACATCATCTAAGACCTTGATCCAGATTGAGGTCAAGAGTTAACCCATCTCATAATAAAAAAATAAATAAAAACAATATAATATACTATTACTTCACTCCAACACAAATAAGGTACATTTAAAATTTAATGCAAATAGTACTAGCCAAAAACTAAATCAAATCCTTTTGCAGTGGGATGACGCTTTTTAGCAACATTATCTATATCTATACGTATTATAAAGAGGAAAGATTTGATTGTTTGTTTGCATTGAATAGGCTCCGAAACTACTGGACCGATTTGAAAAATTATTTCACCATTAGAAGGCTACATTATCCCCGATGGACATAGGCTACATAATTTTCCCGAATTCCCACGGGAAGGAAGTCCCGGGCGGAATGCTAGTCCACAATAATT
The DNA here is from genome assembly GCA_949987775.1 of Aproaerema taeniolella. Lineage (NCBI taxonomy): Eukaryota > Metazoa > Arthropoda > Insecta > Lepidoptera > Gelechiidae > Aproaerema > Aproaerema taeniolella. The sequence goes on along the minus strand of OX465260.1, from coordinate 721,874 downwards.
GAAAACATCTCGAGACATTCTCACCCGAAAAAAGATATAGTGGTTCCAAAGTTAAGAAGCTCTTCGTTGTTTACTGTACTAGGGTTAATCCACCTTCGGAGGGCCCTTCCCGGGGCTTCAGTATTTATCTTTTCCCTTTTCTATTTGAAGATTAATGACATTAGGCGCTCTCGAGCCGAGAGAGCTTGTTCCCGAGTTCTTGCCCTCAATTCTGCTCTTACACCACTTATTGCACGTTATATCGAGGATGTTTGATGATTTATTTTAAGTTCTCTGTTGCTAACAGCTTTTTTGAATCGTTTTTTGTGGAAAATAGAAAGGTTTTTGATTGTTTCGTGCGTTGATGTTTGTACACGTGCGAATGAACCTAAAAATTTTTTGGAAAGTTTATTTTTAAACGTTTTCCGTTTTCATCTACGCTCCGCTTACCAATTTCAATCATGGTTTCATTTTAACACTACATTTCACTTTTTTATTGAGCATTTATGGACTTATAATCAGCCTTACACCCGCAATATATTTGGCGGTTTTGAAGTTCTGACACCAGCGTTAGTCAAGTCCGCCACATACCTGCATGATAAGGAAAGGACCTGCAATACACTATAACCTTTGAGTTCTCTCAACAACGTAACTTTTGCAGTGGTTAAGATTTTTTTGTAATTCATCAGGCCCACTACCACGTATTAAAACAAAACAATCTTACTTCAATGTTTCGTGCTTCGGAGGGCACATTAAGCCGGCTGTTGTTGATTGACTAAATTCGTCAAAACCGTGTCAGAAGCCATTGTGTGGTTTGAAAACTCTGCCACCAGGGTTAGCCAAGTTTGCCAAACACTTGACTATACCTACACGATGAGAAGAAGACTTCAGTGTTACTAGTAGAGCATTGTCCCTTTTTCTATTTTTTTTATAAGATGGGTCAACTCTTGACCTCAATCTTGACCATAAAAGTCAAAGATGAGGTCGACGATGGAGCGAGTTAACCCAGAAAATGCCTGTAAAGGCACTGGTACTCCCACGCACCGACGGAACACAGCAAGCTGTTTGGCGTTGGACTTCGGTAGGAGGGTGGTCGCGAACCAGACGGCCCTTTACAGAGCCTACCACAGCGCATGAGACCATAGGACGACACCTCAGATTCAGAAAAAAATGAAGTGTCGTTGCCTGGGATGGAATCCTAGGAGGCAGGTCTCATTTGTGTTTCCTTAGTCGCCTCTTACGACACCCACGGAAAGAGATGGGGTGGTGTTATTCTCACCGATCACCACAAGGTTGAAATATAGCTGTCTCTGTTTCTCTTAAAGTGAGGTTATCTTAATACTGTTTTAAGACAAGCTGTATTTGGTTACAAGGCTATGAATGCATGTAGTGTAGAGTGTAACTAGTATTTTCCCGGCTGTGGTAAGGGTGGTTGTGGTTGCGACCGGTGTCAAGGCCCGTCGTAAACCCATGGCCTTCTGTTTACGACTTCCCACCACGGACGCGAGGCGTCCTGCTCACCCTGTGTGGTTGTTACAATAAAACATACATATTGTTTATACAAACTGTAAATCTGCAAGCTTGTCATTCACTGAGGTTATTGTACTGCTTGTAAATAACTTAAATAAATTATATAATAAAATTGAAATAAATTTTAAAATAATTTTTTTAATTTATTTTCATCGACAATTAATGCACACAGCACTAATCCATCGATACATTATCGAAACTTATGCACATCCCTATTACATGGCGTGTACGGTTTGTCAACTGATCAATTAAACTTACACAAACTATTTGCTGTCAAATAAGAAATAGTAAAAAAAGATAAAAAACTTGACATTGCAACAAGTTTTAACCGTGTGGTGATCGGTTGAGAATAACACCACCCCATCTCTTTCCGTGGGTGTCGTAAGAGGCGACTAAGGAAACACAAATGAGAACTGCCTCCTAGTAACCCATCCCAGGCAACGACACTTCATTTTTTTCTGAATCTGAGGTGTCGTCCTATGGTCTCATGCGGTGTGGTAGGCTCTGTAAAGGGCCGTCTGGTTCGCGACCATCCTCCTACCGAAGTCCGACGCCAAACAGCTTGCTGTGTTCCATCGATAAGTGGGAGTACCAGTGCCTTTATAGGCATTTTCTGGGTTAACTCGCTTCATCGTCTACCTCATCTTTGACCTTATGGTCAAGATTGAGGTCAAGAATTAACCAAGAAGTCAAGAAGTTTTGGTAGAAATGGTTGTTTGTTTTTTGGGAAAATTTTCAGTTTATTGCCATTAATAGTAAGTTGAGTTGAACGCGGATTTTTACTGGTCGCGCTCACGCCACAAGGCGATACGTAAAATTACTGATAATAACACAATGGATCGGACGTGATGGCCCAGTTCCCTGGCCAGCGCGATCCCCGGGCTTAACTTATTTGTGGGGAAATGTGAAAAGATTGGTGTACACGGAGGAAATTGAATGTATTGATGTGATACGAAACAGAATTTTCAGTGATCCGTAAATGAATCGTAAGAAAAGTCATCATATTCACCAACTTAGACCAGCTTGATGAAGACTGGCTTACTTTGAGGCATTGCCTCCTTAACTGTGTTTGCGTTCCAAACAGTGACAGAAAACGTATTCGTTTTGGGTTGTTAAAAGAAGAATTTCCACCTCTGCTAGATTGTGTTTAGTGCGAAATGATGGGCACTCTAAGATGACTATGACCGTAACTGCTAACTAGAACTTAGAATACCTACTGTAAGTACTGTGTAAATAAAATAAAAATACTGTGTAAATAAACGTGTAAATGTTGTAAATATGGTCTGTGATCTCTGCCTCCCCAATAATGCGACAAAAACGTAAGCTTATACCAGAATATTGTTTATGTTTTGTGACTTTGTTTATGCAGAAATTCTGAACCTGAGTGAGGGTAAGTTGACCCTCATACATATGAATAACTTTGTCGTAATGTTTCTCCTTATTATGTAAGAAAGTATGAAAAGGATTATGACATCCACTCGGCTACAAAAATTAAATTAATATCTACGAGTAAAAAATCAGTTTTCCATTCAGTATTTTCATTCATAACCTTAAAAGTCAGAACTAGAACATGACAAATTATTTAAATAAAATTCCTAGAGTATCGGATATGCAGTCATATCATCAAATAATCAACTCGATTAGAAATGAACCAGCCGGCTCTTACACAAGCGCAAACGTGTCACTTGCATAGCGATTTCAGTCCATCGCGTATGAATACATGATTACTGGGAGAATAAAAGTCCGTTTTACGACTGAGCAATAAACGGTGTAATTGGGTGCGGCGATGAGTCGGGCCAGGAAGGGGTGAGGTGACGGAAGGGGGTGATATAAAGTTTAGTACTGGCATAGAATAGATTAGAGTAGAACAGAAGTTTCATTGGATAAGATATAGAAGGTTACAGTTGTAAAATACAACACTGGAAGTTTCGCTTATGATTTTGAACTGAGACGTGAATTTAGAACTTGAACTTGAAAATCTGGACATGCTTTGTGGTGTTTGTATATTGTATCACTGTCCTTGACTTAGGGATGACAATTATGGGGAAATTTGGGGATTAATGAAACAATTAACCACGACGGTTTCCGTGCTCCGGAGGACACAACGTTTTAAGCCGTCGCGTCGGTCCTGGCTGTTGTTATTAAATGGAAAAAGAGGCCAGTAGGCGGTTTTAAAAATCTGACACAAGGGTCATAATGCCTTCATCCTAACACGATAAGAAATAAGAAAGATTCAACCCGTCTTTGAAGTTTCTAGACCGATAACATTCTAGGAATACTGAGAAAATGCCTATAACAGTTCAAAGAAAAGGCTTAAACTGATTTTATATACTTACCCTCACTCAAATCAATTGGCAGTTGTAGCCGAAATACCTTGCTCTCTAACTCACAGAAACGCTCTAGTTCATTTGTCACACTACCTAACCCTCTTTTTGATTAAGATTTATGAGCATCGCTAGGTTTCAAGTACTCTCATGCATTTAAAATTTCCTAGCTCCTGCGAAGTGAAGATCAAACACTGATAGGGCCTTTTTTTAATTCGAAAACGGCACGGCAAAATTGTATTACCATTGCCTCCTATGTCATAGTAATACTAGAAACTGAGAACATAGGGTGCAATGGTAATTATTTAACGTGACGTTTCCAAGTAGCACTTTGTATGTTCTATGAAAATAAAATATTTTTGATTTGATTCAAATTTTGAAGTGCCGTGCCGTGCCGTTAGAATTATAAAATAAAATGTATTTATTTACCAATGTGATATGTGTAGAGATGGTAAAATATTATGCTTAAAGCTAGTTCTACCATATTCTACCAATCTAATTGCGTACCAATGTTCAAAAAATTTTCTACATTTTAAACTTCGATGATGTCAGGTTTTGATTTAGCTTACTGATGTGATGAGATGATACATACATACGCTCATGCCTAAAACCCAATCGGTATTATTAGATGATCATAAAAAATTTTTAAAGATTTTTTTTACGAGGCTGTTTCAATTGAGACGATTGGGTAATATTTCTGTTTGTACGGCAAAGCATTCTTCATCTTAATATCCCCTTATGCACTCGAATGCAACTGTAAATCGATATAAACCCACGACGCCCCGTATGTGGACATGGGTAGGGTAAACGTCCCGATTGGTGCCCCCAGCCGCTGCTGGGAGCAAGCGCATCTGTTTTTGAAACCGGTGATGTATGGCCCACGCCGCGACGCGACGTGTTACTCTCAGTGTTGCCGGTCTAAATTATTTAGGCAGTATGGTAGTAATTTTCCATAAGGCTACGTTGTTCGACGACGTAGTTCGAGTGATCGAACCATGCGAACTTTTTTTCCAGTTGTTTCGACTAATAGAACCATGCGAACTTGTTTCTAATTGATTCATGTATCCACGAATACTGTAAGAATTTTAGGACCACTTTTAACAAGAAAATGCATTTATCGGTTCGCTTTTACTTCAACACTTCCATTCAAACATTAACACTAACATTTGACATACATTCTTAGAGTTATTATAGATAAAATATGAGTAGCGATGAAAGGTTGTAATTTTTTCTTGATAACGCAAAACCCTCGCGTCCTACTATTGTGACTTCTAGAGCAAGTCTGAGAAGAAATGGTAGGTAACTCTGGCATGTCTATATTTTCCTTTAACTCTTATTTCAGTGAGAAAGTAAAGATAATACTCGTAAGTACGTACGGACTTTCAATGGATTGGCAAAATGTTTTGTACAAATTCTTAACAAAAATAGTCGCAGTTAATTTTTCCTCAGAAGCTGGTATCCCAGGCCATGGATATTCCTCTGCGGAGTAGCGAGCATGAATCACTGGAGCGACAACATTACAGCTTGCTTTGAACTTTGCGATTCACATGACAGATTGCCGCGTATTTAAGGCACGAGTGCTCTGATATGTAACAAGTGAACAACGGTTCCACTGAATTACAATCTTATTTTAATTAAATTATCATCGAGCAGTGAGTTACACACATCCATATTATGCTCACGCCTATAATCCCTATCGGGGTAGGCTTTAAAACCACTTGATCAGGTATGCTGAATTCTGTGTCCTATTTGCTTCTACATTATATATTTAATTTAAAATATATATATATAAAAACATTGTTTAATTTATTTATTTATTTATTAATAGGCAAACCAACAGCATAACATATGAATATTACAATTTAAAATTAGATTAGGTTACATTTTCTATATGCATGCCGATTACAGGTATGCTCATCATTGGCCACATAACAGTCAAACATAATTTAAAAATTAAGCTTTAAAAAATAACATTTAAGAAAAAATAACAATAGTAAAATCGACATTTCCATCTTTTTTATATAAAATTGTTGGGAAAGCTAATAACTAGTTACGTAAATATTTACAAAGGATAACATAAAAATGTTAGCGACAGAATGGATTAACCGATGAGTTTCAGCAATTTACTTCGGAATACTGTAAGAGAGTCACTAAAGATATCAATGTCGGGAAACTTTGCATTAAGTTCGTTATAAACCGCACAAATTCTTTTAATTGGTTCGTGTAAGCCTAAATTAGACCTACTCCTTTCCAAGTTAAATATTTTTGTGATTGGCTGTCGAGGATAGTTAAATCGGACCCCAATATTGATTTTATTCAGCAGTTCGGGGCACTTAATCTTATTGTTAAGAATTTTGTAAAGAAACAACAAGTCTGAAATCATTCTTCTATTCCAAAATGTTATAATTTGTTAAGAAGCAAAAGTTTATCTATCTATCTATCTGTCTTGATGCCACGTTTGGCATAAATTCAGAGGGTTATTAGATGAAGTATCATGTAAGTGGTGAGAGGTTGTCAGACTTTTGCCCACAATACAACAAAACCCTCGCGTCTCACTTACTGACTTTTACAGTATGCCTGGGAAGAGCAGGCAGCTGGCACATTCTTTGTTTTTCTTTTACTCTAGTCGAGCATGAATGAAGTTAGTGCCATGTATAGAATCTGTCGTGTTTAAGAATTATTATAACTATAAAACCTGATTTTATTAATTTTAAAGGTTCGTAAGTACTTTAATAAGGAAATTAACCGTTAAGTACTTCTGAAATCTTCACTCAGCCATACAAAATCAAAAAGCCGAGTCCACAAAATCAAAACAAGGTCAGAGTTCTTGTCGCGTCTTGAAGTTTGAGCAATTTATTGTCTTTTATTTTTTCTTTCAGGTCGAGTGGCAGACCTCCTTGAATTCGATCGTCCTTCAACCGGGAAAAGTATTGCCAGTTTTAATTTAACAAATTGTATTCTTTTTAACAATTTGATTTTAACTTCCATGCTGGAATGGGAGTGAAAGAATAATTTAGAATGTGCCAGCTACCTGCTCTTCCCAGGTATACAGTAAAAGTCTGTAAGAGGGATGCGAGGGTTTTGCTGTATAATGGGCGGAAGGCGTAGTCATACCTCTCACCATCATGCAACTTCTTCCATCTGATACAGACAATTTGTGTCAAACGTGGCATCTAGTGGTTCTTGAACCACTGATGCTCTGCCTACCCTGTTAGGGATTACGGGCGTGAGCGTATGTATGTAATTTGATTTTAAATTAGTTTGCGAACTTAAGCCAGTGATAATCCCTATGAAACTGAAAAACTTTTCCTAAGGAACTTATAAAAAATTCTCAAATAAACTTGTTGACCGCTCATACAAAGGCAAATCCGATGATCGTACAAGTTGTATGGAGAGGCAAAAGTTTTTTTCATATTTTGACCCATGTTCTTTGAGGAAAGTTGTTCAGTTTCATGGACTGATTTATATCCTTAATTTTCGCTAACTAATTTAAAATTACCCAATATAAAAACGAAAGAAAAAGAAGAATCTAGACGGCTGGTGAATTATTAGGTCATACCTAATATAACCTAATTTACCTAAATACCTAAATTGCTATCTAGCAATAAGGCCGCCTTGTTGTACACTATGTTTTATGTTTTCTTAATTGTATTGTATGTCTTTGTGTGTAAATAAAGTATATTGTATTGTATATTAGTCATACCTAATATAATGACCTAATACAAGGTGTTTCAAAAAAACTCAAAAATAATAATAATTCGAAATTAATTAAAATTTAGCTTATTGCACAGCTCTATTACAAATATGACAAGTATGTCATATTAATTATTTGAAACTTTCATTTTGTAGAGATGTCAAACCGTGCAACTGATTACTAGAGTTGCGACTATTTCACTTTTAAAATTAAATTTTGGATTTTTTTTTTGGGTTTTTTTGAAACACCTTGTATAAAAAAAGAAAAAAAATACATCTTTTTTTTCTTTTATTAGTTGGTTGATAATGAATTAGATTACAACGATAAAAGAGTGATTTAAGTTTTTTTTTTTTAATAATAACTTAGTAAAAAAAGCTAAAAGAGATCGAACTCGGTAGCCCTTGCTCGGTACACTGACTCTGACAGAATGTAATTGTATTTCAATCTGTATTCATATTTAATGCTATTTATTTATTTATTTTTATTGTACACAATAGTCACATATAATTTTCCACGTTAAAAACGTATGAGTCACCGACTTCAATCCCAACAACAGCTCGCACAAAGTACCTAGTACCTAGTATCAAGTACCTAGTTTTTGCGGACTACAACAATGTCTATTAGCAGATAACCACAAACGAAAATATTATTCATCTATTTAGATGATGTTCTGGTTGGTAGTATTTTTTGTATTTGTTTATTTTTTTTAAAGCGCTGAATCATTTTCGATAAAATTTATATAGGACCTTTTTAGGAGTATACTTATTCGAACAAAAAAAGAATTTTGAAAATCGGCTTACAGTTGGCGGAGTTATCGCGTAACAAACATACAAAAAAAATCAAAAAAACATACAGACGAATTGATAACCTCCTCCTTTTTTGAAGTCAGTTGAAAACAAACATACAAAGAGAGAAACGACACAACAAGCACTGCTTATTTCTATTAAGAAATTTCTTAAGCAAACCTAATGTAATCGTTATCACATAAATTATGAAAGTTCAGTTTACTCTACACACATTTATTTTAGTTTATAGCTAAGCAAAGGACCATTAAACAATTTTTAACTAGGACACAGTCATTTCTATCCAACACGATTCAAATCACTGGCAAAAGCTAAATTTTTAAAAGCCTATTCCGTCCCTGCGCTGAGCATAGGCCTCCCTCTCTTTTGCCCGGCAAGAGGTAATCCTAAATAAAAATAAAAGTCATGTTAATACCATTTAATCAGCTAACTTGAAGTTATTTTTGCTTAGTCCCTCAATTCGGACATAGATACAAGCGGATCAAATGAATAAATAAAGAAAACATCAATATAGTTGAGTGGACGGGGGTGGTGCGCCAATAAGGAAGGAGCAAAGAAATGAGACCATCTATGATTGATTTTCATCAACTATAGGTGATAAGTATTTGTTGTTTTTTTTCTAGTAATTCTGATATTTAAAGGAAATGCAGGTAGTATAGTGGGAAATTTAAAGGAAATGTAGGTAGTATGTGAAACTAACATTATTAAACAAATATACTGTATACAGGGTGTAAAGGACAGCTTAGCAAAAACTGAAACCCTAAATTCAGACCATCATTCTAAATTATTTTCCAGTGGAATTTTCCGCCGTAAAATTTTAAGTTTTTTTAAGTTTTAAAATATTTTCTGTTTTAAAATTAAATTATTTATTCGAATACAATCCATTTTGCATTAAAAACTAAAATAACAGCGTAAAACACGAAAACAGAAATGTACATCGCACTCCGATAGCGGCGCATAGCGCCAAAGTAGGTAAATAACGAAAACTCCTAAACTTGATATTTCCGGGAAAAAATAATTGCTTGTAGCTGATTATAGTTATGAGTAGATTCTAGCATTTAAGTATTTAGTATTACAATACACCCTGTATAATACGGTTATTAATTCCCAGTCGGGGCAAAATTAAATATTTGTTCTCAGGTCATGGATGTTTGTGTACGTCTAAATGTATGTCTCGAAGGACCCACGATACAAGGGAAAACCTTAGTGTGTGTCTTTGATTGCGTAGGTTTTTTTTTACTAGTAAAAGGTAAAATTGACAATATAAAAATTGCCAGTAAGATGAAATTCTGATTTCCGAAATTCGACATTGATTAACAACAAATAGTTCACAAAACACAAAATCAACAGGAAATAAAAAATGGCAACACTGCCGCTACACTAATTCGTGACATTTCCGAAGTGCGCGCAGACGTGACGAATCTTCGAGAAGAAAGTAGACACAAAGGCTCTCCACACTGAAGGCACTTTTGATTTATTTTAAGACACTTCACTTAATTTGCTTTGAGCTTTTTGCAAAAATCTCTCGGGCGGCGTAATTCGCCTTACAGCGATTTTGTTAGAGTATGCTGCTTTTAGGACGCTTATATCAAGAAATGTTGAGGAGAAAATTTAAAATGTGACACTAGAGAAGCAATTTCCCTCAAGGCATGACAGATTGGAGGGGGGAGGGGTGAGGAAAAGGAGGGTGACATGTGTTGAGCTGATCTTCGCTTCCATGCCACAGCTGGCCGTATTCTAAGCTATTCGGGAATTGGGACACTCAATACTTTGGCATATACTGCTGGCGTCTTGTTTTTGAACTAAATTTATTTGTAAACCTTTTAAGATACTTGGTCAATGAGGTTTTTGGCCTCAATAAAAAAAAACCAAAATAAAGTGAGTTGACTCAGGAAATGATTTTTTGCTCTTGCTGTAAAATTAATGAAACTCAAACTCACGGAAGTGTCGAGTCGAAAATGCCTATAATTAAAAAGGCATAACGGAAATAAATCACGTACTTCCTTGTCATTACGATGAGAATCAAAAAAATAAAAACAGAGCGTTAATTCTACTATTACTACCCTACTAATATTATAAATGCGAAAGTCTGTAAGGATGCATGGATGTTTGTTACTCCCTCGCGTGAAAACTACCGGACGGAAATTGATAAAACTTCATAGATATAACAGCTTACATATAACACATACGCCATTAACGCACATTTAGGGTCCTAGGTCGAAATTTATAAATACCCATAATTATATATTTCTCTCTATTAAATGTCGCAGTCGAATGCCAAAAGAGCTTTTATTCAAAACTAACTTTTCGCCCGGGATTTCGTTCCCGTGGGATTCTTTTCGTCAACTTTCCAAGTTATTAATACTTTGAGCTTTTCGCAAAAAAAAAACAAATACAAAAAATCAAAAAAATCATGAAAATCGGTCAATCATGAAAATATAAGTGTTCGAACAAACCCGACTTTGTTTTATATTTAAGAGATGAATACTACTTAAAAACCAAACATGGGCGAAATTAATTTGTATATCTAAAATCAGTTAAAGCTGCAAGAGAGCGCCCTGGCTTTCGTACTTCTCTTGATAGTCAGTTGCCTTTGACACAGTCCTCAGTATTCCACAGGTCAAACGATTTTCATGAAAGTGCGGGGCCATTTCAAATTAGTTCCACCCGTTGGAGTTCAGACGATTGGGTCTCCAACAGAATACTTTCTTACAGTTTTGATATCTGCAATGTATTTGCGATAGGAGGAAGAGGTTATAAAGTGTTCGATTTACTTTAAATTGCCTAACTTTATGGTGCATTATTATCTATTTTTAATCAATACTTTACTGGTTTTGGCGGCTACTGGTACATTCTAAGTTTATTTTAAACTAACAGTCAAGGATGGAAACAAAATTCAATAAATAATCATAACGTTAGTCATCAAAATGAAATAAAAAAAGAAGACTATCAAAATATTTTCCAAATGTTCCTCTATAAATCGCTCAACGTATTTTCATCGAGGTCCGTTACCATGCGGTGTGGGGTAAAAGCCCCTATTCCCGCCCATAGCCAGCCGTCAGCCGCAGCCGGCTCGTGTGAGCTTTGTCTGAGCAGCTCCGCTTTCAATGGAAAATCATAGGTTATTTTTACAGAGTGTACATTAAGGAAGCTAGGGAAGTTTGCGAGCGTCGTAGCTGGAGGCGGTTTGAGGTATCTGTTTACTCGTGTGTAATACAGGGTTGATATAATGGAAAATTTAATACAGATTTCTACAAAACGGTAACAAAAATGTAAAAGGTATTGGCTAAGAGGTATTTCGCTAGATGCTTTTTTTTTGGCGTGGTAAGTTAAGCAAAATGACGATCCTCTTAGATACATTTAATATGTTTTTAATATTATTTAATAAACGAAAGAGTGTGCCCTATGTCCCTGATGAGGGTTAACAGGATTACATCATCATCATCATCAAGAGTGTGTTTGTTTGTTTGTCCTCCGTCCACGTCATTACAGAGCAACGGATCGACGTAATGTTTTTGCACAGAAATAGTTGAATGCCTGGAAAGTGGCTGAAAAGTGACATCAATCGATCGGAGTCGCGGGCGGAAAGCTACTAGACTTACATTAAGTTAATTGTCGGTGGCCTACTAGTAGGATCCTTTTATTACCGCTCGTGGATCAAACAACAGGGTATCCAAACAACATTTATTTAAATTGTGACATCGGAGACTAAATAAATACAATTGTATTACTAAAGCAAATCTATCGAAATACACTTCAAAGCCTCTTAGCCCAAGCATGATCGCCGCTATAAAAGTTTTGTGACTTTTCAAAACGCTTCTGTAGTTTCTAAAATAAACGATGTAAGGTGAAAAAGCCTTTTATCGTCGGTCAACGTCGGCCGTCAGTTGCAGCCGCTTTCTTGCACGACCGCACGAGACAGAGTTTTCTACCCTGTTTTTTAAATCTTTTCTGCACTACTTTTAAAGTTTTATATTCTCTGAAGTTTTATTCCTAGCACTTTTTTTTGGCGTAAATGATATAGATATTAATATTTGATTAGATATACTTGGATTGCCTATTTTTTTAGATCGGCTAAGTGCTTACAAAGCCACAAAATAAGTAATGGTTAATTTTGAAGCAATAACAAAAAATTACAAAGAATAGCCATAGGAGAGTCCACCTAACACATTTGATTACGAACATAAACGGAAGGGTACGAAAATATAGATATACGTATTTTAAAGGGAAGAATTTAATTTCCCAAGAGACTGTATTCAGTTCTTTTTATGCAGGAAACAACAGTAGGTATCGCGAAACAATAAATCGCACCTGTCACCCGGGCAAAACAAGCCGTTTCACAAATCCGTCCCCTCGCAAATAAAATTGCGATAAAACCTATCGTCTAAAATAGCCGGAGTCGCGCACACAATGCCCGGACATTTATTATTTAGGATCAGTACCGATAATCGGAACCATTACCCGATTTCTTTAGAGGGGGTCGCGCGAGCCCTCGACATGACGGCGAGCGTGTTACTGTGACATCATCATTTACTTTGCAGGGGTTAAGTGTGATGCCGCTATAGTTTAATGTCTGGGGATTTTAAAAAGATTGTTCTTCTTCTTCTCAGCCTTTTAGTCCCGTTTCTCATTTGGAATACGCTTGACCATGATCCAGGGTTTGGCAGATCAAGTCATTGCAATCGGTCCACTGATAATCTGACCGGATTAAATCATGGTAACACAATAATTCGTCTAAATATGCAGGATGGAAACCTGATGGGTGACCAAAGTGGCAATTTATCACGAGCGTTTCCGTGCTTTGTCCTCCACACGTTAAGATGGTGGTCCCGGCTGTTGTCGATTGACTATAGTCGTTAAACCAGAGGCCATTTTGCGGTTAAACTCTGACACCAGGGTTAGTCAAGTTCGCCACATACTTGACTACCGATAAGAAGAAGAGTGTCAGTGTTTTGTCGAAAGGAAAAACATATGCTGAGCTACGATTCTTTTGTAACACTGTGGCATTCACAGTTACAATTTTTTTGTTTCTTTATTATTATACTTCCTACTTTTTTCTTTATTTTAATTTTATTTTAAAATGTATTGTATTGATTTTGTAAATAATGTGTGTGTCCAAGTGTATATGTTACAGTTAAAACTAGTTAGTAGATAGAACGCGTTTTTCCTAGTTAGAATTAGTTTTTAGTTAATGCCTTTGTTAATACTAGAATTGACTAATGTCTGAATCAAATATCCGTTAAAACTAGTTTCTGCAAGACAAAACGCGTTTTCCCGAAGCGAGTCAGTTAAAACCTACAGTTTCTGCCCCGATATAATCTTCGCGGGGGGGGGGGGGAGTTTTAACTATAGCTAGTTTTAACTATAGCGCGATGCGTGATGTGACAACTAGTTTTATCTGAAAATCAAATAGGTATGTTAGTGGTAAATTCTAGTTTTAACTGATTATTTCTAGTTTTAACAAAGGCTTTAAGTAATAACTAATTTTAACTAGGGAAAACCAGTTCTAAGGAAAAATGGGTTTTAGCTGTGACATATATAAATAAACGTTTTATCTATCTATCTATCTAAGAAGACTGACCTACATTATTTGTATCTGAATAAAAGTACGTGGTTATGAATATTACCGATCGTTTTGCGTCGTCTTCCCTCGACGAGCGTTTATCACGTCATAAGGAACAACTGATATTTTTCCTCATCATGAATAAATTACTATCCTGGCTGTTGCCTGGAAACGAGAGCTTTTCCTTGATGTTTTATTTGTGTGAGCGGATCTTGGAGGAGTCTTGTCACTTTATTGCATTAGACTCAAGGTGGAGGAAATATTTCGATATAATGTTGTATGTGTTTTTATTTCTTTTATAAGTATACAATAAAGTGTTTTTCGCCGTGTGGTGATCGGTTGAGAATAACACCACCCCATCTCTTTCCGTGGGTGTCGTAAGAGGTGACTAAAGAAACTCAAGTGAGACCTGCCTCCTAGTAATCCATCTTAGGCAACGAAACCTCAGTTTGTTTTGAATCTCATGTGGTGTGGTAGGCTCTATAAAGGGTCGTCTGGTTCGCGACCACCCTCCTACCGAAGTCCGACGCCAAACAGCTTGCTGTGTTCCGTCGGTGCGTGGGAGTACTAGTGCCTTAATTGGCATTTTCTGGGTTAACTCGGTCCATAGTCAACCTTATCTATGACCTTGGTCAAGATTGAGGTCAAGAGTTAACCCATCTCATAATAAAAAAAATAAAATAATAATATTGTAACTTAAGTCCATCCATCCATACATGCCATTCGGGGTAGGCAGAACGTCAAGTAGTACTAGAACCACTTGGTATTCATTCTGAAAGTTATTATCGTTTCCTATTAAGTATTATGGTTTCTTGTATATTCATATTTCTGACAATTGATTTAGTTTATTAATACTTCTTGATCTTAATAACATTGTTCATCGTAATAATGCTGCCTTTGAATCCCTTGTGTGGCTGGCAGGGCATCAAATATTCCTATATATCCTATTCCTATTCGCATATTATATACAACTAGCTGATGCCCGCAACTTCGTTTGCGTGTTAAAGTTTTTTCCCGCTAACTCCCGTTCCCGTGGGAATTTTGCAATATCCTGTTGCAACTAAGCTTTAAGTTTACTAAGGTACCTGCATGGCAAATTTCAAGCGTCTAACTTAAGCAGTTTAGATTTTTCATACAAAAGGATTTTCCCGCTAATTCCCGTTCCCGTGGGAATTTTGGGAATTTCTTTCTTAGTGCACCTTTACGGTACCTAAGCTACGTTTCTTCCAAATTTCAAGTGCCTAAGTTTAGCCGTTTAGGCTGTGCGTTGATATGTCAGTCAGTCAGTTTCTCCTTTTATATATTTAGATAAATTAATTGTATTCTACTTATTTTCTTTGTTAACTGCCTCGATAGCGTGTCGGACGTTGAACAAACTGGTACTGACAAAATACCAGCGCTGCAGTCTTGGCACATTCATGTTTACTTGTATGTTTGTTGTTTGTCTATTACTGTGTTGTGCTGTTTTATCTATCTATCTAAATGGTCGTAGGCTATTGACGCCACTGATGGCTATAAGATGAGTTTGGGGACTCACAAAAAAAACTTTAGGAAATGATTTTCTCTATGAAACTGAAAAACGTTTGCAAAGGAAACTATGACATTTTCAAAAATAATTCTCATACTACTATAGACGCTATACACTTAAGGCTCAGGTTGATGGAGAGGCGAACTTTTTTCATATTTCGACCTACATTCCTTATTTATTTATTTATTTAACAGTTTATTGTACACAGGAAAAAACACAAATATTACAGACAAATAGAAAAACGAACACAAAAGGCACAGCTTATTTCTTTAAGAAATTTCTTCCAGCAGACCTGGGACAGTGAGAGGCGTAAAATAAATAAAGACAGACGTGCACAATTAACCACTGAAATCTAAATACTAATATAAACTACATAAAAATACAACTGAACATACATATAATATATAAATAATTATATAAATACACAGACATATATTTAATACATACACAAACAATACATATAATATAATGTTCATTATACTGAAGGGAAAGCAACAGATACATAATGTTCCTTTAATTTCTTTTTAAATATCGGAAGTGTCTCGGAATTGCGGATGGGGTAAGGCAGTGAGTTCCACAGTCGGGTTGCATGAACGGAAAAGAAATAGGAGTAGAAGTCAGAGTGATGGGAAGGGATACAGAGGAGTGACCTAACGGTAGGACGAGAGGGCTGGTCAGCAGGTTTTGAAAAAGAGAAGCGCTCGCGAAGGTAATTAGGATAAGAAGGATTATGAAGGACATTGAAAAGAAGAGAAAGAAGGTGAAGATTTCTTCTCAGACGAATAGGGGGTTCCTTGGTAAACGTCCAAAGTCAAAACAGCTTTATTTCATAGAAAATTCAGGATGTTACTGAAAATAAGTCAATTTGTCATTTTTTTTAACAGCCCTTAAACGTCCCCACCGAGGGGCAAAATGAATTTTCTTGGACGGGCTTGGATGGACCAATTTGTTTTCCTTCACCATTGAACAACTGATAATTAGAAATCCGTATATAAATTCTAAAACGCAAATTTAGAGGTACAGGCCCCCACCAGGATTTGAACCCGCAACCTTCCGATTACAAGTCTGGCTCATTACCAACTGGGCTAATAACGCTGTGATGGTTTTTATTTTATGTTTTTATAATTGTAACTAGTGTCCCGCTCGGGACTTCGTTCCAGTGGGAATTCGGGAAAATTATGTAATCTATGTTACTCAGAGATAATGTAGCATCCTAATGGTGAAATAATTTTTGAAATTGGTCCAGTAGTTTCGGAGCCTATTCGTTACATACTAAAATACAAATCTTTCCTCTTTATAATATTAGTATAGATAGATATTAGACTATAAATAAATAAACATTGTTGAAGTGCCTCAACGAGGTTCATGTGTGTGCTTCATTGCTTGTAACAGCTTTGTAAATACTAAAGGATAAAGAATTATAATTTGTATTAGGATTGAAATAACATACAAATTCATTCAGGATGGTACATTATTTGCGTCTACACTAAGCGCAAGTCAAACCGCCAGACAGATAGCAGTAGGCTGGCGTACGCATTACGCATCACGCCCAAGGCTCAACGTCGCATTAACGTCAATGCGTCGAGCTGACGCGACGTCTCAGACAGCGAGTGACGTGTGGTTTGTGATCTTGCTACATGTGACCGCTAAACAGTGCTACGTGCTGCCAAGGTAATATACAATACAATATCTTACAGGCTAACATACATATGAATTATAATTAAACAAAATAAAATAAAACTAACTAACACTATTTCCCGGGTGTTTTTCCGGGGGTGTCTGCAACCGGGAATCTCCCTCAGAAACGGCGGAACACCACGCCCTCCGGCCAAAAGCTCTCCTTCATGACTGTCTCCAGCATGAACGTCGGGAACCGCACCACAAATGCTTTGAAACTAGCATGGTGATGCCATTCCAACGGTCTAGCATGGTGATGCGATATCTCACGGTTTTACTCATGTTATTGAAAATCGGCGTCAGGCCGACAGTTTCGATCCTGTACGAGGACCTTTAGGCAGGTCATGCGCCAGCAAGTCCTACCTTTTACTGGAAACTAGACGTATAGAATCGAAACTGTCGGAAATCTCAAAGTCATATACATATACTGTATATACATATACATTTCACTTGAGGGCTGGCCTCAAGTGAAAATGTAAAAATTACTTCTAGAAATAAATAAATTTTCATTTCATTTCATATACACACACGCTCGCACACACATACACACACATTGTACCTTACACATGCAAACATACTCGTAATAGGTGTAGCAACCACTCAAGCGTAGGGGAAGGACTAGTGACCTTGTAGTACAGGTTTATTTATCTATAGTTTAGGCATCAACCCTCCACAAATACTGTAGTTACTCGTATGTTTGTAAAAATATTGCATTATAGTACATTATGCTACAAGAGTGCTAAGTTGGATACTACATGAGAGGCGAGTTTAGAGCCAGAGCCGAAGGCGAGGGCTTAATGGAGCCGAGAATGTAATATACAATGCGCACGGGTGTCATACGACGTTTTTCAACACATTTGCGAGGAAAGAAAGAAATAAAAACTTTTCTTTGATATTGACGGCAACAAGCTATCACTTGCATGTTGCACCTCGGAAAGTATTTCTGGCGGTGTACCCACGTAGGTTTCCTGTTCTGCACTTGAAGAAGACATTTTTTGTGTTGTATTTCTGACAATAATAACAATCTGATGAATACAAATGCCGTTTGTGAAAACCAAGTGAAAACATCTGAAAAGAGGCGCGATTATTTTTTTCTTTTTTCGCTCGCAAAATGAGATTCATATTGACAAGTATGCCATACAGCCAAATAAAAAACAATGATTAACTATATATTTTCACGTTTAAGCATTAATAAATGATAATATTCTTTTTTTTAATGATTTAGTGGAATTATATTTTTATTTACAAATAGTTTAATGTTTACACTTAATTTTAAATATAAAATAAGATCTTTGCTGAAATTTAGAAAAAAACCATTACGTACTAGTGCTTTATTTTTATTACTCACGGGCTGGGTCATATCATTATGAACTTTAAAACAATGATATAAGACCCACTTTATGAGCAAATGTGTTGAAAAATAATTAATATTTGTGATGTGGGTTTATTACTATTATACCAAGTCAAACCAACCATAACGCCCGAAGTTCCTATTTTAATATTTTTATGTTTTGTAATAAAATCTATAATAAAAATGTAACTGATCGCTGATTGTTGAACCCAAAACAATGATTGTTGGAATTTTTGTATGTTTATGAGTTTGTATGTGCAAAACGGCATAAATAATTTGAGTGCGGTTTTCATTAAAGTATCGTGGTAAACTTCACTCAAAATTTTGTGTTTGTTTTATTTCAATGAATTCATAAATAAATAAACTATATCAATTTAAAGAATGGCGACGATCATATTGTAAGTTGCGGGCATCAGCTATACTACTAATTTCGAAAGTTTGTGAGGATAATACTCTTTCACACTCAAACTGCTAGACCAATTTCGGTAAAATTTGGTATGAAGGTAGCTGACACCCTGGATTAACACATAGGCCACATAATTTTCCCAAATTCTCATGGAAACGAATTCCCGGGCGGAAAGCTAGTTGTAAATATGTCAGTAAGTCTACAATTGTCCGCATACGACATTGAGTCGTTGTCTTCATACTACGATCTTCTTCTGCCTTCAAACATGTAAAAATGTTTGCTCACAGAGCCTCCAGTAATATTGTTTTGCAATACGATATCCTATTCATAAAAAGGAAAACCAATTTGCCGTTTACACGCTTCCTTTCACCCTCTCTTTTTGTTTTATAGATACATGAATCTGGCTGTCCTGCTCTACCGATTTTGGCCCTTAACAATTTAGACGGTAGCCGAAAGTTACTGGCGATATGGTGTATTGTGTATTACACAAACGATCGGTGGAGCTATTTTTAGATGGTTTTGCGTTAACATTATACAAAAATGATGATTTTTTTTTTCGGATAAAAAACCGAAAAAAAATCTATCCATTTAGTTTGTGGACAGAAAAGTGTCAAGCATTAACGAAGAGATGTTATTTAGTTTTCAGAAATAGAAGATAGCGGGTTGGCTGGATGCAAAAAGCGGAGGATCGTGCAAAGTGGCGCACCTTGGGGGAGGCCTATGTTCAGCAGTGGACTGCAATGGGCTGATATGAATGAATGAATGAAATAACATAAAAATTCTATATGAGGTGATTTTCAATAAATTAACTCCCCATTACACCGACTAACTGAAAAAAAATCTTTTGACTTCTCATACTAAGACATTTTTTTTTCATATTTCGACCTACGTTCCTTGGGGAAAGTAGTTCAATGTGATGATTTAAATCATAAATTTTCGCAAACTAATATTAAGTCACCGAATGACTCATACCAATTAAATTAACATTGTAACGGTAGCTCTAGTCCTTATCTAGCCATTTAACTGACTTTACTAGAAATCACATGTAACAGATAACATTTCAAACCTTTAAAACCATCTACCTTTTCATTTTCGCAGTCACAAACGTTCCAAGATAAAAAAGCTTGTAAAAAACAAATTCCCAGCGGCTATCACTCTTCATTTTTACGTCAGTTCAGTGCAGATGCGCATCGCTACAAAGTTGACAGTTTTACGTTTCGGAAACGCGTGGTATACACGATAAAACGTAGCTTTCGAGTTCACTTTGTAAACTCTTAGGCAAAGGGAATTCCAGCCATTCAGCCAGCTCTGCGCTTGGCAGGAATTTTTCGCTGAGTCATTCGCGCGCGGCCCGAGGCTGAATCTAGGTACCTCCAGTTTCACACGGTTAACCGCTCTTATTTATATAGGTATAGAATCGAAATTTCTGTGTAAAGTTTGTTAAAAGCATTGTGTAGTACAAGAGTTTTGTAAGACCGAGGCTATCAGCAGAGTATTGGTCGGTATTCCTTTGGTGAAATTTTATGGAATTTCAGAAGAATTTTCGATTTAGATTTTGTTGGAACTGAATTTTCAGCAGTAAAGATCTTTTCAGATGCTAGTATGAATCGGTGGAAATCGACAGTAGGGTCAAAAGAACGAATGTTTATGTATGTATTTAAATCCTTTAATGTATGTATTATATGTAATCTTGACTTATTTTAAGTGGCATCCTGAATGTCCTATAAAATAAAGATTATTTCTATTTCTATTTTACGCCAAATTCATTAAGACGCAGTTATGTAAGTCTATTATTATTTTTCAATTTAGATGGCTGAAACTCTGAACTCTGCAAAGTTGTAACCCTTTAAATATCTCTGGGGGCTACAGCTGATGATTGATGAACGATTACGACTGAACTGAACGATGTGACATGGCTTTATTTGATTACACCTTCAATTAAAGTCCCTTTGTGCAGAAGCAATGTACGACGCATTTTATATCAATCGCGACATATTGCGATCGGCGTCACGATCTTTGGTAGTCCAAAGATTATGACGTTTTACAAGAATTTAGAAATAAATTCTCACCAAGATTTCGCTTGACAGACAGAGAAAAAGAGAGAGATATGAACCGCGCGCCGCCTAACAAATATCAGTAAAGATCACTGGAGTGTTCTGAGAAACTATTGCCCTAGATCACACCTCTTATTTATCTATTTATTTGGCACATAAAACAATATATAGTCAAAAGAAAAACAATGTCAAAGTGATTAAAAAAAAATGTATGCACATGCAGCTTATTATTACAGATTATGTTTATGTTCGGTAGGTAAATATTCTAACGTGTGTTATAGGTAATCTTGATTTAAGAAAAAAAAAAACAAACAAAAAAAACGTCACAAACTAATATTTTCTGTTGCAAGTAGGTTAGATTAGATAAGTAACCTAAACAGAAAAAATCTGATATCATTTCTAAATGTATAGAGTTTTGGGTTAAAAATATCTAGAGTTGAGTTAGCATGGACCAGGTCGTTATAAGTTCGTCACATTCTGGTTATAGGGTTGTAATAAGATGTGTAATAAGATGGAAAATAATCGGGACGTGGGCTTGCGCGCTCTGTAGAAAATATTAAAATTAAGTAGGAAAGGTAAATATGGGTGCCTCTACTGGTTAAGTGCTCTAATGACACCTACCATAGTCGTTTTTATTTATAGTACTTTATTTTGTACTGAGGTTCTATGTTATTTCTTCATTTTTAATATCAGAACACTTTTTCAAATAAATATTCGCATCTTCCACAACAGACTGGTAAAGGGTTGAAGGAGTTAAAAAAGTGACAATGCAAGATAATAAAAGTAACACCACATACTCAAAGTCCCACAACAAGATTTCCACTGTATCCTTTAACACCTTTACTATTTTGTTTATTGTTCCACTTTCAGGATAAATGTTGGATCTATATATTTAGTATTATATAAATATGTAATTTTAAATAGGAATATAGCATCTTAATTTTTTTTGCATGTTGTGTTCACATTTTAATTGGGTACAATCTTCTGCATTTATGTTATGAGGTGTGTTTTTTTTTCAGAGAAGTTGTGTATTGTATTTCCAGTTTTGTGAAACTAAATAAAAAATAAAAAAACCTCTATCCTTTGGGATATAAAAAATGAAACACAAACATTTGAAATTTGGTACACATAATTTGATTGAATCATTGAAAGCAAAACAGTCTTTTTGGATGAGACTTTAAAAATAAATATTAATTTTTTACCTTAGACGCTGTACTTTTAACCTCACAAGCACCACATAAAACTATAACCGCTCAACACACAGCCACTTTTCAGATCTTAAACAAAAAACTCAATTCATCTCTTTCATCGTACACAAATCTAGCACATCATATCCTTGGAAATGAGTCGATTATCCCTTGCATCTGTGCCAGCATGCTCTAGCACTCTGCGTACGCGTCTTGCATGCTGATGCGTTTGAAAAGTGCACGCTAAGCACGTTCCATCTCAGGTTATTGAATGCAACTTGACACCTTGTGAATGACTTAAGACTTGTATTGCGATAGTATTTTGTAAGTACAGAGCATATCAGACTAAGAAAGGCTAAGAAATAATATATCGTCTTGCTAAAAAAAACTGTCCAAAAAATACTAACAGAATTTTAACTACGGTTTTTGTTTTAAATAAGTATTTGAGAATAACCACGAGAACTTTAAACAATATATAAACAGAGTTTTCATCAATTTCATCAAGACAATGTGAAGCTCCTTAACAAGATGTTATAAGACAAAGTATTTAATTATCTTTAGGTAAAACGATCTTCACGATCTTTGTTTTAAACGAATATTCGATATATGTTTAAAACGAGAGAAAATAACCGCGAGAATCGTTAACAATAATATATTATTTAACTATCTTTACTTGAACTATGAAATAAAATGACTTACTCGTAGTAACATGGCGTGTATAGAAAAGATAGTCGGCATTTTCAGCTCTACCGCGCTTCAGAGAATGAGAATTTCAACTTCAAACTATTTTACGTTGACACTACTTAGCTTTCAGGATTTCAGCCGCAAATTCAACTTTAACAGGGAAAGTTCATGGCATAGAATAAGGAAAGTAGGTCAATTTTATTAAAGAATTTTATTATGAAAATAAAATATTTCATGAAGCCATTTTTCTGCGGGTGAAAATAAGAGGATAAATTTACATGATATTCTAGTGACGTATTTTGTATAGAACGAGCTGAACGTGGGTATTGATGTGTCGAAGGTAATGAGATTTCACGTAAATGAAAGGCCTAACGTTACAGGTAATTACTGTAGGTACTCGTATGAACTAATTATGTTAATTTACATTATGTAATGTGAAAATGTCTGCGTGTTTAATTAACGCCTTAATTTATTTAGAAACAAAATTGGTTTCTAGAGAACCATGTTACTTGAGGCTTACATAGTTTTGTATTAAATATTTTGACTTAACAACCATAGAAGTAATGAAATTCGAAGTTTATCTCTCTCTCTCTCTCTTATGTTATGTCAACTGTCCAAAGTCGAGCCGAACAACTGACCTTTAAAACACAGGGTATCCTAATTGTACACTAGCATTTAGTGTTAAGTTTTTTCTTTTGTACATCTGTTTAAATTGGTTTTGTGTTATATTATTTTGTGTATTATTATGTTATTATATCTCGATTATAGCACAAACAAATCGATAACACATATACATATAATTATCTATACACTCACGCCTATGTTCCGCAGGGGTAGGCAGACTAATGTGTGGTTCTAGAACCACTTGACGTCACGTTTGATGGTACAAATTGATTATCATGTAAATAATAATTTGATTTGTAAGTGGTTTATCTACCTTCGTAATTTATTATGAGCAGGACTGAAATAAAGCCGTTATTAATACATTTTTACACGCAAATTAGCTACTATCTAGAGAATACTAGCCAGAAAAAGCTAAAAGCTTATAAAATTATTAGCAGCTTAAGCTGTACTTGCATCTTTAATAAGCCATTGCTTATCCTCTTTGTGAGACTATCCTACAAGGTCTTTCTTTGGTTTTCTTGCTCTATTAATTTGTTTTATTTTAAGTCATAAGAAAAAAATATCTGCAACGTTAAAGAAAGGGTATCCTTTGAAAAGTAGTCTTCACTTGAGGAATCTTTTATCAAAGTTAATTGAATGTTCTGTGTTAGCCTTTCTGGGCTAAGTCTTAGAAATTGTTAAAGAGGTTTATAGGAGTGGCTTATTGAGTTTTAGATTAGAACTTTGTCGGGTGAACACGAGTTGAATGTAAATACAAAAAAAACGTTCTGGAACTGCTACTGTAATAACGAACCCTCTTTTTATTAGAGCACTGCCTCTTGATAAACGGGTCCTGGACTCGATTGCCAGTCGGGGCAAATATTTGTGTAAAATGCAGATGTTTGATCTCGGGTCATGGGTGTTTTTGTCTGTCTTTGTGTACGTTCCAAGAGACCCACGACACAAGGGAAATTTTAGTGTGGGCCTTTGAGTGTGTAGTTAAAAAAAAATGTAACCTTTCGTTTTTTTTGTAAGTTAACGGCACGGATTAGGTAAATACAACTAAATGGTTTATTGATGTAAATGTTTTTCTTACAAAATGTATCTCCACTTAGTCCAGCCAGGGATATATACTGATCACCAAAATTAACAAGTTTTGTAGGTACTTAAACAATTTCTTGCCCCTAAGCTACCGATACCGAACTAGTTACTGACTTGAGAGGTACGGCTCTGATTTTTTTCCCATACAAACACAACGATTTCCACCCTATGAAGTAACGTAGGTAATCTGAACGGACCTAAATAAAGTGAGTGAAATTTTAACAAAATGTTATGAATCACAGAAAACTAGGTCTGAATGTTTCAAAATTTTGATATTATTTATAAGAGAAAAATACATTTGAAATTGAATTGAAGATTGTAAAAAGATATTATAGTATATCTCCAAAAAATTCCAAACTTTTTGGAGATACATTTAAGATTTATCAACATTCTACGTAACATACCAGCTTACCTAATTAAATAGATGTTAATACTATGTAGAACACATCGAAGATTACTTAATTTAATACCATATTAATACTTAAGTTTTCGTTACGAGAAAATGTAGATAATGATGAAGGTTTTTAATATAAATAAGTACGTACTGCTACAAAATATTACCAGCACAACTCTTGTCCAAGCTACTGCTTGGGATTTAAATGATGTAAACCACATTTTATTTCTTTTGGCCGTGAAGTAGTTCATCTTCGCTTTCTTTTTTTATACCTACTTGTTTTCAGCTTTTTTAACCCCTGACAAAAAATAGAGTTTGACGTGTGTATCTATGTATCGGTGTATCTGTGTAATAGTATGTCTATGTATCTGTGCATCTGTCTGTAGCATCGTAGCTGGTAAACGAATGGGCCGTAGCTCCTAAACGAATTGATGTTTTATCAAAATTGGTTCAGCTTAAAAGTTATAATCAATCTAATATCCAGGACTTTGAATGTCAAAAATAAAAACGTCAAACATTTTAATGTTAAAATTGGGAAAGTCTAAAATATGAAAATCTAATGATTAGAAAGCCAAAAGTTCAAAATGTCTATAACAATCAAATTGTCATACTTTAACAAGTCTAAGTTTTAAAAACATAAACTTAAAATATATATTGTACACATTAAATAATTTTCATATGTTAGGTACAGCGGGGGTTGTAGGTAATGGGAATAAAGGCCCTCATAAAAAAAATCAAAAAGTTTGTTTTCATAAACAGGGTTTTACAAAAAACAGTGTGTGCTGGTACCCACACTAGGATTCCCTGTGTTGTGGGTTACCAGCCTCTTTCACTAGGGACACATTTACTTAATTTACTTAAGAATAAAAAAATTGATTAAAACATATAAAATGAAAAAATGGGAACATGTGGTGCGTGTGTGCAAGTGCAAGTGTTTATGTGGGTGTGTGTGTGTGTGTGTGTGTGTGTGTGTGTGTGTTTGTATGTGAGTGCGAGTGTGTCTGTTTGTATGTGTACGTGCGACTTGTTTTACGTTTTCCTAAAATGTATAAATTATTTAGGTATTTCCAGCAGTTTCTCAGTGTCTTCATAGCTTACAACGGAATTTAGTCAGTTGTGCCACATTTAATAGTTTGTGTATTTTCTTATACACGTATAGTCCTGTGAACTCATATGACCTGTTTGAAAAGGCACTTTCCACCTAAGGGTACGAAGCGGTCTCTTGGCAGATACTGTTGTTGATAACGCTGTTTTATGACAGTACTACTGCCTGAATAAAAAGCTGGCGAACCATTAGCACTTCAAATTTGCCGTACAGAAGGTTGATAGGATAGCGGTATGGTTTACTGTGTGCAGTTTTCAAAATCGCTCTTTGACCTCTCTCAATAGTCATCATGTAAGATTTTGAGGCCGCACCCCAGATGGCTATACAATAGTTTAGGACTGACTCACATAGAGACGTATACACCATGTATTGTATTGTATTGTGAACTTATACAATAAAACCCTTGATATTTAAAATAATTTAGTATTTAAAATGTTCAACATTTTAAGTTTCGTGATTTTTGTTATTTTAAACTATCAGACATTACAATTTTAGACATTTTGACCTCGGATATTTCAATTTTAGCTGTTTTTATTTTTGACATTCAAATACGTACCCATCCAGGAGTGATACATTTAAAAAAATTTAAGAGTACTATTTGGCAGAATCACACATTAAACAAACAGAAACCAAATCACAATAAAACTCCTTTAAAAAATAAATTAAATGAATCTAGTTTACCTTTTCCCGCCAATTGGATGGGTTTGTAAACGTTTCCCGCGATCGTCACCCAATCACGTCGACGTCAGTAAATGCTGGCTGCAGCGCGACTTGAGCCGCGCGAGGTTACTGCCATAAAATAAACAGCGATTGACTAGGACGGACTTAGGGGAATCGTGGCCCAAAGAGACTTGACTTCTTCTATACATTGAAGAGTAACTATACTCAAGAGCGCCACCAGCTATTGGCCCAGGTAGGGGCAAGTTAATATTATGGAGGATGAAAAAATTGGAATTGTAGATACAGTCAAGAGCATGAAGTTTTACTCTTGTAGCGCGAGTCTTTACCTCTATGGCTAATTGGCGATTGTATAAGAAAGGTTCCAACTTTGGTTACTTTTCAGTTGGCTACATTTTTCTAATCTCTAGGGGGGGAAAGCTGCTTCTCTCTTCCCCCCTTGGCGACGTCCTTGACTATTACATTGCGGCCCAGAACGTAGCTACTTGGACGCCGGAGACTTGACGTGGGTCAGGCTTTCTATTCAAAATCATCTAATGTTGAGTCGTGTGGTTATAGAGTTTCAGTGGAACTCTATAGCCACACGACTTAACATTAGATGATTTTGAATAGAAAACTGATTTTAACTGACTGATTTTAATAGGATCAACGATAATCGCTCCAGGTAGGGTTTCACGAATGATTGTGTCTCTGGTTTTTCTAAACAAACCATGACTAATTTAACTTCATTGTCTACAAGGCCAAATACTGCAGTAAAAACTTATGGCTGCTACTGAAAGTACCATTATTGTGGCTAATTACTGCTCCGAAAAAGTATATCATCTACACGAGAGGAGAAAATACCTAGACGAGGAGACGAGTTTTCACAGATTTTCTGCCTCGATTGTGAATGCCTTGGAGCTATTAAAGTTGCTGGTTTATCAAATAAAGTTGTATATAAAATTAGTTTAAAAAAGCAATATGGCCGCACCTAACTCCGTCCCCGCCAGGCCGGGCGGAGGACATAAAGCGTGGCTCTATCAGGAGCGCTATAAATTCTCCCGCGACGTACCGTACGGCTAGCGCGTGTGCTACTCCTGCAGCTACAAAGTAGGTAATGGAGGTGACGACTGCTTTAAGCAGACTTTGATACTTCCTGAGAATGCCCTTTGGTAGGGCAAACACGTGTCGAGTGTACCAATTTACGAGGGTTGGCTAAATCTAATTCTTACGGCTAAAGTCCACTGTTTTTTTTTGCCACCGTTGAATGCTAAGCTGACCGTTATTTTCGGAGATTGCTAAAAGTATTTCTTGCTAACCCATTGAGAACCTCATGTCTTAATAACTGTTCTTCGTCATCTTATGTCAGTCGAAAAACATTTATTGTTTGACATAAGCTTTTAGCAATGATCTTCACGAGAGTCAGATTTATCCATTGGCTTCTGGCGACCTTGGCTATATCGTTTATTCATCCTGTGTTGTGGAGCCACAAAGACACCAAAAAGTACAAGAAGCTGGAGTAAAGGTAGCCTTTCATGAAAAACTTAGGTGAACTTAAGTTTTCTCTGAAAGGCCTGGCTGTTCTGAAACAATTTCCAGATTTTCTCATCACTCTTTGATGAATCTTCCAGTTTTTCTTATCACGTTGCTTAACTTCACTGATTGGTTCTAAATATCAAGTGCCACTGAGCTTAGAAAACGCACTTCTTTCTTATATGATGAACTAACTTTCCGCCCGGGACTTCATTCACGTAGGAATTAAGGAAAATGATGAAGCTAATGTGTTAATAAAGGGTTGTCAGCTCCCTCCTTACCAAATTTTATCAAAATTGGTTCAGCAGTTTCAGCGTAAAAGAGTAACAAACATCCATACAAACTTTTGCCTTTACAATATTACTATTATTCCGCTCGGGACTTCGTTCCTGTGAAAATTCGGGAAAGTGAGCATTCTAAGGTGAAATATTTTTTCAAATCGGTCCAGTAGTTTCGGAGCCTATTCAATGCAAACAAACAAACAAACAATCATATCTTTCCTATTTATAATATTAGTATAGATTACTAAAGGATTAATCTTATAAAATGCCGCATCTACTGCCTTCATAAATCAGTCCGGTCCCGCTCTGGTGAACTTATGTCTCTCCTGGGAGGCCAGTGCTGTCACTGAAGTAACTTCCAGCTTTTTTCCACTCTCATTACGTATTTACGGCAGACGCTTGTTAAAAACTTCCCCAAAGATTTTATAACTTCATGCTTTTTGAAGCTCGAAATGAAATTAGTGACAGTTCGTTAGTCGCGAGTGTAACAACGGTGTTTGAAGAGATTATTGTTGGGTTAGTGTCGGATAAAAACGGCTTGATTATGATTTGTGCTTGTCCTACATTAAAAATGTACTTTATTTTACAGTCGTCATTCAATTACACTCCACCTTTTTTGTATCCATAAACCGTGAATTTATACGTCTAAGAATGATATTTTGGAGCATCAGGAGGTTTACCATGATCGCTTAGCGCGATCCAATTTAGGACCTAAACAAGTCTGCAACGCTTATTCGTACCATGATGGCTTATAAGCAATTCAAAGGCAGACCAGCGACAATTTTTTTTTCATTCAATTTGGACCGCTGAAACGTACCATAGACAACCGAGTAGTTCAAAAGCAGCGCCATGATGGTACCATTTTAAAAAACATTCCAATTTCGAAGCAGTTCAAAGTTGGATCATAAACAGAAATGCTTTTAAACGATCGTGGTAGGTACGTATGTTGGTCGTAGACTTACAAACTAGGAGTATGCGTGGTAGACCTAAAACGTCTTAGTGCTCCAAAATCGTGATCCTGCTGATCAATTGACGAGGCTCTGACGTTGTAATACCGTTGAAAAGTTTCTTCATTTGATATTGGCGGCTGTATTATATTATAATACTCATTAAAATACTTTTACATTGGGAAATGGACGAAAATCATGGATGTCATTTTATCTTAAATTAAATTGACTTACAAACATGCTCTACGCCGCCGCAGCCGCTGGTTTTTATTAAACCTCATTTAAGTCGATCGATTAATCAGTACTTGGCATTACCTGTCACTGTCATTGTTTTTTAAGATGACTTTAATGCCCTGCACATTTGTATTACCACATGACCCAATCCATACAGGCTCCCCTGTTAGCAAAGCCACAGTGGTCAGAGTCAATTGTAATTAAAAGACTCACAAAATCCTGAAATTGGGTGAAACGCACCCCAAATGAGAATACGGGCAAAGCGCATGGCAGAGGAATGGTAACTTCTTCTCTTCCTTATCGTGTAAGTATAGTCAAGTGTGTGACGAACTTGACTAACCCCAGTGTCAGAGTTTTCAAACCGACTTACGACTTTAGTCAACCTAGGACCGATAGCTTAACGCGCTCTCCCGAGGCACGGAAACGCTCGTGAAAAATCAATCATCGGGTGAAACCTGCCACTGTGTACAATGCTTGACCTCAATGATTGGTTGAAATCAGCGAGCGCCCCTGAGCTGGGCTCGAGAGTGGTAACTTGGTAAGCCAGAGCTTACAATCTCGTTAAAATTTTTCAGATAGGTAAACACTAACCGCTCCTACCAACATCCCGATTATCGTTGCTCTGTCGACCCCAATTCAACGTTGACAGCGCAATTTCATCGCCCAAAGCTGCACATGACGTCACTGCTTTCAACGGATAATGTTGTCATCGAATACCATTTAATTTTAAAAAAATATTTTAACGAGTTTTCGTCTTCGTATAACCGTTACGCTTATTTAAATTTCGCAGCTCATATTTGTTACTGTCATTACCAGGAAACATTTTCCAGTGATTTAATATTTAATGAATGAATGAATATTTATTATATTTCATAATTACTTACGTCCCATTTTACATGAAATGACATAATGTTGCCAATCTTTCTCAGGAATGTAATTAAAATGAAATTAATAACGACTTTTCTCTTAAAGACACGGTACTTTAAACTGAGTGACAGAAACATCTTGTAAGTAAACATTATGTAAGTAAACATCTACTAATTAATATTTGTTATTTCGGCTTAAAATAATAAGTGATATATTTGAAAACAAGTAGGATAACATTTTATTTTCGTTGTGGCACGATTGTGATTGTGACTGTGGTTTGTGGTTTGATTCCCATTCGAAGCAAACAAATGTTAAAAAACACGTCTATTTTTGGGTTTGGCTGTACTTATTCATTTAAGAACAGAAACAAGCACAACTACACACACACGTACACATACCTACATACATTGGGTACCTAAATCATATAATAACTTAATTTTTTTTGTAATGTAGAGTTCAGTGTTAAAAGTAGTTAGTAATAAACATTGAAATGACCCACAGGACAGGCCTAGCTTAGTAATCGAGGTAACCATTAATTTGTGTACACTTGGCAATACCTTTTTTTGAATTTTGTTTTTGTGGTAGAGCATAAAACTTAAAGCAGGAAGGTACTAGAGTGGAAACCCCGTACTGAACGTAGAAGTGTGAGTAGCAATATGGGCTACCACACTTCTAATACTCATTGTGAATTTTTTCAAAGGTAATTTAGATATCGAATCTGCTCTAAAAATAATTATCCATTTCCCAA
The DNA here is from genome assembly GCA_949987775.1 of Aproaerema taeniolella. Lineage (NCBI taxonomy): Eukaryota > Metazoa > Arthropoda > Insecta > Lepidoptera > Gelechiidae > Aproaerema > Aproaerema taeniolella. Next base: position 690,624 of record OX465260.1, on the reverse strand, counting down.
AGCTTTCCGTTTCTCAAAAGTGTGAGAGGGGGTAGTGTGAGGTCCGGGGGGAAGGGTTCTGGCACTCTCTCGACAGTTGTTTATCTCCACGATTGCTTGAAGCGATCACAAATAAAACTACAAAGCGGTGTTTGACGGCGCGTCTTAACTTGTTTAAAAATCTTCAAAGCTTTGTAAGGGCACAGCGTGGAACGAAACGTAAGGCAAGCACTAAGTTTGTTTGTGTAATCACTTGTGTTTTATTGCAAGGTTTTTTAAACAGTTTTAGATAATGTTTAAGCAGGTTACGTAACTTTATTAACTTGCACTCTTCAGTTATTACATTATTCTTTGAACTTAACACTGCGAAAAGTTTTTCAGACTTCCTTAATAACTTCTATCTTAATATGTTTTAGCACTAATAGCTTTTTAAATAGCATTTTTCTTCGAGCATTGGCGACTCAAACAGTTACAACATTAATTGTATATTTTCTCCATTGAGCTACTATTTGTATTTTTTTTTACTGAATTTGATATTATCTTACAATTTTATTATGTTTTCTTATAATATTTTTAATATAAAATCCGTGGTGGTTTCTGATAAGCGTTTTCTAAAAAAGAATAAAGAATTTTTCATTTAATACCTGAAAAATGTTGTTGTAGACTTGCAAGGTTATCCGTGGAGAGAATAGCGTCGTGAATGGCTAGTTATAGTTAGTTTCATATTTATGCCGTGTTTCTGAAGGCACGCGCCAACTTTCGGCACGTCCAACTTGCCAATAGTGACTCGTTAACAACACAGACATGGTTTATTACCAGCGAACCTAGCGAACGTTGATTTTTGAAAGAAAAATAAATAAATGATAGAATATTTTAACCCAATATATATCCTGGGACAATTCATACAGCGCCATTTAACCCCATACTAAGCAAGGCTTATACTATGGTTACAAAATAACGGATATACTACATAAGTATTTTTTTTTGTAAATGCATCACTCCTCACAATCTCTTCGCTAGTTGTGAGGACCTCCAGATCAGTATTTTCACATATTTAAGGTTATATTTTGTCTCATTTTTGATACAAATAGGTTTTGATTTTTTTTGAAATTAGTATCCGATAATCACGGTTACAAGTACATATCATGATCACAAATTAAGAGTGTCGTGGTAAGAATCAATTTTGATTACGTTCAAAACTTGTGAAAATAAGCGCAAAAATATTTTCTAACTTAAACGATAAACACACACACTAAAAGGCCCACACAAAGGTTTTCCCTTGTGTCGTGAGTCCCTTGGAACATACATAAAGACAGATTTAAACACCCATGACCCGAGAACAAACATCTGCTTTTTACACAAATGTTTGCCCTGACCGGCAATCGAACCCAGGGCCCGTCAACCAAAAGGCAGGTAACACTACCACTCGACAAAACCGGCCGTCAAAAACTTAAAACTAAGTTCAAAAATACAGATAATTTCTGTCCAAAATAACTGTTTCCGCTGCTAATTTTCTGCGTCCCATCTATCCAATCCAGTGAGGAAAAATAGCCTCGTCCGTGTCTCGAGGCAAATTTGCCTCGAGACGGAAGCGAGGCTCGGCGCGAGGCAATAAAAGGTTGCCTTCCTTCCGGCGGTCTCACCACGCGGCATGCTAGTCGACTACTACACTATACATTTACACATGCGATTGTGAGGAGAGAACAAGAAAATTGAATGAATAATAAATAAATCAAATAATCATTTTTATTTCTCCCAAAAATGTTAAAATGTATATAAGGCCTTAGCAATATTAGATTTTAGTATATTTTAACATTGGTGAGAGACTGGTGGCCGTGATAGGCACTTAGCCTGTAATAAGTATTATTTTGTGATGTTTGATAGAATAGAGTTAGGATAATTAATTGCTGTGATTGATAAAAAATAATGATTTGTTACAAACTCTAAACGAGCTTTTTGATCTATAAGTTTTCTGTGTATATAATTTTACTCTCGTTTTTTTAAAGCAGCCTGCAGGCTGTTAGTTTCGATCCCACTTGTATGTAACACTCATAAAATATTTTTAGGTCATAATTAGGGCATAGGTCATAAACGCGAAAGTTTGTATGTATGAATATTTGTAACTTTTTCATGCTCAAACAGCTGGGCCAATAAAATTTTTCTATACAGGTTGAAAAAGAACCTCCTAGCTTTATTGAAAATCCTGAACCAGTATCACTTACTAAACGCTCTTTTTTTTTTTTTTTTTGGGGGGGAGGATATTTTTTTTCCTAAACGTAGACAACACTCGGGCGCACCTTCCGAGCGCTACTCGCACCCCTCGCGTGCCTGGTGTAGGAGTAATGTCTACGTTTAGGCAAAAAATGAACTTTTCCCATTGAAAAAATAGAAATTTTTTTTTTTTCAAAAATGTGTTCTTTGAGTGATACTAGTTCAAAATTTTGAATATAGCTAGGAGGTTCTTTTTCACCCAGTATATCTATTAATCTAAAATGCTATCTAAATATAACATCTAAAATAAGCAGAACACAACTAGAGGAAAAATCCTTAAAACCGGTACAAAACAGTCAGCCGGATAAAAACCGCCGGCTGCCTAACGACGATCGTAATGGTTTACGCGACAAAAAGCCGAGTTTTATCTCTTGGTATTGTTTCAGTGAACAAAAGAGCCACGTCTATGTCTGTCGCTGTGGGAGACTAGCTTCATCTGTGTGCACACTAGTTTCGTAAATACGTTCTTTAAAGAAATAATTTTTAGACAAAGAAATATAGGTATTTTGCGCGAATTTTTGGTTTTACAAACGTTAAAAAAATCGTGAAAAGATTTCGCCCTTGCTGTATTCTAATTCGTATAAGTGAGATTTTATTTTATAGATAGTGGGTTTGCTCTTGACCACAATCTAGCCCGGGGGCGAAGATGTGGTCGAGGATGTAGCAAGCTCATCCAGAAGATTCCTATTCACTCGAACTATAAAAAGATTCGGGTGTGATTTCATTCCATACGGGTATTATCCTGTTGTTCCGATATGAGACTCAGATGGAGCTTACCTACAAGCACGACTTTATTGCTAAGTAAGGGAATAAGAAAATTCGCCGCTTGACTTGAAGTTGAAGGCATGACAGCTTAGTTGGTTAGAGCACCAGAAAATCTTAATCCTGGGATCAAGTCCCATTCGTGCCGAATATTTTTCTTTCCTAAAAAATATTTGTAAATATCTATAAGCGTTCTAGTTTTCTCTATGAAATTTTTATGCTGATGATTACTTAAATGCCAAATATATACTTTTTCGCTGGACGGCGAGTGAAAAAAAAACATAGGACATGCCAGCTGTCAAATCTTCTCACGCATACTGTAGAAATAATAGAGGCGACGCAAGGGTTTTTTGTTTCATAATATATTTTATACCACTATACTCATCTAAAAACTCTCATAATATTTGTCAAATGTGTGAGGCATCAAGTAGTTTTAGAACCACATGATCCTCTGCCTACTCCGATAATCCTTAATTTATTTATTGTATTTATTTTTTGCTTTTTGTGCATGACCTTATCCATCGTCTATATTTTTGAAAGCCTGTAAGAACATTTTAAATTCATTTTTCGTCAATTTTGATCTGGGAGACCTATACAGCATAGTTTAAGGATTATCAAAAAAATGTTTATAATAGATCGGGAGAATTTTAGTCCCCACTTTTCACAGTTCAACAGTTGTTTCCATTCACCGCGTGTGTCCTCAGCCTAGCCCCATCTGACGTAAATACGTTAACATTCACACGCCATATATTCACAATAAAGCGGATAGATGCGTCCTATTGGAAGGCTGAACGCGTATATTCGCGTGCGCTCATGTATATTCGGCTTTTTTTGGGTTCTGTAGTAAACTACGAACACTTATTTTAATAGTTTCACTATGTACGTCTGGCCGTTGCTTAATTGAGCGACCTTTTGTATTAGAAACCTTTATTATAGATACATCTATACTAATATTATAAAGAGCAACGATTTGATTGTTTGTTTGTTTGTTTGCATTGAATAGGCTCCGAAATTACTGGACCGATTTGAAAATTCTTTTCACTATTAGAAAGCTACATTATCCCCGATGGACATAAGCTCCATAATTTTCCCGAATCCCCACGGGAACGAAGTCCCGGGCGAAATGCTAGTTATATTATAAACAGCAAAGATTTTATTGTTTGTTTGTTTGTTTGCATTGAATAGGTTCCGAAATTACTAGACCAATTTGAAAAATTCTTTCACCATTAGAATGCTACATTATACCTGAGTAACATAGGCTACATAACTTTTTATTATTATTATTATTATTAAAAGTAAAACCCAAGTACAGACGAAACTTTTAAAACAAAAGTTTCAAACTTTCATAAAAACAATTTGGCTGTTTTCTACATCACAAATCAAAAAATCAGTAATGTTTCAAGCAAATATTTATTTTATATCAGCCATCAAATAATAAAAAAGAGAAAATGACTGAATAAAAACATGAATATCAAAACATTGATTGGCTGATTGGTTTGGTCTGTCTAAACTAAATCAACATAAATATTTTTCATTTTTCAGTGAATTTTATTTCAAAGTAAGATCTCTCTCTGATTGTAAAAAACCGGCCAAGTGCGAGTCGGACTCGCGCACCGAGGGTTCCGTACAAACCTGCTTAAAGGTATTATAGACCTGAGTTTTGATATGAATTTCCATTTAATACCTTTAAGCGTTCATGAGGAACTTACTACCGCTAATAAATTTAAAATTATTAAAAGTATTTTTGTTTTATGATGTAACTAAAGATTTACGGTTTTCGCAATTTTTGATTTGTCTGTGCTATAAGACGTTGCTTCGTACCAAATTTCAAGATTCTGAGTTCACGGGAAGTACCCTATAGGTTTTGAATCCCTTGCGAGTGTCGAAAATTTGCGGAAATTTGCGACCTAAACGGCTGTATCTTTTGATTGCGTTGGCTTAGAAGTTTGATTTTTTCACAACTTTAAGGGATAGTAGATTTGAGTATTTGATATAAATTTCAGCAACCTTTACGCGTTCCTGAGAAAAAGGGTCTTGACAGACAGACGGACGGACGGACAACTAAGTGATCCTATCAGGGTTCCGTTTCAGCCTTAGATTTTACCCTTTCAGAGATTCGAATCAAATACCATTAAACTAAAGAGGTGATGAGACAGCGAGTGGAAAAGTATCACATTGTTCAGTGGCTACGTTCGACTATACAGTATTCGTTTTGCACATTTAGCAACAGAGTTTCAGCGATACTAATATTATTATTATTATTAAAGATGGCTTTACTCTTGACATCAATCTTGATCAAAGTCAAATGAGGTCGACGATGGAGCGAGTTAACCCAGAAAATGCCTATAAGGCACTGGTACTCCTACGCGCCGACAGAACACAGCAAGCTGTTTGGCGTCGGACTTCGGTAAGAAGGTGGTCGCGAACCACACGGCCCCTTACAGAGCTTACTACACCGCATGAGACCATAGGACGACACCTCAGATTCAGAACAAATCGAAATGTTGCCTGGGGTGGATTAATAGGAGGCAGGTCTCATTTGTGTTTACTTAGTTGCCCCTTACGACACCCACGGAAAGAAACGTGGTGGTTCCGATCACCAATGGAAAAAAAAATATCAGAGTTCTCTGGCAGGTTTTGTAATATATTTTTTAACGACTTTAAAAATAGGAAGAGGTTCTTAATTCGATTTTTTGCTGTTACTTTTTTGGTATCTTTGTTGCGCGATTACTCCGCCATTTATGAATTGATTTTAATGTTTTTTTTTAAATATTAGATTATACTTAAGAGGTGGTCCCATATAAGTTTTATCGAGATTAAGTAAGCGATAAAAAAAAAACATTTGCACATGACATTTAGATGACATATTGGTTTACGGTTATCTGCTGATAGGTATTGTTGAAATTGAAATCAATGAGGGGTTTTCACGATGCTTTCCGAAGTGCCGATAGATGGCACTTTACCCATGAACAGTGTAATTTTTTATAAGTCTGATTCTACAGACATGGAAATTTGATTTTAATGAGTTTTATAGCTAAATGGGTCCTTTCATTGCCACCTCTCCTTTTACTCAAGTGAAATGGCGAAAATTGGCACTGGCATTAATTAAATACGAATATTATTTTTACAGTACAAACAAAGCATAATTCGCCAAATCTATTTATGAATGACAAAGATTTCTGAAGAAAACCTTCGTAGGAGAGGCGGTAATAGCTATAATACTTATTAAAATCAAATTTCTATGGCTACGGAATCAGATTTAAAAAAAAACACTGTTCATGGGTAAAGCTTCGAGAAGCACCGGGACAACTCCTCATTGAAAAGCCCTCATTGAAGTGTAATCTGATGAGAAGATAAGTAATAAAAAACTTCTCTTCTTCTTCATCTTCATCAGCCCATATACGTCCCCACTGCTGGGGCACGGGCCTCCCTCAATAACATGAGGGGTAAATGCCATACTCACCACGCTCGGCAGACGGGTTGGCGAGGGTTTTGATATAATTGTAGAGTTTTCCTTCTCTGTGTGCAGATGAACTTGCTTGCATATTTACTTTAGTCGCCTTGTACGACACCTCGGTAAGAAAGAGGGTGGCCCTATTTTACTCTGCCGGGGACTCACACGGCTTACGACAATACTAAAAAAAAATTTTACAATCTCTACAAGATTTTAATTATTTTAAATTTCCAACAGTGCATGATACAGCCGAAATTATCAATTCATTTTAATTTCCATCAATGTTCCTGGTAATTATTCTGAGCAAATACCAAGTTGTTAATATCAACAGGCGAAATGACGGCGGTTAAAAATTCGGTTACTGCCGCGAGCGACCCGTTAATATAAACGTGATGAGGCAGCGAGTGGGGAACGTATCAATATTGTCCAGTTTGTTAGGTTTTGTTGTATTAATATAAAGTACCATTACATTCTTTAAATTAAAAAATTAACGACATAACATTTAACGAATTCATTTGATACTAAATGGGGTCTAAATTCGCATTTATATTGTGTTTTTGCCCGACTGCGCGACGCAAAGGAGGGTAATGTGTTTATTACCTTTGTTCAAGACGTTTCGGCGCGGTTGAACCCGTTTTAGTAGGTCAAATGTGTTTAAATCACGACAGTTAACAGAGTCATATTTAATTGATTATCTATCCAGTGATGAGATCATATTGTTGATCATTAGTTTAATGACTATTAAATAGTCATTAAACTAATGAGTAAATTTTACTCAATCTACAACAGTCAAGACTGACGTATCCATGTGCTCACTGAAAAACGGAAGTTTTCGTTATTTAATTTAATTTTCATTGTACTTTTTTCCCTGAGTTAAGGAAAATTTATACAAATATGCAAAGCGTGGCAATATTCAGGTTTATCATTTGCGAGGAGCTAGTAAATTAGTCTGACATTGCAGCACATGTTATGACGCCATTGGTATATTTTTTTTATTATAAGATGGGTTAACTCTTGACCTCAACCTTGACCATAAGGTCAAAGATGAGGTCGACTGTGGAGCGAGCTAATCTAGAAAATGCCTATAAAGGCACTGGTACTCCCACGCACCGACGGAACACAGCAAGCTGTTTGGCGTCGGATTTCGTTAGGAGGGTGGTCGCGAACCAGACGGCCCTTTACAGAGCCTACCACACCGTATGAGACCATAGGACGATTCTTCAGATTAAGAAAAAATGAAGTGTCGTTGCCTGGGATGGATTACTAGGAGGCAGGTCTCATTTGTGTTTCCTTGGTCGCCTCTTACGACACCCACGGAAAGAGATGGGGTGGTGTTATTCTCAACCGATCACCACACGGCATATATTATAGCCAATTGACAGGTGATGTGGTAGAAAACATCAGCTTGCCAATTTATAAATGAAAACTAAAGAAGAGGCTTGTTGAGCAAGCATTTTACACCACTTAAGGAACTATTTAGTTGAAATTGTTAGATGAAACAAGAAATTCCTAGATTATTGAAATTCTCCGCTCCGACCGCTCAGCGCGGAGACTTTCAGTAATCCAAGATTTAAAGTTTATTTTTAACATGTTAATTTTTGTTTATTAATAAATATGACTGCGTTTAGTAAAAGGTACAACTTTCGGGGTAGTCAATAAGAGCTATTGTAAATAGGTCACACTAATTGTGAACCTTAACGGGTATCACGAAAGTTGTACCTTTCCATTTTCACAGTCACAAATGAGTCTGAAGTCCGTATCTCTGATTTACACTTGAGTAGCAAACATCTTTGTCATTTTGATAGTGAGAGAAAGAGACAATCAATACTTAAGCATAGATCAAGACTTGAGTCTCCTTCTGTAATACGGGCTTGAGTCTTATTTCTCCATGATGCCTTACTGTATAGCTTGTGAGTTGCCAAATGTGAAGCGAGCACAATGGGAATAGGAACAGTAAACAATCAGTCGCGCCTCAATTATTCACTGGTGCTGAAAAACACGGGCCGTGCAGTATATGTCAACGCTGATTGTACTGTCATATCTTGACATATCTACATATATCTTATTTATGTAACGAGAGAGTCAGTAGTGCAGAGGTTAGCGAGTCAGATTTGTAAAGGTTTCGTGTTCTTTCCCTGTGTGTGTCAAACTCTATTGTTGCTTTCGTGATTGTCTCTTTCTTTGTAAGTGTGTACTGTATTGGAAATAAAAATTCTATCTATCTATCTATCTAGTAACATTGATGTTAGTAAAGCAGCAGCTCTCAAGCACAACGTGAATTTCGCTGTTTCAAATGTCGAAGAGTGTCGAAATGATAACACGTTACCCTCGCGCAGTCAAAGTGAAGTTTCACCGTCTTCTGAGTGGCGTGACGAGCAAGTTTGTCGTGGGCCGTGCTAGCTATGCTGACCATTGGATTGGACACCGACTATAGCCTAGTAATGAACTTCTTTAGTCTATTTAACCGGTTATTTTCTTTCGACTGATAAATAACATGAAATGAATAAAAATCTAGGCTTGCGTTGCTCTATAAGTGTTATGACCTTAACTGTTTCATGTTCTAGATAGTAATGAAATTGAAGTCATTGTCAAAGCGTTTACGGCGCGTGCAATACGAATCTTATACACACGTGTGTGCAAGAATCGGGCGAAGGTTTTATCATAATTTTCATATTCTCTTACATTAACTGGGGCGTCCAAAACACACTTTTACTGATTTTACGCCATTTAAATAAACACAAACGTACAACTCTTCAATTCTTTCCAATTCCTCCGTGTTACTATCTCCAAATCCACTATGTATCAGTTGGACAGGTAAAGTGAAACTCCGATGCCGGTGGCGGTACAAATCGACGCGATAAGGCCACCCACAGGGTAAGGGGGGGGGAGTAAGGGGGGGATGAGATACAGGCTATTTATTGTCCCACTATCTTCGGCGATGATACCACCGTGATAGTCGAGCCGAAACAACGGCGGTGACGCGACGCTCACCGTGATATGTACTCGTAGGCAAATAGGTTTAACTTAAACCTGACTTACCTATTAAAATATATTGATGTAGTAAAATATCAGTGTATGCAATAAAATATTGAGTATTGACGTATAGTATATGTTGAAAACAAAACCACTTTCGCTAAGATAGAAATCGTAGTTTTAAAACAATTTACTCTGTTAATATAAAAACATCATCATCGGGTGTAAAATGTAACGTATGGAGTCTTCGTCTTAAAATATACATCTACAGTATAAATTATAAAGAATACAGATTTGTATTTCCTTATGTTTGTAACGAATAAACTCAAAAACTACTGGACCGTTTTCTAAAATTCATTCATCATTAGAATGCTCCATTATTCTTGAATAACATAGGCTACATAATTATCCCGAATTCCATAGTGAAAAATAAAAATTTTCGTCCTGATCTTCTGGTATCAAATATATTTTAACCTAAGTAATCCAAACACACAAACCATGGATTTTAGTCATTGAAGACAACTTAATCTACCTCTTAGTTGTTCAATGTCAAGAAATTCAAAATTAATATTTGATATTCTTACAATATCTTAACGTTCTTGACATTCTTGTCATAATACGTAAATCTCCAAGTTATTACCTAGTAGTTGTACAACTGTGGACCCGCATAATCCGAACAAATCTTCTGAAGTGAAGTCTCGGAGCTGTCAAGACTATCAGATTTGTCCCTGAGCCTCTGACAACTCGAAATGGTTCAACTATTCGTGGATCGATATCTTTACTTGCTGTTAAACCATTACAAACCAAATATGCTGTTAAAACCTCTTTTTCCTTTACAATACCATTGATATCAACTACAATGATAAGTTTGTAAAATCAACTTGTTTTTACGGCCCCTTTAATGCAAATAAATAGTAAACATTTATGCAAAACTAGTTTTAGGTCAGTATTACAGAACGCGATTCAGACTCTGATCAAATACTTAAGTAGCATTTGTCTTTGTCATTTTGATAGTAAAAAAAGAGACCATCAATACTAAAAGTGTAGATCAAACCTTGAGTTTTCTTCTGTAATACGAGCCTTAGTGTCCACAAAATAGCCGTTGATTTCTCGTACTAAGGCAGTTGATCGCTCTAGGACCCCGATTCTGAACTTCAGTTGTGTGTCGATAGAATGGAGGCCATGTCAGGTGGCGAAATTGAGAACTATTTTATTTTCATATACTTGCTGACAACCACCCCGACTAGCAGCGCCACCGAAAACCTAACGTAAAGTTGCAAACTACCTAGCAACTGAAAATTCAGTTGGTGGTGGCGCCACCAGTCAAAGCAGCCGTCATTAGATATATGAAATATGGATAGTTCTCAATTTCGTCACCTGAATTGATAAAATGGCGACCATTCCATTGACACATAACTGAAGTTACAGAATCGAGGCCCAGTTGTATGGAGAGGCGAAAATGTCCACCTATGTTCCTTAACAAAAGTTGTTTAGTTTCGTGGGTCTTTGATGTTCACTAACTAGTATAAAGTCATCCAATAGAATTAAGGCAAGTCAAACAAGCGAAGGAGAACTTCACAATACAGACAGAATGTCTATTAGTTACATTAACCTATTGGATATTGAACACGGCAAACTATCGGATGTGTCATATACACAATAATAGTATGAATGGCCTGTCACCTTTACAAATTGAGCTAATACTGCCTATCATAGAGCTGTTATGTAGGAGGTGGCATTTAATTCCTAATGGGCCTTTTTATAATTCAAACGGCACGGCACGGCACTTCAAAATTTGAATTACCATTGCCCCCTACGTTCTCAGCTTCTAGTATTACTATTACATAGGAGGCAATGGTAATACAGTTTTGCCGTGCCGTTTTCGAATTATAAATAGGTCCGTTACTTAACTAAATATTGTTTTCGGTTCTTACTAATCGATCAATATAACTCACACTTAATGTTAATTGTGGTATGTGATGTGTTAATTTAAGTTTAAACGTGTTGTATGGTGTATATTTTTCTTTTTTAGGATTGTGTGTTTTCCAAAATTATTTTTTTCTGACTTTATGCATAATTTGGGATTCAAAATGTTTAAACCATAAATTAAACAAAGAAATATTCAGTATAACTTGGTTACATATATTTTGTAAAGCATAAGCAAACAATTTGAGGATATCGTTGTTTACGTGACTGTTGAAAGTATATTTCAGAGTCAAAGTAATACTTCTTCCCTTGTTAATCTGAGCAGTTGGTACAATTGAATCTGTACAATGCGCACGAAATAAATAGATACGAAACTTGGTCGCACTGTCGTGTCGTGAAAGCGACTTTCCGATAAGGGAGGGTAATATATCATAGAATAAAGAAAGTAGGTGACAGGAGGGCAAACAAGGCAAAGTCGATGTTTGTATATTCCTGAGGGATGTCCTAGAATTTTCCAAGGTCAAAAAGTGTCAATATATTCTAGATTTATTATGAATTCTGACTAGATTACAAATGGTTACAGATTTTGTTGAAATTTTGATGTGGAACCTATGTAGTAAGGTTATTAGCATCAGTAGTAAGTTAGAGATCAAAAGGAATTCCTTTCACTGTAGTTATTTATTTACTTATTTATTTAGCACACAAAACAAGATTTGGTCCAAATAAAACAAGTTATGAAATACCTAATGAAAATCTCGGCCACATTGTAACGACACTGTCTCAAAAATTGGGTGTGGAACTACTCGATACAGATGTGGACGATATTATAAGAGCTTGTCCAAAACCTAACCAAGAAGGGGATTCACCGAAAAACAACCTACCCCGTCCTGTGGTTGTGAATTTAATAAGGAAACGCAAAAGAGATGAGCTGCTCACTGCGTCAAAATCAAGACGCAACATGACCTCAGAGAGCATAGTCGCTGGGCCTCCGGTTAAACTTTACATCAATGAAAGGCTAACTAAAGACAACCGGCGGTTATTTCGCAACTCCAGACTCCGCGCCAGCCAGTACAATTACCGCTTCTGCTGGACTCGACATGGATATATCTATGTTAGGAAAATGGAAAAACACACAGCCATTCGAATCATGTCTGAATATGACCTCGATCGAGTTCTTGGACCCGCCATCACTCGTGAAACGTAAGCCACTACAATGTCACCCAAATAACCTACGGATCCCTCAACTATCTAAAATGCACAACATCTCTGGTTTATATGAATTACATTGTTTAAGAGTTTTTACAATCACATCATGTTTAATTATCTTGAAACTTGTAATGATCAACAGCCTGTTTAGTAAATCCCTGCTCATACTAACCCGACTCACAAAATCACAAACACAAACATCACTCACACAAATCACGTCACACCATAACACGAACACTAAAGAACTTTGTCACCTCAAGTTCCCGCGCGGAGACAGCTTCCAAATCTATCATAGATCTAAAAAGAAAACAATTCCTAACCCAATTACACTTAAATAGTGGATGATTTAATTCAAGATTTTGAAGAAAACTTATCTATTAGCTGTCACCTGCTCGGGAATATTGAGAGCTCCAGGCAGTTCTTGTCGTCTAACTATAACTTTAAACTACTTACTTTCAATATAAGGAGTATTCAACATAATTTCAATCAATTTCTAATAATGCTACAGCGACTTGATCAGAAATTCGACGTTATTACCTTAACCGAGTGCTGGTTGCCAGAAGATCCAATTATCCCACAAATCCAGGGTTATAATTCATACGACTCTCATAAGTACATAAACAAAAGTGGCGGCGTCACCCTGTATGTAAAAGACCACTGGAATGCCACTGTAAAAGAATCTTCGTGCAAGGACTGTAATTGCCTTGAAGTCAAGCTGAATTCAGACACGCTAATTTTAGGTATATACCATTCTCCATCTTTTGATAATACTAGTGACTTCTGTTCCTCACTAAGTGGTATTTTGTACAATGCCAGTGGAACAAAGAACATTATAGTTATGGGAGATATCAACATTGACATTCTAGAAGACCCTGTCTCTTCACAATGCTCGGATTACATGTGTCTTATGGCTGAACACCAGCTCCTGCCAGCAATTACGAAACCAACTAGACTCAAGTCTTGTTTAGATCACATTTACGTGAAAAACCCGAAACGGGCAATAGGTTTGGTTTGTCAAACAAGCACAACGGACCACGATATTTGCATTGTAGGGCTAGCATATAATCACCATCGACCATATAACAAACGGACTCGAATTAAAATAGACTACGAAGGGGCCAGCAGTACACTTAATACGGCGAACTGGAAAGTTATAACCGAGTCTAATGATATCAACGAAGCTGTCTTCAACTTTAATAACATAATAGAAACTGCAATTAACAGTAACATGACAAAAGTAACAGTGAGTAGATCAAAATTCAATTTAAAACCTTGGATCACAACAGGACTAATAAAGTGTCAGAAGAACAGAGACAGATTACATCAAGAAGCTAAACGTGAGGCAAAACTCAATCCATCCAGCTACATCAAGCGTACTATTTATAAAAGATATAGAAATTTTCTTACCAATCTTTTACATAAGCTTAAAACACAACATGAAGGTGAAAACCTCGAAATTAATAAGAACTGTCCTAAGAAACTGTGGCACAATATTAAAGATATTTGTCATTTGAATAAAAAAGTAAATGACGCAACTGAACTCTATACTTTGAAACTCGACCCCCGCTCCTCCCTTGATATGTGTAATCATTATTTTGCCAACGTAGGTAAAAACTTAGCAAACGAAACACTGGAAAAGCTGCAAACTTCTGAGTTTCACTTGGCATCTAAAGCGAAGTTACACACTCAGACTCCTCATTCCTTTTTCATGTTTCCCACGGATGAGCAGGAAATAGGCAGGTTCATTGTAGACTTAAAGCCTGACAGTGCCCCGGGATTAGACAACTGTACGCCCGTTTTAATAAAACAAATTAAGGATATCATACTACCCTATCTAACCCACATCTGTAACCTCAGTCTATCTAGTGGCACCTTTCCCGAAGCGTGGAAAACAGCAGTGATCACCCCTATTTACAAACAGGGTGAAAAAACTACCCCCTCAAACTACTGGCCGATCTCATTGCTTCCAATTTTTTCCAAAATTTTGGAAAAGGTTGTCAACAAAAGACTAATCACATACTTAGAAAAATATAATCTCATTCCAGACAGACAGTTTGGTTTCAGGCGAGGAAAGTCCACGGAAGATGCCGTCAAACTGTTGAGTAAGTTTGTTGCTGACGCTCTTGACCATAACAAGAACTGCCTTGGCGTGTTCCTTGATCTCGCTAAAGCCTTTGACACTGTGTCACTTCCCATTTTGCTGCAGAAACTGAACTGTCTGGGGGTGAGGGGGGTGGCTCTCCAGTGGTTTACGAGCTATCTGTCGAATAGACGTCAATGTCTGAAAGTGAATCAGACTATTAGTGACTCACTTCCTGTTTGTTGCGGGGTCCCACAAGGAAGTATCTTAGGACCTACTTTATTCATTGCCTATATGAAAGATATCCTTGAGTTACCACTGAAGCACGCAGATGTTATTTGTTATGCTGACGACACTGTAATTGTATTCAGGGATACGTCATGGGATGGAGTTTATAGAGCTGCCGAAGAAGGTATGGTTGTTGTCAACAAATGGCTTGAAAGAAACTTGCTTACGCTTAATAAGGGTAAAACACAGCATGTCGCCTTCCATAAGACACTAGCATCCCAACCGCCTACCACACAATCCCTCATAATACACTCATGTGCCTCACCAAACTTGTCCCCGTGTGTTTGCCCGCAGATTAAACGTACCGCTTTCATAAAATACTTGGGAGTACTCGTAGATGAAAATCTCTCATTCAAGCCCCACATAGCCATCTTATCAGCAAGAACTCGAAAAATTATATTTATAATGAAAAGCCTGCGGTATTCTGCCAAAAAAGACTTGCTGATTCAGATTTATAAAACTCTGTGCCAGTCTCTGCTGCTGTACTGTATTCGAGTGTGGGGTGGCTCAGCTAAGACGAGGATGATAGAACTAGAGAGAGCTCAGCGGGCCGTACTCAAAGTGATGCTACGAAAACCGTTTAGGTATAGCACTAAGCTCTTGTATTCAGAATGTCAGATCCTCAGAGTACGTGCCCTTTTCTATCTTAGAGCTTTCACACAGACTCACAAAACCGCCCTTACATCCTCGGAATACAGTATAATGTCAAAACGTAGAGTCTACAAACTACATGTTCCATCGGTTCACACAACTTTCGCTCAACGCCTCCCGCACTATCTTCTGCCTTATATTTATAATGTGGTTTGCCGGAAACTTTCACGAGTCATAAACCTTCCGTGCTCTCAAGCCAAACGAATTGTAATACCATGGCTGATGACTCTCGATTACGATGAGCTGGAGAACTTGATGCCGACGGCGAGATGACGGGGTTCTTTCTCTCACTCATCCACACAGACACCCACGCACATGCACACACACTCACACACACACACACACACACACACACATACACTCACACATGCTCATTTTCCCTATCTACTTATAAATAAAAACACTGTAAATTAAACTAAAACTATATTCCCCCACTTTGATCACCTCAATCAAATGCATCGAAGGCAACTCGTTTTTGATCCCTGCGATACAAGCTTGACTTAGTGCAGGGGTCACAAGAATATCAATTGTATACTTTTCACCTTATTTTCGTCTTTTGTTAATATTTTTTGTAAACTTCATTTTTAGTAATAAATATTATTATTATTATTATAATTACAAAACTATTAGACTCTACCTCTATTAGACTGTACGCACAGACTGTTTATTATATAGAGAACGTTTATATTCGGTGGGTAAATATTCTAATGTGAAGAACTAGAAGAAATATCAGAATACCATGTTGCCACATCTAAGCATCTGTGTCCTCTATGCTGTTACGTTAAGAACTGTGCTGCAACGAAAAAGAAATCTGATACGCTGACTTTTGCACTAAATTCTGGTCCATTTTCAAATTCATTGATGGGATCATTGACCTGTTGGTTATAGCATTTAGTAACACATGCCTATTAACCGACAGTTCCAGGCTCTGAATCCTAAGCTAAGTTGCGTAGTAATTATAGGGTTAAACCTTTGGTTCGAGGGTTGAGAGCCTGGTGGATTGTATCACAGGCTAACCGCCTATTACGGCCACCAGTCTCTCACCAATAATTATTCTGAGTTGATTTCTTTTTATAACATGTAGGTGTAAAATTTGTATTGTTGAGATAAATAAAAATCTTTATTCATTGTTTATTTTTTAAAGTGTATTCAAGGATCTATGACTAAGGTTATTTTCTACGTGAACAAAGTCACGAACTGCAGCTAGCTATACAAAAGCTTTCCAGAATCGATATTAACATAACACGAGTTTCCAATCATGCAACTGCCAGTTCAAAGGAGAACGAGGCAAACGATGCACATATTGGCACAAAGGATATTTGAAGATTCAATCCCGGTGAAACAATATTACAGTGCGAAATTGAGACAAGTTCTGCGGAAAATAGAATAGGTGGTTATTACGACTATGGGTTGGGAAATACTGTTAAATTAGCTTGTAGAAGATTAGACCTTGGAAATAGATAGATAGATAAACACTTTATTGTATACTTAAAAAGGTATGACAAAACATACAATCAAGTGTGCAAGTTCGGCCTTTTCGCTAAACAGCGATCTCTTCCAGGCAATCCAAGGCGAAAGGAAAACACAAGAAAACCGGGAGTAAATATACATACATTTAAAAAAACATAATAATATACATATAGCGATATAAAAGTGACAAATCCGATACATAAAGCTACGTTAGAGCTACGTGTTCATAAACACTTTCGCTGATATATTTTTAATAATTGAAATGTTCGTCGTCGTATAATTGTTTCAGTAGAATTACGGTGAATCTTGAAACACACGGTGACAGCTTGTGGTTGTCCGACCCGAAATATATAGTCATTCACTTATTTATGATCGGACATCGAAGAGCCGTCACTTTTCAGCAAATTAGATTTTCAATAACAAAGATAAGTCAATTTTGCTGCATTATATGTCTACTTAACTTTAATGCGTTACATAAGTATGTGTAACTTTTCTTACCTATTCATATTCTAGAAATCGTATTTTATATTATTAAATTATAACACAACCTAGCTAAAGCTACTCATTAGTCTGAACATTTTTTATTGAATGATTTTTTTACTTCCACAGAGTTAATTTTTTGGTATTGAGATTCCTCTTGATTTACAGATCGCCAGTTATATCCTTTCAAAGTATGTGTCACATTTATAAACCTTTTAAATGTGTATATTTTCTTATCAGAACTTGTCTGTGGTACTGCCGTGCAGTAAAACGTAAAGTTGCCTATTAATCCGACGACCTACAGGTCGTTTGGGTTCAGATGGGACATCGGGGTATATTGGCGGGGTATTTGGCATGATCAAACCGAATAAACAGATGTGTAAAGTTAGGGTTAATTTTTAAGAAAAGTTTTTTCGCCTTTGTACAACTTGAGCAATTAGTGATTTCCCAAGCATAAGAAACACTTCCTCAGGTTTCTTTAACTATTATGTATTTTTCTACAATATTAATGCTTCCCAAAGAAGAACATATAGTCAAAACAACAATCCCTAATATTTTAAATGTGACAGTAACTCTGTCTGTCTGTTCCGCTTTCACGCCTAAACTACAGAACCTTTTGATGAAGTTTGATACAGAGATAGACTAGAGATTGAGCTACCTTTTATAGCAAAACGAAGGCTTGAAGGAGTTCGATTAGGGGATGAAAGTTTGTATGGAAGTTGGTCATTGTCGAAGATAAAACCATAATTTTTTTTAAATAGAGACTTTTGTTATGGCGTTTTTAAAATTTCGACCTGTGTGGAGCAAAAGCTAGTAATCTATATTTATATTTGCGTGGTTTCTAAAAATGTCTGAAGACAAAATTGTAGAGAATTGTGTGGAACGCGAGGGTTCTGTTGTATCGTGGGCAAAAGGCTGACTACCTATCACCACTTTATTTACATTCCATCTAATAACCCTTAAAATGAACGTCAAATGTGGCGTCAAGTAGTTTGAGAACTATGTGACGCTCTGTCTACACCGAAAGGGATTATACGTAAGTGTATAGAAAATTGTAGAGAAAAGGATTCTTAGAAGTGATTTCACCTCCGCATCTTCTTTCTCCGTAAAAGCCGCCAGCGTGTCTCCTCTCACGGCGCGTTTGTAAATATTTATCGATTGAGCCTGATTTACGGTTGCTTTGCCCCTTTACAACAGCGCTACATTTGTCGTGCCTACGTACCTACAAAACATGGGTATTCTTCTTCTTTTAGTGTAGGTATAGTCAAGTATGTGGCAAACTTGCCTAACCCTGGTGTCAGTTAAGTCAATTTTCAAACCACACAATAGCCTCTGACTTGGTTTTAACGACTGTAGTCAATTGAAAACATTGGTACATATTTATAGGTTAGCACTGGTAATTGAGATTAAACTTTTAAAATCTATCCTAATCCTAATCATTAAAGTATTAAAAAATGTATGAAAAGCAGTTGTTAAAGAGAAACTACGCAAAAAAAGCATACTACACACATGATGAATAATGTGACAAAACTTATCAAAAAATCAGTATTAAGTTGTAGGAAATAACAAAGGTTGTAACAATAATTTTTAAAAAGGAGCATGATAATACTGGAGATCGGTACCTCTTGCTTCAGTGGCGACTTCAAAAAAAAGGAGCTGGTTCTCAATTCAACTCTATTTTTGTATGTTTGTTACGCGATAACTCCACCAATTGACGGCTTTTTTTTCATTATAAGATGGGTTAACTGTTGACCTCAATCTTGACCATAAAGGTCAAAGATGAGGTCGACGATGGAGCGAGTTAACCCAGAAAATGCCTATAAAGGAACTGGTACTCCCACGCACCGACGAAACATAGCAGCTGTTTGGCGTCGGACTTCGGTAGGAGGGTGGTCGCGAACCAGACGGCCCTTTACAGAACCTACCACACCGCATGAAATTAATTTTGCACTTTTTAAAAAAATCTACAAAAACACGTAATGTAGTAATTATAGTATAATATTTAGATGAAATAGGTAAATAAAAATTACAATTTAGATAAGATATTAAGATGACGTTTTGCTTTGTAGTTATTGGCCGTTTGGCTGATTGGCATTATTAGGAATTGACGTCGGTTGATTCTTACGTTTTTAACGCGGACAACTATAATAATTCGACAGTAATGACCCAATTTCTTAAAGCTGCATTATTATTGTCGCATCATTACCTATACATACGCAAAAGCCGTAACTCATTCTCATTAAGACCGCTCCTCTAACCCACATCCAATATAAATGATCAACCTACTCAGCAAGTTACGTAATCTCTTGAGACGGAAGTATCTGTCTCGTCTCGCTGTCACTGGCACGTTTTGTGAAAGGATATGGTTATGTCAATGTAATATTGTCAAACGCGTAATATTGTTATTTGATACACGAAAACGGCACGTCAACATTGTATTACCATACCCTCCTATGCACTAGTAATAATGGTAATACAAATTCTGTCATGCCGTGCCGTGCCGTTCGAATTATAAAAAGGGCCAATGACGGATTTTCCAGTGGAATTGTCTTCCGGAATTTTTTTTTTTTTTCAATTTTTTAAATATTTTCTGCTTCAAAATTAAATTATTTATTGGAATACAATCCATTCTGCATTAAAAAACAACAATAACAGCGTAAAACACGATAACCAGCAATGTATATCGTATTCTGATAGCAGAGCGGTGCGGGGGGAGCGCGCGCGGGGCGCGGTTACGCCCTACGTTGCGTAGCGCCAAAGTAGATAAATAACGAAAACTCCTTAACATGACGTTTCTGGAAAAAAATTATTACTTATAGCTGATGATGATAGTTATGGGTAGATTCCACCATTTAAGAATTTGCTAAGCTGTCCTTTACATTCTGTATTTATGTATTACTCCGAGGCACGGAAAACTCTATCGCAGAAGTTTACAGGATTTGCCAAGGTTATTCAGTAGTTTTGTTAATAGTATAGGGCTGTATTTAATAATCTATCAATCTTAGTAAGATTATAAACTTTCGGTACTTTGTAAACTTCCCCATTTCTTTCTCATTCACGGAATTTTTAAAATGTTAATGTAACCAAACCTAACTTAACCGAACATAAAAAAACAAACTTATCCTAATTTCATGTAGGTGGCCCTTAAATTTATTTATAATTTAACTAGGCAAATTGTAATATCGCGGGAGATTATAATTTCACGAATGAAATTTTAATATTACGATTTTTATAATTATTCAATTACAGTTGTATGGTCTAATAAAGTAGAAAAGTATGTCTGCACCTATGGACAACTTCATAACATTGTAGAGTTATTGAGTAACTCATAAACTAACGTACAAGTAAATCCTGACAACATTGTACGATGCCCTAGGGATTCAAACTCTTGCTAAATTATACCTTATCGCCAGCGAAGAAGCAACTTGGATGGATATCTGATAGACGGGACTGACTGTCTTGTCTGGTTTTTATTTTAAGTAGATACTAACATTTTTATTTTTCGATGAAACTTTGGATCTTAGAAGGAGTAAGGTTTCGAGTTTTCTTATTTTGAATTTTCTTTTGAGCATATTTTGAATTTTCTTAAATATTTGTTTCTGAAAATAAAACTAATGCACTTGTAGGTCAACTACATAAAATCGCCGCGGCCAAACTATAAATACGGCCGGCGTAAATAAACTTTCATTTACTTGGCGTTTCACTACACCCCTGAAGCGCTCGTAGCCCAGTGGCGCTCGCTGATCTCAACCGATCAGTGAGGTTAAGCAACGTACACAGAGGCAGGGAACCTGATGGGTGACCAAAGTAGCAATTTATCACGAGCGTTTCCGTGCTTCGGAGGGCACGTTAAGCTGTCGGTCCCGGCTGTAGTCAATTAACTACAGTCGTTAAAACCAAGTCAGAGGCCATTGTGCGGTTTGAAAACTCTGACACCAGGGTTAGCTAAGTTCGCCACACACTTGACGATACCTACACGATAAGAAGAACTACACCCCTGCCCGACCCTACCATCGTCCAGCCGCTACATCAACCACAACTACTACAAACTTGTAATTTTGTACGTAACTTCATTTTAAGCAATACCTTCATTAGTCTTTTTTTTATTTATTAATAATGTGTTTGCTCTTGACCATAATCTAGCTTAAGGGCGAAGATGCGGTCGAGGATGAAGCGAGCTCACCCAGAAAATGCCTATTCACTCGAACGTTAAAGAAATAAGCATACCTATGATCTTAAGTAGTTATGTATGAGGTAAGATGCTTCGAAATTGTCGTCGTTGTCTAAACAAAAATGTGTGTGTTTAATTTCAAAAGCCATTTCTCTTTAAAAAAGTTGTGAAGCAGCCACGGTTCAATTGCGTTTCAATCCACATTTTTAAGTGCAATAATCCTGCAGATGGCGTTCTAACTAAGTAATTGATCTGTTTAACCAAACTGTTTCTCGGTTGCCCAGGATTTTCTAGTGTTTTCTCATTGTGGATGTACATTTTTCGAGATACGAATTATTGTTTTAACGGCTATCTACAGTCACGTTAAACTTGCCATTAAAAAAAGGAGAAAAGACAGAAATTTCTAATTTAAAGACGGGTTAACTCTTGACCTCATCTTGACCATAAGGTCAAAGATGAGGTCGAGGATGGAGTAAGCTAACCGAGAAAATGCCCAATTAAGGCACTGGAACTCCCACGCACCGATTGCTGTATTAGCAAGCTGTTTGTCATCGGACTTCAATAGGAGGGTGGTCGCGAACCAGACGGCCCTTCACAGAGCCTATAAGACCTTAGGACGACACCTCAGATTCAAAACAAACTGAGGTGTCGTTGCCTAAGGTGGATTATTAAGAGGCAGGTCTCATTTTTGTTTCCTTAGTCGTCTCTTACGACACCCACGGAAAGAGGTGGGGTGGTGTTATTCTCAACCGATCACCAAACGTTATAAAAGCCGCTTAAGTTCACTAAGCCAATAAAGTAGGTAAGTGATATTGTTGGAGACTAAATGACTTTTTCACGATAAAAACAATTTCTTGAAGAAATCAGCCCAATAAGGCAGCTCAGTTCATATTTGAATAGGTAACCCCATCAAAACGATAACAAAGTTAGTAAGGTTTAACCCCTGAACTATCATCAGGCGAAGAAATGTATCGCTATTGACCTTTGGATAATGGATCAGACTATTTTTAGTCTCGTACACGTAAAAGTTCAAGTAGTAAATAAGCGACACTTCAACACATCCATCCCCTTGCTCGTAGTACCTATATGTTATTTTTATCACTGCTTTAAATCAAAATAAAGAAAATTACATACTGCTTCGTCATCAAGGGAGAAATGTACGAGATAAGACGAACACAAGTCGGGCCAGTAATATAAACGAATGACTTGCGAATACCCACCCTGATTTTTAGAACTTTATCATTAAGCTGAAGATAAGCACGAAGATCTTTATAATTTATTATGTTTGATATTATGAATACATATAATGTTTATATTGACAATATACAACTTACAAGGTTTTGAAAAATTTCACTTACTAGTAGATTAAGAAATATGTCATATTATTAATTACTAGCTTTCCGCCCGCCGCTCCGCCCGGGTGGACTACAGGTTATATCGTGCCCAACTGTGGGATAAAATTTAGCTTTTGTCCTTTTCCAGGCTCTAATCTATCTTTTTACGAAATTTCATCAAAATTGGTTCAGTAGTTTAGGCGTGAAAGACGGACAGACAGACAGAGTTACTTTCGCATTTATAATATTATAGTAAGGATAGTACGTATAAGATTGTTTTATGGTTTAGAGGTGAAAGAGGGTTTTTTCTTGCTCAAACTTTACATCTGACATCTGTAGGTTAATAGCCAGGTTCATTGCAGAAAATCCTTAGCTTGGTTCTTTTGAAGTTACATGACAGAATTTAATGACAGACATTTCAATAAACTAGTAGGCTTATTGAAATGTCAGCCAATGATAAACTAGATCCAGAATACAGCTTCTAGAATTCAATAGTGGTACTTAAGAATGTTTTGGTGTAACAATCCACCATCTGTCTTTACAGCCCTGGGTAGAAATGTTTCATAGCTCACTCCAAATCTACTGTGAATATCAAAACTTCAAAATGAAATATTTTTTATACGTTGTCGTGTTTTACGAAATAAAAGTTATAAGTAGATACCTATAGCAAAAAAATTTAGGTCACCCAAATTCATTGATGAATCTTTTTTCAGTAAAAACTTTTTACACTCTTTGAGAGTTCTATTTGTTAATTTCTTGACCGTTCCGTTTGATTCAGTTGTAGTCATCTTAGCACTGAATGGCCTGATCCTAAGTTCGCTTCCTTGTGTGAAAAGCAAATGTTGGCTTTCGGGTTTGGGTCTGTGTATCTGTCTTTGTTCCCAAGATACCCTCAGTAGAAGGGAAACCTTGTATGTTTTTGGGTGTGTGACGTCTATTCATGGCATTTATTTGAAGGACACACAAACACACTATCTCTACCAAATTCTAAATAAAACATTTTAGTAAATTCAAAATGACCAAAAATGTTAAATTATCAAGTGTTAGGTGGTTCTTAATTTATTTTTTCATGGACAAACATTATAGACTAAGCTCCCGTTGCACGAAACCCTACCTCACAAGGTGGCAGATCAGAAACGTAATGTAGTGATAGATACTACTCAGGAACCTGGATTTTAGTAAGTTGCCATCGCATATCCTGGAAGAACATTTTTTTTTTCGTCGTCGTGTCGTTAATTTGATCGAAAATTACATTATAAGGTGGCAGATCGAAACGTTTACTCATCGAAAGAGACACATTTGGAGATAACGACCCACTTAAGTTACCAGCCCAAACCCTGGCAGGTTTTGAGTTCAGCTATGTTATATGAGCCCCAAAAATGGGATAAATTACCTCATCAGGTGGCATATGCAATGGCAACCTACTAAAATCCAGTGTTCCTAAGTAGTATCTATCACTACATTACGTTTCTGATCTGCCACCTTGTGAGGTAGTGTTTTGTGCAACAGGAGCTTGGTCTATAATTTGTGTACTTAATACATTTTTTAAACTAGCTTCCCGCCCGGAACTTGGTTACCGTGGGAATCCCGGGAATGAATAATACACATAAATCTTCCTCTTTAATCACTCCGTCCATTTATGAAAATCTTATAAAAATCCGTTCAGTAGTTTTTGAGTTAATCACGTTCAGACAGATAGACGCGACGAGGGACTTTGTTTTATAATATAGTATGATAGAGTAGAGAGATAACTTATCAAATAGTATGTGAATGTTAGTAATTACAACTGACTTTTGAATAAACAAAGTTTCGCATCAACGAGTAACTTGGCAGTGCGAATTATTTACTGAGCGGCAATTACATCAACTCCTAGGCCATGATTACAAAACTTTACCTCCAAGCGAGGCTAGTTGTTTCATTAATTAAAAGCCTCGTGGTAAGATTTAGTGCTTCGACTGTAGTCTGTAAAGTTGAGTAAAAACTTTACGGATTTTGTGTCAGTTTAGGGCTTAGGATCCAAATCTCTGAAGAAGGGCAAGGTACGCACGTTTATGCATAATTTTTCGCAAAGTGGTGCGATAAGCATTTTAATTTTTTCAAGTTAAACATTTAAAT
Organism: Aproaerema taeniolella; assembly: GCA_949987775.1. Lineage (NCBI taxonomy): Eukaryota > Metazoa > Arthropoda > Insecta > Lepidoptera > Gelechiidae > Aproaerema > Aproaerema taeniolella. Next base: position 665,464 of record OX465260.1, on the reverse strand, counting down.
ATCACATCTGTTTTTCATTAGGGTAGCCACAGAGCACAGATTATTGCCCTAGTGCAAATGGACCTCTTCCACTCTTTAGTTTTTATTATATCTTATTTACGTTTAACTGCGAAATCGACTTATCACCTGATCAGTCAAAAAACTAACACAATAACACTAAAATTAAACATTTTGAATCACCCCCGACATTCGATCACTTATAACCTTTAAACGGCTAAACAGATTTTCATAAAACATAGCTAAAACACTCGGGATAACATTATCTATGACACAAAAAAACAAAACGAAAATCGGTTAAGCCGTTTGGGAGCTACGATACCACAGACAGATACACAAATACACAGACAGACACGTTAAACTTATAAAACCCCTCTCTTTTTGCGTCGGGGGGGTTTAAAAATAGAATTAAGAATGAAACTTAAAAGATAATATAAGACAATAAATATCATGGTATTTATTTGCTTTATGTGTGGCTCCTAAATTACAAAGACGGCAAATGTTTGAATAGGAAACTATTGACCCAGAGTCGTTGTGAAGGTTAAGTGTAAGAAGGTCCATTATGAGAGTGGATAAATGTTAGATAAACTGCGAATAAACGTTCGATAACGCGTGCACACAATAAATTATGGTAGGCGTGATGCGTCGCGAGCACATAGAGTGGAAACATTTGGATGTTCGAACAGGAATCTGGCAAAGACTGTGGGAAGCCGCTGGGTGCGGCTGCCACGGACCGATCGATGAGGCCTAAGTGTAACAGTGGGAGAGTAGTGGCAGATATGATGAAGATGAACATTACATTGAGAGAGTTGAGGATATCCATTTTATTAATTTTGAGTATGTTCAGTGTAAAAGTTAAGTTCAGTGTAAAAGTTAAGTCTCACTGAACTCTAATACTAATATTCTACCTTATTTGTATTCTTTTCTGTTATGTATTTAAAATAGGTATAGAGAATGCGCAACTAATTTTGGTGTATTAACTTTACGTTTTCTACGGATTTTTACGGATTTCTAATTATCACTTGCTCAACGGTGAAGGAAATTATCACTTGTTCAACGGTGCCCCTGAATGGAAACGTATTTGGGCTGGCAAAAAAAAAATCTTTACGTTGCAGTCTCCAGCACAGTGGCGTTCGCTGATCTCAACCAATCAGTGAGATTAAGCAAAGTCACAGAGGCAGGGAATCTGATGGGTGGCCAAAGTGGATTTATCACGAGTGTTTCAGAGTGCACGTTGAGCCGGCGGCGGTCCCAGCAGTTGTCGAAAACAAGTCAAAGGCCATTTGGTTGTTTGAAAAACTTACACCAGGAGTAGTCAAATTCCCCAAACACATGACTCATCTATATTCTTTATTGCACAAACACAGTAGGAAAAATTTCACATAAAAATAGTGTACAAAGGCGAGCTTATCTCTAGAAGAGATCTCTTCCAGCCAACCTAATCGGAGAGAAATAGTGTACGAGACGGGAAGAGAGAATTGCGCACAACGTAAGAAAATACCAAATAAGAGAAGGGCTTATATTATTAATACTTAAATATAATGAAATAAAAATAATATACATACTAACATATATTATATCTACACGATAATGAAGGAAGAAAGCCTCTAGATTTGTGTTATAGAAATAGGTAATAGTTTACGTATTAGAGTCTTGATCTATACACCTACTTAAGTATTGATTATATGACTGCTACTTAAGTGTAGATCAGAGTCTGAGACGCGTTCTGTAATACAGATCTTACACTATCTTCCAAAACTTTCAATTTCGTGGCGAAGGATCGAAGAGGACATAGGAGGTCAGGGAGGGGGGATAAGACAATATTGTCCGGCGCGTTTGACCCGTAATAAATATCTAAGTTATTCTGTCCCTTTCCTACCCTCTGTTTTTCTATCTACCTCTCACACATATTACACAAAGGTAATGGAGAGGAATGTAGTGTTCTTCGGAGTTACTTAAACGAAGAAAATAAGTGTTGACAGTTGAACTATTCTTGTTTTTTTTCCGAGTTTTCGCTACGTCACTGAATATTGACACACCAAGATTGATATTAGGGTAATGAGCCTCTTGTGAGCAAGAAGTTTGAAGGTTACATTTGTAGTTATTTATAGTTTGTGAACGCGGAAATGTGAATATTATTTGGCTTTTTATCATGGTTTTGAATGTAACTTATTCGACAAAAATTAACTTATTTTTTTAACCGATTTTTTTAAGGAGGTTCTCAGTTTGGCCTGTATGTATGTATGTATGTATGTTTGTCCGCGATTATCTCGCGTTTGGCTGAACCGATTTTGATGCGGTTTTCAGAAAAGTATTTTTTACATTTAGGAGAAGGTTTTAGTATTTTAACTGACTTAAAAAAAGAGGGTTTCTCAGTTTAAACTGTATGTATGTAAAATAAAAATCAAAAATTCGCTTAAACTTTTCAAAGCTAACACTTCGTTTTATTAACCGACTTCAAAAAACGAAGAGGTTATAATTTGCACGAAAAATGGAAAAATAAAAACTTTTAAAAAAAATAGAACCAACTTCAAAAAAGCGAAAAATAAATACAATATCATTTGATGTGCTATGTAGTACCTACCTACTGAGCTGTTTGAAGTCGGTGCCATGAAAATTAAGTTTGATAGGCCACCTTCGCACCGACTTCAAACAGCTCAGTAGGTAGCTAGGTAGGTACTACATAGCACATCAAATGATATTGTATTTATTTTTCGCTCTTATTGAAGTTGGTTCTATTTTTTTTTAAGTTTTTATTTCACTTTGAAGCTTTAATAGCTGAGATAATTACATCTATAAGGCTTTATTTAATTAATATAACATGGTCTCATGAAAAGAAAATTGAAAATTTTCCTGCCTAATTGATTGATAAAACCGCGGTATGCTGCGGAGGCGGTACACTTTTAGGCTTTGAAAAATAATTTGGTACAAAAATAAACATACAAATTGGGCAATTAGGTAAAAAACTTGCGCAATAGTGGAAAATTCAGAAATGTGTTAGACACCTTATATGTTTTTGTATCAAAAAAGCGAATATTCATATACTGAGGATCAACATGTTTTTACTTCTATAAAGCTTTTCATATCTACGGAAAAAAATATTTACAGGAGAAGATAACCTATAAAACATTCAATATTTTTTTTCGTAGCTCTGAGCCTACCTCAACAAAACTAGGATTTTTACCAGATTTTCAGGAATTTTTTAAACGTATTTTTTTTTCGAAGTTTCATATGAGGCTGACATAAGCTTAAATTGACGCTCCAAGCTTTGTTAAAATTCTAATTAAAAAAAGAATCTTACAAATACTACATTGTAAATGAAGCACTCAGATTTGATCTCTGCCAGACTCAATAAACTTTCCACTTAAAATTTCAAGCTACATTTAAAAGTGTTTCATTAATAGCTCTCCTCAACTAATTTCAACTTAAGTAGTCATTTCAAGACGTAATTTGTTCTGTGCTGTCTTACACTTTGCTCGCAAGCTAGTGTTGTAAATAAAATTGTGAGAAAACTATAAATAGCGATGTAGCAGAGCTTTTAAGTGAGGATTTACTGAGAACGGTTAGAAGATGTACGAGGATAACTAGAGCAACGGGTAAAAAATATTTACCACACGTGTGCAGAAACGACACTCACCTCTCTCCGCCAATTTGATGGCTTATCGCACGCCGCCGTGGCCAAAAAACTCATTAGATTAAAGGTAACGCTCCTCAAGTTACCATATGGACTAAGTTTGTGTTCTACGTTACGTAAGAACGTAAAGAACATTTTTGCAATTAAAATAGGGTTTTTTTTTTTAAATTATAAGATGGGTTAACTCTTGACCTCAATCTTGACCATAAAGGTCAAAGATGAGATCGACGATGGAGCGAGTTAACCCAGAAAATGCCTACAAAGGCACTGGTACTCCCACGCACCGACGGAACACAGCAGACTGTTTGGCGTCGGACTTCGGAAGGAGGGTGGTCGCGAACCAGACGGCCCTTTACAGAGCCTACCACACCGCATGAGACCATAGAACGACACCTCAGATTCAGAAAAAAAATGAAGTGTCGTTGCCTGGGATGGATTACTAGGAGGTAGGTCTCATTTGTGTTTCCTTAGTCGCCTCTTACGACACCCACGGAAGGAGATGGGGTGGTGTTATTCTCAACCGATCACCACACGGTATAAAAGTAGGGTAACCTTTTGCGATGGCCTTCTTACTTAATACCAATGAAGTAACTACTTATTTTATACACTGGAGTTGGTATCATGCTAATTATTGTGCTATTTTATTAACTTTCATGCATTTTTTAAAACATTTTAGTCTATTCATTGAATGTAAGAGTTAAAGAGATTGTTATTATTCAACAGAATAAACCTTACCTATTATATTTTGTTTTATGTATTTGATATAATATGTACCATAATATGTATTTAATAGGCATTTCCTAGGTTAACTTGCTCCATCGTCGACCTCATCTATGACCTTGGTCAAGATTGAGGTCAAGAGTTAACCCATCTTATAATAAAAAGAACCTGGAATTTGATAAAAAGCCAATTTTCCAACAAGTTTTACGAATTTAAAAGATAAAGATAATTTGTTTGATTTTAACCAGAATCTAGCTCTAGAAGGTGTAGTCGAGTATATAGGTAGTATGAAGCCGGCTTACCCAAAATATGCCTATTTACTCAAACTTTTTTAAATATTAGGGTAAATATAATATTCGAAAATACAAGCTACAAAATAATAGCTTAAACACATATTGAAACAACAAATACAGAGAACAACGAAATCGTTTTTGAATGTTATTTAATATAACATTTGTGTTATTTTTAAAACGGCCCCTGAGGTAAACTCGTGATTTACGTTAAGACGCGAAGGAATGACACTTGTCGTTTTTGTAAACATAAATTACCAACTGTGAAGCGTGTAACTGCCGCTTAGATAACTGAAAGCATTAAGGTGATTTTATAATACGACTTCTTGTATGTTGTTTGTTCCTTTGTGTGTCACCTTCATCAAGAGTATTCATGTGACGTGTCAATTAAGATAATTATTTCACGCCTAAACTGCTGAACCGATTTTGATGAAATTTGGTACAAATATAGATTAGAGCCAGGGAAAGGACAAAGGCTACATTTTATCCCACAGTTGGGCATAGTATAACCTGTAGTCCACGCGAGAGGAGCCGCGGGCGGAAAGCTAGTTATACTTAATACGTCGTGGTGGACTGTGGTTCAAACCCCCTTCGCTGTTTCGAAGGGCAAAAGGAATATGTCCCTTAGTGAGGACGTCTGTATATTAACTGATAACGAAGACGATAGCATTACTTGCTTGTTATTCGTAATGATTTAAGTTTTTAAAAGGATTCGTTTTGCCCTATATAGCAATGAGTGATCATTTAGAACGATTTCTCATTTAATTTAAAGTCCTTCTTAGAAATTCAAAGAAAATAGTTGCTGAGAAAATAGCTTTTTCAATTATAATAAACTTTTAATTTATCTCAAACTAGAAAATTTTTAACTACAATAACTCTAAAATTAAAAATTCAATTGCTTATGACTAGTTATGACATTTAAACGGCTGAACCAATTACTAACATTTTCAATAAATAAATTGACTAATAAATAACGCTCAAATATAATTTAGATAGGATGATAATTGGGATTTAAATATTTTATTAGTTATACAAAATGAGTCTGCCTGCCGTTCCTCATTGCAATGCCCGACAGGGTTCATATGTAAAGATGTTTCTAAATATAATATTAGAATTAAGATCTTTTATATACTCTGTACATATGAATTGCAATAAACGATTGAATTGAATTGAATTGATCAAAAATAGCTAAGAACATCTCGATTACGTCAGTATTCAAATAAAAAAACTGCATCGAAATCGGTCCATTCTTTTAGGAGCTATGAAGTCACAAAAAGACACACGTATGCACAGACATATAGATACACACAGTCAAACTTGTAACACCCGTATTTTTTGTTAGCAAATACGTTTAAAATGGTAAGCAAATACGTTTATTTGTATTTAGTGTGTACAAATCTTTACAAATATAAACGACGGCCGTCCATATATTTCCCTTTCACAGAAATAGCGAGTGTTTGAGGGCGCCCGGCGGAATCTATAAATAACGGCACAGCCGCATTGTGCGCGCTTGACCCTACGCCCTGTTTACGGCCGACCCTTCGCTTAAACTCAATGTCATTGTGGTGCGTTATATTTTCTTTTCGTTTGTACTATTCCAATCAATGTTGTCACTTTCAATAGAGTTTTTGAATGGATGTGAATAGAAGTGGACTTTGCCCTTTTGCTGACGTCTTTTGATGACGTAACGACGCTAAAAATTGAGAGCGTAGGTAGACAGGTGTTTTATGATTATGACGAATAGACAGTGCTGTAGTGTAAAATTTTGTATAACCCTTGAAAAGGACCTTACCATAAAAAGTAGAACTAAAACTAAGAAAATGTTTAAAAATAGCTCTATGAACATAGATTTCTTTGCTATTCTCAAAAGGGATAATTATTAAACAACAAAAAATTACAAACCTAAATATTTTGAAATCATGGCTCCGTCTTTTGCCTATCCTGACAGATGAAAGAAAACTATTTCTTATAATGTTTCGCTAACATTAGGGGGTGAACCTCACCATGAAACTTACCATCTGTCCTCAAACTACCTACATTAAATCCTCTAAAAAAATTTACTTCTTATACAAAGGCAAATGATCGCACAACCTGCTTTATGGACCAAAATCACGTGGGCTCTAAAAAAACGTCGCTCCGTCTTCCAAATGTGAAATAAATAAGTTAGCTGTAAGAAATATAAGTAAGTTGCTATTCTATTGTATTAGGTTATAAGTAGGACTACCTGTAATGATAGTAGTAAAAGTATTATGTAAATAAAAAATAAAAATAAAAATCTGTTCTCGTCAAATCATAGGGGGCGATCCCAATGCAACACGCGACGTGCAGTAAATCTTTCTCCCTGCCTTACCCCTCATTTAATGTTCACTGCCCTATGTTTAATATCGTCCCTATAGCGTTTACCCTCTACGGATTTGGGCCGTTTACCTATTTTTGGAAGAGAGATTTTATTGCTTGGAGAAAAAAGTGTACTTATTCAGAAAATGTTTAATTATCAGTGTAAAATCACAGACTGAATGAGTCATCAACTGCCATATTTTGTGTTTTTGAAGAAATGCTTATGTCTCTTTACTCATTAGATGTCGACCTTTTCTTACGGATGCGGATTCGTTTTTCGCTCACCATAAACATTTGGAAATCATATTTTCAAGTAGTCTTCTTCTTTTTTGTTGATGGCTTATTAAAATTAAATTTTATTTGCCCAGTACTTGGCCACAGCAACAGCACTGTCTGAGGCGTTCATTAAGCCCTTGTTACAGCTCTTTGGACATTTGGAACATAAAGTTAAGTTAGCCATGGTCTGTGGCACTGTTCTACACTCACACAGTTAAGTAGGTTTGTTCTATTTGAGAAGCCTGACCTACTGGCACGACTGTCTGAAACGCTCGAAGTAGATTTTGATAAAAGATTTAAATAAATAGGAATATCAGTTTTCTAGCACACGTAAGCTTCGCAGAATATTCGATATATTATGTAGTAATTTCGAACGATAACCCGCCTTCCAAGTGATTACGGTACATTCGTCCAAGAGACTATCCTAACTTTGACCTCAAACACCTCTAATAAAGCTTGTTTGTATTCAAGACTAGATGTTTCTGTCTCAAATGTATAGTCTTGTTTGTGTTTCAAGCCTAAAACAAATAAAACAAACGTTTGCATGTAAATCAAAAAGCAAAAATCCCGAGAGCTTAACACATATCTTTCTATTCGTAGGTATTATTTATTCGTAAGTATCTGAACTTCACAAGATCAAAGTCGATTACACAATAGTATATTTAGGTACTGCATAATATGTATACCTACGTTAGTACACGCCTAACATACAAATAGGTACTAATGTATGTATACTATGTAGACGCTTTCAGTTTTCATATACCACTAATGCATTATTCAAGAGTCATTTGCTCAAAAGATAATTGCAACTTATATTTAATTCATGAGATTAGGGTCTTATATTCTTCTCCGTTAATGGCATAATGTCTTCAATCATATTTTTGTATTTTAAGAAGAGAAATATTTGATAAAAATGGTCTGAAGATGGACCTTCATTATTAAAGACTATAAAAAGAGAGTACTTAATTAATAATCCCAAATGGATTTCAAAAAAAACTTATTGGCCTTAACAAAAATCGACAGAACTAGAAAGGAATGAAATTGGAACTATAGGGATAGGAAAACAACGCATCGGAAAAAAAAGAAATACACTTATAAACGATAGCAAAAAAAATTGCGTACTTTAAAAAATAACGAGTTCAAGAACAATAAGAAAAAAAAACTAAAGCAAAAGCAGGCATTTAACTAAGAAGCACACAAGTTAGCGGTAATGACTATGTTTTATGACCGGTACTGATGTACACGCGATAGCCAATCAAGTTACTGTATACTTAAATAACGGATATTATTGAAGCCTGAACTTGATTGTGACGTAACAAGGGACCTAAACTCTTACTAGCCCTTTCTTAATGCACATGACCTAATATTTAACCTCATAATTCAGAATAAGTTTGAAAATACAATGCCGCAGACACATTTCGCATTCGTAGCTAGCGAAATAAATTGTGGAATCAAATATGCAGATGACAGGCAAATAGTAGCGTCCGCCGAGGCAGATGAACTACACAGAGAATATCAGTACGTAGATAGACTCAACTTTGAAAGACTTTACACTTAAACCGTCCGTTAGCAGGTTCCTAAGCCATTTAGCGGTTTGAAAACTCTGATACCGGATTAGTTAGCTTCACCACTCACTTGATTGTACTAATGTGCCTATTAAGGAAGCATCAGTAGGTAGATGAAAATCTTTAAATAGACTTCGGACTCAGACCGTTCGCAGCAAAGGTTAGGTTAGCATATTCTAGTAGGATTTAAAAAAAAATGTTAATGCACAGAGGTACAAATCATTGGCTTTTTAGTCCGCTGGGTACTTCTTCGGTTTTCTTTGTTTCCTGTATCATAATTCTGTTGGAAAATTTGGCTGATGAAGATTTTTAAGAATCAGAACCTATGATTAAAGGGTTATGGGTTGCTTTTGTAATTTGATGTCACGACACGTCACGATTTTTCTCTCGATTCTAGAAAGATGTTTTTAAATTACCGTCCACGATAACAGAAAATTATCGCTGCGATAAATTAAAAGCAACTGTAAATAATGATTTATTTTCTCTGTTTTTGAAAACCGTGGCGTACCGTAATGTATGGCATGGCAAACCGTATAAACGCGTCTATTATTACTTATTAACCAAAATTAACAAATTACGCTGCCAACAAACATCGTTGGACAAATGGTTTCAATTTCCTACTTCTCGATACACTACAGCTTGTCATATTTTTGTACAAAAATAAACTCCTTAAAATTGCATTCGAGTTCACTCATCGCACTGAATTTATGAATGTCTCGTTTTATAATTACCTTCTCTGTAAATGTTACATGTGTTAATTTAAATACTGAAAAGCAGTTGGTGATGCAGATAAAATACTACTGTGATACATTTTTGGAATCCCCTGAGTAATAATAATGGAGACGTGTTTCAAAACGTAACTCAACTTTTATTTGCTCTGACAGAACAACAGCGCTCTGGTCAGTGACCATAGCTAAACACTGAGTCAACACCATTTTGGCGGCGGGTTCAGAACACACAACACGGATCGTCAAGTGCTTGATTTTTATTTATAATATTATCTTTGTTTTGTGTGCTTTTCGTGCTTTTGTTGCTGCTTTTTGTGTGTTAGTTGTTTGTTTGTTTTGCAAAGAGTTTACTTAGTTACTTGTCAGGGGTCACTAACAAAAGTCAAAGTGCCAATGCCAGAGGGTGATCAAGACGCGGTAAATTGGCAAATTGCGTTAAACAAAAATCGCTGTCAAAGTATAGTTTCATTGTTGGCTGAGTCACACGACTCGAGAGATTGTAGTCGGCTAGCAGATAAACCAATGAAAATGTTTTGAACTTATAGCTCAAAAACTCAAGCAATGAAGATCGTTATCGTACCGTTCCATGCAGGATATACACATAATTACGACAATGTTCAAGTATTTTTGATGACACTGGTTTAGAATTGTTCTATCAAATAAATAAACCAAAAACTTCACGCGATGACAAGCCCGAGTGGACAGCAGATTTCGGTGAATTGCTCCAGAACCATGTACCGGTGACAGCAGTGGTAATAGTTTCCATTGAGAAATGTATTTTTCAAATCGTTCTCGTATTTCCCCGGAGTGAATGTGTGGAGCAGCGTTAAAATACGTGAAACACTTGGAATTCTTCGTACCTCGTCCGCAAATAAAACTCTAGATGTACATTGTACAGTAAAAAGCACACCAAGTTTTCCAGTTTATGTATTCAATATATAAGAGTTCAGAATTATAACAATACTAGCTTTCCACCCGCAGCTCTGCTCACGTGGACTACAGGTTATATCGTGCCCAGCTGTGGGATTAAATGTAGCCTATGTCTTTCCCAGGGCTTAATCTATCTCTGTACCAAATTTCATCAAAATCAGTTCAGTAGTCAAGCCGTGAAAGCGTAACAGACGGACAGAGTTACTTTCGCTTAATTATTGAATATACAGGCCTTTAGGTATCTCTTTTTCAACCTCTCGGGTGGTTGATAAGGGAAAAATTTTGAGTTCCCATACAAACTTCATCAGCTTAAAGCGCATTTTGTATCAACAAAATTGACAAAACATAGAATTTAACTGAAGATCGGCTGTCAAGCTGATGGCAAGGTACACAATATGCGCCACCAAAAAAGCACTAACACAACTTATTTCCATGAGAAAACATTTTTTCTAAAAAGTATGGACAAGCGAACAACAAATAAACACACATGTATAGGTACATACTAGTATAGATAAAGATTAGAAAGGATTATGTAACCCTAATATTACGGTACATAAGAGTAGTTTTATGAAGAAAATGTGTGAGACTTTAGTGCCGACGCCTGTACGAGTCCATTCAACACGGATTACAAAAACTGTCCGCCTTTGAACATTTTCAAGTCAATTGTAGGATAAGCTCCTTTGATATTTTTAGTATTTTGTACTTCGTGTAAATTGTAACACAAGTTGAAGTATATTTTTCGTAAAAATGGACGCGTTTCATGAGCACTGGTTAAAACGACTTCAATTCTGTTAGCAATACAATACAAATTTTATACTTTATTGCACACCAACATTACAGAACATGATACAGAGTAAAAGTTACAAGATGAACAGTAATAAAGTTAGGGTACAAAAGGCGGCCCCATTGCTAAGAAGCAATATCTTATCGGCAACCTTTGGGTGTGGAGAAGACGATATTACACCATATAAGTGTGGTAATACATACATAAATATACTTACATAAACTACATTACATCACACATACAATATACCTAACACAAATAAATACATATAATATATACTTATATACTCTACGTAGCATACACCTTACGGAAATACACAATGGAATTGGTTCCTTTTGTATGATTTTTTCTCGATGGAAAAGCAGATTTAGATTTGTAAGGCTTTTATTAATTTAGAACGTATTACTTTTATAATGTTACTAGTTTTTCGTCTGCGGTTTCGCTTGTATGGAATTTTGTATTACGTTCCGGTAAGAAATCTAACATATAAAATTGTATGTAGGTTCTGACTCACTGACTCATTAACGCCCAACCTAAACACTTGGACCTGGAAAGCTAAAAGGCCCAACGTCGGCAAGGAATAAAGAAGGATTTTACATGGAAATTCCATGAGAGCGAAGTCACGATTATCCTCTTGTATTTCTGGATAAATTGTAGCCTATATCATATAGTCTAAAATTAAATGTAGCCTAAAATCGTTTGGGTAGTATAAGCGAAAAAACTTGACAAACAGACAGAAATTAACTAAAACGACATTTTTTAGGCTTCAATTCAATTCCTTATTTATAATATCAATAACAAATAACAAAATAATACATTAATCCGGGATCTTCTTGCTATATATACCTATTTCTTCTTCTTTATTCTTTATTGTACACCGAAATACATATAAAAAATTACACAAAGAAAGGACATGTACAACGGCGACCTTAACTCAAGCAAGGAGTATAATACAGCTTTAGACCGTTTGCGAATCTATCAACTTACAAATAATAAGCTAGCATTATTTCCAAAAACTATCATGATCATCACTCAAATGAACAACGTCACAAACTATGTCGTAAGCAACGGTAATAATAACCTATAAACATTTTAACCCTTCTCGCGTTTACCCGAGCAATATGGCGCATTTCGTGAATAAGCCCGAATTTACCCGAATATTCTCGAATGTGCACCTGTGTTGTTACTTACGACGCTGCCGACCCTGAATAAAGAACACCGTCATACGGGAACACTAAACATTACGCTTGGTTTTATCCCTAACTATAACACCGCTCCATCCTTATATGAAGCAACTCAGGATGATGTATGGTAATGCGACAATTAGTCCATATGGGGGATAAAAAGTTTTTAGCGAGACAGAGGGCTTTAAAAACAAGGGTTGACAGTATGCAATATTTTAAGAAGTATGAGAGATGTTGCAATTTAATGATAAAAAAAACGGTGACAATGTTATGCAAGATTAATCGCTAACAACAAAATCACAGCACAAGATATAAAATAAAACCGGCCAAGTGTGAGTCGGACTCTATAAACACCATTATCTCTATAAAAACGGCAAAAAATCACGTTTATTGTACGGGAGCCCCTTGAATATTTAATTTATTCTAAATTTAATTTATTTTGTTGTTATAGCGGTAACCAAAATACATCATCTGTGAAAATTTCAACTGTCTATTACGGTTTATGAGATAAAGACTCGGACAGACTTATCTATAAAAACGGCAAAAAAATCACATTTGTTGTATGAGAGCCCCCTTAAATATTTATTTTATTCTACTTTTTAACCCCCGACGCAAAAAGAGGGGTGTTATAAGTTTGACCGCTGATGTGTGTGTGTGTGTCTGTGTATCTGTGTGTCTGTGTGTCTGTCTGTGGCACCGTAGCTCTCAAACGGGTGAACCGATTTGGATGCGTTTTTTTTTATTTACAAGCAGGTTTTTTGGCGATGGTTCTTAGATACGTTTTATCAAAATCGGTTCAGCCGTTTCAAGGTCATCAGCTCTTTTGTTAGCTGCGGTAGGGTTCTTAGACTCTTAATGTTTATTTACTTTACTTTCAAACATACATGTGACCTAAAACTTGAAACACTCATGTATGCTTAATAACTATGCAGGATTATGGAACTCTTGGTCTGATGCTGCAGCCAGGATATCCAGAACACTAGCACACTCTTAATAAAAAAATAATAGCAGATATGTCGTGTTTGGACTCGTTTTGTTCAGTATTTGATTCTGCATACAATGCAATGGTGGCAACACGGTGAGCTGATGCTGCGGCCAGGATATCCAAAACACTAGCACATCCTTGAAAAAATAACAGCTCAACAGGTTTTTTGGCGATGGTTCTTAGATACGTTTTATCAAAATCGGTTCAGCCGTTTCAAGGTCATCAGCTCTTTTGTTAGCTGCGGTAGGGTTCTTAGACTCTTAATGTGTATTTACTTTACTTTCAAACATACATGTGACCTAAAACTTGAAACACTCATGTATGCTTAATAACTATGCAGGATTATGGAACTCTTGGTCTGATGCTGCAGCCAGGATATCCAGAACACTAGCACACTCTTAATAAAAAAATAATAGCAGATATGTCGTGTTTAGACTCGTTTTGATCAGTATTTGATTCTGCATACAATGCAATGGTGGCAACACGGTGAGCTGATGCTGTGGCCAGGATATCCAGCACACAAGTACACTCTTAAAAAAATAATAGCAGTTATGCGCCTAAATAATTTAGCATCTCTTACATAACTTCCAAACATTTTGGTTTAAAAACAAAACAACTGAACATAATTTTGATGAATGTTTTATAGACAAATCTATATCCTTTTAGATATAACTGTACTTGTCATTAATTATTTTGAAAATAAGTTAAAAATTTTGAAATAAAAATTAAATTAAAAATTTCAACCCCCCCCCCCCCGCAAAAAAGTAAAGCGGACATTTAAAAAGTAAAAAATAATACCTTTCGTTGAGCCATCAAATTCATTTCAGAAATACCTATATATATTTTAATTATCGAAATCGATGGATGGCACGATTTGCTCATATAGTTCAGTCTAGATGTAAATCCGTGCTTGCAAAAGGTCGGGTCATTCTGAATTTTTTATATGTTGTTAAGACCTAAACCAATATTAAAAAACCAGATTTGCAATTTCCAAAGTGCTGTGCGAGCGGCGGTGTGACCAAAAAACCATTAAATTTTCGGATTTTTTTCAGTTTTTGCTCAATATCTTAGTGAAGAAAGGGTCTGATTAGTATAGTCACTATGAATACCTTTAAAGAATAGTAAATTTGCTACAACTACAGACTAAGGCGAGCTCTCTACAGCTACTGGTTCCCGAATTACAGTTCTTCGAAAATATTACTTTTTGTGCAAAAAGTGATTTTTTTCGGAACGTGCACTTATTTTGTGAAATATCTTATAAAATATGCATCCCACATCAAATGTTAAGTTGTAGTAAATTTAATTAGCTTTCATTTGAGATCAAACTAGTATCTGTATACCCAGCGGTTTTAAAACAACAACTACCTAAAGTAACATAATCTGACAGGACCTCTAAGAAAAGTAATATAAATCATGTAGGTAATGTGTTTTGGTTGCAAAATGATGCCTTTCTTTTCATCTTTGATGACCCAGGTTTGGGTTCGTATAAAGATGGTTCCTCTTCGATAGTAATGGACGCTAGGAGAGGAGCCCAGTCTATATTCGGGTCATCTTCATCATCCGAGCATTTCAGCTCCACTTCCGGGACGTTAGTGCGCAATTTGCCACCGCATGACTGGCAAAGGACTGAGCAGCGGAGCCCAGCCTTTCTGCACGAGCAGCTCCCAGAGCACCCTTCTTGCATTTACAGGAAATTTTTCGCAGAAGGGCAGGAGGTGCGGGATCCATGGTGGTGGGGATGGGGATGAGTCCCTGAGAAGACATTTTCCACCCCCAATCAGTGGGATTCAAGTTGACTCCCCGCCACTTCTGCACTCGGAGGTAGCACCTGCTGCATAGTGGCCTGTGGCATCTTCTGTCGGTGGCAAACGGGCTAGGTTTATGCTCATTGAAGTGACAAACGTCTTATACCTGAGGAAATTCATAGTGTCCCTCGCGATGTCACCCCCATATAGAGCCGCAAAGCACTTGATGCCGGCTTCTTTCACGGCTTGTGGGGTGGAGTCTGGCCGAAGGAAGACCTCCACTTGCTCAGCAAGTGGTTCATTCTTACTCAGGAGTGTGGTGATTTTGGTCTTTTCTTGGCCAAACGGTGCTGAGGTGGTATCGCACCCGGTAAAGGCGTGGGTGAACAGTACCGTCCCGGTTTGTTTTTGAAGAACTGTATCTTGGGAACCAATAGCCGCAGAGAGCTCGCTTTGATCTCAAATTGTAGCAAATTTACTATACTTTAAATTTATCTATAGTGACTATACTGATCAGACCCTTCCTTCACTAAGATATTGAGCAAAAACTGAAAAAAATCCGAAAATTTCATGGTTTTTTGGTCACACCGCCGCTCGCACAGCACTTTGGAAATTGCAAATCTGGTTTTTTAATATTGGTTTAGATCTTAACAATATATAAAAAATTCAGAATGACCCGACCTTTTGCAAGCACGACCCCCTAATAATATTTAACTTGACTGAGCTAATAGGGTTTGCTCATTAAAATTGCGCTATAATGTCGCGTCGGGGTACCGCTAAGTTTAAAGCAATAACTAGTATTTTGTGAATGAGGCTGCTAACTTCCCAAATATAATAAAATACATAGCTAAAATAGAGAACTTTCAAACTCATAACGCTCCCAGACTCATAACACCCAATGTTACAAAAGTTGATCGTCGTCGCAAGTTGGTCGAAAATATTAGTAAATAATAGATAGTCAATCAAATGAAGGGTCTGATTCACTAAAGCGGTACCCCGACGCGACATTATAGCGCCATTTTAATGAGCAAACCCTATCGTGCCATCCATAGATTTCGATAATTAAAATATATATAGGTATTTCTGAAATGAATTTGATGGCTCAACGAAAGGTATTATTTTTTACTTTTTAAATGTCCGCTTTACTTTTTTGCGGGGGGGTTTTTTAATTTTTTAATTTAATTTTTAATATTTGTTGTTATAGCGGCAACCAAAATACATCATCTGTGAAAATTTCAACTAACTATTACGGTTCATGAGATAAAGACTCGGACAGACTTATCTATATAAACCAGCAAAAAAATCACGGTGTTTGTATGGGAGCCCCCTTAAATATTTATTTTATTCTGGTTTTTAGTAATTGCTATTATAGGACCAATAGAAATACATCATCTGTAAAAATTTCAATTCTCTAACTATCACGGCTCATGAGATACAGCCTGGTGACAAACGGACGGACGGACGGAAAGAATATAAAATCCAATTCAGTATGTTTTTGATTTTAAATACTAAACAAAGGTGGTGCTAAGATTGGTTAGGTCGCTAGTTATTCACAATAATACTTAACCATGTTTATTATTCACTAAGGCCAGTGTTCACCAAATATTTAACCGACGATTAGCAGCTAACCAGAGATGTGACAATGTCATTTTCATACATTTTTTTTGACATTTTGTCTGATTAGCTTCTAACCGTTGTTTAACCGTTGGTTATATTTTTGGTGAACACGGGCTTAAAAGAGTTATCGCCAACAAAATGTGACTTTGACTAGGCCTCCGGAATTCATTTATATGCAAACCCCATCGTTGTTATTTGAAGTCGTCATTCCGATTCTTTTCCATACAAATCGGCAACAAATATATTTTTATCCAAACCGGCCTTCGATCGGAACTCGCAAACGGTCTCCCCTCACTCGTAGATTTCTACAATTTGTGCCATTTTTTACATGGCAAACCTTTTTTGCGACGTCTTGTGCTCGGAATAACCTTATTTCCGGTCATTCCGGAGCTTTACTGGCATCTGTAGTGTGTGAATGTGGCCCAGTGGCTGAAGTCACGCTGTTTCGGGAGGAATGGTGACTTAATGTGTTTATGTATCTATGTATTTATTCTTTATTGTACAATAATAATACAAAGGATAATAAGTTAACAGTAATAAAGTTTAAAAAGGCGGAATTATCCTACGAAGGGATTTGATTCAGTTATTCTAGTGAGAGTACTAAAGAGAACTAAAAACTACTCGGCATTGTATGTCGTACCCAAATGTTGATAAGTTCTAGGTAGTTTTTATTACGAAGAACAGGTCTCTCTACCCAGAAATTCGGTTCCATTAGAACTTCGTAAAAGCTCTCCTAATTCCTTACCTACGCTATAAAAGGAACTGCCCTTTTGTCAAATTTTGACTTTCTAGGTCCTGGGGTTTGGGCTGGGTGTTGACGAGTCAGTGAGCGTGCCAGGACCTGCATTTCTTTATTAAGATTGAATGTGTATCCGAAGTCCGACGCCAAACAACTTGCTGTGTTCCGTCGGTGCGTGGAACTACCAGTGCCTTTATAGGCATTTTCTGGGTTAAATCGCTCCATCGTCGACCTCAGCTTTGGCCTTATGGTCAAGATTGAGGTCAAGAGTTAACCCATCTTATATTAAAATAAAATAAAATAGTATGTACTTAGGTATTTATATTTTGGAGAAACCTATAGAACGCTTTAGTAATTTTATGTAAACAAAAGCGTTGGTATTTTAAATAAAATTGGCAAAGCCTGAAATGAATGATTTATTGTACGACATACTAAATATATAAAAAGCTCAATGTGTAAATTTTCTTTTTCTTTGAGTCTATAAGTAAGTCTATGAATCTGTGCTGTTGATGTCAACCCAAGTAAAGTATCATAACAGCATCAAGAGGAGTATTTCGAATGTATCAAGGTCGTATAATATTGCTATATCTTAAAATAGAACGGAATTTCTGAGGTTCTCGCCACTTTGCCCATTGAATTGAATAATGTAAATAAATAAAAACATGTTACGGAACAGTCGCTTTATGTCTTCTCTTTTTCTTCTTTCATAATATCAAAAAAAGAATCAGCATTTTTGTATTTTCTTAAATGATATATTTTGTATAAATTTTGTATAACAAAAGTAGTATTTCTTTAGTAAGGTGGGGCACAGTAAAACGGAGGGTACGGTAAAATTAACGCAATATTTTTACTTTTTTCAACATTTTATTGGAACTTATTACGAAGGTAATAATATAATATTACGAATAATATTACTTATTACGAAGGTAATTGTATAATAGATTGTATTGCTCCACATTTAGTGTTTATTTTCAATAGTTGTGTCGATGGTGGTGTGTTTCCTGATTTGATGAAACATAGTAAAGTAATTCCTCTGTTTAAAGCTGGTAGTACATCTGACCCCACCAACTTTAGACCTATTTCAATACTACCAGTACTTAGCAAAATTTTTGAAAAAATTATCCTTAGTCAAATAACTACTCACTTCTATGCTAATAAACTTATGAATATTAATCAATTTGGATTCACACGGGGTCGTTCAACAACCGATGCCGGTGTTGAACTTATTCGTCACATTTTTGAGGCCTGGGAGGATTCACATGATGCTCTTGGAGTCTTCTGTGATTTGTCCAAGGCTTTTGACTGTGTTCACTATGAGACTCTAATCAGAAAATTACATCACTATGGCATAAGAGGAAATGCACTTAGGCTTCTGGAATCTTATTTGTGTAATAGGATCCAGAAGGTTGAGGTTAACGGCACTAGATCACCTGGGTCCACAGTCTGTATGGGCGTCCCGCAGGGTTCAATTTTAGGACCATTCTTGTTTCTCCTGTACATTAATGATTTGCCTTTTCTTGTTAAAGAGGCCCATGAGATCGTATTATTTGCAGATGACACATCACTTTTATTTAAAGTGAAGAGATATGAGACTAATTATGACGACGTGAATATTGCGATCTCAAAGGTAGTTGAATGGTTCACTGCAAATAACCTACTCTTGAACGAGAAAAAAACCAAATGTGTTAAATTTACCTTGCCTAACGTTAAACAGTTTAATACCAATGTACAGGTTAAAAATAAAAAACTGGAAGTTGTAAAATCTACTGTATTCTTAGGTATCACTATTGACACAAAGCTTCAATGGGGTCCTCATATTGATAAGTTAGCGAACAGACTCAGTTCAGCAGCTTACGCGGTTAAAAAAATCCGTCAATTATCGGACGTAGAAACCGCGAGAACCGTATATTTCAGTTACTTCCACAGCCTAATGTCATATGGCATTTTGCTGTGGGGTAATTCTGCCGACATTAATAAGATATTTGTCCTGCAGAAAAGGGCTGTTCGCGCGATTTATCAAATGAGACCTAGAATGTCTCTTAGAAATAGATTTAAGGAAATAGATATTTTGACATTTGCGTCCTAGTATATATTTAATAATCTTTTGTATGTAAAGAAAAATGAACAATTGTTTAAGAAAAATTGTGATAGGCACAATGTAAACACTAGAAGCAAACATAACTTGGATATACTAGACAGCCGTCTCTACAAAGTAACAAACTCTTTTATGGGTCAATGTATACGCTTCTACAATAAGATTCCCATGTGTATTCAAAACCTACCTTTAGAAAAATTTAAGACAATAATTAAACAAAAACTTTGTAAAAAGGGCTATTATAGAATTTCGGATTATCTGTTAGACAAGCAACCATGGGAATAAATTGCTCAGCTCCAGAGTTATTCAGATATTAAGTCAATTAAAATTAACAGTAAGAAAATTTATATGATTGACTTAAAAAGAGCGACCCTCGGAGTTTCTTGCCTATTCTTCTCCTGAGGAAGACTGCACCTTTGCGAATAGGCGCAAAGCCAAAAGTGCTAATGTAATTCATAATATTGACGTGTTCAAGTATCATTTTATATGTTCAATGAAATAAACACTTTTGACTTTGACTTTGACTTGGTATTACAAAGCATTAATCGCTTCACAAACCAATGTAATAACTTCACATCCGTTAAAATGTTGGAAAAATATCAAAATGTTGCTTTCGTTTTACTGTACTTACCGCGCGTTTCATTATGCCTTACCTTATCCTACTTCTAATTTTTTATTGATATTTTTTTCTAAAATTAAAAAAAAAAACTAAAACATTCTGAAGTAGAATACCTACAAAACGCGAGTCCTCGGTATTTTATAAAAAGAATAAAAAATAAAGCGTTGCATTTGAACGATATTTTATGTTAAGATAGATTCAAAGTTTAACAAGGCTGTACCACAGGGACCACACAATCACGTTTCAACGTTCAAGGATATTCGAGGCCCCATACCTCGTGTAGAGTAAGGTGTATCGTAACTTACAGCGGATCAACGAATTAATCTGTTAACACAACCTTATACAAATTCCTCGACTGTGCTTAACGTAAAAAGGTGATCTGATACAAACGAATAAATCGTATTCTTTCCCTAAAGATTTTTGAAATGAAAACTTCTTCAGCGGCGTTGAGCACTTTTATGGGGGAAAAATGTAAAACTCGCGATGAACTCGCGTCAGATGTCACGTGACCGTGATCGAAAATGCGTAGGATAGGGTTGCCACCTTTTTTGAAGTGAAAACTTAATTGGCAGAGTAGTGCACTTTGAAGTATGGGTGGAAACCCGAACGGATGGCAGCCCTATGGTAAAATTATCTCTGTGACAGATGTCAACGATGTCAAAGATTATTCGCACATAGCGCGCAAATACCGATAGACTATTTTACTGAATTGAAAGTCAGTTTGTTCGAGTGGAAAAGTTGCCAGATTGTAAGCAACAGGTCGAGGGTTCGAAACCACGAAGTGAACTCAAGAAAGTCTTTCAGTTATCAGAACGTAGGCGAGGCGTCGAGGATCGAATCCTGAGAGAATAACGGACCCTTTTTGTGTATTTTGTTTTATTTCCATATTAATGCCCAACATTAACGTTCAAGTTTTCACTTCTGCCGGCACTCCCGGAGTGCAATCCGTTGTTTTTTTTATGTCATGTTATGTTATGACCCACACGATGACCATTTATTGAACCGTTAGCAACTTTAAGAGTGCCGACACGATCTCAGTTACCTGGTAGAGTGAGCTGTTAAAGAGAGATAGGTACTAGTTTTTTTGTAACATATACACACCCAAAGGGCCACAGTACGTTTTCTCTGGATTGTGGGTATTTTAAGATACCCAGAAGGACAGTTTCCTAAACTGGGAACCAAAAACGGAAACCATACATTCGGAGGCAGTATAACTATCTATATCCAGTCTCCACCTAAACAAAAACCTTTGAAGGTCTTACTAACAAGGCAATTAAGTTAGATCGCTGCTCGCTACTAATCAGGCAGCCCCTAACATCCGTGTCCCCTATGGTTACGCGGATTACGAGGTTGTCAAATACGCCGAACGGAGCTCGAATCCTCGCCACGCATGAAGCGAATTACCGCCGGCTGTAAGGATTAAAGAATTTGCGAGCCTTTTGAAAAATGTCGCGTGTCGAGAGGAAGCCTCCAGGTGCGAATTTTTTTGTGTGTTTTCCTTGTACGTGATTTTGAAGTCTGCGGTTGGAGAAATGTGGATAATTTTGTTGTCAAACAAATGTTTTGTGACTTGGTTTTATGTAAGGAATGTTTTAAGGGAGGTTTCTCAGAGTTTTTTAAAGTTTAAACTCAATAATTGGTATTCATTTGTCAGACTGAACAAAAGTAAACTAGGCTTTTCAAAGTGTCTTCGTTAGATTGACTTCTTTAATTTCGAGTGGGAAATAAAATAATTTAATAGAGTTGGGCATTAACCCAGGCAAGTTTGAATGGCTATGATGATTAATAATCGCAAAACTCCAACCAGGTACGTAAATCATACAAAATTTCACCAACAATGCCATAAACAGTACATCCATCATGAAAATCCTGTAACAAATGAGCCATCCATTATTGATTTAAATGTCAGTGTCTCCGAGCCATTTGGGAGCGATTTCCACATTTTACATTTAAAAACCTACCATTTCTCTTCGGGTGGGGCGACAGTGAGAAGTTGCCACGATTTGATATCGGGGACAGCTCGCCACTGCCGTCTGTTTCCACCAACCCTTGGCGAATGGAAAATTGTTGCCCTATGGGTAGGTATAGGTGCTTTTATTTTGGTTGATTAGGGGCAACCTGCATCTTTAGATGTAGGTACGTGACGAATGACGACTGATGACTAATTATCAAGGGAAATTCATTTTGAATTCTAGTGTCAGTATCCAAATGCAGAATTCAAAAAATATATAAACCTGTAACTTACTTAGTTATCAAAGGTTCAATGAAAGAGGAAATATATCCTAAGAGTAATAGATATACACTAATTACAACAACATTAACTTAAATAATAGTTGTGGGTACTTAGAGAGAGCAAAAAACTAGTGTTTGTGTCTTTCCAAGTAGCCTCTGCCTACTCCAGTGGGGCAAGAGTTTAAATTTTTATATAAATCATGTATGATTCGGGACTATACAACTTCAACTTTTTTTACTCTCAGCACAAAATGCAGGTTCATATAAGCTAGATTAAACAAAAACAGTAAAGAGTATGTAGTGTGCAAAATGTTTACTATGTGTGTTGAAGAAACACAAATAAATAATGTCTAGGTCTATGTCTAGAGATACGACAAAATTCTTCAGCCGAACACTAAACAATAGCAAAATTCTATCCCCGATACTATCCTCGGCTAACTATAGCAACAATGTTATCTTGACAGATTGAAACATCCCATTCAATCGGCCTGGAACGCCGCCAGCCTCAGATCCGCATATAATATACTGGAAGCGATGGAACTTTCAAATGCTTCCTTCATAAAGCCTAGAGTTTCCGAGTGAGCTGTTTCCACTTTTATTACCAAGTTTTTGTACTTTGCATTCAAAGGAACAGCGAAACGTCTTGATCGATTTAGAAGCGATGAATTCATGTTTTATTGAGCTAGATAAATTAGATGTCATATTTGACATACTTTCTGAAGGTTATTAGGTGGAACATGAGGATAGCAGTGATAAAAAAACATAAAGAAGGATAAATAAATATTAGTTTAACGCTATACACCCACCACACTAAGGTTTTCCGTTGTATCGTGGGTCCCTCGGAACACACATAAAGACAGAAACGAACACCCATGACCCGAGAACCAACATCTGCTTTTTACACAAATATTTGCCCGGACTGGGAATTGAACCCAGTACCAGCCGACCAAGAGGCAGCGTCACTACCACTCGACCAAACTGGCCGTACAATACATGGTAGATTAAGAAAAAACAGAAAGTGAAAGAAATGCAAAGAAAGGCATTTGATTCTCTTCCCTATTTTTTAATAAAAAAGATTCTAGCACATTATTAGTAAAAGTGGTACATAAGAGTGGTACGTGGTGAAAAGTGGCCTAAACCCCCCTTCACTGAGAGGCCCGTACCCCTTGGTAGAGACGTATATGGGCTGAAGACAACTTATTGACCAGACGTTATTATATAAGATCCATCTCAATTTATGCATGAAAGTCACGAAAATGGCCAAACGGCTTCCCACTTTCCATTCCAAACAGTGAACCACGTTAATTAAACAATATTAATTGTGAGCAAATATTATTGTAGGTAACCCAAATATTACGTTACGTAAAACACTTCATCTTCATTAATTCGAATTTAATTCGCTGGAGGATTGCCACCCTCAATCGCGTTTATTGTTTTTGCATTTTGTCGACGCTTGGCAACGTTGGGTTTTGTCTTTGCTCCTGGGGATTGGGGTCAATGGTCATTCCATTGGTGTTTATTATATTCTTGATTTCAGCCCACGACTTTGTTTCTACGTAAACAAAGTCGTGGGCTGAAAGCTAGAAAGCTAGTTGTGATGCACAAAGGCAGAAGACAGCGTTTTCGATTAATGCTCCAAGTCGGTATGATTTTTTTGACTTCCTCTCAACCAATTGATACATATGTAGAAGTATGGTGCGATGTTGCTGTAGACTTCGTCGAAGCACCAGTCCCAGCGTCGGATGATGGTTGGGTCGAGTAGGGGAGTAATAATACACTTGAGTGTCGTTGAAAGATTGTCGGAAGACTGTGTCTTTATTTGTTACGCAGGCCGTATTTATAGTGTAGCCGCGGCGATTTTATGTAGCTACCCTACACATATAATATTTTCTCTGAAATTACTCCCTCCTTAGCAAACTTACATACATATTCTTCTTATCTTGTAGGTATAGTCAAGTGCGTGGCGCACTAGGCTAAACCTGGTGTCAGAGTTTTCAATGGCCTCTGACTTGGCTTTAAAGACTGTAGTCAATCGATAACAGCCGGGACCGACAGCTTAACGTGCCCTCCGAAGCATGGAAATGCTCGTGATAAATTGCCACTTTGGTCACCTATCAGGTGACCACCAGGCCTATGTGTACGTTTCTTAACCTCACTGATCGGTTGAGATCAGCGAGATCTACTAGGCTACGAGTGCGCTACATACATAAGATCACGTTTTTGTCCCATCGGGGTATCTAAACAGAGACCATAGATTGCCACCTAGTGCGATCCAAACACACCGGATTCGCTTCCTCCACATTCATAAAAAAAAAAACGTTTGAAGAGTTAACTTTAAATCTCAAAACTTAGCTTTGTCTTATAAGCACACAAACTTACTTCAAATTTTGGAAAAACTAGGCAACACATTCCGAAACTAGTAGAGGACAATATATCTGTAAATCTGTAAGTACTCTGCGAATCTCTGTGCTCAAGTGGATTTGGCGGATCAGATCCCTCGCGGAGCTTCGCAGCCACTGAGTGTAAACTAGTGGGAGAGATGACAAGTAGCCGTCAGATTTGTTACCTATTTCTATTTTAAATATATGCATGTGAGGTTTCCTGTGTAAATTATTCTTGCACTCGACAATTAGGTTTATTTTTAATGATACAAGTATTACTGATATCAAATCGATGATTAGTATCGATTTGATTTTGACAGGGCCAAGCT
This sequence comes from Aproaerema taeniolella, assembly GCA_949987775.1. NCBI lineage: Eukaryota > Metazoa > Arthropoda > Insecta > Lepidoptera > Gelechiidae > Aproaerema > Aproaerema taeniolella. Next base: position 640,277 of record OX465260.1, on the reverse strand, counting down.
GAAAACCAGCGCTGTATAGTTTTTTGTACAGCACAATGCTGAGCTTGGATCCTTTTGTTTTGGTTAATCTAGTTTTTACTTTTTACTGTTACTTTAGTCATTGCAATATATATTTAATAATAATAAGTAATAATTTCATTTCATAAAGTATCTTTTGATGACGAGACTACATACACGAGTATAGGTAGCTACAGGTAGCTACTGAAACTCTTTAATATTTTAAGAGTTGTTGATTATAATTTAATCAGGTCATGTGCGTTTAGTGGGTGTATTTATTTAATTATGCATCGATGATGCCCATATCCTATTTATTTAATAAAAAGTCAGCGTTCAATCAAGTTGGAAAACTGCAGCATTAGTGATATTTTGTAAATTCCAACTACAAAGACGCGTCCAACAAATCGTTACTCCCTTTAGGTTACAATCTCAGTGGTTTCAGCTTATTCGCAATCCAAAAATATTGTATTGTTCTCGGAATTGAATGTTTTGTACAGTTTTCGTTGACATTGATGGTTTAACATACTCAAGTGGGATAAGACAGAAAACTGTGTTGTGTTTAGTGGGGCCACGACCATTTTAAGTTTAAGATGCCGATATTGCTGCTATATATCAACCTTAATAGATGCTCAAAATCTATTTTTCTAAATATTGCTTCAAAACGAATAATTGTGTTCTTATTTTGCAGAAATGTATTCTTATCATTACCTGAAAGCAGTGTGTTTTTATTATTATATAATTTTACAAGCTCATCAACTCAACATTACTCTGTGACCTTCGAGATAGTATTTAGAGTGAATCATAATTTTGTGTTCAGAAAATTCATTTCCTTGCGTAGAAAATTATTTTAATATTTCTGATTGCTCGCTTCGCGGGATGTAAGTAGTATTTACATCCCGCGAAGCCTTTTTTATAATTTGAACGACACAGCACGGAAAATTGGTATTTACCATTACTCCCTATGTTCCTAATGTCACTAGTGTCACTAAGGCCAATTCATTTCAAAATATAATGAGTTCTGTGCTCTCAACAAATATGTTTAATTCATTTAATCGTTGAGGCGTAATTTCCTACTTCTACACAGAGTACAAGACTGATGATGATGATGATATAATCCTGTTATCCCTCATCAGGGACATAAGGCTCTCAGAAAGGATTTCCAAACTTCTACAGTACAAGACTAGCAAGTACAAGGCAAGACCAGCTCATCAATGTCTCCCTCGTCCACAAACAACAATATATTTATGATATCTGCAAACGAGGCCAGAATATCACACATTGGCATTGTTTACCCAACACACGACACGTGAGCAAACACATCAAGCGGTAACCAGATATAATAAGTGCCGCTAAATGGATATCACATCTTTATTTCTATATTTTTCAAGAAAACTAAATGGATTAAAGACACTACCCCTTTGAAGTAGAGAGAGGAATGCGATTAAGAAGAAAATAGATCATTGTCACAGGTAATGATAGCGAAGCGTATTGGTTTTGCGTACTTTAATGATATTTATAAAAATAAACGATACACATTCAAGGGCCCACATTCAGGTTATCCCTTGTGTCGTTGGTCCCTTAGAACATACACAAAGACAGACACGAACACCCGTGAAAGACATTAAATCGGATTTATGGTAAAATTGAGTTTACTATCACTAAATCAAGATTCAAAAAATGCTGCAAGTTGCCCTTCAAGTTTGAAGTAAAATAAACTACTAATAAAAGTTTGTCTAAACATTTGCTTGGCTAGCAGAATAATGCCTTGCTGTGCAACCATTCGCATTCATACCGTAATCTAGCCTAGTGTAGCTCGGGAGCCGACACCGCGATAGCCGCGTATCGCGAACCGGGCCCCGATTCTGTAACTTAAGTTGTGTATCGATGGAATAGGGAAATGCATGATTTTTTTATTTAAAAAAATAATCCTCATTCATGTAAACAGTTTAGTAAAACTATTTTTCGAATAACTATGAATTTAAAAAAGATATAAGCCATCTAAGATTTATTTCTATCTCTTTCTAGCAAAACGGAATTTAACACGGAGTTTGTATGGACGTAGTGACATGTGACGTCACAGTCCATGTTGGATCTCTCTGTCTAATCGGTGTGTAATTATTAGTTTTAAATGCGTATATCGGCCGTATTTCTTGGCCGATTTTAATTTAACTTTTTGTCATCTCAACTACGGTATTTTCATATTTTGTTAATCAATGCGATAAAAAAAATTCATGCATGTTCCCTATTGTCGCCATTTCATCTAGGTTCAGGCGGCAAAATTGAGAACTAGGTATTCAATTTTCATATACTTGCTGACAACCACCCCGACTAGCAGCGCCACCGCCAACCGAACGTAAAGTTGCCAACTACCTAGCAACTGAAAATTAAGTTGGCAAAGGCGCCACCAGTCAAAGCAGCCGTCATTAGATGTATGAAATTTGGATAGTTATCAATTTCACCACTTAAACAGATAAAATGGCCTCCATTCCATCGACACACAACTTATGTTACAGAATTGGGGCCCCGGCCGCATAGTCCGCGAGCTGATGGCACGATAGCCCACATATCGGGTACAGTCGCCGCCGGCGTCGGCTAGCGTGAATCATGCGACGTTAATGTGCGCCCACAAACACTGCCGCTTCCGACAGCGCCCCTTAATATGATAGCTGGCCTTTTAGGTCCGTATTACTAAACATGACTCAGGCTCTGATCTATACTTAAGTAGTGTTAGAACTTTTTACTTAATAAAGAACACTCTGGCCAATTGTACGTAGTTTTTAATTTGATAAAATATTGACTAATTTAATTATTTATCAATAGTAACTAATAAAAAAAGTAAAAAACCCTGTATATATACAAGTAGCAGTCGTTTTTGCCTTTTTTTATAGTGAGAGAGAGTCAATCATCACTTAAGTATAGATCAAGACTCCTTCTGTAAATTAAGGTGTAAAGTGATGGAAGTTTTAATTATGCTCTTATTACCTTGAGATAAGAGCTTTCTAAAAAAATACAAAAGCATTATTTTTTTATCTCAATTGCTCTTTAACTGCATACCAATGTAAGCACTTTCGAGATAATAAATTTGCAAAACATTTAAGAAGCCGACAATTTTGAAGACCAATAGCAAATATGACTTATGAAACATATATAACGCGTATTTAAAATTATGAAAACAGCAAAACCTTAAGTAATACTACAGTAAAATTTTGTTTAATTAATATAATTACAGAAGCTAAACTAACACATGTTTTCCATATAACTGCATTTTACTTCTGGCAAGTCTAACATAGTGGAAGTTTCGCTGGCTCAAGGGAAATAGCCGTCACCGCCGGACAAGGCAAATATTGTCCTGACCCTGGTCACACCAGCACTCTCTGTGGAACACAAACTGGACCCCGATTCTGTAACTTAAGTTGTGTGTCGAAGAAATGGTCTCCATTTTATCCGTTCAAGTAGCAAAATTAAGAACTATCAAAATTTCATACATCTAATGACGGCTGCTTTGACTTTTGCTTTGGCGTCACCGCCAACTGAATTTTCAGTTGCTAGGTTGTTTGCAACTTTACGTTCGGTTGGCGGTGGCGCTGCTGGTTGGGGTGGTTGACAGCAAGTATATGAAAATTAAATAGTTCTCAATTTCGCTATCTGAATAGATAAAATGGCCTCCATTCCATCGACACACAAGTTACAGAATCGGGGCCCTACTTGGTAGTAAGCTGACTCAGCCGTTTTCTAGCCAAACAATGCAATGGGGTCATTACTACAATCCATAACATAAATACACACAAGTCGGTCAGATTTACATTCTCATGTTTTTATTTACGGCTGTTGCATAACTTTTGATTGCTTCCTGACGGTAGTACGTTTTCTGTTTGATATTTACTTTATCGTGACTGTCAGCATTAACATTAAAAAGTAGTTTATGCGGTATATGTATGTTAAACGGAGACAACTTAATTAAAATTAAAGAGAAAAATAGTTTGAGATTGTTCAGTGACAATGAAACCTAAATCTACATTCTATAAGCTAACTTGGTAGAGACTAGGGATAGACATTTCTTCGAAAAAGTGTAATTTACCTACCTTCCTGCCACTGTAAATAATTGAGCGAATAAAGAAGCACAATAAAAAGAACCGCCATATTAAGTAGGGGTTCACCCTAAATGTGGGAGGCAGATGTAACTATTGTAAGTTTGAGCCATAGATAGATGAACAAACGTTTTCTCATTGTGGTCATAAACCGCCGAAACGCTCTCAACGTCACAAATCATACCAGATTTTGACACTTTCTTTCTTTCTAAAATAAGCATGGTATAAAAACTCTAGTCTCAGTAGTTGAATTGGCACTTAAATTAAATGCCAACGAAAGACCTGAAATGTGAAATACTTGATGTTTTTGACTAAAATACATACCTAGTTCCTCTACCACTCAAAAAGTAATATCAACTGTTCCTTGGCCGAGTTAGTGGAGTAGTTATGTTAGGCGGAAATGAATGGGGATTTGTTTTCCTCGAGTTAGTCCAGCGTAGTGTAGACGTCACCCGTAAATTTGTGATGTAGGTGACTCGGCCAGTGACGGAAACTAATGGTTGAATGTGGTGACTAACTTCACAAGCTCATTTATAACTGGCAAATATGAAATTGACGATGAAAACAAAACAAGTCATTTGTATGAGTACGAAAGCTGGAATTATGTAAAACTGGGTTGGAACTTGGGACCATGTTTAAACAAATAAATAGAAAGCTTAGAGAAACACTTCGTTGCAATTTTAAAGGAAAAAATATCAAGGACGGATGGGCATAATAGGGTTCCCATAACCTGGTAATTTGTATAGTAGAAGTAGACCTCAACAATTTTAAAGGATGATTTTATTGGTATGATTGGGAGGCAGAGGCTGTATCAGAACAGAAATTTTACTTTAACTAAAAATTGCTATTCCATGATGTTGTTAAGTGATAAATGCCTACAAAAATCGCGGAATGTACATGTGGGTAATTTAGATTGCCCCTTGGTACAGGGTAAACAATTTTTTCTTTTGGACGTCACTTCCCTGGCCACCCTGCAAAGCCCGTTCCCTAATACTGATATATTCTCTTTCTCAAACACAGAGCATAATATAATGCTGTGCAAACATAGGGTCAGAATTTTGGATGGTTTTCCCAAAGCCTGCAATAGTTTGCCGGTGACAGCGAGACGCGTGACACGCGACAAGCTGACAGACCAACAACTGTCGTGACGTCACATCACACCCCTGTCACACATACATACAGTACTTGTAATTTGTGTGTTGGCAACATGTAATACCGCAACAATAACATAGGATGGAATACATCAGCAACAATCATATTATCATATTCTTTATTGCACCCGTGGTAGACTTTTCTACCTGCACCAAAGCAAATCTTTTTTAGATCACTTAAAGTCTCTCAAAACCACTACAAATATATGAAAAACTAGCTTTCCGCCCGGGACTTCGTCCCGTGAGAATTTGGGAAAATTATGTAGCCTTATGTGTTAATCCAGGGTGTCAGCTACCTCCACACCAAACGTTATCAAAATGATCCGTTTGAGAGTGAAAGAAGAACAAAAATCCATTTATACTTACAAACTTTCGCGTTTATAATATTAGTAAGGAAGTAAGGATAGTAAAGATGAACAACACATATGTATGTAGATATGACAATTCACACATGTCCCATAATATTTATTTATTCTTTGAAACCAATAAAAATAGGGAAAGTAAAACGATGATGACAGAGGCGAAATTTCTTTTCACCTTTCAACCTAAGTCCTTACTCAATACTCAATATTTTATTGCATCCATAGGTTTTACGTTTAGATGTTACAATTTAATATAGTATCCAATATGGACCTTGTTCTAGGGCACTGCAATTACAAGAGGTAAACTAATTCTAGTCGCTTAAAAATCGGGAGAGAACCTTCTGGGAGAATCAATTAAAAGTCACCCAAAATAAATAATGCAAATTTGAAAGTAAATTTATCTGTATTTATAGGTATCTGTACAGATAAACCGCGAACGGTTAGCGCGTCAGCGGGGACTGCTGTTGACAGTGCAGACCATGCCTGCACGTTCTCTATAGCGCAGGAGTTAAGCGCCAAAAAGGGCAACTGATAAATGGCTGATAAATCATTCAATACGATTTTAAATTAGTTATGCAGTACACTTAAAGGTAACTTATAGCTTAGGAGCTCATAGATAATGATAGCTGGATGATAAAGTAAAAATCCAGAAAATGCCTGGTCCAGTGGTCCACTATATTCATATTCATATATTTATCGCTAACGCGTTATACCTACATGTGTATAAACTTAAACAGACTTTTACTTTTTACCAAATACCAAAATACACTCGTAATATACAAATCAACAATTTTTGAGAAGCTCTAAAAGCATACTCGAGATACATGGAGCGCTATAATTTTCACACGAGCAAGTGCTAAACCTGAATTTTGAATTCCAGTCATTAAATTTTGTTGTATTTGAAATTTGTGAAAACGTGGTAAAAATGAAAAAAAATACGCAATTTTTTTTCATTCGACCATTTTTATACAAAAAACAGACAAAAAGTGCATTTTCGTTTTTGTTCCCGACACGTTTTCACAAATTTCAAGTAAAACAAAATTTATTGACTAGAATTAAAAATTCAGGTTTAGCACTTGCAAGTCTGAAAATTATAGCACTCCATATATCTCGAGTATGCTTTTATAGCTTCTCAAACAGACCTCTTTTGTATGAAAAATCGTTCAATATCCCTATACCGTGTAGATGTGTGTACTTCATTTTGTATCCTATTAGATTCTACTGTCTCCGAAACTTCAATTCTTCAATGCAAAGCAAAAAATTCAAATAAATTCTTGGAAAATGGCGAATACAATCATGATTTTGCCAATGTCAGAGTATTTTAATGATTATTAAGATAAAGAATGTCGACGTCACCAATATAATGTAAATAAATAATTTGGAGGTAGTAATACGATAGACCCTGGTCCGTTGATCAGCAGGATGCACTGTTACCAGGTGAGGATACACAATTTTGGAGCATTAAAATGTTATAACTCGACATACCCCTTTAAATGACTTTCTGAATGATATTAGCGACTGCTAATCAAAAACCACCTAATTTATGAATTGCGTGCTGCCGGCTGCCGCAGCACAGTGGTAACGGTGCTGCTCCAGAATTAAAAAGGTGTAAATGTTTTAAGTTAGTTTTGTATTGATTTTTTTTGTGAGGTTTCTGTGTAGGAAACTGAAAAAACGACGCAAGTGAAAACAACTCAGTGGCAAAATCATGTTTTGAGAGTTCTTTTTTCTGACATTCTCATATCCCCCGATGATTTTGACACTGACGTATTGTGGCTTACCGTCAACATGACTTGCCTGTTTTCATGCATTACCGTACTTACCCTAGAGTTTGTGACTAATTAACTACAGTATGAGCATGAGCAGATACTGGCATCTATTCTGTAAGTCTGCAACAGATACTTCGGAACATCAAACGTCATTACATCTCTCTCTTGCGCTATACAAATGACAGTAATAGTTAGTGACAACTATCGGTCGTATGTTGTCGTTGAGTAACAGAATAGACGCATTCTGTAAAATGAGAGAGTCAAAGTGTATTTATTTGTCTTTACTTTAGGTCGCTCAGTAATGGAGGAAGTGATCAATGTGATTTTTCGCACAGGGATAGTTGGTAGACTACAGAGTAGCATAAGGTATTTATCCACCCAAACGAAGTCGCGGGCGAAGAACTCGTCTTTATTTTCAGATGACTTGCATTGTTACTGAACTCTTGCACTACAATGTTCTGAATGCTCTCAACGACTGCTAATTCAATGTGCCTGATTTATGAATCGCTCGTTGCTGTGCCATCGGCACTGCTCGTGAATTCCAACAGCCTCTCACCGAATTATTTTGAGTGATGGAATTGCTTCAAACAGGCTAACGACAACTTTAGATCGGTAGAGATGAAACATTGGCTTTAGTTTTCTTCGAATTTTGACTATGTCACATCTCGAAACGTAATTTGAAACGTGCCCTTTATTCAGGATTCTGAAATCCTGCTAGATCCATAATTCTAGGTCTGCGCTAAACTGACTCAGTGTGGTAAGAGCTAAATAAAATATTTTTTTATAGATCAAGAATAATCAAAGAAAAAAAATATCTCAAGAAAAATCAATAGTCCTCAACATCTTTCTGCCGAATGAAATCTATTTTCTGGATATAGAGGCTTAAACTAAAGTGTGCAGAAATAAAAAAAGCTTTATCAGATTTTTCATATAAGCAATACTAAATACATAAAGGTAGTTTTTTGTATTTTGTGTTGTTTTTCTTTATCCCTTTGATATCTTTGGTTGTGTATGAATAGACATTTAAATTAAACGTTGACAATGAATTGAAAATCACATCGATCACTGACGGCCGGAATTTTCACAGTAAAAGTTTTTGTTGCTAAACCGGTATTACCTTAACACGGAGTGTACGTGTCTGGTAACTTGATTTGCTGGTCTGTACCATTAATTTTGCCACACAAAAAGACTTCTAACTTAAACTCTTAATTCCACCAGCACTCCGAGTATCGGCTAGTCGGGATTTACGGTCCTAGCCTTGTTAAGACCTCCCATTCCCGTGATATGTGACTTGAAGCTAAGGTGCAATTCCTATGCACAATTGCACGTTTTACGACACGATATTTGGACTTATGCGCTCTTGAATAAAACATTAGCTGCTACCATTTTTTGCCGCCAAATTGTGAGCATTTCCCCGTTTTGGTGAAATTTCTTTGACAATATTAAGATTGCAATGTGAGATGAGAACCACGCCGAGAAGATTGGAATTTTGAAGTCGGAGTGTTTATACTATTATTGTTTATTACTAAAACGAACTGAGTTTTCTTTCTAAAATGCTAGTTGATATAATAACTTCGCATTTTTCTCTTAGAATCGTAAAAAAATATATTTACTAGGCCAGAGGGTTTTCAAAGCAATTAGCATAATCTAGATTGCGAAAAATTACCCAATTTTGCTTTTTTTTTCTCACTAATAGATTATTACTTTAAATTTCTATCAAAATTCAAGACTCTTTCAACCTATTTCAAACTAAATTAAGTTGCGAATTGCTTCAGAAAATGGAATTTGATTTTGAACAACTCTTATATTACCAACACGAGGCTTGGCTCGTGGTTTTATGTCCATAGCTCAGCGGGACGGATAACTCGGTCAGTGCCGATTCGAGGCAGCAATGTATAGCTGTCCCGTGAGTTACTACTCGACACTTAGATTGGAGCCAATGGAGATAGAACCTGAAATAAAGGTACCTAATATGGCCAAGACCTACTCTGCGTGTCTGCGCCAGAAAAAATGAGGAAATATTGGACCTAAACATAAGTGAAATCTTTTATTTAAAATTGATTCACTGACTCATTAACACGCAGCCCAAACCCTTAAACCTAGAAAGCTGAAATTTGCAAAAAGGTGTATTTTATGACGTAGGTAAGCACTAAGAAAGGATTTTTCGAGATTCAACCCCTAAGGGGGAAAAATCGGGGTTCAAAGTTTGTATGGAGAAAACAATTTTTTTGGACATTTTGACTCGAAACTTCGTCATTATGTACCTTGAAGCAAATAAACGGACACATATTTCGCGATTTTTAGAAAATCATCCTCAAGAGGTCAAAAATGAAATGGGTGTCTAAAAGAATTCTTTGCGCGAGCGAAGCCGCAGGAAAAAAAGCTAGTGATCCTATAATTTGAACCTAGTGTGAAATGTTTGGAGATGACTTCGTAGTGAGAATTGGTAAGACATACCTACCTAATCCAAGATAAAGAAAATGTCAACAATGACTTTATAATAACGATGACTTTATGTGTTTAATGTAATTGACTTATTGTCTCGTTTAACATGTAATTTTTAACACATTTCTACATACACATAGACATAAACTGAGAACTAGTTTGCAATAAAAATGTAATGTCTACCTTTTTTGCACCCAAGCTTAGTATGTCACGTTCCGTACCGATTGGAGCTCAAAGGGGTAATTGCTCATAAGTTTTCTGTGAAAAATGTCCGTGTTTGCGAATGTCCACGCAATTTATCGCACTTGTTCGACGCGTAATGGCTGTAGATTTCTGTTCTAAATCAAATATTAACGCGATCAATAATATTAGATGCGAAAGTTTGTAAAGATGGACAGATGATTAATTACTTCTTCTCACAAAAACTACTGGACGGATTTTGATGGCACCAGTAATATAGATTAGACTTGAGAATAATACATCAGCTATGTTATTTTCCCTAGTTATCATGGGAACGAAGTCGCGGGCGGAAAGTTAGTGTTCACACCAAAGAGGCTAGTAGAATAAAGCATAAAAGTCAATAAGTGGGACGTGAGGGTTTTGTTGGTATGAGCGAAAGGCTGACAGCCTCTCACCATTTAGGTACTCGTACATCGTATTTCATCTAATAACAGAATTTATATATATATTTTTTCCAAGGCACCTTTATTTATTTATTTATTTATTGTACAAAACCAACAGTTGTTTTAAAACTATTGATGCTCTGCCTACTTCCTACTCTTTCTACTCCAATAGGGATGATAGGGGTGAGCGTATGTATAGAATAGAATAGAAAGAACTTTATTAACTGAACCACATTACAATTAATTACAAGTAAAACATTACAATTAATTCGGAACACTTAAATGCCGCTGACTCAGCATTGTGCCACAGCTAGGCTGCCGCGCTGGTATTCTGTCAGAACCTACTAAAATTAAAAACTAAATCTAGAAATAAAAAGGTGTATGTTGTGTGTAGTGTTGTGTGTGTTTGTGTGTGTGTGTGTGTGTGTGTGTGTGTGTGTTGTGGTAGCATGGAATGAAATTGTGCTTAAGTTACTTACAAAATTACTGACTTATAAAGAAAGTTAACAATAGCATAGGTTAAAAGTACAGTTATGTATGTGTGGATTATGACTTGAATAAATGGTTGTTTGGAAATACAAGTTAAACCAATATAGTATTGACCCATAAGGTGTACACTTGTACAGTGTTATTTAAATGTATCTGTTTGCGATTGAATAGAAGCGTTCTTAGCCCAGTGCCGCTCGCTGATCTTAACCGATAAGTGAGGTTAAGCAACGTTCATAGAGGCAGGGAACCTGATGGTTGACTGAAATGGCAATTTATCACGAGCGTTTCCGTGCTTCGGAGGGCATGTTAAGGTGTCGGTCCCGGCTGTTATAGTTTGACTACAATCGTTAAAACCAAGTCAGAAGCCATTTGTGCGGTTTGCAAACTCTGACACCAGGATTGGCCAGGTTCGCCACACACTTGACTACTTATACCTACACGATAAGAAGAAGAAAATTTAATAAAACTTTGCTACTATGCATTGCAGCAGGCATTTATAAAACAAGGTTACTTATGTTCGACCACACCTGCCCGTAAGGAGATATAATCTGCTATTATTTCGTAATCTACGTTATTCACGTTTAGACCCAGCCTACGTCGAACCCAATTTGTACCCTCGGGGCTGCACGCTTGCCGTTAACGTTTTGTACAGTGAGAGTCCGGTCACTTTTCCCATATTTGATAAAGTCATGGGTCTCTCTGAGGGCTTACTCTGACATACTAAAAAGTGTTTGATTTACATAATGATTAATGACCAAAACCGAAAATTAAAAGATTTTGCTAAGATTTTAATCGTTTGAAATTTTCACATCTACTTTCAGGGCTTCAAAAAAATAAAATTCATGGTCTACAATCATTATGTTTAGCGAAAACTCATTGTCTAAAATTATCTACATCATCTTTATAAATATTTGTGTTCAATGGTAAAGGGTTTAAGATAGGATTGTAGCGGTTAAATTCTCGAAATTTATTTTCTCTAGTATTTTAATTTCCATTCCAAGGCTATTCTGCAAGACAACGACCGAAACACGACTGTCACTGTCATCTGCATGGTGTAAAAGAGAGATGAACTGACATTCGTTGCTGCAAATTATCGAACGTTTAGACTTACATAAAAGTTACCCATTAGGTATACCACCTCAAAAATGCCGCTAAGGCCAATATTACAGAATGCGACTCAGACTCTGATCTATACTTAACCTTTTTAGCGCCAAGAGTTTTCTAAAAAAACGTTCACCACACGCCACGACATTAATAATTAGAAAAAATACAGTTAAATTGCTAATTTTATTTGTCTAATATATCAGACTTTGGCGGCGAGGGCACGAAACTTAAACGTCTGATATATCAGACTTTGGCGGTGAAATGTTTAAGCAGCAGTTGTCTTCGTCATTTTGATAGTGAGAGAAGGCGACAGTCATTACTTAAGAATTAATCAAAATTTGAGTCTCCTTCTGTAATAAGGGCCTATAAGTGTTCAAATCTTTGAGAAATGGCGTCCAATGTTGAATCAAAATTAAAATATAGAATGGCGAATTCGCCAATATCAAGTAAAGAAACCCTTTACGGGCTGTAATACGTCAGAGTCTCGTCCGATGATCAGCAGGGTGCACCGCTAGTAGGTGAGGATTTTTTAATATTTTTTTTATTCTTGATGGGTTTTCTCGTGACCACAATCACAATAGGACGACGATTTTGGAGCACTAAGATGATATGACACCATACAACTGGCCACCAAGTGTTGGAAAATGTTGTATGTATTACAAGCACTTAAAATGACCTGTGCCTATTTACCGTAATATGTGTGAACTGTGTCGGGTCATCCCAGTAATGACAACTTGTGGCCACATCCGACAAACCTATTTGATGTCCTCTATGGCACACGAGAGAGGCTATTTTCAACCCCATTGCACCCAAATAAGACGCAGTTAAGACTCTTTTAACGGTCGTGTCAAAGCGATCTTTGGGTCAGGAAGGTCGTTTTTCGTTTGTCGTTATTTTAACTTTAAGGCCCGTATGACAAAAGGAGACTGAAATCTTGATCTATACTTAAGTATTGATTGTCTCATTCTCTCACTTTCAATTTACAGACTTAACCTTTCACACTGGAGCGCGAGGATAAAAAAGTTATTTTCCTGCTACCAGATTTTTTCAAGCACATTGTAAGGCAAAGCAAAATGTAAAATATTGTTGTTTTGAAACTGCTTTTATCAACTTTCTTAAAACTTTGAGAAAACCAAATATAAACATGAACACGTGGCTCAACAATCAAATACCAAGAAAACAAAAGACTCCAGGAAAACCAAGTCAACAACACAATTCCTTGAACATGAAATGTGTAAACTTATTGCCACATTAAAGCCCTTTGAGCTCGCAAATAAAACTAGTTCCTTTTGAGCTAAATACCGCACATACCCATAAATAGAAGAGCACAAAGAACTTCTACTCTTTCAACACTTTTTTCGCGATCCGAATAAGACATTACGTGAATAAATGGTTTCCTTTGAGGCTGAGTCGACGCCAAACATGTATCACCCACTATACAGTTTTAACACTATTCGACACAGTGTATGCGGTGTCTTTGGAAACGTGGCAACCTGCCACATTATGTTTTAAAGATGATTATGCTGTTGTAACGAGACGGCATGCGCCTCGTCTTCATCCTCGTTCTCCATTATCTTTTTGTCAAAGTTTGCATAGATAAAGAAATTGTTAATATTATAGTCTGGTCCATTAAAGAGAGTTATTATTGCCAAGTCAATAGACAGAGAGCTATGAACTAGTCTAGATTTTCCACTTAGTTTTTGATTTAGTTTTCATACTATTGATTCATAACAAAAATAGTCACACTGCATCGTCTTCTACTCTGTGGCTAAAGGAGAGACGACGACTTGAAAACAAAAACACTCAATAGCAAATTCTTTAGTCTGACTGTATGTTTTATATTTTGTAGAAATAATTTTATAAAGAAAAGAATACAACATCTTTCTGAGGATAGTGTTTTATAACGATACACAAATGCGTTTCTTATTATAAACTACTAGCTTTCTCCCGCGGCTCCGCTCGCGCTAAGAACTGTTTTGTTACCCATTTCATTCTCTAAATCTTTAATTTTCGAAAAATCGCGAAACACGTGTACGTTTATTTGCTTCAAGGTATACCCTCACGAAGTTTTGAGTCAAAATGTCCACAAAAATTGTTTTCTTTATACAAATTTCGAACCCCCGTTTCACCCCCTTAAAGGGTGAGTTTTGAAAAATCTTTTCTTAATGCTCCCCTAGACATCATAATAAATCTACGTGCCAAATTTGAAATTTCTAGACCCAGCGGTTTGGGCTGTGCGTTGATAGGTATGTCAGCCAGTCTCCAGTCAGTTTCTTCTTTATATAGTTCATCTAAATACATATTTAGATGAACTATATGACTTTTTCATACGATTTTTGAGATCGAGATTGAAATCACAGCTCGATTACTATGGTAATAGCGTGCGTGGTGCGCCGCGGTCCTGTGTCAAAATGTCAACAGTGACAAAGTCAGAGGGCGAGCAAGCCTTTGTGCGGGGCCCTCGCGCAATCAAAGTGAAGATTCCCTTCCGGCCGCGATCGCAACCGCGGTCAGCCAAATGGCGCGTATGTTTGTCGTCTTCGTGCTCGAGCTGCTTCTGGGCGATGTTACTAAAATCGTGCGTTTCCTTGCTTCGAAAGGGCTTTCAATTGGTTCAGGCCCTGTTAGTTATCGCTCACCTCTATTTATTTTGCTATTGGTTTTTCATTTTTCTTCTTATTCTTCCTAGCGCTTAGTCTAGCCCCGTTTTTTATTCGGGGTAAATAAATATTTAAAACAGGTAATTTAATATTATTTATAGAATTCAGTGTCAATTTGTTCCAGAAAGCACTTAATAAAAATTACTGTGCTTTTCCAGTGACCTAAATAAGATCTTCATTTATTTCGCATAGAAAATTATTTAATAATAAGACTAAAAGTCTGTTTTGTTTTGTAAAGAAACATGGTTTAAGATGTTCCAAAAAGCCAAAAGTTTCTTAAAGAAAATTAAGTAACAGATTTGCCTTGACTTCAAACAAGTTGACGAGGAATTAGGTATGTACTGTGGTATGCAGACCTTCACGGAGGATCGGGCATAACGCAACTTCTTTCTCATTCGATCATTTCGAAGAAGATAATTCGAATATCAATTTCAAAGGTTTGAAATGGTATTCGATGTCATGATTCGAAATGATTGAAGATCTGGCCTTGCGCCATTCATTGATTGATCGTGGTGTATTCAGTGATTATTCATTGAGAATAGATTGTTTGATCTTTGCGGATTAGCTCGCGGAATAAATGTATTCGATGATAGGCGTGCAATAGCACTTAGTAAGAGGTGTCTTATCTTTCAGCTGTGGATATATTGTGTAAAACAAATTAAATTGTTACGTGGAAGAAATAGTATTTTGATTATATTGGAGATTTGAGGAAGAATCCAGCTGTTTTATTATTGCCCCCCAAAAGACATCTTGCAAATGGTGTCAGGCGCTTAAACTGATCCCAGGATTATAAGCTAAACCAATGGGCTAGTGGAACGCTTCAACAGGACTATCACTGACATGTTAGCAAAATATTGTTCGCCAAATCAACGTGACTGGTGTGCGGTGGTTCCATTTGTGGTACACGCTTACAATACGAGCAAGCAGAGCTCCACTGGCATGTCACCCTATCTCTTATTACATGCAAGAGAAGATTCTACACAAGAAGAAAGAACTTTGAATATAAATTGCACTGGATTGTTGGGGAATATGTCTCAAAGGCAGGAATTTTCTAAAATACTTGTTCGTAAAGCTGTAAATAATATAAAGAAAGCACAAGTGAGGCAAGTAAGGAACTACAACAAAAGAATTAAACCAATTTTATTTAATGAAGGGGACAAAGTGTTAATTTTTGTACCGAGGAGAGTTACAGGTAGATCTGTCAAATTAATGCGGTTCTTCCAGGGTCCTTTTCGTGTCGTCAGAAGAATTTCAAGATATTCTTATGTGGTGAAAAGATTCTCATCGGCACTCCAGTTTGTGGTCCATCCTAATCGGATGAAACGCTTGATCTTGAGACAATGACGCATGTTTTTTCTTCATGTTTTTGTTCTGCGGTGCGTAGTATTTTTCCATTACATTGTGTTAATATTCTTTTATGTTTCAGATCTTGATTAATATAAGATATGTAAGTTTTGTTATGATAAAGAAAGATGTCACAGACTCCATATTTCGGTTTATGGTAATGTTTTTTTTTTCATTGGGGCTTGTGATTCATTCATTCATCAATCTTTCTGGCATAAAAGGGGCGGTGTAACGCCAATGCCAATTAATTTACCTTTGCCTAAAAAAAAAAAAAAAGGTTGTTTGTTGATGGCATTCTATACGTTAGTCATATCACTGTGTTTTTTTTAGTGTAATAATTATAATATTATGTGTGTTCTGTTCGTAGTGAAACGAAGACAACGAAGGATTGTGAATGGAAGAATGCGGGATGTCTCCGGCTCGGTTCTGCCTTCGCTTGTGTTGGCGAATATGACGGGCGTCCGAAGCTGAGCATCCCAACCTCTTCCATCGTTAGCTGAGGCCCGCGCCGCGCAGCAGCAAGTTTATAAGCCATATCAAGACGCTGGTGCTACGCCGCGAGTTTCAAGCCCTTATTTGTACGGAGTGCTACATATCAGGTGCAGAAGTTTCAATAGAAGGACCATGGAAAGGGGAGAGTGACATGGTTTATGTCCCCTCTCAATGGCCCTCCTTTGTTATTGGCCTCTTTTCATTATTTTTTCTTTTCAGCGAGGTCCGCATGGGAAAAACTCCCTTTTTCCAATTAAGGAGGGGAGGAGGGTTTATGTTGGCCCTCATACTCAGTGGTCCTCCGCCTCTGAGGCCATAACATGGGCACTCCGACAAAATATACATGTGAGGGAGAGGTCAATGCAATTTTGTGCACTCACATGTTATGTCTTTTGGGCATACTGTGATAAGGGCATTTTGGTACAAGTACGTTTTGGTAATATAGGGACGTTATGGTAATATATGAGGACATTATGGTAATATGGGGCATTATGGGAATGCATGTATAGGTGCAATGTAAGGAATATGCACATACATATAAATATTATTCCAGTTTCACTAATGCTCTGTCTTCAGATTTTTGTTATTGTGTTCTTTTTTGTTGAATTAGTCAATCTACTCAAAGGGTATGACTATGAAGAAATTGAAAAACTTTTTACTAGGATACTATAATACTTATACAATAAAATTTACATGTACTAATCTTTAAGTCCTGTATTGATTGGTCTCACAAACACATATACACAAACCCACACTCACACGCACACACATACGCACACACACACATACACACACGCACACACGCACGTCTAACCCTTAGTTTATTTAGTATAATTAGCTTATATTTTTCGTAAATTATTAATCTGTATAACAATAGTTGGGAAGTTTCTGAAGTCTGTAGCACAGTTTTTTACTACCACAGGCTTCAGAATTCATTGTATTGTTCCATAACTTACAGTTAAATAAAGATTTTTACAGTTTTTTTTTTTTTTACAGTTCTGATCTGTTTTATTTGTTTTTCATGTCATATGGACTTCGAGCAACGACGCTGAAGACACCCGTAGCTTCGATGATAGGCGCGTGTGTTAAAGTGCGGTTTTGAAATTTTTTAAGTCCGCGTCTTTGACTTGGGGTCAGGGTCCACCAGCACCTGGTGACCTTTGGCTTCATGTTCATAAAGGTAGTACCCGGGTGTGCAGCGTCGAGCTAACCCTTGTTTACTCCTTTTAATTTCTAGTTAGGGACAGGTGCGGGTTTGATAGGAGCTATTAATATTCGGTCTTATTTCCCCATCATCCGAATAAAGAAGATCTTTATCCTGATGGAAAATGGAAAGAAGACCGACCCGACCACCTGATCCAATGCAGCCCAGAGAGATGCTACTTCAAGGCCAGAGATGCTACTTCAAGGCCACCCCGATGGATTAAAACTTAGGGCCATCGTATAGGAAGTTAGGTAGGCCTGTTGAAAAAAATTTTCGACCGATCGAAAATTTTTCAATGGGGGGGAGGCAGTTGTGGTATGCAGACCTTCACGGAGGATCGGGTATAACGCAACTTTTTTCTCATTCGATCATTTCGAAGAAGATAATTCGAATATCAATTTCAAAGGTTTGAAATGGTATGCGATGTCATGATTCGAAATGATTGAAGATCTGGCCTTGCGCCATTCATTGTTTGATCGTGGTGTATTCAGTGATTATTCATTGAGAATAGATTGTTTGATCTTTGCGGATTAGCTCGCGGAATAAATGTATTCGATGATAGGCGTGCAATAGCACTTAGTAAGAGGTGTCTTATCTTTCAGCTGTGGATATATTGTGTAAAACAAATTATATTGTTACGTGGAAGAAATAGTATTTTGATTATATTGGAGATTTGAGGAAGAATCCAGCTGTTTTATTATTGCCCCCCAAAAGACACCTTGCAGTACTTATAAAGTTTAATTTACAAAAATGAAAACGTAGTTTCCTATCTCATTATTTATTGTCTAGTCTGTTTATTCTCATCGTTGGCCAAAGAACTCTCTCTTTTTTACCATCAAAAATAAGCACTTGCTAGCCTCTGTACAAGATTTTTGAAGTCTTGCTCGGACAATAGTTTTTCCAGTCGCTTATCGTAACTTATTTGGATTCGAAAGACGTTGTTTATTTCATAACTCTTATGCAAACACTTAAGTAACACTCAGACAAACCAACAGAATCTTAGATTAAACATTTTATCCTATCTTATTCCCAGTGACACCAAAATGTACGTTACAGTGATTTTTAGTCCTATAAAAAAATTTATTTTTGACTTTGTGATGCAAACAGCGGGTCTAGTACGACCTGTGACAAACTCGCGCGCTCACGCCGCTGAGATGACGGTGAAACTTCACTTTGACATCGCAAGGGCACGTCATAGTCGTATGGCTTGTTCGCCCTCTGACGTTTCGACATTTTACTGCGGCGTATTTTACCGCAGACAGGTTGTGCTTGAGCTGCAGAGGCTCCTACAAAATCGCTGTCATAAACATCACTTCAGAAATGGCACATCGATGGCACTTAGCGCATCAAAACAAGTGATCGGTAACCCTATACGGAGACTTCACGCGCCAACGGGAAAGAGGGGGGAAAGATTAATGGCCTATTTCCCCCCAACCCCCCTCTTGTACCCGCTGGCCCCTTGCATCAATCACTTAGCCCTTTGATGTATTATTTACTTGGAGAAGTTATTTTTGTGTCTCCTCCAATGTTTTTGAAGGGAAAGCAAATATTTTTCAAGACCATCTGTCATGGCGGCGCGAGGGTTGGCGCCTGCCGCGTTCGCCCCACTGCTCCCACTTTTGATTTGACGAAGGTATTTGTTAGTATTTTTATACAAATAATCATCCATCATTTTCTGCGCTAAGTTTTCCAAATAATGTTCTTTTGCCGCCCAATCTCGTAGCTATTTTAGAAAAAAAGAAATAAAAAAGACAAATTTATTATTTCGGACATCACATCACATGAAATATTCAAGATCACACAGTAATACAAGATACACTCGTTAAGTTGTTGCTATACCTACTTTTTTGTTTGTGTTGTAAGAGGCGACTAAGGAAACACAAATGAGACCTGCCTCCTATTAATCCACCTTAGGCAACAACACCTTCATTTGTCTTGAATCTGGGTGGTGTATTATGGTTTCATGCGGTGTGGTAGGCTCTGTAAAGGGCAGTCTGGTTCGCGACCACCCTCTTTACCGAAGTCCAACGCCAAACAGCTTTCTGTGTTCCGTCGGTGCGTGGGAGTACCAGTGCCTTAATTGGCATTTTCTGGGGTAACTCGCTCCATCGTCGACCTCATCTATGACCTTGGTCATAGATAATAAAAAATAAAAGTTAACCCATCACATAATAAAAAATAAAATAAAATACGTGGAGATTTCTGCCCTCTTTTTATTAGATAAAATTAAGTTTCAAAGGAATTTGAGATTTAACAAGCGGTAAGGTTTGTGAAAACGTTATAAAGAGGTTATATCTTTAAAATATGTTAAGTAAAAATCTTTCTAAAATTTGTTTAAGTCAACATATAATCTTTTATTACTAAAAATGTTTCATTAAGAGTTACTTGCCTAAGTTCCAGGAAAAACGAATAAATATTCCGTCTGTGAAAATAGGGATAAAGACGAAACCTTGAAACGACAAGATATAAAAGCTATGAGTTAATGTTCTTAAATAAAACAAATATAAACTAAATAAAACATAGCATTAACAGACCATAACATGTCAGTGTTTTCAGTAAACAGCAGAATGCTATGAGGTGGGTTGAATTGGCAACGTAAATCGAGTGCCGCCGCTTCTTCAAGTACAGAGGCCAGCGCATCAGGTTACTCCATTTTCATTGCAAAACTGCTCTTATCACAACAGCACAGAGTGCACGCGTGTGGTTGCGGCCGTCCGTGCATTATAAAGTAGGAAGTACTTCTTCGCAAAAGAACAGTTCACATCTACCTACCCCTTAAGCGCAGATTGCATTACGATGATAAAGATAGATAGATAGATAGATAAAATATTTATTTGTAACACTTCAACACACACATTATTTACAAAATCAACATATACTAGAATAAAAAAAGAAGCAAAACAAAGATACAAAAATAAAATAAAAAATAAAGTGCATATAATTCAATAGAATTCTTGTTAAGACGGCGTTCACAATTTTAGCCAATATTTGTGTAATTTAATGAGTATTAAAAATTAAAGTAGAGAATGGTGAAGTTGCCAACATCAAGTAAAGAAATCGTTTAATTAAGGGCTATAACAGGGCAGCAGGTGAAGATGACGATTTTTGGGCACTAAGATGTTATTTTTTTATTATGTTTTTTTATTTAACCCATCTTATAATAAAAAAAAGGTCATAGATCGACGTTCTTTGCCTGGGGTGGACTAATAGGAGGCAGGTCTCATTTGTGTTGCCTTAGTCGCCTCTCACAACACCCACAGAAAGAAATGGAGTGGTGCTATTCTCAACCAATAACGGTTATGACCTCATACACCCCAAATGAGGTAATTTATTCTATGTACCCCTTTTATTATTATTTTTTCTTTGTTAATATTTATATTTTACATTACATAATTTATCTATAGTAAAATATATGTATATTCATCGTATCTATTCATTTATTGCAGTAGGTGCGTTTCGAATGCTCTGGGTATTGGCAGAATTATCAGCGTTGCAGCTCTGCTGTAACATTAAGCTGAGCCAAAGTCCATTCACCGGCACAGTACACGACTCTCTCTCTCTAACCTGTCTGATTACCTAATTTTGTACTTGTTTGTGTTGTGTTCCATGTTCAATTTATTTTTGTGAGTTGTAATGCTTTATGTTGATTGTTCGTGTGCTGTGGTTATGTGAATAAATGTTTTTATCTATCTATCTAAATACATAATAAGTAGTACCATAAGCATAAACATGTACTTCGGTATTTTGACTGCTTATGATGCGTTATTGAAAAGCATTTGAAGATTTTTATCTTCGCACAGTTGATGAGTCCGCCGATAAGAACAGTTAAACGTTATCACAAACTTAGCTTTCTTGTCTCTTTGCCTATCGATACGTGATCAACCCAATCAGCAAATTCCAGGCCACTTTTGAGGAGAGTACTAATAGCAAGAGGGGTGTTGGGAAGATAGAAAGAGGACAAAATAGAAATTGACTTTTAGTATTTTATTTAGAGAAACAACTACTCTGAAGTAAAGTCTAGATGACGGAAATGTATGGCAGAAATTTGATATTCCTTTTTTGTTTGCTGTGGTTTCATTTATTTATTCAGTTTATATAGTTATATGATCATTATTTTATTTTACACTCTCACACCTACAAACAATCATACATCACTCTCATACACATTCACACTTCTGGTTTGCAATCGTATTGCTGCACTCGCGCCCGGTACTACCTCGTAGGCGGCAGCTGAAAATCAGTGTTTTGCCACTTACGGTAAAACTTTATACTGAGCTACAACCTAGTTTCCTGCAGCACACACTTACTTTGCTTTGTTTTTTTTTGCTTTGTTTTTTTTTTGTTTTCATTATTGTTATGTTATTACGCTTTATGTCTCTGTGCTTATCTTATCTACTTTCTTTGCTATTTATTGTTTATTTGTTCCTTATTTCCTTGTTTGTTGTATTGTAAAACTCTGTCGTTGCTTTTGTGTTTGTCTCTTTCTGTACTGACTCTTTGTAAGTGTGTACTGTGATGGAAATAAATTTCTTATCTATCTATCTATCTAAAGCCACGAGATATCTGCGTCAAAAAGTAATAAAAGCGCAGTAAAAGAAGCGAATTGATTTTGATTAAAAAATCTCTAGCAAGGCATTCTAAGTAGGCGGCTAACGTGGGAAGTATAGAACCTCTACAGTACCTACCTCTTCTTGCTTTCCCACATTTCATCTGATTCATGACCGACATCACTCGGCAATCTTCGTGAAACAACTCGAGGTCAAAGCAGAATATTTGAGCGTTGGGAAGCCTAAGTTTTTCCCGTAGTTGTAAAGTTCGCTCTCATTAGTTGGCTACCTCTCATTTATCACGCCAGGGTTCTCCGCTAATGTATTACGAGTTGCGGAGGAGCTGAACTTTGCCTACCGACGGCACTTGCTAAAGAATCTCTCGACCAGACTGATTTAGAGCCACAACCGCTGTCAGTGCTTAGCAATTTGGAAATTTGGACGAACTTTTTGGTTGAGAAGGATTAGATTGTCAGAAAGAGGTGTGTTTGGATCGTAGTAGGTAGCCATTTGTGATCTCTGTCTACCCCAATGGATCAAAAACGTAGGCTTATATATGTATTGCATTATCAGAAAACTAGATTTCTGTCTGTAACTAGTTTTTGTGAGTAAATAATAGGTCTTTACCTATGAAATTGCCGTTTTTCATACAATATTTTTGGAAAACTGAATTTTCCATACTAACGTTTTTGGATTTTTCTCGGGAATGCGAAATCCAAATTTAGCAAAATTTTGTGGGAAGGTTTGGACAACATTAAGTTAATTTTTGCCATACTTATTTTATTGAAAGTTGTAACTGTAACAACAGTACAGCAAAAATAAGCAATGAAACGGGCAACGGATAAAACGAGCTATATTTGAGCTTCTTTTTCAGCAAATAAATCTAAAGTAAATATGTATTAATTTGACTCAATATCTCCTTTATATGGCCAAGGATTTAAATAAAAAACCATTTTAGTAATGGTTTTTTATTAAATCCTTTAGTAATAGCTGTTCAATCAAATAAATTATGAATAAAATAAAGTTTGAGAAAAAATCGGCAATTTCATAGGTAAAAACCTATTATCTTCTGTAAGTATCCGGTTGTCTTATATTTACTTTACCACCTTTTCAACGTCGCAATTCATTATAACTTTTGAGTTTTTTTTTAGAAAAATATATTCTGATCCATTTTATATTACTAGCTTTACGCGTAAAGCGAATGACTTCTGTGAGATTCTTTTGAAAAATCTTTGGTATGCTGTTATTATGATTCAGTAGTTTTACTCAAGTTTTTTCAGAAGCTTTTGTTTAAAAACGTGAGCACATTGGTCCTTCTATTCTGGCTCATAAACTAATCAAAGATATGAACATGTTTTTTTATATTTCCTTGATGCAATGAAGAAGCAAACAAATTAACATTATTTTTATCTTATAAGCTACAATTACATTTTATGTGATTAAAGTCGTAGGCTGCATATAGTAAATGAAATTTTAACTACTAATCAATCCGTATGTGTCGCCTACATTGAATTTTTTTTAAACGGCGCTTAACATACCTCACTCCCTATTAAAGATCCTCATATGAATTGAAATTGTCATCGGCCCAAAGTCAGTGGTTATTAAGTACTATGAGTAAAACCATTTAAGATAGTTGAATTTCTTCATAAAAACGATAAACCAAGTTCACTCGTGCGGTGCTAGGAACGCTGGAGTTCATTTCAATCGGTTCATTTCTTTTTGTTCTAGAGTCAGCTGGACAAATCGCTGCCAAACTAGAATGAAGATGAATCACCTCCCCGGTGCATATAAGGAGTAAATACCCGAGCTTAACTTGAGCTATTTGTTTTTTCCGTCAGTTCAATACGATCGGTGAGGTTAAGAAACGTACACGGGGGCAGGGAACCTGATAGGTGACCAGAGTGGGAATTTATCAGGAGCGGGGCCTTTTTATAATTCAAAAACGGCACGGCAAGATTGTATTATCATTGCCTTCTATGTACTAGGTGATACAAGAAGTTGGGAACATAGGTGGCAATGGTAATACAAGTTTCGTCTTGCCACCATGTCGTGCCGTTCGAATGATAAAAGGGCCCTCTTTCTGCTTCAGGCGGTTAACGTGTCAGCGATCCCAACTATTGTTAAACCAAGTTAGACGCCATTTGGCTGTTTAAAAATACTTTGACACCCTGACACCTAGGTTAGTTAGAATTGCTGAAATACCTACATTAGACGTCTTTAATATAATTATTCGATGAAAGAATTAAATTCGATAATTGTTGTAAAATTTCTTGAAATAAAGACACCTGCGACTTGTTTCTTTCCCATTGCGACTTTCAGAAAATTCGTTTCTAAAGAAAACTTTCAGCTCCAATAGATCTCTTCTATCTAATTTTCTATTAATATTTGTTATATTTCCCGTCGCGTGCTTGTTTACGCCGCGTGCGATACAAATCTCGTACACCATGTGTTCAAAAAGCTCGCGAAGGTTTAATCGCAAAGAGATGCGTTCTAGCATATCTCTTAGGTCTATGCGAGCACCTTTTGTTATATTTTGGTTATGTTGATGAAGACCTGTAATTGGCCCTCGGGAGGTATTATGTTGGTTTTATAAATATTAATTAAATAAATAAATAAATGTAAGACCATAGTAATGCATTGTTGGGTATCAGCACATAATACTATAAGCCTAACAGTGAGGCCTAAGTCGAGAAAACGCCCACCAAACATAACATAACACATAACCTAACCCCTGCACCCTGCATTTACTATGTGCTCGCGCGTGGTCAAATAAACCGTCCTAACCCGGTTATCTTTTAGACTATAAACCGGTTAAGATAATAAAGTCACTACCCTCTCTTGGCAAGCTGGACACGTATTCTGGGTGTTATGAAATTCACTCAGTTCTGAGAAATCACACAGAGTTATTAAATAACTTGTCTCGAGTTCTTTTTGAATTCCAAATGAGACGCCTTGTTTGCTTAGCGTAATTGTATTTAACTTTTTTTGGAGGGAGTATGGGTACAGTCGTAGTCACAAGTTCTTTATATTATGCTGTAAGCTTGTGTTTTTATGGCTTGGTAGTTTTTGATGCAACTGCATTGAAATGCAAACTTAATTTTGTCATTATCCAACCCTTCATGCGTTCAGGTATTAAAAATTACGCAGCGTCCATCCATTTCTACGTTACGTAAGATTCAAACAGTCAAACAAAAAAAAAGTTTGAGTTTTTGTAACTTTTGTTTATTTAAGTCTGCGTAAATAAAATATTTCCTAATCCTTAATATCCTTTTGCTATTCAGAATTTCTCAAATAACCGGTTCCCAGTACCTAATGTTAGGTTTACCAATTTTAGATAGATACTTAGCTGAAAAAAAGAGGAGTACAGGCCTGAGATTTCAATATAAGCTATTTTTTGTCCTTTGAAGGGCTAATTTCTTTATCGTCTCTTTGTTTTTATTAAATTCCTAATTTGTGAAAAAATCTTATTTCACTTAGAACCTAAAACTCTTAATTCAATGAAAAAAAAATCGACTTAATAAATTAGTTTCCTCGTGACTGTTCCTCTTATGTGTATGATCTTATCATACAGAAAGAAGCAAATTGATAATCCTAAAAAAAATGTTTATTACGCGTGGAAATTTTTCTTGAGTGATCTCAAGCATCAAATTATAATATTTCATTTCGTTGGAAGCGAATAAATCCATTCGAGTGCCCTCCGTTCATGATGATTATGCCAAAATTTTCCTTCTTGTAAATATTGTAAATTTTGCTTCATTGTACATGCATATTGACTTGAAAGCTCTTTATAATGAAACGTAGAGAAAAGGCATAATTGATTTCAAGTGATTTACAATTTTAATTCATATAAATTATAAGTCGAAAGATTTACATGATAAAACGCAATATTCTTTTTTGATTTCATACAACTGGGGTAGTTAGAACCGAAGAAACTCGAGAATTTTATTAATAGGGAGAGAAACTTGTATTATTTCAGCAAATCTTATATCCTATAGTCCTGCAAGTTTATAACTATTAGCATAACATCACATCTTTAAACTTCCTTTCTAAAGAAAACAGCTGCTTTTGTTTAATAAATAAATAATTTTCTTAATAAAAATTATGCATAGAGAAATAGACTGTTTAGAAAAGTAAACAAAACATATTTCTTTTTTATACTTTTTTTAAAGTTCATAAAATATTCACAAATAATTTTTAGGGAAAGAAAAATATTCGGCGCGAATGGGACTTGAACCCATGACCCCAGGATCAGATCTCCTGGTGCTCTAACCAACTGAGCTATCGTGCCTTCAAGTCAAGCGGCGAAATTTCTCATTCCCTTACTGAGCACATACGTTGTGCTTATAGGTTTATAAAATATGTCTGAAAAAACTCAAAAAAGTTTTTTATAAAACCTCAACACTTGATACTTATCTTTCTCTTTTCTCGATAAAATAAAAATGTATTTTTGGCTCAAGTCAATTTCCAGCGGTTTTATTTGAAGATTGAAAATACTGGTGCGATTTTTCAATTTCGAATTTACTGTGCTATTTGCTGCTACGTAAAAACAAATATTAAAATTTCCAGTAATATTATTACTATTCCATTTTTCTTCTTTTACTCTTATTCTTTAGAAGACGGTAAAATATAACCTATATATCTAATATAGATTTTATAGTACTATTTCTAATAGAATAATAATTTAAAAGATTATTATACAATCGTATTAATTTATGCCATCAGTAAGCTTATTTCTTAGGTTTTCCACTTTTCAAAAGAGTTCACAGAACAGTTCGTTACAAAAAACTATATTACATGAAATAAGTAAGTAACGTACACATAACACGAAAATAGATAGATAACACATTTATGTCACTAAAGTAGAATACATGAAATAGACAAAAAAAAACTTTAAGATACCAATACCGAAAAAATCGGTTTAATAGAGAGCAAAAAGTTAAAATCAAGCTCAACTTCCCTCACAGGGGGGCAGAGAATGGATCGGTGGGATGCACTACCATCCATCATTTTCTGACACAACGTTGGTTCCAAGTGTACCTAAAAGATCTTCGAAACAGAAATTTGTTTAATGGTTCTTGCTTAGAAATGTTTTTTGCTACTTAAATGTTTATGTTCACGTGCAACTTGGCTTCACGTAAATCAGAGGTTCCCAAACTTTTTTTTCTCATAGACCACTTTAAAAATTTTGCTGGTTTCGGTGGACCCCCCTGCAGCCTACATTTCTACCATATTCCCAAAACTCGACAAAAAATGTGAAGATTAGATCTAATTAAGAGAATTTGTGTTGCGGCTGAGTCAACCACGAATTAACAGTTTTCGAAAAAAAAGCGAGAATTGATTGGTTTATTAATTAATTGATTGTGCTGTGAGTGGATGTCAAAAAAGTAAAGGTGGCCAATCAAAAAAGTGATTCTATCCAACTTTACATTTTCGACATCTTACTCACAGCACGAGGAGCATTTTAGTTTTTCACTATCGAAAACAGATGAATTTTTGTGGACCCCCGCTTATACGAATTGTGAACCCCCATTTTTTTGTCACACCAACGTAGACCCCCTTCGAGTCTCCCGTGGACCCCTGGGGGTCCACCTGGACCACTTTGGGAATCAATGACGTAAATCATTTTGTTGTGGAAAATCGTAAATAAAAAAACTTTAAATTAGTGAAACTTAAGGGGTATAATTTCCCCATGTAACCGAACAACTTTCTCCGATTATACCAAAAGAAATTTAAAAAAAACCGGCCAAGTGAGAGTCGGACTCGCGCAAGATTCCGTACCATTATCTTTTAAAACTAGCAAAAAAAGCACCTTTGTAGTATGGGGCCCCCTAAATATTTATTTTATTGTATTTTTTAGTATTTTTTGCTAAAGCGGCAATAGAAATAGATCATCTGTGAAAAAGACATTCACGGCCAATACAAAAAATATCAAAATTTTTAAAGTGGTGGCCTAAAAAGGTAACGATCATGGTTCATGAAATACAGCCTGGTGACAGACGGGCAGACAGACAGACAGACTGACAAACAGCGGAGTTTTAGTAATAGGGTCTTACCCTTTGCGTACCGAACCTTAAGAAATTGAGGTTTTGACTTTCCATACTAAAGCAGTCAGTTGTTTTGGTTTTATGAGGACTCTCATAAAGTCTAAGCAGCAAAACGAAAGAATTAGGCAGATTGCTTATTAGACGTTTGGCTCTGTTGGACGTTTTGCTACTTAGACTTTCTGATACACTCCTCTCTAATAGGTATAATGCTGTCATCCATCACCTTTTGACGTTTGAAACTGACTAGAGTGTTCACTGGCTGACTCAGTTACATAATCTTCCAAGCAACGAGTGAATAGCGTGACGGACAGACAGCGCGTCGCTTGGTTATCTTTATCGTAGCAGAAGCATAAAGCAAAAGATAAAGCTTATTTATCTTAATTTTGACGAAGCTTGGAACTTTTAATTTTGCTCATGACAGCATCATAATAAGAGACTTCTAAAATAAAATAAAAAGTTGCACTCCGGGAGTGCCGGCAGAAGTGAAAACTTGAACATATATTACTTCCTTGCGGTCTAAGAAATTTTCACTTCACCCTCCGTCTTACGAATTTTCGATCAGGCTCACGTGACCCTGACGCGAGTTTAATATTTTTTACCCATCCAAAAAGTGCACAGCGCTGCTAAAGAAGTTTTCACTTCAAAAATATCCTGAAAATAAAGGATAGGAATGTTCCTTGATTTTTTCCATGACTTTTCTAACAGAAACAAGTTTTGAAAGTTATATTTTTTAAGTGAATAATTTTTTTCTTATTCATAAAAAAGGTAACTATTGTTATCAAAACTGTCACAAATGTAACAAAAACGACAAAGTACTAAATGAAAGTTTCGTTTAAAATTATTCTTTACAGCGAGACATTACATTAAAACAATATAATAATTTACAAAACAAAAGCCGTCTGCTTCTAACTACATGATTGTTTAATGTTTGTGAAACCTTTGAGGCAAAAAGGTTTCAAATGAAACTGTCACGGATTAATAATGCACAGAAAGTCTAAAGTCTCACACAAATGATTCAGCATGAAAAAAGTTTTAAGTAAAATTCTCAGGGATCAATAATGCACAGAATATTTTAACTCTGAAGCTACAAATTCGGCACAAACTTAAAGACAACACTAAATTAAAAATTGTGAATAACATAAGACATTCGATTATAACTTTTAAACGGCTGAACAGATTTTCATGAAACATAGCTAAGAACACTTGAGATAAAATTATCTATAACACAAAAAAAACTAAACGAAAATCGGTGCATCCGTTTGGGAGCTACGATACCACAGACAGATACACAGACAGAAACGTTTTACGTCGGGAGTTAAAAATCACAGTAGAAAGAACGAATGTATAAGATGATTATATTGAAATGAGACAGCGCTTTGGCGCACAGCGTAAACCCATATTTCGTAAATAAATAATTGACATTGTAACTCGGTAAAAAACAATGCTGGTTTTTGTATATTCTGCTCCGCTCAGGATCTACTTTGAAATAGCTGTAATTCTTCATAGTAAACAGGATTCTAAAACAAGTCCTCGTTTCTCTTTCGAATTAATGCTAATGACAATTAACACCGTGTGGTGATCGGTTGAGAATAACACCACCCCATCTCTTTCCGTGGGTGTCGTAAGAGGCGACTAAGGAAACACAAATGAGACCTGCCTCCTAGTAATCCATCTCAGGCAACGACACTTCATTTTTTTCTGAATCTGAGTTGTCGTCCTATGGTCTCATGCGGTGTGGTAGGCTCTGTAAAGGGCCGTCTGGTTCGCGACCACCCTCCTACCGAAGTCCGACGCCAAACAGCTTGCTATGTTCCGTCGGTGCGTGGGTGTGCCGGTGCCTTTATGGGCGTTTTCTGGGTTGACTCGCTCTATCGTCGACCTCATCTTTGATCTTATGGTCAAGATTGAGGTCAAGAGTTAACCCATCGTATAATAAAAAAAAAATAAAAAAAATCAAAGAACCACGAAAGTCTCCCTAACTGTTCAACGGTCCAGCGTAGCTATAAGTACTTATTTGCCCTCAGTTCATTAACATTATTTTTTCGCTATTTGATGTAGAAAAAGCGTGTGAAAAGAGAAAATGAATTATCTTTGCCGTTGCCGACGGGCGTTGGTTGGCTGACGACCGAAAAATTATGCCCGAAAAAAAATAACATTGTAAAAAGTGTGTGTCGTCATAGGAACGTAAAATATGCACCCTTAGGGGGAGGACAGAGAGCTAAGAGGAGACTGGAGGTCGGAGTATAGTGAGTTATGGAAACCTGACGGTGACAGAAGCTGGGTAGGGGGTAGCTATCTCAAAACGAATTTAAAAATATTCCTTTACATTTACAATGATTGATGAAAATTTTCCCGATAAAATACATATTCAATTGAATTACATTTCAAATGAACACTAATTCAATTCTTTAATAAATGCTTTTATTGATGTCTGATGAATAATAATAAGTAATCTATTATTATTCTTCAGCTAGGTATGCTTCGTTCTTTAAGAGATGTTTGTGCTAGAGGGTTGGCGAACCAACTGATTGATGCTATCATTTGTATAAGAAAATGTAAGGAATTCGCTACTTAGACGGGTTTTACAAGGAGACTCATAAGTATGAGTAGTGCCTGAAAAAAATAAAGCTTGCCGCTGACTCTGCGGAGTTGACGTTTATTGTGAATTCTTTTTAAAGTGGCATAGAAAGAAAAGATATATCTTATTCACTTGAGGATCCATCTTGATATTCGTAATGACTTCTCTTGTGTATTTTCCAGGAACGTTATAATATATTGTTTAAAATTCTCGCGGTTATTCTCACTAGTTTTAAATATACTATAACGGGTTTTTACCAGGATTTTTTTTCTTTAAATGTGTATTCGATATTTCAGCTGTTGTTGCAAGCACCATGATCAAAATTAAAATTTAATTTTGAACAGTCTTCTTCCATACAATTTTGAGCAACTGTCAGCTGAGCAAAATTGGAAAAACGTAGTAAACTTTGTCAAATACCTTGAGCGGTACAATTGTTACTTCCCAAAGGTAAATCATATTTCAGCTGAAAATTATTACGTTTCAACTGAAATCAAGGGGCTTACCTTGATCGGCTAGACCAAGGTAATAGAAATAAATTTATAACCATTTATTAAAGCCTTAATAAACCGGCTAAAGCCCTTTAACATATTGCAATCATTCTAGAAACCGCCCACGTAGCAATTTTGTGAGTATCTTTGTAGATATTTCGAGAGTCACAAATCCAAAGTTCCTAGAATTCCAGAAGCAAAGTTCTGAGTTTAGATATCCCGTAATAAAGTATCTTTCAGTGGTGAAAGAATTGTAATGCGACAAATCCGGCGATTATTGCACCACAAAATTTAAAATTCAGCAGCTCAAGCACAATGTGAAAATAACGCGGACAAATGTCCAAAACATGTCGAATTGAGAACGACAGAGGGCGAACAAGCCTTTGCGCAGGGTCCTCGCATAATCAAAGTGAATTTACCATCATCGGAGTTACATGACGCGCCAGTTTGTCGCGAGCTATGCTAGCTATTCAGATGTTTGACAATGGGTGACTCAATCAGCCCATGAACCCAATTTATCCCAAGGAATGTAGGTCGAAATATACACTATTAACTATTATATTTAGTTTAGTTAACAAATAAAAAAAAGTGTCACCACTTTAAACAATTTGCGCAATCAGCTGATTTTACAAAAAAACTTGTTCTATATTTTGACGTGTGTATCTGTGTGTCTGTGTGTGGAATCGTAGCTCCTATACGAATAGATATATAGATATATAGATAGATAGAAATTCTTTATTACACACAGTTACAAAAAAAAGACTGATATACTATTTTTTTATTTGAAAGCTGACGTGATGGAGATGGTTCAAACTGTTTCGCCTGAGATACAGGATAAATGTATATCCTAGTTCAGGCATTTGTGTTATTATTTTGCAGTTTAGTATATGTCTCTAATTTTGATATTGTCTTATGAATTTAAATAAATATTATTATTATTATTATTTTATTTATTTATTGTTCAATTCTACATTCTAGACATTCCGCTCTGTGCTCGCGATGCATCGGGTCATTTGTTCTAAAATTACTCCTCTTTGATCCCGGCCTCATTAGTTTGAGAGACAGCTCCACCGCCGCCATAGAGAGATCACAGGACGAGCGTGACAATGATATACTACACAGATTACGGACGCAGTAGTGACGGTGTTAACTATACTGTGGTGTCGGGCGGGAACTACTTGATGAATTTACTCAGACTCTGTTGTATTAACAAGTACTGGAGGAATTGAGATTCAAAATAGCTTTATTTCATAGAACATTCAGGATGTTACTTAAAACAAGTCTTAATTACATTAAATACATACAAACATACAAGGATTTCAATACATACATATTCGTTTTTTTGACCCTACTGACTCTACGGCTATTCAAAAAAGGTGCAGTCTTTCTCAGACAACAATAGACAAGAAACTCCGAGTGAAATAATGAGTGCGAGTAATTCTTGACAAAGATAGTGCAGAGAAATGTAACTTAAATTTAAGAAAATTACGATAGGTATGTGAACAATTTTGTAAGTGTTTTTATTTTTCAGGGATTTCGCAGCAAATTATTTGAAAACTCCTTATTTTTATTATTTTTATGAATGAAGGGTTCTCTCTTGACTACAATCTAGCCCAAGGGCAAAGATGCGGTCGAGGATGTAGCAAGCTCACCCAGAAGAAGCCTATTCACTCGAACTTTAAAGAGATTCGGGTTATATAAACTGGGAAATACAGACGCAGGCAGGGAATTCCATTCCCTAGCAGTGCGCAATACGAAAGATGAAAAGCGCTCAGTGATGAAAAGCTATTTTGTCGTTTCCGGGAAAAAATAATTACTTGCAGCTGATCACAGTAACGATTATAAGTAGATACCACCATTAAAGTATTTGCTAAGCTATACCTTACATAAATACCAAACTGATTGTCAAACAAGTGTGCTGTACAGTCGTCCACAGGATACACGAATATCTTTTGTCACTGACGTTGACAGACGCACAGCCGCGAGCGCAACCGACGAACGCATCCCAAAATAACCGACGCATTGTCTTTTAAGGGATAATAACATTGTTTTGCAGCGCCACTGTGGTTTCTAACGGCTCTATTAATAATACTTACACATTACGTAGTACGAGCTCATAACGACCAAAACCCTATAAAAAATTGTGTTTATTATTATTATTAAATATACTTTATTGCAAAAAAAACAGGACATCACAGAAACATAAAAACACGGAAAAATGTACAAAAGGCGGCCTTATTGCTAAACAGCAATTTTTTCAAGGCAACCGGAGAAGAGAAATCAAGAAGAGAAAGAAAGTAGCGGGTGCAGCAATATTAAATAAACTACATGACAATAAGTAAATACTTACACCTAAAATAAAATAAAATAACATTTAAATACAAATACAACACAAATATACAAAAAATAAAATAACATACATACTATTATGGACAAAAATGGAAAACTATAACGAGATACCTAAATATACCTATGGATAAGAAATTAATAAAATAGATACATACATTATTATTAAGGTAATGTGTTCTGAGGCGGCTTTTAAATGTAGACAGCGAAGGAGCTTTTCTCAAGGATTCAGGTAAGGAGTTCCATAATCGGACAGCTTGTATGGTAAAGGATTTGGAAAAGAAGTCAGTGGAGTGGGGAGGCATATTTAAGGAAAGGTCATGTAAGGAGCGTAAGTGTCGAGGATGGGTGTAATAGCGGAAGCAGAATTGATTCTTAAGATAGACAGGACAAGAAGGATGCACATGCACATGATGTTTGCACATGTTATACGCAGTTTTACGCAGTATTACGCAGTTCCGTTACCGTTACCGTTACAATGGCCACCCCGCCTAGCAGTTCTGCCACAGACTCAACGACGACATTCACCTCGGTCTGGCCACTGTGGCATGAATGTACAAATCCCACTATTCATGCTACATTTCAGAAATGTAATGGATTGAGTGATCCGACATTCGTACCAACTAGTACAGTCGATCTGTATACCGCCGCGGTCAATGGTCGACGGGGCACCATAAGATAGAGTCTGTGACTGTATAGGGCTGTTGCAGTAGGATGTGGAGTGGATAGGGAAGGTGAGTCGACAAGAATACCAGCATCGAGACACGTAAGGAGGATAGATTTTATACTTGGTGTGTGATATACTTAAATGGGCGGGAATAAACCTTCTTGTTCTTGTTCTGCCTGGATTGTTTCTTCTCCCGACCGACGTGTCATCGTTTAATCTTCTATTATGCTATTTATTTGCACATGTTATACGGAGTTTATAATTAATTTTATTATTAAGAACGTTAGTGTTTGTAACTGCCATATTCGGGAAAAACTGGATATCTCCAATACTGTCCATTTAATAACTCTCAGAATGGCAAATGTGGCATTGTTTGGTTTCAGACCTACATAAAACTCTCTGCCTACCCCGTCAGGGATAT
This sequence comes from Aproaerema taeniolella, assembly GCA_949987775.1. Lineage (NCBI taxonomy): Eukaryota > Metazoa > Arthropoda > Insecta > Lepidoptera > Gelechiidae > Aproaerema > Aproaerema taeniolella. The sequence continues at coordinate 605,458 of OX465260.1, read as the reverse complement.
AGTTTTAGGTTTAGCGAAGCTTTTGTATATACAGAGCGCTAAATTAGATATTTGAATTTATTTCAACATGAACTTCATTCACCCAAGGAGAAAACTGTTTTTTGAAAAGCTACTGAACCAAAATATGCACCTTGACTATGGTTTCACAGTAAATTGAATTCTTCGTTTGCTTAATGCATTGGTTTGAGTGTAAAATAAATGAAAACAAAGACATATTATATTTCAGCCTGTTACAGGGACGGTAATTCTGCCAATCAATGACAGTGGAATGACGATATGATGTTGATGACCTAGCAGCTACCTAGCAAGTTAATCAGTTAGTGGTAGCGCTGCTGGCAAGGCAGCTGTCATTATGTATGCAATTTCTATAGTTCTCAATCTCGTTACCTTAACGGATAAAAGTTAATATTTTATTTTTAAACAGGCTTTTATTTATTGTGAATTTTTCAGATTCTTCTCAGAAAAGCCTTTTATTCGATACCCACAGATTGGTAGTGAAAAATAAATAAAAAAGTCCGTCATCTTGGGCTGTCAACCTATCAAAGCTGTTTGTATAGATTTTTAGTTTAAATGTCTGGATTGACATTTAAACTAAAAATCTATACAAACAGCTTTGATAGGTTGAGGGTAACTACAAAAAAAATTTGATCCCAAACAAACACTATTGTCATTTAAATTTCATTGATGTAACAGAATCGCCGCCTAAAAACTTCTTTAATTTAGAAAGCAAAAAGTAAATACTATGAAGTCCTCCAATCAAGGGATTATTTTATCCGATTTCACAATTATTTGACCTATCGACCTTTGATACTCTTGGTAGATCACCATCAAAGAACTGCTCCCCAAAAGATAAACGGAAATAAAGTGTACCGTCTACAAAACAGTATTGTCTTACTATTACAAGCCGCGAAATTCAACCCGCTTTGAAATTGGAGTATTTTGACACAAACTCTTTGTAGCTTTGCCTTTGTTATCCGTCCTTTGATGACATTCCTATTTTAGTTCCATTGTCTGACTGTGTCCGGAAAGGCCCCTGGGCCCCGATTCTGTAACTTAAGTTGTGTATCGATGGAATAGTCGCCTTCTTTTCCGTTCTGCAGGCCGAGTACAATAGTGACAGCGCCGCGACAACACCGCGGTCCTGTCAAAATGTCAATATTGACAACGCCATAGGGCGAGCAAGCCTTTGCGCGGAACCCTCGCGCAATCAAAGTGAAGTTTCAGCGTGAGCCGAGTGCGAGTTTGTCGTTATCGTGCAAGAGCTGCAGGGGGCAAAATTGAGAAATATCCAAATTTCATACATCTAATAACAGATGTTTTGATCTTCCAAAGGTATTGAAAAATATACAGGGTGATAAAAGTTCTCCTAGTTATATTCAAAATCCTGAACAAGTATCACTCAAAGAACACATTTATGAAAAAATAAACTATTTAAATATTTTTTCAATGGGAATACATAGTTCATTTTTTGCCTAAACGTAGACATTACTCCTACACCAGGCACGCGAGGGGAGCGGGAACCGCTCGGAAGGTGTACCCGAGTAGTGTCTACGTTTAGGAAAAAAAACCCACCGATAAAACAATACATTAAAAAAACTAAAAAAGAAACTAAAAAAAAAGTTTCTGTAAGTGATACTGGTTCAGGATTTTCAATATAGCTAGGAGGTTCTTTTTCAACCTGTAGAGTGATATAATAGTCGTTTCATACAAGACTTGGATAAATTTTGCCCTTGCCACATCTAGGTACTTTATATATTCATACACATTTATTGCTTTATGTGGTATTAGTAGTTCTTAAGATACTCGTATCTTAGCTGACCACATATAAACCCAGTTAAGATAATGCAACATGTTGACAGAGAAGAAAATAGTATCTGTATAACTACAAAAAAAACATTTCATTTTGTAACCTTTTATTGCAAAACAGTAATTCTTATTGTAACAAAATAGAGTACTAAACTCATTTATGTGATAATAAGAATTGATAAGTGAGGTTTAAATGGCGCTGTGTGTCCATTATCAAAGAATATTTATATTATTAACATAAAGCACGGTGCGGTGTATAGACGTATTTATTTCAAATATTTTTTAAAGATTCACAAATGCACAATTACGATGTATTCAAATGACGACTTGATACGAGAATCCTACTTAATTATCCTGTCCTACTAAATTATAAACTTGAAAGTTTGTAAGGGTTGATGGATAGATGTTTATTTACTCTTTCACGCTTGTCACATAAACTATTTTTTTTACCAAATCCCCACAGGAACAAAAGCGATAAGTTAGTTATTTGTAATGTTATTCTTTATTTTTAAAATAAATTTTGTTAAAGTTTGAAAAACTGCAAGAGTATTTACAAAATAAGTTTTTTGTTGGCATATACGAACATTCAAATTTTAACCATAAAAAAGTCAGTTTTCTGACTGTCATTTCTTTTTCTGTTAATGGCTCTCCGATTTAAATATTAAGTCGATTTGTCCCAGAAACGCCAACTGTAGTTGGTGTGTAGTGTGATCGCCTGCCGACAAAATCGTTCCGACTGACAGCACGCGATTGCCCAATCAGTGTTTGTTGTTCTTTTAATTCCACCCCCTTTCACCCCTTTGCTACCCTTTCACTTCCTTCAGGTTCATTCTTATTACGGTTAGGCTTTATCCATTGATGGGAATTTTCCTCTGTTCCCAGAACTAGTTTACAATTATCTGGGGGTACGGTAGTGCCCTCGCCAAGTCGAGCCAAAACAAAAATAACTTTTATTACATTTTTTTTTAATTGCGTGTCAATACATTAGCTATCTTCTCAGAAGCTATCAATTAGATAATATTTAGTTGCATATTTAATTTCTCTATATTGCCGAAAACAATTTATTTAATAAAATATCACAAACTTAGTTAAATTGAATACCTAGTTAAATTTCTAATGTACGGACGGCCGCACATCAGGTTACCACATGCGTGCACTTTGTGCTGTTGTAATACGAGCGGTTTTGCAATGAAAATGGAGTAACTTGATGCTCTGGCCTCGGTACTTTCCAAATTATTTTCGAAGATGACTCGACGATTTCAGTAAAATGCAATAGTAGTCTCACTACTCTATCTCACTTTTTTTTTCTAATGCTGGATATTTTAATAAGAATGTAGTGGGAAAATGAACCTACAGAAAACTTTTGGAAAATATCCCTTTCTCTTCCCCTTATTTCTCGATTAAGTCCCTAATTGCTTTACATACTGGCGTTTACAACCAAAATGTTTGCCCATAAACTAATGACCATTTGATGTTATTAAAACGATTGAGCTATTTTATTTATTGGCTCCAATAATAATAACTCTTATAGATTGCATTAGTTAGTATTGTTTGGGCATAACAGTCACTGATATTTCAATTTAATTGGTATCGTATTTTGATTGATAGATTTTTTTATACTAGATGTAAGCAGTAAGAACTTCAGTAGTGAAACAGAAGTAAAGTAATAAATTAATTAAATGTTATACTAATATTTATAGATAACATCACGGACTATTGATCAAATAGGACTTGATAGTCGTATGAAACTATATTCTCAGAGGCAATAGGTTCGTGAGATTATTTATTACCATGATCAGTCATGATAGTTTCCATATTTAGAGTCCGAAACTGTTAAACCATATCGTTTGACACGATGTATGAGTAGTGTGTGAATCAGTCAGGCCATGCAAAATCAAGAGGTTGACTCTGCATGGAGTTAATGAAAAATATTTAAACCTTCGCGCGATTCTTGCACACCCGCGTGTGCCAGATTTGTATCGCACGCGCCGTAAACAAGCGGTAATGAGATTTTGAGTCTTGGTTTAATTTACATAAATTGTTCCATATGTTAAGTAAGGTGGCAACACTAGTTTTAATATATGTCAATAGTGTCATCTATCATCTATGGTAAGCTTGGAGATCTAATGTGAGAACTACATGTGACTAATTAAAATAAAATATTAAAATAACCATTGTGTGTTTAATATAACTAAGTGTATACAGAACAAAATATTTTTGATGGGATAACAATTAACGTATATACAAAGCTGTAACTAATTATGTAAAATTTCAAACAGACCAATACGATGTATTTTTGTTTTTATGCTCTAGTTCATCTAAACGAGTGTTATATAAGTAAGTCTTGAGTATCGTTAACGAAAGTACTTACCTTAGTATCCTAATTTTCCTTCGTTTCTTCCACTCGGAAAAAGTCTTTTCTTATTATTAGAATTATGAAAGAAAAAAATCCTTTTGATGACATGTCTAAGAGATTAGGGATAGGTCGTGAGTCTTGCTAAAAATATTGAACAATAAAAAAATATATACGTATAATGTAGTTAATTAATTACCATTTTTCCACTGTATCTTTATTGTCGCACACAGAAAGTACACATTCACACAGAGAAGGAACAGGTACAGCGGCAGCGGCAAGCTTAATAAATCAAATAATGAGTTCCCTTAGGTAAGAGGGAGATGCAGTTGAACTGGGCAAGGGTGTACTTTAAAAACGAAGTGACAAGTTGCTTCACAATCGCTGGTAAGTTTACGATATTTTCTTCAAGTTTCTTTATTATGTTGCAAATAAAAAAAAATTCTTTATTAGAATACTCAAAAGTGTACAAAACTAGCTTAAGTTCATCGGGGACAGGGACTGTGGCGATACCCTAAAAGGGTACTACTCATTTATGTCCAAGCACTTCACATTATCGTCTAACATTTTCACACGTCAATGAAAACCTTGTAGAACAGCAATAATATAGAAATAATTTGGTTAGTTTCAACGCTACCAAAACACAAGCGTGTCTGTTTTCCGCGAAGTCCCTTTGATCTGACTCCCGAAGTATACCTACGTTGCACGTAGTCCTGTCCTACTTTCTGAAGTACATCTGTACCAAGCGTGTCTGTTTTCCGCGAAACGGAGTCCCTTTGATCTGACTCCCGAAGTACACCTACGTAGGACGTAGACCTGTCCTACTTTCCGAAGCACATCTGTACCTGTCACCGAACGAACTCGTCGGCATGAAGTTATCTGTCAACCTTAACTTCGGCACGTCCATCGAATTCAAAGCTCAAACTGCGGCCAAAAAGCTGGGCATCCTTAACAAAGTCAAGGGATACTCCTCGCCTGACCAACTCCTAACACTTTATAAGGCGCAGGTCCGGTCGTGCATGGAGTATTGCAGCCACCTCTGGGATGGTTCGGCCAAATATCAACTAGCCGCCCTGGAATCGGTGGATCGCAGAGCCAGGAGGCTCATTGGTGATAAAAAGCTACGCAATTTAGCTTGCCTGTGTGTTTTTTACAAGATTTACTTCGGGGAGTGTGCTCATGAGCTGCACGAGCTCATTCCGCCTGCCCCTTTCTTCTACCGGACGTCCAGACGCATTGCCGGGTACCACCCTATCCTTGTGGAGATTCCTCGGATCCGTGCCGAGCGCTTTTCTTCATCTTTTATATTGCGCATCGCTAGGGAATGGAATTCTCTGCCTGCGTCTGTATTTCCGGGCACATATAACCCGAATGTATTTAAAGTTCGAGTGAGTAGGCATCTTCTGGATGAGCTTGCTACATCCTCGACCACATCTCCGCCTCTGGGCTAGATTATGGTAAAGAGCAAACCCATTAACTATAAAATAAAAAAGTAAGTAAGTGAAATGGAAGCTCTTAGTTAATATAATATTAACGAGTTGGTCCGAATACTCTGGTTTGACTCTACATTATTTACATAGACCGAGTTCGACTTAGGAAATGAACTTAGGAACTGTTAGAAGTGTTCTTTATCACTGTCTCACAGTGAAGCAGGAGTTAGCGTCTGGCACGAGCCGGCACCGAACCCCGATACTAATCACATGCACGTGGTTAATTTAATGCGACATCGCATTGTATATGTGCAGCTGTGTAGATCACACGCTTCTTCGTACCGTGTAGGTATAGCCAAGTTTGTGGCAAACTTGAATAACCCCTTCACAGTTTTTTAACCACCAAATGGCCTCTAATTTGGTTTTAGCGACTGTAGTCAATCAACAACAGCCATGATTATCAGCTGTGCCCTCCGAAGCACGGAAACGCTCGTGATAATTTTCCACTTTGGTCCCCTATCAGGTTCCCTGCCTCTGTGTACGTTGCCTTACAATTTGACTCAGATTAGTTTTGTGGTTTTGGAAGAAACATGAGATAGCTCAGATCACTGAATTTATAAAGGTATTTATTGCACAAAAAAATCTGTATTTTTTAGTCTCGTGGTTCGTTGGGTTGCTTGAAGCTCTGCCTATATCAACGCAACGTGTGTATTCATTGTTTTAACACCACAGATGCGACTTTAAAATCAGGCATTTAATTTTTTTTAATTGAAGCTAATTATAAGTGAAATCATATAAACAAGTAAAGTTGTCGTAGTTATAATTTTCCACGTTATAAAAACGTATGAGTCACCGACTTCAATCCCAAAAACAGTTAGCACAAAGTAGATAACTAGTATTTTTTGCGGACTACAATGCATATTAGCAGATAACCACAAACGAAAATGTCACTCATTTATTTAGGTGATGTTCTGGTTTGTAGTATTTTTTTTTTGTTTTTGTTGATTTTTTTTAGAATTGTTTAATCATTTTCGATAAACATTTTATTGGACCACCTCTGGAATATACTCTTTTAAACAAAAAAAAGAATTTTGAAAATCGGTTCATAATTGGCGGAGAAATCGGTGAACATACATAAAAAACACAGTTAAACATAGAACCGCCTCCTTTTTTGAAGTCGGTTAAAAAAACGTTACACATTCAAAAATTATTACTAGCTAAAATAATTCATCAAAAAACATTACTAGGCACTGTGTAATGTAAGTAATCTTCTCTCCGAAAATTTAATTTCATCGGATGAGAATATTCTTGGAATTCTAAAAATAAGGTATATTTAAGTAAGTGTACTTCCCCAACATACAGGATGTAAGAGACACCTTAGCAAAAACTGACACCCTAAATTCAAACCATCATTCTAAATGAATTTCCTCAAGAAAATTATCGTTTTTTTAGCTTTTTTTATATTTTCTGATTTAAAATTAAATAAATAATTTGAATATACTCCATTTTGCAATAAAAAACAATAATAACTGCGCAAAACACGAAAACCGGCAATGCACATCGCGGAGTTCCTGTGCGCGGGGGCGGTATCGTGTTACATTGCGTTGCGCCAAAATAGGTGTAAATAACGAAAACTCCTAAATTTGACGTTTTCGAAAAAAAAAATTACTTGTAGCCAATTGTAATGATAATGATAAGCGGTGATAGCCCAGTTGGTAATGAGCCAGACTTGTAATCCGAAGGTCGTGGGTTCAAATCCTGGTGCGGGCCTGTACCACTAAATTCATCTTTTCGGATTTATGTATGGATTTCTAATTATCATTTGCTCAACGGTGAAGGAAAACATCGTGATGAAACCCGCCCGTCCAAGAAAATTTTCGAAAGACGAGCGGTCCACCAACCCGCATTGGGCCAGCGTGGTGGACTATGGCCTAAATCCCCTTCGTGTTTCGAAGGGAGGCCGTGCCCCTCGGTGGGGATGTATATGGGCTGGAATTTTTTTTTTGTAATGATGGCTAGATTCCACCATTTAAGTATTTGCTAAGCTGTTCCTTACACCCTGTATACCGAAACATTCAAGACTAAGGAATGATCAAAGCAGAATCTGTCAGATCACCCTCTTTGTTTGTACCAAAATAAGTCATTAAGCATCGTGCAGTTTCTTCAGTGTATTACAATCTTGCACCTTGTCGTAACGAGATAAGAGACAATTTTGAATGAGCGTAGATGACTCATTAGGATCTGGAACTCAATGAATGTGTCTTAAGTGAAGGGAATAAGAGCCTCTATACAAACGGATACAACCGACGAAATACTCGTCAGTTCAAAAGATGTTTTGGTTCAACATCAAACGTTCTACTTAATAAGGGATTGCTGTAATGTAAGCAAATTATTTTTACTTTTTGACAATAACAAAAGACTGAAATTGCCGAGTGTTTTGTTTGTGGTCGTTGAGGAAAAGACTACATTAAATAATTTTGTCATTCTATTTTAGGAAGTAGATGCAAATGTGCAAGCACTTCCTATTATCCTACTATATTATGAATGTGAAAATTTGTGAGGATGTTTATGGATGAATGGATGTATGTTACTCTTTCACGCTCAAACAGCTTGACTAATTTCGATAAAATTTGGTATGGAGGTAGCTCACACTCACAATGCTCCCAAGTCTACACTACTGCAGCTGGAAAGAGCCCAGAGGGCTATTTTAAAAGTAATGTACAGAAAACCCTTTAGATACCCTACCTCTTTATTATACGCGCAAAGTGATGTCTTGACTATTCGTCAACATTTTATCTTAAAGTGTATTCTAAAAACACATGCCTCATGCGACTATGATCCACAAAAAAACTCAACCAAACGCAGGAAGGATATGATTTTTAATATAGAAAACCACAGAACGAGTCTTGCTGCAAGTCAGTGTTACATTGTTGGTTGTAGACTTTATAATAAAGCTAGCAAAACATTAACGCTATATCCCTTCACAAAGCATGAATGTAAAATTTTACTTGAAAAGTGGCTAAAAACCCTTGATTACGCCGAAACAGAGGATCTCCTGGCGTCAATTAATTAATTATATAATGCTATATTTACTAAAACAAAGTTAGTATTAATATTAGTATTAATATTTATATTAGCATATCCCCAAGTGAATTAATATATTCGATCCCAAGGAGTAACCACCGGCACCGTAGGGCTGGGGTTGTGCTTTCTTACAGTAAGCTTAAAAAATAAATAAAAAAAAAGTGTATATTCGACTTCATAGACACCCATGCACACACACACATACACACACACACACACACGCATATACACACACACACACACACACTCACATACATGTAGATATATATTAATTGAGCTATAAGTAAGGATAACTAAGGATTGCTTAACATAGTGCCTATGTTGATTGGCACTTATCTGGTTTATATTCATTTTGTAAGTTTGTTTTGAGGATGGGGGCCTGGTGGTCTGTACTACAGGCTATATGCCTATCACAGCCACTAGTCTCTCACCAATGTTAACTATATTTTAATCTTATAATTGCTAAGGCCCTATGTACACCTAACATTGTTGAGAGAAATAAAAATGATTATTATTATTAAAAATGATTATTATTACACTCTTTTTTTTTTGCACTGAGACCATTTTATTTATTACTAGGTTTCCGCTCGGGACTTCGTTCCCGTGGGAATTCGGGAAAATCATGTACCCTATGTCCATCATAGATAATGTAGGATTCTAATGGTGAAAGAATTTTTCAAATCAGTCCAGTAGTTTCGGAGCCTATTCAATGCAAACAAACAATCAAATTTTTCCTCTTTATAATATGTAGAGACAAAACATATACACCGAGTTGCAGTATAATGGTTACATAATTTTCCCGAATTCCCACGGGAACGAAGTCCCGGGCGGAAAGGTAGTAGTTATTATTATACTCGTAAACGTAAAAGTTTATGAGTGTGGATGGGATGGATGTTTGTGATTCTTTTAACGTAATAAAAACTTCTGAACGTATTTTAACAAAACTTTACAGTAATATAGCTCAGACATTAGTATAACACGTAATCTACATAACTTTCTCAAACTTACAGGCGGAAAACTGGTACAAAAAATATTGTGCAAAGGTAGTGTTCATCACGGCCGTAGTAAGGGGTGAGTGATAACAAAAACTAAGATAAATTATTATAATGAAATTGTTTGTTCATAGTAACACCCAACAATTAATTATTATCTCAGTCTCACTCAGACGTGGATCTCTACATCCAAATCTGGAAGTTCAACCATCTTGTTCGCTTGTTCTTCGTCATTGAGGATTTAATAGTTATTAGATCCGTGCTCATGCTCTCTCACTGAAATTATTTGTCTACAAATAGCTATTGAATGTATATCACTGACCTAGTGGTCATTAATATACATGGCGATTGATTTAGGAGTCCGTGCTTCGAGGGCAGATCAATTATGATAATTTTTTTACTTCCGCCCTACCTGTAACCAATGCTGTCCTACCTCAAATTCGACTCTAGCTAGCTACAGCCCTGGTGTTCATTATTATAGCAGCTCTTAAAAATCGTTTTATCCTACAGTGGCAAATGCCTTAAAATATTACTTCCTCAGAATAAGAGCAGAGAAAAGAAATACAAATCAGTGTACAAATTCCCATATAATCCAATTGAAAGTACAACATTTGAAACAGAACTTATCTATTAAAACGATTTCCACTTTGAAAGGTGTAACGTACCTGGTTGACAAATGGTGAGTAGGTGAAGGACGTCCCCCTGAAGCTGGTGAGACAGCCGGTGGCAGTGGCACGCGATGTTTCAATTAAAAACACACCATTTTTCACCCGACACCGTCGTCGGCCGCCATCATTGAGCTATGATGGATGGACGGAAGGATTTACAATACAATGCCACCTTTTCGAGCGAGGTAATAAACTCATACATATGAGTGGGTGTCATAGGTGTTATTCTGTGTACTAATGAACTATGATTCAAGGTTGATCGAAAACTCTATTTTTAAACCTTTTTTAATTAAAAGTTCCCAACTATTGACAGTTAAGTTCTCGTTGGACTTCTGTTGATTTACTGGTTGTATTTTAGTTTAAACTAGCATTCCGCACGGGACGTCGTTCCCGTGGGAATTTGGGGAAATTATGTAGCCTATGTTAATCAAGGATAACGTATCTTTCTAGTGGTGAAATAATTTTTCAAATCGGTTCAGTAGTTTCGGAGCCTATTCAATGCAAACAAATAAACAAATAGACAATCAAATCTTTCCTCTTTATAATATTAGTGTTAGATTATATCGAATGAAACTGTTAAAAGTAAAGAATATCGTATGTTTATTGACAAAAATGTTCTTGGTTAGTTCAAATATTTTAAACTCATGAAGTGTAACAGAGCGTAACTGAACAACAGCGCCACCGTCAACCGAACGTTAAGTTGCAAACTACTTAGCAACTCAACATTCAGTTGGCGATGGCGCTCTAGTAAAAACAGCCGTCATCTTTATGATATTTGAATAATTTTTAATCATAGTGTTTTTTAAAAACGCAATCTAATGAGTCGAATATCTTCTAGCCATTTTATTGTGACTGTTCGTGGTACCAGATTTTTCCTTTTCAACACACAATAAAACGTTATTTCTTGATTTGGCGTTAAGTACAGTTCAAACAACTTTTCGATATTTCAATGCTATCAAACGGCGACTAGAGTTAGAGCTAAATTTTTATCGCTTCAGTTCATAAATAGTGGACGTAAGTAGAGTGCTAGTAAAATTTTACACCCGCCATTAATTCCTGGGAATACGGCTATGTGTGAAATGCTGGGATGTCGTCTAGCTGTAGTTTGTTGAGTTAGACCAAGTTTCTAAGGCTAGATTTTAGATCTTTACTCGTACGATAATGTTGCAAAAGTTTAACTTTCTATATTATTTTATTTAATTTTAACTACAGTCAATTGTGCATCCATAGACTTGATATTCGAGCCCTCGTCGTATTATATCAAATACTTTGTTACTTATTTATGACAAAAAAAAACTTTCTAGATTCAGGAGTTTCTAGGCGTTGATAATTCATCAGGACTTTCTTTTCGTAATCATAAAATGGTGGTTATCCTGCTTTAAAAGGGCATATTCTGCAAGTCTACGAACAATGAATGTCTGTGCATGTGTGTGTAGGGTAGCGCTATACAGGTGACTTAAGAAGTACAGACGAATATCGGTCGTAGATTTACCATTTAAATTAAACTTATATTTTCGATTGCACTTGTGGTAGAACTTATCACGATAGTTATAGGCGATAGTTTAAAAAGTGTGTATGTACACACAGCAACACATGAGGCTACACATGTTAGCCTCGACGTCGCCCTTATCTCCCTCGTAATAGCGCCAGATTTTGTAGTGCAAATGGGTAGTCTGACATGCTGCTGCCTGCACTACAATAAAATCGAAACTTTGAAGTGGTCTATTCAGAAGTGAAATAATGTTCATTACTACTGAATTGCTTCCGTCGTGTTTTCCCTCTAACAAAAGCCTCACTACGATTCAATGTCCACTTCCTCCCGTCATTCACTCACTTCATTCATTCTACATTCATTCATCATTCCCAAACACAATACGAGTACTTCCAATCACAATACAGACAACTAAATTGTCTTCCGAATTTAGAATTAATTGTCGTCGTCCACCCTGTTTAGTACTCGTTTATTATAAATGTGGAGAGTCAATGTTGTTATATCGATAATTCTTTCAACCTCGATATTGTTATAAAGTCTTTATACGAGCGTAACTATTCAAAGTTTTTTCGTGAGAAGAATGGACATGAAACACAGAGCTTGTTCAGGAATTTCAAAGTTTGTATTAGATACGCAAAAATAAGTTTTGGTGTTATGACTTCTAGCGCGATAGTCGAATAGCTCACGAAGAAAAACGATAGTGTTTTTAAAATTCTATCTTTTCGCCCGTGATTTAACGATTATTAACGTGGAAAATGGCTTGTATCACTCTCAAGTCATCCAAAATAGCTCTTTGTAAAATACAGACCAATTAATTAAACGGCAATTGCCTTGCTCAGTAAAAAAAAAACAAATAAAAACTTCTTTCACATTTATAAGGCTTGTTAGTCCAATTTTTAAATCCTAACGTACAAAAATTACGCCTATTAAAACTTAGGCACAATTTTATGTCAAGCAATTTTATTCCCTACTAACATCCCACTCGGGCCTTCGTTCCCGTGAGAATTCGGGAAAATTATGTAGCCTATGTTACTCAGGGATAATGTAGCATCCTAATGGTGAAGGAATTTTTGAAATTGGTCTAGTAGTTTTTAAGTTTATTCGTTACATACAAAAATACAAATCTTTTATCTTTATAATATTAGTATAGATATAGATTTAAGGAAACTGTAGGAAGAACCAAAAATCTTTAACCGTAATTAACTGATTTATATCCTTAAGAATCATTACAATAGCTAAGTAGGTCACAGAAAATCACGAAATTAATATACGTATTAGTATTAAATGCTGTATTTAGTAAGCAACATTTTGTACTTATATCTATTAATATCTGATGAGACGTCTGGATAATGAGATAAAGCACCTAAGATGTTACACGAGTAGGACTCAAATGTTAAATGAGTTCGACACGTGTAATATCTAGGGTATGTATTTATCTCATTGCCCAATGTAATAAATATTAATAAGTATTTAGCAAATACTAAAGATCCTTCCTTCTTCTTATCGTGTCTTATCGTTAGCTTATCGTGTAGGTATAGTCAAGTTTGTGACGAACTTGACTAACCCTGGTGTCAGAATTTTCAAACCGTACAAGGTCCTCTGACTTGGTAGTAAAGATGTAATAAAAAAATATTGTATAAGTTACACATATTATACACTAGCTTTTCGCCAGGGACTTCGTTCCTGTGGGAATTTTTAAAAAATATGGAGCCTATGTGTTATTCTGATATATAAAGTATATTATTGTAAAGTTTCATTAAAATCCATTCAGTAGTTTTTGCGAGAGAGAGTAACAAACATGCATACATAGAGTCAGTGTAGAGTCAAAAGAACGAATATGTATTATTAGAAGGAAAACACCTTTTATTAATTGTACAGTCCTTTTAATTCGTTAATTAACAATTAAAATGCAAGAACACATAATCCACGATCTACGCAGTAAAACGATCTGTCAAAGTGACGTTTAGTGTTGTGCCACACCGCGTGGACCGGTAGTGTTGTTTCAATTGTGTTGTTGATCGATTTTTAACCGACTTCAAAAAAGGAGGAGGTTCTCAATTCGACTGTATTTTTTTTTGTATATTTTTTACGCGATTACTCCGGCAATTATAAACCGATTTGAATAATTCTTTTTTTATTTGGTAGGTCATACGTCAGAGGTGGTCCCATTGTCATCAGGTCAGGATCTGATGATGGGATCCTGGGAAAATCGAGGGAAACCCTCAAATTTTGTAGGCATATACACTGTTTATCAGAAATTATCTTAATCTATGTAGATTTTTGCATCTAATGGTCACCATCTGATGTTGCTGAGCTGATGATGAAGCTGATGATGAATGGTTTAGGAGTATGGGATCTCTGTAACAAAATTATTTGGGATTGAAGTCGGTGACTCTTACGTTTTTGACGTGGAAAATTATCTCTTAACAGTATGTATGTATTTAAATCCTTCAATGTAATCTTGGCTTATTTGAAGAAACATCTTGAATTTTCTATGAAATAAAGCAATTTTGACTTTGACTTAGTTTGAAAAAGTGAAAATGTGGAAAAATAAAAAGAGCTTTCGCCGTGTGGTGATCGGTTGAGAATAACACCACCCCATCTCTTTAAGATGGGGTCGGTGTCGTAAGAGGCGACTAAGGAAACAAAAATGAGACCTGCCTCCTAGTAATCCATCTTAGGCAACGACACCTCAGTTTGTTTTCAATCTGAGGTGGCGTTTTATGGTCTCATGCGGTCTGGTTCGCAACCACCCTCCTACTGAAGTCGATGCCAAACAGCTTGCTGTGTTCTGTCGGTGCGTGGGAGTACCAGTGCCTTAATTGGCATTTTCTGGGTTAACTAGTTTCATCGTCGACCTCATCTTTGACCTTGGTCAAGATTGGGGTCAAGAGTTAACCCATCTCATGATAATAATAAAAAAAAGCTTTGATTGGATTCTAGTTTCCCTAGAAACGGACATGAGGGTAAGTACTAAGTATGCATTATTTTTGTGTAGGTACTAACTTCCCACCCGGGACTTCGTTTCCATGAGAATTTGAGAAAATTATGTAGCCTATGTGTTAATCCAGGGTGTCTGCTACCTCCATACTAAATTTTATCAAAATTGGTCAAGCCGTTTGAGCGTGAAACAGTAACAAACATACATTTATACAAACTTTCACGTTTATAATATTAGTATGGAAGGATTTCAAAAGTTAACATCTGCCGCCCGCTATCATTCAAACTTAAAATTTCCCCACGTGACGTAAACGGCTCAACTCCCTCATCAGGTGTTTCCCGCTCACGTGAAAAGGTTTATCTTCCTATTATAATGGGGAAAATGTAAAAAGCTTGTTACGTAGTAAGTTGAGTTTTTAAAACTACCGCTTGACGCTGTTTTACACCAACAAGGGGGATGAAGCACCTTTTTAGGGACATTTATTTTACTTTGTTTAAAAGAGGGTGATGTTTTTAAAAACTTTCAGAATTGATCTTGCTTTTGTTCTCTTTGAGATAGAGAATAATACTCAAAGTCAACTACTATGATAATAACTCTAAGATATAGAAATTTGGATCCCCCCTATATTCATCGCTATTAATCTTAAAAAGCTGAACCTATTTTCAACCATCTGGATTATGTCAGCTTTCAAACGAATAATTGCATAGAAGTCAGTCCATTCGTTTAGAAGGAACTATGAAATTTACAGACGTACAGATGCACGTGAAACTTATTAACACTCCTCTTTTTTGTTTTAGGCTAAACAGATTTAAAACAGTCAAGCAGAGAGTTCGTGTCTTTAGAACAAGCATCTATTCTGTTATTAATGTATAAGCCTTATATTTCGGAGCACTGAATATCTGTACAACCCTCGCCTGCACAATACAGATGACAGTGACAGTTAGTGACAAGTAACGTTTGTATATCGGTCGGATTTTATTGAATTTGATTTTGTTTTTTCGCTAGAAATGGAATTGTTGTTGGAGTGGTTAGCACGTTAATAGTCTAGTGTACCGTATGCAGAGCGGTTCCGCCAAGCTCGTGTACCCTATGAGGTACACCAGCCCTGTGGTACTCTATGGGCTCTAGAATCATGGACTTGTCAAATTAGTTAGTGATTTTACTGTGGACTTGTGGCCAAGGATCTAATAAATAGAAAAAGTCAAAAATACCTCATATATTTTTTAAGTGTTGCTATAACAACATTTTAAATCTTATATGGACATATAGTTTTGGAACGCTTGTATGGGGACTGTTAACGTATTAGACCTGTTTGTCGAAGTTTAGTGAAAATTTCGTAATTTAATACTATCCACGCAAAACAACAAAAGGTATAATGGTGCTCCAGTGCTTTATCAAAGGGTTCAAATCCCTCAAAACTTAATACATACAACTTATATATAGGAGCGTGCAAAGACGTAGTTAGAGGTATTATAGTTTTTATTGCACACGAATAAAACAGAGTTAATAGTTGGTAAGAATAGCGAAGTAGAGGCCATTTTGCTGGCGGTTAAAAAGAGGGGGTGATAAGGAGAGGCCGCCGAATAGAAACAGGCTGATTAGCGTAACTGCTACCTCAAGCTATAGTACTGCGGAGGTACTATTTGTCTTGTTTTTAAAAAGTCACTTAATAGATTCGAGAAGTGCTCTGAGGATATAGGTAATTCTCTATTTAAACTAGGAGTGTTATAAGTGTGACAAAATATAGCGGTGTTATAAGTTTGACGTGTGTATCTGTAAGTCTGTATATCTGTGTGTCTGTATGGCATCGTAGATCCTAAACGAATGGACCGATTTCGATGCGGTTTTTTATGGCTGATGTAATTGAGATAGTGTTTAGCTATATTTAATCAAAATTGGTTCAGCTGTTTAAAAATTATAAGCAATCGCAGGTTAGGGGTGATACAAACAAAATATTTTAGACTTATTATGATTTATTTTTTAAACTTTTTTTGGCTTGCTTTATTATTGAAATAAATAGCCAGGTTTTAGTAGATTACTTTAGGTATAAAAAGTTTTAAATTAGCATTATTGTTTCTTAATAACCATTACTCAGATTATTTGATATGCTTTCTTGTTGAAGTTTTAGACTTTAAAGTTCATCGAGTTCTAATTGCAGTATATCGTTATTTGTTTTCCTAACCCGATGATATCTGCAGCTCGAGCATGATCGCGACAAACTCTTGCGGCGCACCACTCGGCTGACGGTGAAACTTCACTATGATTGCGCAAGGGCCCCGCGCAAAGGCTTGCTCGCCTTCTGGCGTTATCAATGTTGACATTTTGACATAGGACCGCGGTGCATTAAGTGTGCGCGATGACGTATTGCTCGAGCTGCTGAAGTGATACTGTTATTGGGTGGCAGGAGAGATGTTATAGAAGCGTGGAACTTACAAAATTTTAAAAAAATGTCCAATTAGGCTAACATACAAAAATATCTTTATCGATTTTTGAACTCATTTCGAAGACGATTTTCAAAGACTAGAACCCATAGTAGCATCGTGCTAATGAATAATAACCGCGGGGACGTTGATAGCTGCTTTAATGGAACATGTTTCTAACTTCTACCTGTTACCTGGATATCCTTTACCTAGTTACCTATTTATTTTGTCAAAAGGCTGCACCACTCTTTGAATATTCTTCTTATCGTGTAGGTATAGTCAAGTATACCAGGTTAACCCTGGTGTAAGAGTTTTCAAACCGCACAATGGCCTCTAAGTTGGTTTTAACGACTCTAGTCAATCGACAATAGCCGGGACCGACAGCTTAACATGCTCTCCGAAACACGGAAACGCTCGTGATAAATTGCCACTTCAGTCACCCATCAGGTTCCCTGGCTCTGTGTACGTTACTTAACCTCACTGACCGGTCAGATTAGGGCCACTGGGCTACGAGTGTAGGTATAATCAAGTGGCACGGGAGGCATGAAAATCTTTGAGGAGGCATATGGCCAGCGGTGAGTCGGCTGATATTACGATAATCGAGTGCGAAACAAACTTGGCTTAGACAGACAGACAAATAATGTATTCATTGCTTTAAAGAATACACACAACATTCAAAACAGTCAGAAGTACAAATACACATTAAAGGTTACAGAGTTATTCTAGTTTTGTGTGTGTGTCAGAATACAACAAAAAGGCCATAACTCAGCATAAGCTTTGTCGAAAGGACAAAACACTGGTATTCTGCTATAACCTCATTAACGTCGTACCCTCGCTATAGTCTCAATTTTCAAAGCGCCAAGCAACCTCTGACTTGGCTTATCGACTGTAGTCAATCAATAACAACTTGAACCATCTGATTAAATTGCCCTCTGAGGCACGGAAACACTCGAGATCAATTGCCACTGTGGTCACTTATCAGGATCCCTGCAGCAGTATTTGCTGGAGTGTTCTTATTAATTAAAAATCGTAGTGTTCTCATATTTTTTTCTTTAAACAATCATGAAGCCTAAATAAATCTACTTCGTTACTAACTACTAATCACAGTTTATATTTTAATTGTGTTGTCTCGTTTTATATATAGGGCTTTAGGTTTCTATTTTTCAACCTCTCGAGTGGTTAATCAGTCCATGAAACTGAAAAACTTCCCCAAGGAACATAGGTCAAAATACGAAAAAAAATTTGATCTCCCATACAAAATGCGGTATATGCTGATGCAGTTTGTACGGGAACTCAAGTTTTTTTTTCTGTATTTTGACCTGTGTTCCTTGGGAAAAAGAGATACCTAAAGCCCTGTATATAAATCAGAGCCTTTGTTCTCGTTTTGACTAAACCTTTTTTTATCCAATAAGAGTTACTAGCCAACGAGGACCAAAAACATTAAGTTATTACGCATTACTTAATCCTTTTTTGCATATCCAAATTTCCGTTATAATACTCAAGTAACCCCTTAATTAAAAGTCAAATCCCCCCTACCAACCCCCCCCCGCCTCGCCACCTGTAGCCTCCGAACTCGTGTTTGTATTCGCCCACACAAATCTCTCTGGTTTTGTTTGTCTTGTTCTTGTAAACAATCGTATGTCAGACTTTCAATGTTCAGCTGCAAACCGAGTGGGGATTCGAACTTGAGGGATTAAGTTTGGAGGTTTCAACTGACTTCAAAAAAGAGGAGGTTCTCTATTCGACTGAATTTTTTTTTAATGTTTGTTAAGCGATAACTTTGCTTATTGTTGGCTGATTTTTAAAATTATTTTATTGTTCGTAAGGGATATTCTTGAGGTAGTCCTATACAAATTAAAAAAAAACACAAGTTATATTTAGATGACGTTGAAAAGCAGATGTTTATTCTCCGGTCATGGGTCATTGTGTGGGCCTCTTAGTGTTTCACATTTAACGATTAGTTTTTTACAGTAATATTATTTAATGTGGACGATTTTGAAAATATCGGTTTTTAACGGTATGTGCATCATATTTGCTAAATTATGAGATTTTTTCTATTTGAAAGCCAACGTGGTCGAGATGGTTCTTAGCTATTATTTTATTAAAATTGGTTTAGCGGTTTAAATGTTATAATTATAAGCCATGAATATCGGGTGTTTCATTTTCTTTATTTAAAAGTTATTAAGACATCCACGGAAAGGCATATTCATAACTACAAAGATGCGACTTTAATTTACCAGTAAAGTAAAAAAAAACTCAGACTGTTAATGACACCTTTGATCTTAAAAGGTCAAGTTCTCCGTTATACTTAACTAATTTACCCGAAATTATCGTAATGTAAGCAGGGAAAATAAAATATGCATAAAGTGTTATTTTCACAGTTACATTATGATCATTTCTTTTTCGAAATTAATAAAATGTTATTTTAATAGGTGGCAAAATATAATTCAGACACGAAAATAGACCTCAGCAGCTCGATCACGATGGCGATACAAACTCTTGCGGCGCGCTACTCGGCTGACGCTGAAACTTCACTTTGATTGCGCGAGGGCCCCGCGCAAAGGCTTGCTCGCCCTCTGGCGTTGTCAATGTTGACATTTTGACATAGGGCCGCGGCGCATTACGCGCGCTATCATCATCGTACTCGAGCTGCAGATGACAACAGCTTCATCATCACGTCATAATGAAATTGAAATACCTCATCTTAGTTTAATATTACTTGTAGAGCATTGTCTGTTTTCCTCATATAGCTTTGTTTTCTTACCAGCCCATATACATCCCCACCGAGGAGCACAGGCTTCCCTTCGAAACACGAAGGGGATTTAGACCATAGTCCACCACGCTGGCCCAATGAGGGTTCGAAAATCAATTTTCTTGGACGGGCGGGTTTCATCACGATGTTTTCCTTCACCGGTGAGCAAGTGATAGTTTTGTCTGTTTCTTATAAAGTAAAACATGCTGGTTCTTCAGCTGATGTCCTGATCAAGTGTAAATTATGTCACCAGCGAGCGCAAAGTTTTAGTAAAAGCTCATAAATCTGTTCAAATATGAAAAAACATAAATAGAAATGGAATTTACAGTCAACCATTGTTTTTCCTTTGCTCAGGGTCAAAACAGTCCCTTATAAAAGTATATACAGAAGACATTAATCTCAAAGGACAATAAAATGGCAGCGTTAAATTTATAGCGGTCTTTTCGACGCCAATCCATTACGACCGGTCACAAAGTAGATAAATCCAACTATTTGGTAAAACATAAACTGTACTAAACAGGACTTCACGTCACTCTTGTCTCCAACAACTACAAACAACTGAACTCTGATCCTGCTGCGAACTCATAGCTTCCTATTCAACCCGTCATGGGAATACCTTCATATTACCTCGTCGCTTTATACCGTTGCTTGCTCGCTTCCTTTTAAAGGAGCAGTGAAAAGGAAATTGCAGTCACGAGCAGGAGACTTGAAGCAGAATGTAGGTGATGGAAAAGGGCACAGTTTGGTGGGGGTTGACGTTAATGTACTCGCGGATAAAGTTGTTCGTTGCGTTGAAGGGTTAAACAAGCAGTAGGTTAGCGATGTCCCAAATTTTGTGGGAAAAAATGTAGGCGTGTGTTTCAGCAGACTCTTGAGAGTATTTCTTAAAATGCGTTTACAATTATAATTTTGCGTCGTATATTTTTGGGGTGCTAATCAAACGTTGTTTATCACTGTCAACCTTAATTTAAGTAGTGATCATCATGGTTTTGGTATACTATCAGATCCTTATTTGGTTTAACTTCAACAATATTTCTTTGCACAAACAACTGCCTTGAAAACCGAATATAAATACCATTTACTATTTATGTACCTATGTACTGTTGTCTTTCTGACGCTTTATAGTGTGAATATACAGATAAAAGCGTATTTAAAGCTATATCAGTTCGAGCATACTGATAATAGGTAAGTCTTTATTTTTATAAATGCAAAAGTTGCCGATGTGGACCTTATGTGACATCATATAGTGCACAGTAATAGTGGCACACTATTATTGTAAGAGATATTTTCGCGTCAACAAAAAATAAGACTTATGCTCAAGTATATGGGCAATGGGCATAACTTATCCTATATAACGTGATAATGCTGCACTAGCTAACCAAACTGTATACGGTGTCGCAACGGCGAACAAACATTAGCGCGGCGGCGTATCTAAGTTGAGCAGACAGTTTGTCTTGTCAGGCCACACCGACTACTTACCCACCTAACTAACTGTACACCAATGTTTAGGACACTAACTGACATACTGATTTCAGTGTTCATTGCTACTGATCTAATACTCTATCTTCCTTATTCACAAACGTTACTTAAAGATAAGAGACAATTAAGAGACAAATTAAGTATCGAGACAAAATATGTATCGCTGTTAGTGTGCCTTAAGTAAATAAATAAAAAGTCCCTCGCGGGAGGATATGAAAGCATGTGCCCAAATAGCACAGAAGTCCTTTATTTCAGCTGGTGTACTTTCCACAATAGAATCCAAAGCTGTACAAACTCGCTAAAAAAGAGCACTATTATTTCTGAATGACAGAAACATGTCTGACTGACTCTCAATTGTCACTTAACTTTACATTTACATCACGTTTATGAGACCAAGACCAGGCTGCTTCCTATTTTGCATAAATTAAAGTTAGTTTTGTACAAACAGCAGCACGTCAGGTTACCTATTTGAACTACGAAAGCTAGCGCTATTACGAGCGAGATAAAGGCGACGTCAAGGTCAACATGAATAGTTAGGATTATTAAAAAAATGCATTTAATACATAATTTAGTGTGAAATTATATAAAAAAAAACACTTTAAGGAGAAAAAAAGAAATACTTTGTAGGGGTACCTATCTCTACATAACGTATGCATTTGACACGTTAATAAGCGTGTTTCACCAGTCGTGATTTCGTGAACCGCATAAATCTTTTCATTTCAACACTACATTCTTCTACTAGACTACGCAACAACATAAACAAAATCTTCTTCTTCTTCTTCTTCTTATCGTGTAGGTATAGTCAAGTGTGTGGCGAACTTGGCTAACCCTGGTGTCAGAGTTTTCAAACCGCACAATGGCCTCTGACTTGGTAACAAAATCAGCGAGTGGTAAAAACAAACAAACAGAAAACATCAGGTGCAATCATTGTGTACTGTTGTGAACGTCTTTATAAATAAATAAATAAAGCATGGCTTACTTATTTATTTATTTGAAACAAAGAAGGCCTAAGATCACAATTTGTTAAAACTATCTAAGCTAAGCCCAGAGGTTTAAACGACACTAGTCTAACGCCAACTCAGGCTTCCTCCCGGGTGTGGGCCGTGGTTTTTGTGGCCTGCCGCCACTACGGGGTCGGGCTTTGGTTTGCCATCTACTTTGTTTCCTTGTGGTTTGTGTCACTGTTTCTGAAAGAAAACGGTCACGCGATTGTTATAGTAGGATCCGGAGTGTTATTTGATAACCACAATGAAAAGAGAGTATACAATGAGTTAGTTCTACATTGCGTAGCTAATACAAAGTTAAATAATTTTTGGTAGTTTTAATTTTCTAGATAAGGAACTTGGTTTCCGTAGGGATTTGGGAAAATTATATGAGCTATGTTTTTCTTATGTGTAAGCTTTTTTTTTTATTATGAGACTCTGCCAATCCACCAATCCGTGACTACACTATGGGGAGGTGCTCCAAAATCACACCTTATTAGACTTAAAAGGGCATAAAGAGCCTGCTCTTACCGATAAGGCCGCCTTTGCGCACTTTTGTTTAGTTAAGTATGTAAAACTCTTTTTTTTGTGACTGTGTGCAAAAAAGAATTTCTATCTATCTATCTATAGAGCCATTCTCAAAGTCACAACATTTAAACCGTTTTGTTTCGCTTCTAAGGCTCTTTACGAATGTTGTCAGGTAATTACAGTGCGTCAGCTCTTTATCCTAAAAACCATTATTTTAAACATACTAAAACATTTTTCTCTACACCTAAACTAGCCTGTAATAAAACAAAAATGTTGCCTTAGCAAATCTAACCCGTACTGAATTCAGCCATAGATTCTCATGCTTTTTGGGACCATCCCTTTATAAATTAGCTAACAGGAATAAAGATATCTATAACCTAAATAGGCATCATTGCAAAACGGTAGTCACTGATACACCGATGGAATCATTAAGCCTGTTACCAAAGCATAAGCTTCTAAACTTTTTTCCTACATCTACCTGTCTTACCCATATACATAATTCTGACAACCTATCGGCAAAGTGACTTAATAACCGATCCCAAGACCTTGTCGTAGGGCTATGCAGATAAGCAGACGTACCTTACCCATGTACGAAAAAACACCATATTGTTGTACTTATAGAATATAAGGTCATGTGGAGAAACAAAATAAACGATTTTTATTTTTTTAACTCTTGATCCTAATCTTAACCAAGGTTATAGATGAGGTCGACGATGGAGCGAGTACACCCAGAAAATGCCAATTAAGGCACTGGCACTCCCACGCACCGACGCCAAGCTGTTTGGTGTCGGACTTCGGTAGGAGGGTGGTCGCAAACCAGACGGCCTTAAAAGCTACCTAAGGAATACTGTATAGTGGCTTATAGGGTGACTTAAAAAATAGTTCGCGAAACTTTAAAGGAGTGATTCTTCCTAAAGTAAATCTTTATGAAATTCTCAAGATATTTTTTTGACTTTTTATACTTAGGTTAGGCTATCAGTAAATCGCTCAAGTTTTATGGAGAGGCGAAAATTATTAAAGAGTAGGAAATTAGTATTAGTATTGGTACTAGTGTTTGTGTTCGTGTTGTATGAAGAGGCGAAATTATTTATTTTCATTTTTCGGCCTGCGTATGTTCCGTGGGAAAGTTTAATTTAGTGGGCTGATTCATCGTATGCTTAATTTTAGAGGCACATTGTTGACAAAAAGCCTAGCTCCTAGACGCAAAGTACCTTGTCTATCTGTATTTTATTGACAAGATGTGTCTTGTATCCGAATCTGAAGAGCGTGTAAGAAGCGAATTATGAATGTAGAGGAAGCGAAAGCGGTGTGTTTGGATCGTGGCAAGTGATATTCTGTGGTCTCCGCCTACCTCAATGGGACAAAGGCGTGAGCTTATTTGTGGTTATGTAGGTATTTCAAGGAGTAATCTAATAAGCTGCACGAGATCATACCTTTTTTTTTCTTTCGGACATGTAGACGCACCGCAAGGTACCACCCTTACCTTGTCGAGATTTCTCGGATCCGTACTGAGCGCTTTTCTTCATCTTTTACATTGTACACCGCTAAGGAATGGAATTCTCCGTATGCGTCTGTATTTCCGGGTTCATATCATCTTCTGCGTGAGCATGCTGCATCCTCAACCGCATGTTCATCCCTGTGCTAGATTGTGGTCATTCTGTATAAAAATAAAAACTTTAAAATGTATTTGCAAAGCCCACAATTTCGTTGTAAAGCCGTGCTTATAGACAACACTACAGTACACCTATATGATACCGTTATGTTCTGATGGCTTCTGTACTTACGTAAGTATGCATTTGCAACCGAACAACATAAAACAACGCTTGAACTAAGCAAGTTCGTTTTAAAACCGATCCCATTTTGTAACAAAGCCAACATTGTCTATGAAATCGACGAAGTTGGCGTCTGGCCGACACAGATTAGAAAGTTGGGTGGAAAAATGCAAGGTGTCAGTTTCCGACTGCCCGTCATGTAGGGTCGGTTGGACGGTCAGATGGATGGCCGGGTTTGTTTGCTCAGGCCTGCCTAAAGCAAGCTATCAACTATTTCCGTTCGCTCAAGGTTCGTATAATAGATGCCGCACATCAGGTTACCACACGCGTGCACTCTGTGCTGTTGCGATAAGATATTTTGCAACGGAAATGTAGTTACCTAATGCGCTGGCTGTACGTAGATCCCTTTTCAATCACCCTAATATGTTAAGGCAAAAGTTTGTGAGTGTGTTTGTTTGCATGTTTGTTACTTCACGCTTAAAAGGCTGGACGAATTTTAATGGAATTCGATACGGAGATAGCTGATACCCTGGATTAACAAATAAGTTAAATAATCTTCCCGGATTCAAATGAATTGGGCTTAGCGATGATGAAAAACTGTCTTGCTTATAACAAGCGTATATGTTTTCCTTTTGTTCTGTGTAGTTAATACCTTGTTAAACATAGTTTGATAGTTTTATTATTAAGACGGAAACAAAATGTATAAAAAACAGCACGTCACATGGTAACAATACGAAAACTGACTTTATGACGAACCCAATAAAGGCGACATCAAAATAACATAGTGCGCTGTCATCGTAGGTACTTGCCACATTATTTCCAAATATCCTAAACAAATACGGCTCATCGTGGACTAAACAAACAAGTTGTAACGCCCGGAACATAAATCTCTTTGGTTAGTATCAGCAAACACGCGCTAGGCTAGCTGAATAACTACAAATTATGAACTGAGCTATAACAATGGACATAGAAACAAGAAATAACAACACATAACATACCTACTGACGTCGTATGGAGAAATTGTGGTGTACTTTTAGGAAAGACCCTAATACAATCTTTAACGCTGGACTGAGGGGTGAAAAAAAACTTAAAACTTGGAATCTTCTTCTTATCGTGCAGGTATTGGCAAGTATGTGGCGAACTTGGCTAACCCTGGTGTCAGAGTTTTCAAACCGCACAATGGCCTCTAACTTGATTTTAACGACTGTAGTCAATCGTTAACAGCCGGGCGGGACCGACAGCTTAACGTACGTCTCGAATCACGGAAACGCTCGTGATGAATTGCCAATTTGGTCACCCATTAGGATCCATGTCTCTGTGTACGTTGCTTAACCTCATTGATCGGTTGAGATCAGCGAGAGTCACTAAAAAAAAACTTAGAATGTGCCAGCATGGTAAGTATTTGTATATAAAAAAGATCTTTGTTTTCGGGTCTGGGTACACGAAATAAAAGAAAACCACCGTATGGGCCTTGTCAGCATTTAAAAAATTATACAATTCGGAATTCTTGATATTGTGTTTGAGTTAAATAATACATTAAGCATCCATCTTATACACGCCACCTAATATTTGCCGAGGAAATCATCGCGTGTATTTATACAGAAAGATATCACTCCGTCGAGCGCTTTATTAATGAACACGTACAGTCAGCAACATTAAAATGTATCAAAAGCACGAGTGTGTACTTACCTCTGTTAGAAAAAAAGAGTAAACTTTCACTACATAATAAATTATAATTATTAAATGTGATGCAGAATGGAATCCTTCCTACTACATTTAATAATATAAACGCGAAATCTTGTGAGGATCAATGTACATTACTCTTTCACGCTCAAACGGCTAAACCAATTTTGATAAAATTTGGTATGGAGGTAGCTGACACCCTAAATTAACAAATAGGCTTCATAACTTTCCAAAATTCTAACGGAAACGAAGTCCCGGGCGGAATGCTAGTCAATCATTTAATTCGCTACACCTGCTGCTTAGGACACACTACAGTACTCTTTCAAAATTCAGCGCGGCCTTTTGCAGTGAAAAAAAAATATAATTAGGTCTTTATTATGATAGGTAGGCAATTGATCACAATCAATGATTGTATACAAACAAAAAAGTTAAAAAATTTTTTTTAACAAAAATGCATATTCGAATCAAAAATATGAAGCGAAAGGAAAAACGCCTCATAAAATCTATTCATGCGAGGTTGATTAATATCAAATTTTTTAAGAATAAAAGTATATAAATTATTGCCGAGTGTACATCCCAGGATGTACATCACCCTCTTATAATAGAGCCATGTTTGGTTTACCAATATAGTGAGCGGAGAAATATACACACATTAGGAAATTAATGACGCGGGGATTAATGGTTAATGTAAATGAAGGAACGAACAAGTTTCGCAGATACTTGTGTATGGTTTTAAAAGAAGTTCACATTCCTCATACAGGATGCTTAGCTAAAACTGAAACCCTGAACTCAGACTTAGAAAGTATTTGACCTATCTTAAAATAAGGTAAGGTTTTGGTACTGATTTAGTACTCTCATAAAAGAATCTGTAGGTTGCTTGGTTCTAGGGTTGTTAGGTGTGTGTGTGTGATGTATGATTGTGTACGAGTGTTTATGTATGTGTGTGTTTAAATATTTATATTTATGTATTAATTAGTGTTTTCCTAGCAGGTTAGGTAGGGAAGACCCTACAAATCGAACAGTTGTCTAAAGTTAGATAGTATTATTAAGACATAAACGGAAATTGTAATGTTATTTATAGTTGGAATTTAGCAGCTGCCAACTCTTCCCAGGCATACTGAAAAAATCAGTAAGTGGGATGCGAGGGTTTGGTGTATTATGGGGGACGGCTAACAACCTCCCACTTTCAGTTTAATCAAGTGGTTCTACCTATCCTGATAGGGATTATAGGCGTGGGAGTATATGTATGTAAGTTGAGTGAATAAACCACATTTATATAAATTTTTCTACGTTTTACTGATTTAATAAAAAGAGGAAGATCAGTCTACCAGGTTTAAAGCTAAGTATACCGAGATTACCAAACCGTGCCGCGAGATGCTTTGTCACACGGATTTTGGGCAAAACATGCATAGTCACGAATCAGTATTGCCCTCATGAATAAAAACACTAAATCCTGCATAAGTCGTGCAAGGAAAGATAAAAAGACAGATTGGAGGGACGTGAAATGAACCTGACGTATCCTGGGGAATATATAGAATGATTTTATGTGTTTTGTTCCCTTGTTTAGTGACCTCTTGATGAATTTATAGTCAACTATACATATTTTACGCAAGATATGTCACCTTCTACGGGAAGATTTTTATTACCATCCAATTTTTTTCTACGTAAACTTTATGAAAATTTAACAGACCCGTATTTTTTTGTTTCTCTACGTTTCGTATAAATATTTCAAGCTAGATTGTCTGAAGCATGAAAATAAATCAAAATTTTTGTATGGAAAAAAAACATCGTTCAATTGACTTGAAACTTGGTATTAGTACTCTTGAACACAATTTGAGACACCCATGTTTCTGCGTTTTAAAAAATTCATCCCCATTTTTTTTCCTCCTTATTTACGTTCTATCAACATTACTGACACCGTAAGAAAAATTTGTCTGGTGGTAAAAAACTCACTCTGTATAAAAATAAACTAAAACATAAATGCGTCGATTAACATGTTTACAACATAGACGGCCTGTCACCACGTGTAAATAATTTACCTGAACAAACATAAAAATCTCTTTTTTCCTACAACGAAAAAACAAATTGACATTATATTTCACAAAGAGATAGTAAAAGACAGATCAAATCCCCAATCGACTTAAAGATGAAGTCGTGGCCATTGGACAAAGAGCTAATAAGTCAATAAGAGATTTGCTTTGGAAGAATATTTTTTTAGGAAGAATAAACAAAGCTATCGAAAAACAATTTTTCTTTCGATAACATCCACCTACGCGTCTTTATTATAAGATGTGCCTACCTACTGAGCTGGTTGAAGTCGGTGCCATGAAAATTAAGTTTGATAGGCCACCTTCGCACCGACTCCAAACAGCTCAGTAGGTAGGTATATCAAATGATATTGTATTTATTTTTCGCTTTTTTGAAGTTAGTTCTTCATCATGGAAAACATACAGCACAGCTGTTCTACACAAAATACTTTTCCAATGTAAACTAATCCGTAAGCCAGTCAAGTTTTCACAAAATGATTTAACACGGAAATGTATGAAATCCGTCATTGTATACAATTCCTAGGAAATGTATATAATTCCTAAAATTGCCCGAAAATGTGTGAATGAATACATTTGATACATTTCCTAGGAAATCTATACATTTCCTAAATAACAATCAGAAATGTATAAAATGTTTGATTTTGTCTGTTTATGAGTCATTCGACTTCTTTGTTCGATTGCAACAGACGGAACTGCGACAAGGTTTGTCAGTACCAACGAGTCGAGCGAGCGAAGCAATCGTGCCGCGGCAGCGGCCGGCGAAGTGCCAGAAACGACTGTGGTTGCGTTAAGCGTTTGTCGCATTTTTGCTCAGCTGAGCTACTTCTTGATGTGGTCAATAGACAGTGAAACATTTCATGAAATGTGACCATTTTAATAAATTCTCGAACATTTCATGAAGTGAGCAAATCTAGAATATGGCCAAAACAAATTCACGCCGCTTATAGGTTAGGTTAGGTTGTTTTATTCATTTTATTTACAAAAAGTATTAGTTTTATACATTTCTGATACTTTTCTGCCTTTGTAAGTATTAAAAAATCTTTGAAAAAATATTTTATACATTTCCTAGATAGCCTCGGAATTGTATACAATTCCTAAATTTCATACATTTCCGGTAACAGATACACAAACTAAATAATTTAAATAACAAACATTTTTTTATAACATAGATAGGAACAAGTGACCATTGGTATCAAAGATAAAACCTAAAAAAATCTATATGGAATTAAAAAAAAAACAAAGGCAGGTTGGCTGATCGCAAGGCGAATTTTTTTTTTTATTCCGACCTATGTTTCTTGCGAAAAGTTAGTCAATTTCGTGGGCTGTTTCACTCTTTAATTTTCGTTACCTAATTAAAAGTCATCCAATATTTGCACACAAGGGTACAAAATCCTTTAAAACCCATGAGAGCTAAAATTCAATGAATTTTACTTTCACTGTTTAATGTATGTAATTGTCTGGAACAAATTTTAATAACTTGGTTACTTAAGACAGCTTTGAACATTTTAATAGACATGAACTTAGCTAGAATTATACGTGGGCTTTACAAGTTTTGATCGAAAAATCGTGTCATGAAAAATTCTAGAAATTGATTTTCTATAAAAGTGAGATGACAGGAAGAGTTTCAGTTGATTTGGTTTTTTAAATTGACTTAAGTTAAGCTTTTTTTTTATTATAAGATGGGTTAACTCTTGACCTCAATCTGGACCAAGGTCATAGATGAGGTCGACAATGGAGCGAGTTAACCCAGAAAACGCCTATAAGGCACCGGTACTCCCACGCACCGACGGAACACAGCAAGCTGTTTGGCGTCGGACTTCGGTAGGAGGGTGGTCGCGAACCAGACTGCCCTTTACAGAGCCTACCACACCGCATGAGACCATAGAACAATATCACAACACAAAATAACAAATAGCTTACAAATAGATGTTTCTTAAAAAGAAAATCTTAATTTAAGAAGTTTCCAAATAATCCACACTCTTAATGCAGCAGATGTGCAGATTCATTTGACATTTTTTTTTATAAAGTATAATAGAGCAGTAGCAGGCCAACAAAGGCCAACACTACGGTTTTCCTTTGTTCGTGACACATAAAGACTACTAAAGAATGACACAAACACATATGACCCGAAAACAAACATCTGCTTCTTGCTCAAATATTTGCCCCGACTCGGAATCGAACCCAGGACTCATCGACCAAGAGGTAGCGTCACTACCACTCGACCGAACCGGCCGTCATGGATTTTCTCTTGACCACAATCTCAACAATCTAGCTCAGGGGATTCTCTGTGGTTTATTGAACTCCGAATCTTACTTCGTTATAATATCTTAACATTATGATAACTGATCATAGCCCAGGTGATAGCCCAGTTGGTAATGAGCCAGACTTGTGATCGGAAGGTCACGGGTTCAAATCCTGGTGCGGGCCTGTACCACTAAATTCGTCTTTTCGGATTTATGTACGGATTTCTAATTATCACTTGCTTAACGGTGAAGGAAAAACATCGTGATAAAACCCGCCCCTCCAAGAAAATTCATTTTAGAAAGTCGAGCGGTCCACCAACCCACATTGGGCCAGCAGCGTGGTGAACTATGGCCTACATCCCCTTCGTGTTTCGAAGGGAGGCCCGTGCCCCTCGGTGGGGACGTATATGGGCTGGTAAGAAGAAGAATGATAATTGACATTGTAGCGAATCTCTTTACCGCGATTCATAAAAGGCTTTAATGATTACGTTCTTGTAAATGCAGTTCACGGGTGAATTTAAAGTAACCAGGTTTCGAAGAAAACAAACTCACGAGTAGAAAACTAGTTTCATCATGAGTGCATTTTCATCACATAGAATTCCAATAAACGTATCTCAAACAAAACAACTGTTAAGTCGCTCGCAAGTTGCGGAGTTAGCGCCAGCATTCACCTCCGTTAGACTGGGAACTTTCCTTACAACTTCCTTACAATAATATATTTCGCGCAGAGATTCTGGAAGAGAACCTTTGAGCAGTTGGAGAAAGAAACCTTTTCTGCCTTTGTTTTCTGTCGATTTTTATACCCAAATACTTCTTCTTCTTCTATCATGAGGTATAGTCAAGGTGTGGCGAACTTGGTTAACCCAGTTGTCAGAGTTTTCAAACCGCACAATGGCCTCCGACTTGGCTTTAACGACTGTAGTCAATCGACAACAGCTGGGACCGACAGCTTAACGTGCCCTAGGAAACACTCATGATAAATTTTCCAAATAATTTGAAATTAGGATTGCATTAAACTGGTCAAAGATTTTTGTCCCATTTCTTTGTTCAAAGACCTGACAGATCCCAAATTGGTATTGCTAGTATTATTTGATAAAGTCGTCTAACTTCTTTGATCTATCTATCTATCTATTCTATATTCTATACATATTATAAAGAGAAAAGATTTGATTGTTTGTTTGTTTGTTTGTTTGCATCGAATAGGCTCCGAAACTACCGGACTGATTTGAAAAATTCTTTCACCATGAGAATCCTACATTATTCGGGATGGACATAGGGTACATGATTTTCCCGAATTCCCACGGTAACGAAGTCCCGCGCGGAAAGCTAGTCAAATATAAATTGGACAAATATTTTTGAAGGGTAGAAGAATACCGCTCTTTTTAGCGGAGCTTTCGATACATATCCTCATATAACCTATGGTATTTACAACACATGACGCCAAAAGCTTGAAAAGGCCTGGTGGGCCTTTAAAATGTTGTATATGTTTTTATAATTTTCATTTTTTGTTGAGTTTCGTTCTAATATTAGTTTTAGTCGATTTTTTATCCGGTCAGATTTTATTAAAATAAAATACATAAGTAAAGACATTTTATTTGGCAATTCACACAGCGCCATCTTACCCCAAACTAAGAAAAGCTATGGGTTTATCAGTTATACCACCTTTTTTTTATCAGCCCATATGCCACTTTATATATTTTTCTAAAATATTATACACATATTGAAATAAACAAATACCCAGGCTCCTCACGAATACTCGGAAATCCGATTTTCAAATATTTGTGTTTATTTATTTATAAGTTTACAGACATAGTCAAAACCACTTATAATTTAATTGGTTACCACTGAACTTATATTTATTTGTAACTGCACTCTCGATAAGTGTATTACGGCTACATTCGCATATGTTCGCAATTGAATCATTAAACAAATCTAATTGGGGTCAAAAATCGAACCTGCAACGCAACTTTCAGTTCAGTAGGCGAGGTCTAACAGCCCAATCATTGTTATCAATGTTAGGGAGGTCAGATTATAGTCGCTTTACTACAATTTCCTGATATGCTACATCCTGAATTAAGTTCAAGCGTACCCTAAATGAGAATTCAAACAAAACGCCTTTTAGAAAAGGACTTAAATAATCTTGAATGGAAAAAAAAAACAAATAAACTAACCGAATAACTCTGTACACGAGTAGATAATCGCTTACAGGGCGCCTGCGATACAAGCTTGCTTAGTATAGGGCCCGCTGTTGTAACTCTTTTTTTTATAACCTAACTAGCTTTCCGCCCACAGCTCCGCCCACGTGGACTACAGGTTATATTGTGCCCAATTGTGGGATAAAATATAACCAATGTCCTTTACCAGGCTCTAATCTATCTCTGTACCAAATTTCATCAAAATCGGTTTAGTAGTTTAGGCATGGAAGACGGACAGACGTACAGACAGACAGAGATACTTTCGCATTTATAATATTAAGTAAGGACAATAGGAAGTAAGGAGTAAGGATAAAGTAAGGATTTGTGAAAAATAAAATAAATAAATAAAAGCTGACTTGATGCCAAAGCCTTCTATTCTTTGTTAGTCTATGGCAAGTACCGCTCGAGTCCTTGCAAGGCCCACACAGCTGGGAATTCAAAATTAGCTGAAATTCAACCGCGAGCTGTGTACACAACTTGTGCTTTCAGCCTACATTAATTACCAACTGAAATGTAAAATAGTGCGAACTAAACGCGGGGAGTGTTTTCGCTGCTATTGTTTTCACAAATAATTTTAGAATAGAATATTATACTTAAACCGGATGTATGAAATGCAGATGTTTTTGAAAGGCTCTCTCTACAACGTAAGTATGACTTTTTGGTGGAAACCTTTCAGACTACAGGGTCTGTATTGTATTACGGGCAATATTATTTTACCACATATTCATGTTTCATCTTAAACTTTAAGATTTTGCTTATAAGGGTTACAACATAGATAGTGATTGTATGGCCGTTGGCTTCTCTTCTCTGTCTACTTTTATAGGAATTATTTAGCGTGAACTTATTCTGTACTATTTATATTTTTACTACAAAATATAGGTAATGATTTCCTTGTTTGCCCTTTTTCCACATTACCTCGTATTGATGTTGAGTTTTCGCTAGGTCTTCACACAGAGTTGAAGAAAGATATACATATTGACATAGCAGTTCTAAAATAGCCCTTATTTCAATTAGTTTGGGTGCCCTGGTGTAAGCTTGATGTGCCTTGATTGTACCTATTCTAAATTAATTACCGTATTCCATTATTATCATTAAGTTGGAATTGTTTAGAACGCGAGAATCTTGATCCCACAGTCAAACCGTATATATATGGTTTTGTGGGGCTATGTATATCAATTGTTCATTTGTATGATTAATAAACTAATAATAATAATAAATATATTTTTTTACAGTGAATAAAAAAGTTTTCAAGTTTTTAAATAAGACAAAAGAAGCCGTGAAAACGTTAAGGTAGCAGCTATAGTAGCGACAACAGGGGCCGCGTCGTTAGCATACAATCTCGGATCAAAAGCACCTGATTTACCTCCTTAGCACATCAAAAAGCCTTGATGGGGTGATATTAGGGCTAAATGAGCGTATCTTACGGGTACTGCGTACTAGTCCAACCAGATATTGGAGAGCTGTACCAGTAAGGGGATATCCTATTAATCCGTTGTAAACTCTGACATGTGGAAAGTCTAATGTGAGAAATTTCCTAAATATCAGGAAGCCTTCTTTTTGTATCACCCTGGACATTCGATTGATTATAACTTTTAAACAGCTAAACTAATTTCGATCCAATGTAGCTAAGAACCATCTCGATTACGTCAGCTTTCAAACGAAAAAACCGCATCGAAATGTGCCCATTTGTTTAGGAGCTACGATGCCATAGTCAGAGACACATATACAATACACAGACATAAAGATACATGTAGAGGGTTAAAAAGGGAATAATAATACGAGAAACGTACAGAAAGCCGCACATCAGGTTACCACATGCGTGCGTTCTTGTTGTTACGATAAAAACGGGCTTGCGATGAAAATGGGGTAACCTAGTGAGCTGCCCGCTGTACTAATGTAAACAGTGATAATATACCTATGTCATTAACTCATAGCCCAAAGCATTTGTTTTATTTGAATCTTTTCCCTTCTGACTCTGTGTCGTGTCAGAAGATATTTCGCAGAATTTTTTTTAAATATTAATTCCCTTTTAAGCCAAACGTTGCATAAGGAAAAGAAATAGAAAAATGATAATTTTATTGGTATGAAATAAAAATAAGATAAATTGTATATGTAAGGGAAAATTGTATGCATAATTTTTGAGAAGATAAATAAGGAGTTTTCTAAAAGTAGTACCTATGTGGATTAGGTATTGGTAGTACCAAAAATACAATTAATCAATAGTCGCAAAGTATCTGATACCTATTATGTGAAGCACTAATAAATAGAAAATGTATTGTTATAAGTTTCTCCAGCGTATAAACGTGCAAGTTATGATTACACAAGTTATAGTACGTCTTCTCAGGAATTTAATTTCGGTTCAAGCGAAACTTCATACTGTCTTATGATGTAAGTACGTGTAGGTAGCTATAGGTACTTGCATTCCTGTTACGATGGCATTCTCTGGGGAAAACCTTCAATACTCTTAACTACTTCTTATAACTGGTTCTGCTTTTGATTTAGTTTCTAATCGAATTTTGTAAATGTTCCATCTGTATTTAAGAAAAAACAACTGTAACCTATTGTTTTTTGTAAGTTAACTTTAAAAATAGGTCTGCCGACTTTAAATTAGTAAA
This sequence comes from Aproaerema taeniolella, assembly GCA_949987775.1. Lineage (NCBI taxonomy): Eukaryota > Metazoa > Arthropoda > Insecta > Lepidoptera > Gelechiidae > Aproaerema > Aproaerema taeniolella. The sequence goes on along the minus strand of OX465260.1, from coordinate 569,974 downwards.
AATTAAGTAAGCCCACTAAACTGAACCACTTTTCCCAAGGAACACGGATCGAAATATAAAAAAAAAGTATTTGCCTCTCATACAATTTGAGCGATCAGCTGTTTGCTTTATTACAATAATGTATTTAAGGAGGCAGATATATAATTTACGTACGGTTGGTGAAGCCTAGAAAAACACCCAACTGGATTTTTTTTCAATAGGGCTATGAAATGAGCGTGATAGTTTTTAGATAGCAACATTTTTAACCGAAGGGTTCAGTTTTGTATGAGAACGACATATCTTGAGTAAAATATCACTTTAGGTACATTAAAAGCATCAAAGATCAAGGGAGCTTCAGAAGTGTCACGTCACAGCTCCAACAAAACTGGTGGTTCAAAAAGTTCATCACCCGAGCCGTTGCCTTACCTTAATTTAGTTAGGAGAGTTGTTCCGCGGAAAATATGTTGGCGCGTTGGTATTTATCATGCTAACTTCTTTGAAAGTGGGTCGGCAGGAATCATCGGCTGTGGTCAAAAGTTGAGTCTTGCGTTATCTGAGATTTTAAAGAAAGTAATTTGCTTTTTGGTGGAGTATAGCGTGACGGAAAATTTTCATTAAGATCTTAGCTACTATGCTGGAAGTGAAAGAAAAACTTATAATGTGCCAGCTACCTACTCTTCCTAGGTAAACATTAGAAGTCTGTAAGTGGGATGCGAGGGCTTTGTTGTACAATGAGCGAAAAACTGACAACCTTTCACTACTATACATGAAGTTTCATCTAATAACCCTCAGAATCACGAACGTGGCATCAAGTGGTTCTGAAACACTGATGCTCTGCCTACCCCGTATGGGATTGCAGGCGTGAGCGTATGTAATGTTATGAAATAAATGTGAAAGTGTGTTTCTTAGTCCATGGCAGAAATGGATCAACGTGGTTATTGTGAACTGGAAACTAACCCGGAAACTAACGTATAGGCACAGTCCACGCAAATGAAGTCGCGGACAGAAAATTTGTCAAAAATTAGTTTTTTTCGGGAAGCTACATTAAAATGCAGCGTAGAGCCAGACGACTCTACCCCGATTCAAACTGTTACTGACAATAATTTAATAGTATTTTTCAATTTTCTCAGATTCTACCTGAACATCGAAGTTTTTTTCACATTTTTTTTGAAAAAAAGCAAACGCTTTAGTTTAAAGGCATAATTCAATAAGCTGTAACACGACCATTCCGTCGACAAAGGGTCTTGACTCAGCCGTTTTCCCGAACATCGGAGAATGGTTTCATGAACATTTTCATGCATGTTTTTGCAATATCTGCAGTCTGGCCATTTTGTTATTGGATCCATGTTTTTTCTGAGGACCACTTTTATTTTTCGACCATCAAGTACGTATGCACTAGCTCCGAATGTTTGATGTCTATGATGTCAAGGATTTTTCGCGTGATGTTCCTCTTAACCCGATAGGGAAGAGGGTTTGACTTGTATATTAAACAAGTTTCTATGTACAAGTTCTATGAAATTTATTTAGTTCAGGCTGGTACCCCACAGACTACATTACAGAGTTGTAATTTGTCAAAAATAATAAACCATGATAGTGACTATAATTGTGTATACAGGGTGAAAAAAAACCTCCTAGCTATATTCAAAATCCTGAACCAGTAGCACTTTTTTTTCGGTGGGAATTTTTTTTTTCCTAAACGTAGACACCACTCGGGTGCACCCCCCAAGCGCTACCTGCACCCCTCGTGTGCCTGGTGTAGGAGTAATATCTACGTTTAGGCATAAAATGAACTATTCCCATTGAAAAAATATTTTAATTTTTTTTTTCATAAATGTGTTCTTCGAGTGATATTGGTTCAGAATGTTGAATAAAGTTAGGAAGTTTATAAGCTATAATAAAAATTAAATTTAATAGTAGGTTCTTAATGAAAAAAATGTATCATATTTTTTGTTTTGAGCAAAAGTCCAGCTTGGTTTTAATTTCTTTTGTACTCTACTTATACATTGCGACTATAGCAAATCATGGAATACCGTGTGCAAAATCAAATGCGTTTCATGTTTTGAAAATGGAATACTCTACAGTATGAATAAAAGCGGAATAAAATGCAGTCTGACAGCGCAGGTCGGGTATCAGAACTCACGAGGTTGGAAAGTAAAAATTTCAAAGTGGAAAATTGTAAATTATTTTCGTACATTGGTTTTACAGTGGCTTTTAAATTTAAATATTTTTATCTATATAATGCTTCGTTCATGGGCTTTATAAAACCACCTTCAAAATAGAGGGGTATTATAAATTTGACGTGTATATCTGTGTGTCTATGTAACTGTGTATCTGTGTGTCTGTCTGTGGCATCGTGGTTCCTAAATAAATGGACCGATTACGATAGTTTTTTTGTTTGAAAACTTGAAAAGTTAAATATTAAATCTTCTTCTTATCGTGTAGGTATAGTCAAGTGTGTGGCGAACTTGGCTAACCCTGGTGTCAGAGTTTTCAAACCGCACATTGGCCTCTGACTTGGTTTTAATGACTGTAGTCAATCGACAACAGCCGGAACCGACAGCTTAATGTGCCCTCCGAAGCACAAAAACGTTCTGATAAATTGCTACTTTGGTCACCCATCATGTTCCCTGCCTCTGTGTACGTTGCTTAACCTCACTGACCAGTTAAGATCAGCGAGCGCTACTGGGCTACGAGCGCTTCAATTCGAATAATGAATATACTTGTTAATAGGAAGCAAAAGTATTTTCCCATTACGATAGGAAAAAGGGAAAATAATTTAAAATTCTAGTACATCGCAACTCAAACGAACAACTAAGAGACTGGCAGCGGAAAGCTTTAGTTTGTTGAAGTGAGGAAATAAAACACGAGCAGATTGTTCCGATCCGACGGCGAGTTTGCATGCATTAGAATTCGAGTTAGTCGCAACTAGTTCCCGGTTTAGACTAAAAGTGGATTTATAGAGTATTTGCGCAGGGTATGTACTGTATGGTATATTATTTTATTAACATTCCTTTTGACATTTTTTTTTAGATCCCATCGATCAATATTATGTAATACGCATATTTAATTAAATTTCAATTTGTTAGAATGTTTGGATAAGGAGTATAAAACGTCATCCCTTCTCCTGCGCCAAACTGATTCCATGATTGAACTGTGTCCGTAACTCTGCATTTAGACCTAAAAACAATGGAACGCAATACTTACCTTTTATGATTGTGACTTTTTGGCCTGAAATCTAAATATATAAAAGGAGAAACTGACTGACTGACATTTCAACGCACAGCCTAAACGGCTAAACGTAGGCACTTGAAATTTGGAAGGACGTAGCTTAGGTACCGTAGAGGTGCACTAAGAAAGGAATTCCCTAAATTCCCACGGGAACGGGAATTAGCGGGAAAATCCTTTTGTATGAAAAATCTAAACTGCTAAAGTTAGACGCTTGAAATTTGGCATGCAGGTACCTTTGTAAACTTAAAGCTTAGTTGCAACAGGATATTGCAAAATTAATGTTGTGCATTACTATGGAAATAAAACAAAATACACAAAAAGAGTCCCCGTTATTCTCGCAGGATTCGAACCCTCGACCTGACGCTTACAATCTGGCAAATTTTCCACTCGACCAAACTGTCTACTTTCAATTCAGTAAAATAGTCTATCGGTATCGATACTATGTGCGAATAATCGTTGACATCTGTCACAGAGATAATTTTACCATAGGGCTGCCATCCGTCCGGGTTTCCACCCATATTACAAAGTACACAACGCTGCTAAAGAAGTTTTCACTTCAAAAAAAGGGTGGCAATAATAACCTACGTAGTTTCGATCGCGGTCACGTGACATCTGACGATCTGACGCGAGTTCATCGCGAGTTTAACATTTTTTCCCCATAATAAAAGTGCCCAACGCCGCTAAAGAAGTTTTCATTTCAAAAACGTTATGAAATTAGTCTGTAATTCAGTCACATTTTGAAAATAACACACGCACCGAACAACACGATCACCTAACTTCCACAAAAAGGTCACTAGGTCAATTAAGGTTCTCCTAAAATCAAACTCTGGCGGGCTTCGGTGCATCTGTCTGGAAAAGGAATCTAAGTGAAATCGAAGCCGTTGGACCGTCGTTTATCGATCAAAGCGTAAATTTCTATGACTATGTGGATGCAATACAGCTCAACAAGGACCCAATTCTGTAACTTAAGTTATGTGTCTACGGAATGGTCGCCATTTTATTCGTTCACGTGGCGAAATTGAGAACAATGCAAATTTCATACATCTAATGACGGGTACTTTGACTGGTGGCGCCATCGCCAACTGCATTTTCAGTTGCTAGGTAGTTTGCAACTTTAGGTTCGATTGACGGTAGCGCTGCTGGTCAGGATGGTTGTCAACAAGTGTGTGAAAATGAAATAGTTCTCAATTTCTCCACCTGAACAGATAAAATGCCTCCATTCCACCGACACACAACTTAAGTTATAGAATCGGGGCCCAGCTCAACAGCCGTGCTGCCTCTCAGATATCAGCTCGTCACTTGAACGGACACGGCCTTCTGAGCATGGGACTTCATGTTTGCGGCGAACTGGGACTTGACATGTAGAATACTTGTCACTGATTAGTCTATTGACAGGCCAATGATAAATGTAGGGAATTTAATTGTTGGGTAGGCTGCATTTGTGTTATTACAAACATTTTAATACACGGGACTTAAAAAGATTTAATTTCATTAACTGCCTTAATAGTTTTTAAACTAGCATCCTGCTCGGGACTTCGTTACCGAGGAAATTCGGGAAAACTATGTATCCTAGGATAATGTGAATTTTGGTGAAAGAGTTTTTGAAATCGGTCCAGTAGTTTTGAGTTTACTCGTTACTTACAAAAATACAAATTTTACCTCTTTATAATATAAGTATAGATAACACACACTCATACATACAAATGCTCACGCCTGTAATCCCTGTTGGGGAGGCAGGGCATCAGTGGGTTAAAAAAGCACTTGATGCCACGTTTGACAAAAATTAAGAGGTTTATAAAATGAAATATGATTTTTAAATAAAAGCTTTTATTAGTACAAGCTTTATATTATAACAATAAAAAAATTTCACAAAATGTTTTACTTAAATTATTTAATCTATACAATCTATAAATAAAAGACCTCCTCCAGCGCGCCACATCGAGGCAACGTGCCCAAGATACTGGCAGCATTCCCGCGTTGCACGGCCAAACCTATTCGTTGTGCAAAATAACTGCAAGCTCTCTTGTCACCCGTTGCCTCGATGAGACGCTTAGAGAGGCTCTTCATAAATTGTTTTGCCTCAGCACCCCATGGGCCTAAGGTCTCCACTGCAAATGGCACAAAGATGTAATTACTGCCTAACTCGCTGTATTTTCGGGATTTTAAAAGCTCTGCCCCGTTCGCCGCCGCGCCCGCTCTGGTGGAAGTCGCCGGTACGTGTGAAGGTGCCAGTGTGTCAACACACGTAGCATCCCATACGAGACACTTGCCGAGTTTCCAGGGCACAAGCGTCAACCCGTCTGGACGCTTTCCATCCGCATGCACTATTCCGCTAGGTTCAAGAACCGACGGAATGCCAGCAGTGGAAAGTGCTCTGCGGATAACGTCGTTTAAAGATGCGTGGCGTGGAATTCGGCCAGCACTTCTCACACACGATAATCCATGATGTCCCAACTCGTTGACCATTTCACCACAACTTTTATTATATTGAAAATGTATTAATCAAATTAAGTCGATCTTGTTATGGAAACAAGATTTCCGTATTTTTCTTTATAGTGACAATAATCGGAAACATGGAAGACCAAAAAATATAAGGTTAATAAAACCTTTTTCAAAATTGTACACTGTCCAAAAGTTTTAATTCTGCTAGGTAATAATGACACTAAAATTTTAAAAAAATTTGATTTTCGACATTCGATTGCTTATAACTTTTAAACGATTGAACCAATTTTGCCGGGCTATGATGATCGCAACGACAAATTATCTCACGCGTTATCTCGTAATCTCATTCGTCGAAACAGTCACGTGACTACAAGATAACGCGTGGGATAAAAATCGTAGCGTAGCGATCATCATGGCCAGGCTGATCAAATATAGCGTTAAGTTGCAATGGTACCTCTTTTGAATGCATCCGAGAGATATGTAAACTTTTTGAGTAATAAGCGTTCTTTTGTTTTTAATATGTCAAAAATATAAGTTTTGAGTTTTGTTGTTCACTTTTCTTTTAATTGTAGTGACTTTTCTGCACATTTTTTTATAATAAACATTGTTACAAGATAAAAGTAGTGTAATTTTTTTGGACTATCATAAGTATATGTATAACTTCAAATGTAGTATTAAAAAATAGCTGAGAACCATCTGGATTAATTCAGCTGTCAAAAAAAATCGTAATCGGTCTGTTTCTTTAGGAGCTACGATACCACAGACATACACATACACAGAAACACAGACACGCAGACACACAGATACACATATCAAACTTATAACACCCCTCCTTTTTGTTGGAGGTTAAAAAGTCTCCGTGTTAATGTTCCTACTGTACGCCCCTTATGACGTAGAATTTTGTTTCCCGCGCAAATAGTTCAATGAATTTTAGACCGTTTTTTTCTAGCTGAGGAACAACTATTCCAGCTTTAATAACGATTGCTTTTGTTTCGTTTTTTTGACTGATTGAGTTTCTTGTACTCGCCACTTTGAAGTGAAAATACTTTACAATTTTAAATATTTCTGATTCATTGATTTTGATGAAGATTGGAACGTTTTGAAGTTGCTTATGGCCTCAAATTAGATCAAAATAATAAATCTGAATAAACTCATTGTTCTATCATGCCGTTGTTAAATATGGTGTGACTTTAAATTAATAAACGAAACATAAGGAGGTGATTTTCTCTATGAAACCCAAAAAAAACATTCCTCTCTATTTACCATATTCCGCTACGAATACACCTATTTACTGCTTCACCCGTACTTACTCTACCAGTATTTACTCGAGAATATAACTTTGAAAATAAACAACGGGTTGCACTCCGGGAGTGCCGGCAGAAGTGTAAACTTGAACATTAACGTTGTGCATTATTTTTTTATTTAATTTTTTCTATGCTGACACTGCATGACATCTTGACTTTTGCAGTTTTAATTTCCTATATTTATTAAACACTCCTCCGCCTTACGGATTTTCGATCAGGGTCACGTGACAGACACGTGACCCTGACGCGAGTTTAACAATTTTTTACCCATACTTCAAAGTGCACAACGCCGCTGAAGAAGTTTTCACTTCAAAATTATTTCACCCTTTTTGAAGGCGGGTAAATTTTTTGTCAAAAATATTTTATTATTTCAAAGCTGACGTAATCAAGATAGTTTTTTGACTATATTTGACTAAAATTAGTTCAGCCGTTTAAAAGTTGTAATCAATCGAATGTCGGGGGTGAAAGAACCGTGTGGTGATCGGTTGACAATAACACCACCCCATCTCTTTCCGTGGGTGTCGTAAGAGGCGACTAAGGAAACACAAATGAGACCTGCCTCCTAGTAATCCATCCCAGGCAACGACACTTCATTTTTTTCTGAATCTGAGGTGTCGTCCTATGGTCTCATGCGGTGTGGTAGGCTCTGTAAAGGGCCGTCTGGTTCGCGACCACCCTCCTACCGAAGTCCGACGCCAAACAGCTTGCTGTGTTCCATCGGTGCGTGGGAGTACCAGTGCCTTTATAGGCATTTTCTGGGTAAACTCGCTCCATCGTCGACCTCATCTTTGACTTTATGGGCAAGATTGAGGTCAAGAGTTAACCCATCTTATAATAAAAAAATAAAAAAAAAAAAAAATGTTTTTTTTTTTGTTTAAGATTATACTTATTCAAATCCTCATATTTTCGCCTTCCATTTCTAATTTTTTTTAGCTTTGCGAGTTAGTTGATGACGTCACTCGCTCTCCGTCATATTTCGCTCGGCTTAACGCTTCTAAATGTACCTCTTTTTATATTTCCGACGTTACAAAGAGGAAAAAACATTCAGTAAAATTTCCATTAATATTTCCGTGTGAAGAGATTGGACGTGTATATAGAAGGGACGGCTTAGCAAAAACTGAAGCTCTGAATTCAGACCGTAATTCTGAATGATTTTCGAGAGGATTTTTTCTCCGGAATTTTTTTTTTTCGATATGAAGAGAACTTATCTAAACTAATACTCTTGCCGCTACCATGGATTTTTTTTGTCCCTCGAACTCGAAACATACATAAAGACATACACCCATGACCCGAGAACAAACATCTGCTTTTTATAACAATACTAGCTGACCCGACAGACGTTGTCCTGTTTTCTTTTTTTTTTTCAACTTTCTTAATTTTTTCTGTCATAAAATCCTTCTCCTGATAATAACGAACAGAACAAAAAAAAAATTTGCGAAATCGGTCCAGCCGTACAGGCGTGATGCCGTGACCAAGGGAAATAGGGATTCATTTTATATACATAGATTTGCCAGGACTGGGAATCGAACCCAGGACCCGTCGATCAAGAGGCAGCGCCACTACTATTTGATCAAACCGGCCGTCATGAAGAGATTCACATATTAAGAGAACTTATCTAAACCAATACTCTTGTCACTGATAGGAATTATAGACGTGAGCTGATGTATGTATATTTCTTATTTTAAAACACTTCCAACACTATTTTGACGCTGTCTTCTGAACCCTACAGCCCGCCAGTCAGTCAGTCAGTCAGTCCCGGCTGCATAGGACGAGTGACGTCACATCCATCACTACCCATACACAATATTGATCACCGAGGGATGGAACTCTAGGGCTGCAAGCATCGTTTCGTTTAAGATTTAATGTTTTAAATATTTCAATACCCTGATTAATATTATAAACGCGATAGTTTTTGAGTATGGATCTATGTATGTATGGATGTTCGTTCCTCTTTCACGCTCAAACGGCTGGACCAATTTTGATAAAATTTAGTTTGGACGTAGCTGACACCGTGGATTGGTACATAGGCTACATAATTTTCCTAAATGTCTACGGGAACAAAGTCCCGGGCGAAAAGTTAGTCATGCATAAATTAACGTGTTTTAGCTATGTTTAATTGGTGATGAAAAAATTGTGCGACTACTAAGAAAAGGATTCACTCTGGTGTAAAAAATTGGTCATGCTTTTTTTTATACAGCGTTTCGATTACTTTACATCCTTCGCCACACACTTGACTATACCTAAACGATAGGAAGAAATTACTCCAGAGAAATAAAAACTAAAGCAGTGATAGATTTACAAAATTGGACACCACCCCAGGCCGTGTAGTGCTACCCCCCCCCCCCCCTTTTTCAGTTCCCATAGAGTAGATAAAACATATAAAAGATTATAAGTTAAAAAAACTTAAATGAAACGAGAAAACTTTCGTCTCAAACTATTGATAATCAATAAAGCTTATATTTGGTCAAGATTAAATGCTCTTAAAATTTGTCTTTCTCAGGCCCGGATCTACTGAGCCTGAGGATAAATCTACAACTGAACTAAAATATGATCCAAGGGTGGCAGCCCTATTTGAGAAGACAATTTATTGAAAACTGGCAACTCTCTGGATTACGCCATCCGCATTTTTAAGTGGCGACATAGTTTGCAGGGGACGATTTAGTTGGGATTACAAGTTTAGTTTAGACACTGCAGAGTGTTTAGCTCTAAAGTAGCTCTTGCAGCTTTTGCAGTTTCATTCGCTAAGTACTTTGAGATGTTATTGTTTTTCCGAGGAGTTGTCTTTCTAAGAAACAATTTAGAAAATGCATAGTCGATGTTTGTTGTTTCTGTTCTTTTCTAAGAAGAAAGTCCATGGACTTTTCAGTTTCGCTCTTCAGGTGATATCATTTCATTTTCAAGAGAAGAATTTCCTACATATTACTACAAGAAATTATTTCTTCGACCAAGAACTATAATACAAAACATTTTATATATCATATGAAGACATTTTCGAGTTTCCTTGAAATATTACTTGTTTCAAGATATCTTTTTTTTTCTGAGCAAGCTTAATGTATTTTAGATGCAAAAGTAGCTCTGTCTGTCTGTTAGCTTTTCACGTGTATACTACCAACTGATTTTCAAAGAACCCAGCGACTTTCCGAGGCTTAAGTAGTAATAAAATTATTAGATTCTATTTATTTTTTGACATTTGTAAAATACTAACATAGGTTAAGTTTTACTAACACATAATGAGCCCCTGTAGCTTAAATAAATAAATAAATAAAATAAAATTAAATTGATCGTTTGGAATATTGAGTGATTTTGTATTAGTTAGAAAAAATAAAGATATAAATTAGTCTTTTGAATAGAACGAATCCAAAATAACACATTATATAAAAAAAAAATATTAAAAATGTCGCTCAAGTTACCTTATACAAAGAAAAAATTTGACACGTTAAAATTGTTACAAATACATGTTGTATTTTATTTTCAAAAGTCGGTTTTTTAGCACTTCATAATATAGGTTTCCTAGGGAAAGTTGTTCAGATTAAAGATAATAACCTTCTAAAGTTTTGCTAGCAAATTCAAAATCACCACAAATAATGAGCACAATATAAATCAATTTCATGAGGTCAGTCCCACTGCATCAAATGGTCTACCAATATACGTATCAATCACAAACCAAGTAATATAGCTTTTCCCTTCACCATCATAACAGATATACAGTGGTGGTCATATAATTAAGAACGCTTATTTAAAGGGAAGATTTTTTCAAACTACTGAGTTTATTTAGTTCCATGTATTTTTTTGTATTTCTCTCGGTATCACAAAACTTTGCCATACTAATGGTTAATTCGTTGGTACACATGATTAGCCAAAAACTAAATAGATAAACTTTATGCATTCGATCCGAACCTAGTATTACTCCTTACTGGCTGGTCACATAATTAAGAACGCTGAAAATTTTATTTTTTATTCAAATTTAAATAGAGAACACTTCGTGGCTCTATGGTTGTAGGTCACTGTTTGTATCAATTTGGCGCCATTTAATTCTATAAAAGTTTTAAAAGTGATTGTTTTGTATTAAAACAATGGGAAAAAATAAAAGTTGTGATGAATCTACAAGGGAAGTGATAATAAAACTTCGTCAAAAGAATTGGTCGTATAAAAAGATAGCCGACCATCTGCAATGCTCCAAAACTATGGTTTTTCACGCTGTGAAGCATTTTGCTACTTATCAAACAACTTCAAATGTTATACGTGCACCTAAACAACGTAAGTCCTCTTGTCGAGACGATCGAAATATCATTCGCTTGGCAAAACAAAACCCTTTTAAAGGCTCGAATGACCTAAGAAAAGAATATTTTGGTGAAAACAACCCTTTAGCAATCTCAGCACGTACTATTCGAAGGCGTTTGGTAGAAGAAAAGTTGCACGGAAGGATAGCCAGGAAGGAGCCTATGTTGAAACAGTGCCATAGGCAAGCCCGGCTTGCATTCGCAAGAAAGTATGAAAACTGGACAGTAAGTCAGTGGAAAAATGTACTTTTTTCTGATGAGACAAAAATAAACAGGGTATGTTCGGATGGTAAACGACACGTACGACGCCCTCCGAACAAAGCATTCAACCCTAAGTACACAAAAGTGACATTAAAGCATGGTGGGGGAAATGTGAAAATTTGGGGGTGTTTTTCTGGACATGGGGTTGGACCTGTTAAGTTGATAGAGGGAAACATGGATCAATATCAATACAAAAATATACTGGAAGAAACAATGTTACCTTATGCTGAAGACGTGCTTCCTGTTATTTGGACATTTCAGCACGACAATGATCCCAAGCATACTGCACGCACCGTTAAGGAATTTCTCAGGGCGCAATCAGTTTCGGTGTTAGATTGGCCAGCTAACAGCCCGGATCTCAACCCAATAGAGCATCTTTGGTGTGATGTCAAGAAAAAAGTTTCAAATCGACAATGTGGCAACCTAAGAGAGTTATTTGCTGCTTTTTTAGAAGAATGGAACGATATCTCTGTTGCCAAATGTCAAAAATTGATAGAGTCAATGCCTCGCCGGTGTAAAGCCGTAATTAAAAGCCGTGGTCATGCTACCAGCTATTAAATTTAGTTTAAAATTTTATAAATTGTTTGTTTTTCTTACGCACTTTCATTTAATGTGATTTAAATTATCTAAGTTTGTTATGGAAAAACTCTCAAGCAGTTTTATAAATCGTTCTTAATTATTTGTCCAGATTATTTACTATTTGTTTTTTGTTACTGTGTTTAATAAACTAAATTTATAAAAAAAATGGTAGAGGTTATATTTTATATTCCTAACACCTTTTGCTCTATTCATGTGGCTATTTCATAGCATAGCTAGTTACTTGTAAGATGGAACACATAACTAGATATGATGTGGTTAAGATAAATATTTTCTAGAACATTAAATCGTTCTTAATTATATGGCCACCACTGTATGATGTACATGCATGCGGCGAGCAGCCTATACCAGCCAGCCACTGATATGTAAACTACTGGGAGAGCGTGGTTGAATCGCAGATGTGCCATAGCAATTAAAATGCTCAGAAAATTTTCCCCAATCAAGGTTTTGAACATTTAACAAAAACAACAGCTAACTTATTAACAATTTTTTTTCACAGTTCAGTATTAAACCATTTTTCTTAACCTTTTTTCTTAGGTACGTACTTTATAGTTATAAGATAACTTAGCAGTTTTTTAAATATTGAAAGAGAGAAAGAAATTATTTTTTATTTAAATAACATAGCAGTGATAGCCCAGTTGGTAATGAGCCATACTTGTAATCGGAAGTTTGCGGGTTCAAATCTCGATGCGGGCCCTTACCACTCAATTCATCTTTTCAGATTGTACGAATTTCTAATTACCGCTTTCTCAACGGTGAAGGAAAATGTCGTGATGAAACCCGCCCGTCCAAGAAAATTCATTTTCTTAAGACGAGCGGTCCACCAACCCGCATTGGGCCAGCGTGGTGGACTATGGCCTAAATCCCCTTCGTGTTTCGAAGGGAGGCCGGTGCCCCTCGGTGGGGACATATATGGTATGGTAAAAACATAACTTAATATATTCTTATTACTAATCAATATAGAGGTAAAACTATGTTAATTAAAAATATTTCTTTGATCAAACTGTTTAAAATCCTTCATATATGTAGCTTTCTAGCCTTTACATATTCCTCACACAGCTCTTAGATAATACTAATGTAAAAGCTACTTGTAATATTCTATAGATGTTTTAATAAATAAGTAAGTATAATAATATCTTCGTCAACGTCCTATCACATTACCGTTTACTTATTTTTTTTTCTTAATACTCATCTTTCATTTATGAACTATTGTGTAACCAATGTATCTCAATTAAGGAAAAACTGCACGGAAAATTAAATTGTTACTGTTTAAGCCGCAGCTCGAAGATTTATCATTTTGCTCGCTAGATTTCAGCATGTAAAAAAATAATGTTTTATTTCACTCTACACAAAAGTATCTTATGTATATTTGTACTCATACAGTTATGCAACATACATACCCTTGTGAGAGTCTGTTGTCCATACTAGAATAAAATCCTGTATTATGGATCACCATAGGACCCCGCCCTCTATTTGATTACAATCTCAAAACTATTTAAGTTTTACTCTGTATCATGTTTTATAATGTTGATGTGCAATAAAGTATATTGTATTGTATAGTATTGTGTACGGTGTTAAAGTTTATATTGTATTCCCGCTTCTCGCATCTCTCTTTAGTTAATATCTGATCGTAGTCAGCAGATTATGGTGCCCTAATTGCCGATCGGAGCTCGACGTGACAGTAAAGTGACGCATGACGGTGGCTGACGCTGTCTCAGCCACATCAGCCAATATACAGCCGCATAAAGCTGATAGCTGAAGAGTTGATGGGGCTACTTGAGTGTCATGATGAGCTCACTACCTACTTGGTTCAAGAAACTTTGTATCTCAGTTGCATTGTACAGGTGTTTTCTTTTACAGTTTTAAATCAGCTCAGAGACATTACTCAGTATATTAAAATAAGTAAATTAGGTAGCAATTACTACATTTTTATTCTATGATATTGTATAGGCTTGTAGGTATTTTGATTGAAGTGTGCGTATAGTTCTAGGAATAGTAGTTTATAATTAGAACATTAAAATTTTTATTTAGACTAGCTGACCCGACAGACATTTTTTTTCAACTTTCTTAATTTTTTCTTTCATAAGATCCTTCTCCTGACAATAACAAACAACAAAAATAATAATTTGCGAATCGGACTGTTCACGCGTGATGCCGTGACCAAGGGAAATAGGGATTCATTTTTATATATAAGATTTTGCTTGTGATAAGGATAGTAATAGTTAAGCCCTTCATCGCCTGAAACACAGGAATATCTTTAGTTAATATCTAGTTCAGGCATATTTGTTATTATTTCTGCCCTAATTTTAAGTATATTGTTACAAAAATATTTATTTGTTCTACTATTTATAATTAATAAATTATTTGATTTGATTTGAGTTGTGCTTTCTTATTTCTTTATTTATTTAAAGTTGTACTAACAGCAAGACATAATAATGATGTTTGACAATTTAAACTTATGACAAATATATAAATATGTTTGCCAATTAAAAGCACACACAACTTTCTTAATATAACATTAAATTTTAAACTTCTTATCTTTTTCTTTAATTAATATAACTTTACTCTGGGCTTAAGTCAAATTAATTTTTAAGGGTTTGACAGTCGATTCTTGGGGTCGACTTTGGTAAAGTCAATCAAAAATATATTTTGATAAAGAATCACGTAAAAGTTATTTGGTAAGAAAGTATTGCCGATTGAATAACTAGATGTCCAAATTTCATTACCGTTTTTCTACTATTCGATCATCATGACAAGATGTAACGTAATTTTATCTGACTGACCATACGAAGTCGCCATCGGAAAGCTAGTGTGAAACAATGAAATCCACTAAATTCCATTCGACCAGAGACGCTTTGAAAGCAATTTATCGAGTGAAACAGATTGCCGCTCAAATTGTAACATGTGTTCGCCGCTTACGTGACAAAACGGCGTTTGTCCTTTATTCCAGTGCTTCCAGAACAGGTCTGGGTTTAGAACCTAAATTCCAGCAGAGTGAGCACCAAAGCTGCAAATACAAATGCATGACAAGTGGTTCGAATTTGACGGTTTGCGTGAAATACGAAACGAAAATCACCAGTCTTTTCGTATAAAATTTTTATTTATTGTATAAACAGTTTGTCTTTGTTTCTTTGCCAGATTGACAAATGATTTGTAATAATAATCTTGTCATGTAGTTTAGAATTAACCCGCTACCCTAGCATACGCAATGAGATTTCTCCCTTGGGAGAGTATTGACTTCCAAATCAACACAAGAGAAATAAACCCTAATAGGATATAGAGAAGTTTTCATTTCTCTTTCTTTTTGCTTTGGACATTCTTTTAGCAGTTCAAGATCATGTGGCAACGTCAATTGAATACAAAAGAAATGTAACCTTCTGTTCATATATTTAAGGTCATGTTTCTTCTGACAATCAACCGTCATCGGAGTGAAGTCATCGAAATGCTAGGGCAGCTGGGCATCTATTCCGTGAGTCTACAGAATTTTAAATCAAGAATAGGTGCTCTCTTGCTAGATAAGAAAAAAAGTAAATTCACTCCGATTTTAAAGTAATTTGGATGATACGATTTTTTTTTTTTTTTATTATAAGATGGATTAACTCTTGACCTCAATCTTGACCATAAAGGTCAAAGATGAGGTCGACGATGGAGCGAGTTAACCCAGAAAATGCCTATAAAGGCACTGGTACTCCCACGCACCGACGGAACACAGCAAGCTGTTTGGCGTCAGACTTCGGTAGGAGGGTGGTCGCAAACCAGACGGCCCCTTACAGAGCCTATCACACCGCATGAGACCATAGGACGACACCTCAGATTTAGAAAAAAAATTAAGTGTCGTTGCCTGGGATGGATTACTAGGAGGCAGGTCTCATTTGTTTCCTTAGTCGCCTCTTACGACACCCACGGAAAGAGATAGGGTAGTGTTATTCTCAATCGATCACCACACGAGCTCGGAATATAAAAAAGTGTTAAGATTCTTGGTAAGAATTCGTTCAATTTAAACAAGGTATGGTACTGACGTCCTGCAGTGCATCTAGAGGTCTCCACAAAAAGGGGCAGGCGGAATAACCTACTCTACTAAGCACACTCTTCAAAATTAACTAAAACTTGTCCAGAACTTAGCTCTGATGCATGTAGTACAGTGGCGGGCAGTGAAGTGAAGTGAGCGGTGAATAAATAAGACATCACTTAGTGTCGCCGGCAGGTGTCGCGACAATTACTGACACCGGGCTTTCCTGACACACAGTGCAGGGGAATCAGTGGTTAAAGGCGTTTTATATTTAAAATTTCATTGCCAGCAGATAATGTATTTAAGCAAGTATCCTTGGAAAGGGTTTCGAGTACCTATACAAATTTTAAAATTAATTATTTCTGCTACAAAGTTAACTTTAATTAAAATTGTGAAATTCACTCAGAATTTTTATTTATTTAAAAAAAGGAAGCAATATTGTATCACCTCTTAACTCTATTTATCTTAAGTTGGATTGGCTGAAAGAAACCTCTTCTGGAAACAAGCTAGTCTGTGTACACGGTATGTACGTAATTGTTTTGTTTGTGCAATAAAGAGTTTCCATAACAAAATTATGAAGACAAAAGTACCAAAGTAAAACCTATAAAACAACAATGATTTCGAATTAGTAAGTGTCTTCAAACCACCAAATGGCCTCTATCTTGGTTTAACGTCTGTAGTCAATTGTCAACAGCCGGAACCGCGCCAGCTCATCGTTCCCTCAGAAACACGAAAACTCTCGTAATTAATTGCCATCACCCATCAGGTTCCCTGTCCCTCTGTACAATGATTAACCTTACTAATCGATTGAGACCAGCAAACACTATGCTACGATCGCTTTATAAACTTGCCCCTTTTAATTGAATACTAACACGGGTCTAAATTCGCGTATACGTATGTTGCTTTTACCTTTGTTCCCGACGTTCAGCATTAAAACACGACGTTACACATAATATAAACGCAAATCTAGACCCGTTTTAGTATTAAATAGTTTATTTAAAACGCGCAAGTTTAAAGTGTTAGTCCTTATCCCCCCTTTGCGGGTCCTGGGTTCGATTCCCAGTCGGGGCAAATATTTCTGTAAAGAACAAATGTTTGTTCTCGGGTCATGGGCGTTTGTGTTTATCTTTATGTTTATTCTGAGGGACCCACGACATAAGGGAAAACCTTAGTGTAGGCCTTTGTGTGTAGCTTTTTTTTTAATTAGTGTTGAGTGGGTCTACTGCTTCAGTAAGACTGTATCTGAGTAGCAGGCATCAATATTCATGGCGGCTGTCGTCTCATGCAGTGACACTTATCGACTGCTACATTATAGGCATTATGCCTCATGTCTCGTATCTCGGGTGCTTCACTACACTTCACCGTCAACGTGGGACGGAATAGAAAATACATAATTATCGGGTTTTTTTTCGTTCCAGAGACTTATACTTGTTTTTATTTATTTACTATTAACTAGCTTTCCGCCCGGGACTTCGTTCTACTGGAATTTCGGGAAAATCATATGATCATCATGAATAATGTAGGATTCTAATGGTGAAAGATTTTTTCAAATCGGTCCAGTAGTTTCAGAGCCTATTCAATGCAAACAAACAAACAATAAAATATTTCCTCTTTATAATATTAGTATAGATTTAGCATTGTCACTGGAAAATTGGAAACCTAGTGAGTGTTTAAAAAACAAACTTACTGAATAATTTAATTTAACTTTTTTTTTAAATGTAAATTGGGATGCAAATGTCAAATTATCTATTTCTTAAATCTATTTCTTAGAGACATTCCAGGTATCATTTGATGAATCGCACAAACACCCCTTTTCTGCAGGACAAAGATCTTATTGTTGTCGGCAGCATTACCCCACAGTAAAATGCCATATGACATTAGGCTGTGGAAGTAACTGAAATATACGGTTGTTGCGGTTTCAACATCCGATAATTGACGGATTTTTTAACCGCGTAGGCTGCTGAACTGAGTCTGCTCGCTACCTTATCAATATGAGGACCCCATTTAAGCTTTTCATGAAGAGTGATGCTTAAAAACAGTAGATTCTACAACTTCCAGTTTTTCATTCATAACCTTTATATTGGTATTAACTTATTTAACCTACCTTGCCCAAGCAAGGTAAATTTAACACGTTTGGTTTTTTTTCGTTCAAGAGTAGGTTATTTAAAGTGAACCATTCAACTACCTTAGAGATTGCAGTATTCACGTCATCATAATCAGGGTCATATCTATGTATTTATCTAAAAAAAAGTTACCTACCACCTTTTCTAATACCCTTTTCGTCACGTTTCCCTCGCAAACCTGAAAAACGTTTCTAATTAACTAATTACAACCATTAACGTAACTTACAATTTTCTTTTCTACCATTTCAGGTCATTACTTACGAACTGAAAACTTGTATAAATTACCATGTATTATAGTAACACCTCATTAGAAGCTTGTCAAGTTGTGATTTAGTGCACCAGGGTTAATTTAGTAGGTGTTTTAAGTTATTTGTTAAAGTTGTGTTTAGTTATTTGTTAAAGTGTTTCATTTTGTACCAAGTTAGGTAGTTTTAATTTTAGTTTTTTACCGAGCAGGTGAAGTGTCTCCGCTTGGACAAAAATGCTTTTGTGTGTCTGTCTAGATGTCCAGCTGTCTGTTTATCTATTTGTATTTGTGAAAGCAGGTTCGATAAATAAGTGTTCTTTTTTTTTGGAATTTTTTCAAAATTGCGGAGCCATGGGGTTTGAGAACGTAAATATAAATTATAATTTATATGATAAAGCCATTTCTAAAAATGTTCACTCTTGAGGTCTACGAGGTCTATAAACTACAAAGCTTAGCTCATAGACGCAAAGTAACTTGCCTATGTGTTTTTTTCAAGATGTACTTCGGAGAGTGTGCACAGGAGCTGCATGAGCTCATTCCACCTGCCCCTTTCTTCCATCGGACGTCCAGACGCACTGCGGGGTACCACCCTTACCTCGTCGACATCCCTCCAATCCGCACTGAGTGCTTCCATCATCTTTTAAAATGCGCACTGCCAAGGAATGGAACTCCCTGCCTGCGTCTGTATTTCCGAGCTCATAATCAGAAAATTACATCACTATGGCATAAGAGGAAATGCACTTAGGCTTCTGGAATCTTATTTGTGTAATAGGATCCAGAAGGTTGAGGTTAACAGCACTAGATCACCTGGGTCCACAGTCTGTATGGGCGTCCCGCAGGGTTCAATTTTAGGACCATTCTGGTTTCTCCTGTACATTAATGATTTGCTTTTTCTTGTTAAAGAGGCCCATGAGATCGTATTATTTGCAGATGACACATCACTTTTATTTAAAGTGAAAAGATATGACACTAATTATGACGACGTGAATATTGCGATCTCAAAGGTAGTTGAATGGTTCACTGCAAATAACCTACTCTTGAACGAGAAAAAAACCAAATGTGTTAAATTTACCTTGCCTAACGTTAAACAGTTTAATACCAATGTACAGGTTAAAAATGAAAAACTGGAAGTCGTAGAATCTACTGTATTCTTAGGTATCACTATTGACGCAAAGCTTCAATGGGGTCCTCATATTGATAAGTTAGCGAACAGACTCAGTTCAGCAGCTTACGCGTTTAAAAAAATCCGTCAATTATCGGACGTAGAAACCGCGAGAACCGTATATTTCAGTTACTTCCACAGCCTAATGTCATATGGCATTTTGCTGTGGGGTAATGCTACCGACATTAATAAGGTATTTGTCCTGCAGAAAAGGGCTGTTCGCGCGATTTATCAAATGAGACCTAGAATATCTCATAAAATAGATTTAAGGAAATAGATATTTTGACATTTGCGTCCCAGTATATATTTAATAATCTTTTATATGTAAAGAAAAATGAACAATTGTTCAAGAAAAATTGTGATAGGCACAATGTAAACACTAGAAGTAAACATAACTTGGATATACTAGACAGCCGTCTCTACAAAGTAACAAACTCTTTTATGGGTCAATGTATACGCTTCTACAATAAGATTCCCATGTGTATTCAAAACCTACCTTTAGAAAAATTTAAGACGATAATTAAACAAAAACTTTGTAAAAAGGGCTATTATAGAATTTCGGATTATCTGTTAGACAAGCAACCATGGGAATAAATTGCTCAGCTCCAGAGTTATTAAGATATTAATTTAATTAAAATTAAAAGTAAGAAAATTTTTATGATTGACTTAAAAAGAGCGACCCTCGGAGTTTCTTGCCTATTCTTCTCCTGAGGAAGACTGCACCTTTGCGAATAGGCGCAAAGTCAAAAGTGCTAATGTAATTCATAATATTGACGTGTTCAAGTATCATTTTATAGGTTAAATGAAATAATCACTTTTTGACTTTTGAC
Organism: Aproaerema taeniolella; assembly: GCA_949987775.1. NCBI lineage: Eukaryota > Metazoa > Arthropoda > Insecta > Lepidoptera > Gelechiidae > Aproaerema > Aproaerema taeniolella. Next base: position 549,512 of record OX465260.1, on the reverse strand, counting down.
TTTTGACATATAACCTTTTGACTCTTTAAAGTTCGAGTGAATAGGCATTTTCTGGGTGAACTCGCTTCATCCTCAACCGCATCTTCATCCTTATGCTAGATTGTGGTCAAAAGCAACCCTATTATTAATAAATTATAAAAAAAGCTCACATAGTCACTGGTTTATTAATTATAATTAAATAATTTTATGTAAGCAGGTTGAATATTTAATTTAATAAAAATTTTATAAGACCATTTGTTCCAGACAGGAACAAGGAACAGAAAAACATACATAATCAAAATTTGACTGTATATGTTAAATTATAAAATCGTTTATTAATAAAGAAGAGCATGAGTTGGAGAACCGACGGCGAATAATCGAAATATTTACCAACGTATTTTTTATCAGTTTTTTTATGCCCCTACCGAGGGGCACGGGCTTCCCTTCGTAACTAGAAGAGTATTTAGTCCATAGTCCACCACGCTGGCCCAATGTGGGTCGGCAACCGGGCGCCGCCCGAAAACGAATTTTCTCAGACGTGCAGGTTTCATCGCGATGTTTTCCTTCACCGCTGCGCTGGTGATATTTGTGAGAAATCCATACATAAAATCGAAAAACGAATTTTAACCCGTAACCGGTTAAAAGTATAGCTCATTACCAACTGGACTTTCTCCGCTTTTACCAAGGGATGTAATTATTTGAGTAGACGCAAAAATCGTTATATACTCGTATTTGCCACAACGAATTTTGGCTATGTACGAGTAAATACATTTGATAAAAAACATTTACCAAAATTATGCAAAGTCAAGAATCACGTGCTAACTAAATAACATGTCATAACAAGAACAAGTTATCCAATTTTCTCACATCACAAAAACAAAACGTTTTGATAAAACAAACGAAAACCTAATAGAATGTCTATATTTTAATTTTTTTTGTTATCACAAACACGGACACATCGCGCTGTCTACCTCGGGCAATGTGACGTCACGTTTCGAATACACTGATGTCGTCACACCCCCGTTTCCCTCTCCCCTCTTCCTCTTCCCCCTCCCCTCCTTTGCCCACAACTGTCGTTTGCAGCCGGCGGCTTTTTGTAGGAAAAAATACAGGTATTTTTCACAGTATAGGTATTTCATAAGGTTATATTATCATAACTGAAATGTACTTCATGGAATGAAGGATTCAATGTTCTCTATCAAAATAAATATGTAATACCTTTTTGGGGAGGCCTTTTTGCCTAGAGACAGAATTACGTAGTCAGCGTTGTCTACATTAGAAGAAATCAGCTGAAAGATGTTTTTAACTGACTTAAAAAAAATAAGGAGGTTCTCAATCGACTGTATGTTTCAATTGGAATTAACCAATCCAATTTTTTTTCAGGGTATACAGGGCTTTAGGTATCTCTTTTTGAACCTCTTGGGTGGTTAATCAGTCCATGAAACTGAACAACTTCCACAAGGAACATAGGTCAAAATACGAAAAAAATTTTTATCTCCCATACAAAATGCGCTATATGCTGATGAAGTTTGAAGGGAAATTCAAAATTGTTCAGTTTCATGGACTGATTAACCACCCGAGAGGTTGAAAGAGAGATAGATACCTAAAGCCCTGTATAGCTGCACTACAAAATGTGTCTGCAAAAAGGAATTAAAGAAATCTTATATTGGGTGAATTTAATAAAGTTTCAAAAAATTTTGAATCTGAATCAGCCCAATCAACTTAACAACTTTCCTCAAGGAACATAAGTCAAAATATGAAAAATGTTTTCGCCTTCCAATACAACTTGGGCGATCGGCCGATTGCCTAGGTTTGAAAAGAGGTCATTTTTGATCATTTCTTGTAAGTTCCTTCGGGCGGGAATCTTATTAATGTACTCGTAATTCAATGAAAAAACGCCTTAAATTTCGCTAACTAAAAGTCACATCATAAACTGCAATCTTTATCAGCTTCAAGATAAAAAAGTTTAATAACGAGGACAACTTAGAAAGTAGGTCAATGATGTGAGGTGTTTATTATAGGTACATCTAAATTCCCTACATACGTCTTACATACTCTTTACAGTTTTATACAAGCCAAGCCTTGTACCTAAACATGTTGACGTACGTAAATCGGTTTTTGAAAGGTTCTCCAACCGCATGGGACGGCAAAATAGTTATTTTAGGGTCTGCCTTGGAAGGTTTTCATTTACGTATCAGTGAAAGATTTTGTATTTCTTTTTGAAAGATAAATTAAGGTCCAGAGCAAGGTTTATTCGTTCGAATATTTATAGATTGGTAAAAAGGGATGAAAGGAGATTTTTGTAACTTCAAATAGCTACGTTTTTACAGGGATTTTTTCACTAAGATATATAAATAGATGCTTCAGCTAACGAGAATCGGGAACTAGACGCGATCTTTTCATTGACTAAACTATTGGAAACCTATATAAATATTTATAAAACTGAAAGCTTATCTTGAACTCATTAACAAGTAAGATTTTGATGGATTTAATAGTTCTTATGGTGCAAGCCTTGCTAAGTTTGGGGTTTGTGGCGTTGTGTGAGTTGGCCAAATATTAATTTATTTTAGTTTTATTGCTTTTCGTAATAGATGGACACTTAGTTATATTGTCCAGCAAATTGGCTATAATAAAAAAAATCCTTTTATTTCTAACATGCCAAATAATTACATTATTTGGCATGTTAGAAATAAGCAGAATAATTGGCATCGGACTTCAGATTATACTCTAAGTAAAAAGAGGTTGTTAGAATAATTTGGCATCCCTTCAGCGATAAGTCCGCCTTTGCACAGCTATGTATCTTTTGTATTAGTCTATAAGAGTTTGCAATAAAGAGTTTACATACATACATACATACATACATACATTAACTTACTTATTGAAATCTACAAATTTTATAGATCGGGTGTAAACAAGTATAATGTTCTCTCACGCTTTATAATATGTATGTAAATTCTTTATTGCTCAAAAACAGTATTATATAATACATTTTAAAGGTAATTTAATAGCAAAGGCGGACTTATCCCTGAAGGGATCTCTTCTAGTCTACCTTTGAGAGAGGAGACAGGTGTCGCGGGTTGCCTTTGATAGAACGTTAAAATTGGTAATAATAATAGATCCACAAACAATCTGCAGTCATAAGGGATAGTTATGACACGAGAATTAATCAATATCATGGCTGGGAGGACCCGGAAAAATAATATTCAGCAATCTTGGTTATCAAGACAAACTGAAGCACCTATTTGGGTCCGGGGTGTAAATTACCTTAATACTAGATTATCATAATATACAGGGCGACTTTTTCATCAGTACCCAAATTTATCTTACCGTGTCAGTAACGTTGATAGAACGTAAATAAGAATAAATAAAAAAATCTCAAAATTTTCAGGTTTTAATACCCCTTTTTAACATCTTAGATGATAATTTTGTAAAACGCAGAAACACGGGTGTCACAAATTGTGTTGAAGAGTACTATTACCGAGTTTCAAGTCAATTGGTTGATTTTTTTTTCCATACAAAAATTTTGATTTATTTTCATGCTTCAGACGATCTAGCTTAAAATTTTTATATGAAACGAAATAAAACAAAAAAATACGGGTCTTTTAAATTTTCATAAAGTTTACGTACAAAAAAAATTGGGTACTAATTAAAAAATAATGTCGTATGTATTGCGTGTTATCGTATATATTCTGTTGGTGAATATGTCTATGTCAAATAAATATTTAGTTATTCTTCAATTTATTAATCATAAATAATAAAGTTTTTGTTTTAAAACTCTTTTTACTTAGAGTATAATCTGAAGTCCGACTGAAGTAATATCGCCCCATAGAATTTCACTCACGTATTTGTAGCAACAAACCGACAACAAACAAAAAAACAGCAAGCACTCTGACCCTTACAAATTACATATTAGCACGAGCGCGGGGCAATTATGAAACAAACGGAAAAGAATGAGAAATTCGCGCTGTTGAAAAAAGTCGTTCATTTCGCAGTCGGTACCTTTCAAAGGTTATTTAAAATTCAAATGAAAAAGAAAACACTTGTACGGCCTAAAAAATGTACAGCGTGTTTTGCTATATACAGATCATTCTGGTGTAGACCCCGAACCAAAACTGGAAAACTCTCCTGTAAGTCGACGACCGAGGGACGGATGATTATTTTTACTAACTTTTTTATAAGATGTACTTCGGGGAGTGTGCTCAGAGGCTACATGAGCTCATTCCGCCTGCCCCTTTTTTCCATCGGACGTCCAGACGCACTGCGGGGTACCACCCTTATCTTGTCGAGATCCCTCGGATACGTACTGAGCGCTATTCTTCATCTTTTATATTGCGCACTGCCAGGGAGTGGAATTCCCTGCCGGCGTCTGTATTTCCGAGTTCATACAACCCAAATATCTTTAAAGTGCGAGTGAATAGGCTTCTTCTGGGTGAGCTCGCTACATCCTCGACCACATCTTTGCCCTAAGCTAGATTGTGGTCAAGAGCGAACCCATTTTTAATAAAAAATAATAATACTATATGTCACCCTGTCATCTGTATATTCTGCTATTATGGTAAGAGTGGAGTTATGTCAAACACTTCCACACTGGACTGGTAGTGAAAGAAAAACTTAGAATGTACCAGCTGCCAGCTTTTTCCAGGCATACTGTAACAGTCAGTGATAGCGACGCGAGGGTTTTGCTGTATTGTGGGCGAAAGGCTGACAACCTCACACCACTCTATACATCCCCCTAATAACCCTTAGAATTTATGTCAAACGTGGCATCAAGTGGTTCTGAGCCCCTGATGCTCTGCCTACCCTGTATGGGATTACAGGAGTGAGTGAATGTCATGTAATGTAAGAGAGAAACTGACATCCAATGATCCGTAGTATCGGTCGTAGATGTACAAAAACCTAGATACCCCGCGATTAGTGACGTCATCTTCTTATTGCATATTTAACATAATGTAAATTGTTTATGGATCAATAAATGAATTAATGAATGAATTTTCATAGTTACTGATTCAGTCTTATAGACTTTGGACTTGCTTTCTTTGGACCTGCATCTGGATTTTTAAGAGAAGCAAATACTGCTGCAATTAGGCCTGAAATTTCCATAAACTAATTCTAAAATAAATTTTATATCCTAGATCCCAAATAAGACATCAAGTCTTAATCTAAATCAATAAAATTGGAAGTCCTGACTTACCGGCGCCTAGCCTACACCCTTCGAGCTAGAAAGCTGAAATTTGACACGAAGGTTCCCTTCCTATTGCGGGCAAGTAATAACGAAGTCCCGGAATCCCTCTAGTATCACTTAAATATCCCATTTGTAAATAAAAAATAAGACAAATTTAAAAGAAGGTAATCTATTACTACTTAATTGAGTTACTGACTGTCTACATCAACTCACAGTCAAAAACTACTTGAGCTAGAACCCTGAAGATAATTATTCGGTATATAGTGATGTTACATCAATATTTCATCTTATAACCCTTCGAATTTAAGTCATACGTGGCATCAAGTGATTTTAAAACCACTGATGCTCTGCCTACCCCAATAAGGATTATAGGCGTGAGCATATGTATGTATTTATGTATGTATGTATGTATGTAAAGATGATCGAACTTGGTAGTTTCGGTTACGATGCTCTCTAGAAAACACATTTAGCATCTATTCAATAAGATTTAGGTAAGGGCGAGCGTCCAGAGGGTAAAGGGTAAGAAAGAGGAGCGGAGAAGGGGAGTTACTTAGACCCGCGGTAATCTGCGTCACGAAAAACACAGAAACCACGTGATACATGGCCGGCTCATTCCAAGACCTTATTACTAAAACGTGCATTTTAATGGAATTAGTTCTTTTAGCCAGGGCAGGGCCGCCTCATTTATCATTTTAGGTATTCATAGGATCCAGTCGCCCTTTGTGGGAGAGCATTTTCTTCAACCTTTAGATAAACACGAATTAACTGCGTAATACGAGACGGAAAGTAACATGTTTCATTAGTATTAGGTACACACAGTGTTCTTATTACCATCTAACTTTAATTTACAAAGCTATTCTGTTGACTAGATTTTACTTTTTTCTCAGAATTTTGACTAGGCGTGGGGCATTAATTTTAAGCTTATGTCAACCGTTTTTAGCCGTGTGGTGATCGGTTGAGAATAACACCACCCCATCCCTTTCCATGGGTGTCGTAAGAGGCGACTAAGGAAATACAAATGAGACCTGCCTCCTAGTAATCCATCCCAGGCAACGACACTTAATTTTTTTTTAATCTGAGGTGTCGTCCTATGGTCTCATGCGGTGTGGTAGGCTCTGTAAAAGGCCGTCTGGTTCGCGACCACCCTCCAACCGAAGAATAGAATAGAATAGAATAGAAAAATCTTTATTTTATAGGACATTCAGGATGTCACTTAAAACAAGTCAAGATTACAATGAAATACATACAAACATACATTAAACGATTTAAATACATACATACGCATTCGTACCTCTGATCCTACTGACTCTACGCCTATTCGCAAAGGTGCAGTCTTCCTCAGAGAAGAACAGGCAAGAAACTCTGAGGTTGCTCTTTTAAATCGCATTACAAATTTTCTTATTTACTAATTTTAACTAAATCTGAAATAACTCTAGAGCTGAGCAGTTCATTCCCATGGCTGCCTGTCTGATAGATATTCAGAAATTTTGTAATAGCCCTTTTTGCAAAGTTTTTGTTTAATCACTGTCTTAAATTTATCCAAAGGTAAATTTTGAATACACATGGGAATCTTATTGTAGAAACGTATACATTGACCCATAAAAGAGTTCGTGACCTTGTGGAGACGACTGTCTAGTACATCCAGTTTATGCTTGGTCCTTGTATTAACATTGTGCCTATCGCTATTTTTCTTAAACAAATGTTCATTTTTCTTCACATATAAAAGATTGTTACATATATATTGGGATGCAAAAGTCTAAATATCTATTTCTTTGAACATTTGTCTAGGAGAAATTCTAGGTCTCATTTGATAAATCGCGCGAACAGCCCTTTTCTGCAGAACAAAGATCTTATTGATATCCGCAGCATTACCCCACAGTAAAATGCCATATGCCATAAACAGCTTGCTGTGTTGTGTAGCTCAGGCCAGCAGACCCACGGAATTTAAACAATGAATTTAGGTATTCTATGTATGCCAATACACAGTGCCTTCCTAGTGCCTATTGATGCCAAAAGAACCATATCTAGTGCCATCATAGTTTAAGAAATATAGGTCGTTGTTTGTGGGTCTGCTGGACGGATATCAGCCCAGCAGACCCACCTCTCGTACACGGAAACGGCTAAAGTTAGAGACATGGTTCTAGTTCTAAGCTTTAATGCTTTACTTGGTGCCATCGAGAAAAAAGTTTCAAACCTAGTGCTTCAAGCGTTTCGGAGCTATAAAACGAACTTGGTGTGCCTGCTGGGCGGAGGTTCAACGCAGCAGACCCACCTCTCGTACACGGAAATGGCTAAAGTTAGAGACATGGTTCTAGTTCTAAGCTTTAATGCTTTACTTGGTGCCATCGAGAAAAAAGTTTCAAACCTAGTGCTTCAAGCGTTTCGGAGCTATAAAACGATCTTGGTGTGCCTGCTGGGCGGAGGTTCAACGCAGCAGACCCACCTCTCGTACACGGAAACGGCTAAAGTTAGAGACATGGTTCTAGTTCTAAGCTTTAATGCTTTACTTGGTGCCATCGAGAAAAAGTTTCAAACCTAGTGCTTCAAGCGTTTCGGAGCTATAAAACGATCTTGGTGTGCCTGCTGGGCGGAGGTTCAACGCAGCAGACCCAACACGATAGCTCCATAACTAGAAGGTAATTGGTGTGAAATCTCATATCAACGTTTAGTGTGTAATTAGTGCCTTAGCTTAACATAAAAATATCTGTTTAATTTGACTTCCAAACATAACAAATAGCCTCTGAAAGTTCTCCATACATTTTAACAACCGAGATACAGTCACGCTCAAAACTTAATTTATTAGGTTACATATGCCAACATATTTTTTGAATGGGGTAATAAACTGCCAATTTCTCACTTCAGATGTCGCCTTTGTTGACTGATCCTAAAATTTTACGTGTAGCTGTCATTCTCCATATTAGTTTCGTAAAAAAAACAATTTATTTATTGTAAATTAATAAATTTTGACAATTTGCACAGCTATTAACTGCAAAAATACGGTGTAGGTACATGTATTCCCCAAAGATCCAAAAAAAAAGTTTAAAAAAAGTAGCTTTTCTTTTACTCAACTCTTCTTTCAATTGAAGTACACATCTTTGTAATTTGACTTTAATTTGAGTAATTATTTCCGCAAAATAAATAAAAAACACTTGCTCGCAATCTAAATAAAATGACAGCGCCGCAGCTTGACACGGAACAGTCAACAATGCTGCCACCTCTAAAGAACTTTTAGTTTATAACCCCATTCGTAATCGTTCATGTATCTTAATAGTAATTAACTACATACCTATTATATAGATATACCAACTTATTTTGTAAAAAGGTAAAAGGCGACTAGGCAATAAATTTAAAAAAAAATAGGCTACGCATCTGCATGTTGCTTTCCCAAACCAATAGATGGCGCTACTGTTTTAGGATGCGTTGTCTCATAATAAGATTGTTAATGCATTTAAGACTATGCTCGGCCTATGCGCTAATAAGGGTAGATGACTTTTCAGCACTTGGACTATGGTTAGGTAAATCGTCAGATGGCTTAACAGCGCGAGCTTCCGGGTTCGAATCCCGATCGTGTCAAATATGTTTCACCACTTTTTTTGGATAATAATAAGAAAACACTATAGTTTAGGATTTTAAAGATTTTTTCAAAAAAATTATACATTTTAACACGGGTTCTTATCACTTTTTATATGCTTAGTTGAGGTGATATATGTACACAAATCGTGGTAAGAACCAGCGTTAAAATATATAAAAATTGACAATTTAAACCTGTTTTGAAACTTTCTTTTTTATTTATGATGTGATAATTATCAGTTGAAATTAAAATCTGTATGTTTAGTGAACATTAGTTATGAGACATTAATTAGTGAGTAATTAAATACGGTTTGAAAGGTTATCATTTATTTATAACAATCAACGTCGGTAGTATAAAATATCAAAATACGTCGCGTCGTCGGCGCAGCGGCACAGTGCAGCGGTGACAGTGCGGGGCAATGCGCCATCTATGATTTTCTGATAGAAGTTTTTCGTACCTAAATTTTGAAATTCACACGCATTCTTGTCAAAAAACTCTACTTAGATTATTTGAATTCTTCGTTATAATTTTTTTTCGTATAATCTATTCGTTTAGCAATAAAAAATCAAAAATAAATCAAGAGTAAAAATTTTTTTTTGATTAAAATGCTTTTCTTTAAATGCTCTAAAATACAGTCTCTAAGGACAAAAATAAACATAAAATAAACCAAACTCATAATTACATAATTTATATGATATTAACTTACCCATTAAAAAAACATTTTTCAACTCTTAAATTTTTTAGTCCCAATCTTATACACAGTCACATAGTACCGATATATATTTGTATTCTGAATATAAGTTAAGACGATAACGCACACCTAATAAAACCTGAAAATATATTTTTATCATATATCAAAATTAAACTACGTAATTTTTGATTTAGGTACTTAGCGCTTAAACTGTGCTAATAACTAATAAACCCCGCTCGCAGGCAAGGGGGAAGACTTAGTAAGTACATAAAAGGTCACTTGGTGGACAAAAATCACCTTTACGAACATTGAAAATAAAATACAACCCTGTAAAAAAGACATTTAATCCATATTGTATCAACAATTACGTAAAAACTATTGATTATGTACGCGACTGTATTCATTTTGAAATGTATGCAGAACTTTCAGAGGCTATTTGTTATGTTTGGAAGTCAAATTAAACAGATATTTTTATGTTAAGCTAAGGCACTAATTACACACTAAACGTTGATATAAGATTTTATACCAATTACCTTCTAGTTATGGAGCTATCGTGTTGGGTCTGCTGCGTTGAACCGCCGCCCAGCAGGCACACCAAGATCGTTTTATAGCTCCGAAACGCTTAAAGCACTAGGTTTGAAACTTTTTTCTCGATGGCACCAAGTAAAGCATTAAAGCTTACAACTAGAACCATGTCTCTAACTTTAGCCGTTTCCGTGTACGAGAGGTGGGTCTGCTGCGTTGAACCTCCGCCCAGCAGGCACACCAAGATCGTTTTATAGCTCCGAAACGCTTGAAGCACTAGGTTTGAAACTTTTTTCTCGATGGCACCAAGTAAAGCATTAAAGCTTAGAACTAGAACCATGTCTCTAGCTTTAGCCGTTTTCGTGTACGAGAGGTGGGTCTGCTGCGTTGAACCTCCGCCCAGCAGGCACACCAAGTTCGTTTTATAGCTCCGAAACGCTTGAAGCACTAGGTTTGAAACTTTTTTCTCGATGGCACCAAGTAAAGCATTAAAGCTTAGAACTAGAACCATGTCTCTAACTTTAGCCGTTTCCGTGTACGAGAGGTGGGTCTGCTGGGCTGATATCCGTCCAGCAGACCCACAAACAACGACCTATATTTCTTAAACTATGATGGCACTAGATATGGTTCTTTTGGCATCAATAGGCACTAGGAAGGCACTGTGTATTGGCATACATAGAATACCTAAATTCATTGTTTAAATTCCGTGGGTCTGCTGGCCTGAGCTACACGCTGTGTTCCGTCGGTGCGTGGGAGTACCAGTGCCTTTATAGGCATTTTCTGGGTTAACTCGCTCCATCGTCGACCTCATCTTTGACCTTTATGGTCAAGATTGAGGTCAAGAGTTAACCCCTCTTATAATAAAAAAAACCATCGAATAGAATAGGTAAATTAGAAAAGAGTTCTGGAAATCAAGGAGTATTTGATTAGTTTTATATGCAAGGTTTCCCCTCCCCGCATTGCACACCTATGTGTGTATGAGGCCCGTAGTACAGAAAGAGACTCAAGTCTTGATCTATACTAAAGTATTGATTGTCTCTTTCTCTTACTATCAAAGATCAGAGTCTGAGTCGCGTTCCGCACTACGGGCCTTATATGTAGTGGCAATATATTTTATTACATAGTAGTAAGATTACGGTTTGAAATTATCTTAGTATTGATTTTTCTCGTTCGGTTTCGTTTCTTTATGTATATTGTAAAAGAGTATCTTCTGTATGGAATGTATTCTATGCTTCCTAATTCATATTACGCAAAAAATTGCAAATTTTTCCTGAGCCAGCGATCCTCGCGAGATTAAATTATGCTTTATTTGGTTTATGTCAATATTGGGCTCTTTGTGGCAACTCGACGGGAATTTAATAAAGAAGTACTGGAAACTTTTCGTCGTAACATTATTTTCAATCGACTACTTCAAAGAATTTTTGAGTGCGTCGTCAAAGTCCAATAAAAGCTGAGTAAGTCGGTTAAAGCGAAACATTATGTCAATTTTTTTTCACTTATAGGGCAATTCTAGAGCGCTTGAATAATTAACGGACAGATAATTAAGAGAAACTAGAGTATTTCAATAAATATAGATTAAAGTGTTAGGAATTGAAAGGGACTTTATGTTTAAAACATTCAATTAGAAAATAGTTTAACGCTTTGCAAACAGACTAAACTCAAGTATTTGCACAATAAAATAAAGAGAACGCTAAAGTTGTAGAGAACAGTCGCGACAAATTGAAAATTAGTTCGTGTTTGTTTTACTAAAGTTTGAACATTCCTGCAAGGGTTCTGTAAGAATCAAGCCGTTCTGTAGAATTAAACCCAGGCTGCAAATACTCAACGACGTGATCAAGATCGTACTTAAAGGAACCAATTACAGAAGACCTTCATTAAACAGATAATAATCCCTTCTTTCATCCAATCGGGCAAGACGCCAAAGGGGCAGGGAGGTCAAATAAGGCTGGTGCCCTTGTGTAAATTGCAACAGAAGTAATCTAGCAGAGATAGTCGGCGAAATGCAATTAGGAAGCGAGAAGTGACGCCTTTATACCGGCTCAAAGATATCCTACACTGCGGGACATGGAAAGTATACACCGTTACATTAATTAACAGGGTGTATGTACCCAGTCAAAAGCGCGAATTTGTGTGTGCTCGGAGCAAAACACAGGCGCGCAGACTCAGCTGGAATTCACTTTGTGGTTGCGCGAAAATAAACAAGCATGCAAATGCACATAATCTGCACAACGGCGAAAGCGCCCAGTTACCTGCTTTGCTTAGTTATTTTGTACATTAATATATGAAAGCCACCCACGAGTACACTAGATATTACCGGCGCATGTTTAAGTCTTTTGTTTGGAGCGTTTCAAACGTTTAGTTACTATCCTCGGTTGGAAAGCTCTATTTTGTTTATATTTAACGTTAAAATAAGCTTTCAAAGGATAAATGTATTATCTTAGTTCAACTGGCATGCTGCGGTTAATGAAACTATGTTTTTGTTTCTTTCTTTTGAACCTTTTTTTGCATAAAATGGAGCTAGTCCTGGACATTAACTGTGTACAATTTTAGCTTCTATTCAACAAATTCCCTATATTTAAAGTCTCCGAATAAGTCTATTTTTTCCCTAATATTTTAGCAACATTTTTATTTTAAAGTTATACATGTCATATCGTATTGTCCCGAAGTATACACCAAATAATAACGAGTGATCCGGAAGCGCTGTCTAATTGCAGAACTATTTTGAGTCTTTCGTGAAAAACCTTAATTTTTTATTCTGCGCCAATTAAGACAGAAAAGAGAAGCAAATTTATCCTAGTTCCGTTCAGAAAATTAAATTACAGTCCGCTCGGCAAGTTGTTCTGAGAGCGCTTTATTTAACAACACTTACAACCCACCCACTATGGAGGAGCTAATTTAAAATGAAAAACGTTGATATACCAATTTAATGCCTTTCAGACGAAAATTGTCTTAAAATACATGGAAAAGAGAGCAATTTTACACTTTCATGTTTTTAACTTTACGTGCATACTCCTCGTACTTCCTTTTGTAATACAAATCAGTTTTTTGATAATCAAGGTCAATGAGTAGTTCCATTCCAAAGCAGTTCCTAAAGATTATCTTTTCAGTGTATCCCTGTCTTCTTAAAGAACTCTTGATTTGCTTTGTGAGGGTGAACTTAGGTCGATAATGGCCCGAACAGCTCGTGATTACTTTGATCACTCCTTCGTCTACCTCAATTTCTCCGGCTGCGGCCACCGGCTGACCAGCCATAAGACTCGAGTGATGCAGCAGCAAAATTGGATGCTGCGTGCTTGCGAAAATGCGTCCCGCTGGATCCATTACGAAAATAGCTCCATTTCCGGAGTGGCCCCAGTGGCTTTCACTCGTATCAAATAACTCGCCCATTGTGTTGTATAATTTCCCATTCTTAACGTGCAATTCTAATGCTGCTCTTGATTCAACATCGTAGTAAATAACATAAGGTGGACACGAGAAAAACTGCCAAGTACAGCCGACACTTTCACCGTTATAATGTTTATATATTCCAGTTGTAGCGTAGATAGTAGACATAGCCATAACTACACCGTTTTCTCTGGTAGCTGTGATTTCTGTGTCATTGAATTCCGGATTGTAACGTATTAAATCCCCGGATTCAAGACTAGCTTGTATTTGCTCATCGAAAACGTCAAGAGCTTTAACTGCAAATTGGGTTTCGAATAGCTTGGCGCATTCTGTGAGATTGTTCAGCTTGCACTGCAGAACTGAACCTTCATTTAAACCGACGTACATGTGCTTTGCGTAAACACTCAGCGCGTTCGCTGTCGAGCTAGTGTTGAATGCAATGGAGCAATTTGTAGGACTATCTAACTGGCAAAAGATAACTGCTTCATCTGTGCCGGCAAAGATGTGTTTCCCAGAAATGGCTAGTGAATATATTGAATTCTCTGACGCGTAGAATTTGGAGCAATCCTCAGACTTGCGGAGGCCACATCTGGTGATGCCATCTGTTGACGCCGCATATATAAATTTTCCAGCTACTGCTAGGGCACTGATTTCAGTTTCCACTTGATGGAAAGTGGTGCAATTCTCAGATTTGTCAAGTCGACAACGCCTCAGCTCTCCATACTGGTGTCCGAGGTATATAAATTCTCCTACCACGGCGAAGGTATTGATTCCGCAATCCTGCTGGCTAATTGCTGTACAGTCAGATGAATTATCAAATTTACATCGCAGAAGTTCTCCGGTGTCTAATCCCAGGATCGTAGACTGTTTCGTGCCAGACGCTAAAGTTGCAGTTGCACTAAAGATTAGTACGAAATAACACCAACACGGAGCCATGCTGTTGTTCGACTGTTTGCAGTTCGTAAGGCGATCGCCGTCCAATTGCACAGACTAAGTTCCGGACAGTCTTCGCAAATACTGTAAAGTACAAAATGGTCGTATTCAAACTGATAATTATAATAGCCCAGTGCTGATTTGATAGCGTCATTTTTTAAAATAAATAAACTTTGCACACTCAAAGGCCCACGCTAAATTTTTCCCTTGTGTCGTGAGTCCCTCGGAATACACACAAACACCCATGATCCGAAAACAAACATCTGCTTTTTACACAAATATTTGCCCCGACTTGGAATCGAACCCAGGACCCGTTGCTCAAGAGGCAGCGTCACTACCACTCGACAAAATAATCACGTCGAAGTCATTTAAAAAATTCTCACATTCGTTTTTACAAAAATAGGGATCTCTATATATCTACACTAATATCACAAAGATAAAGAATTTGTGTGTTTGTAATAAATTGACTCAAAAACTAATTTAAAAAATGCTTTCACAGGAATGTTGGATATTGAGAGCACATTTTCAATTAAGGTAAAATATTACACAAATAAAAATACTCAGTACCTTTTGAAAATGTGTTTCCGGTGAGGGTCCATCCAACTCGCTAATCAAAGCTGAAACTCGGGGCGAGGCCAAACAAGGCGCCTATAAATAGGACCCTTCAAATTAATTAGCTTTTTAATTATTTGTTGAAATGCGATAAACTTAATTAACGGTATGTACTGTTCATGTTAACAGTGGTCTCGTGTGTTGGTCTTTTTTCAATGATATGATGCGTGTATTGGCAAAAAAAGGGAAGATTTAGTATTAAATGATAAACAATATTTTCAATAAAGTAAATAACAAAATTCCTTTATTTCTAAATTTTCCTCCAATAGCATTATTATAATAATAATAATAATAAAATCATTTATTATCTGGCATCTAAGGCCCATAGATAAATACCTTACAGACTAACATACATATGAATTATAATTAAACAAAATAAAATAAAACTAAGTAACACTATTTCCCGGGTGTTTTTCCGGGGGTGTCTGCAGCCGGGAGTCTCCCTCGGAAACGGCGGAACACCACGCCCTCCGGCCAAAAGCTCTCCTTCATGACTGTCTCCAGCATGAACGTTGGGAACCGCACCACAAATACTTTGAAACTAGCATGGTGATGCGAATCCAAAAAATTATGAAAGACAATTTATGTAAATTAATAATTTTGTTACTTCGAGAAAATTTACAAAGATGACAAAGTGTTAGAAAGAGTGCTTGCGATATTTTCATTACAGATCAATGCCAATTGGCAAGAAAATTTATTTAAATAAAAAAATAAAGTGTTCGTTTTTTCCCGACAGGTTTTTAATAAATTAAACTTATTTAAAAAATAAAAAACACGACTGAGTAATAAAAACTGAAAAAAAAAGGAAGTCCAGGAGTCAAGACTTTTGTTATTGAATAACATAACGATTTTAACAGTCGGAACCCATCAAAAATCGTTATGTTATTCAATAATATTCAATAACAAAAGTCTCGACATGTCTCGACTACTGAACTTCCTTGTTTTTTTTTAGTTTTTATTACGCAGTCGGGTTTTTTTTAATTAATTTTAATTTACACTTTTTAGTTAGGGTCAGATTTTTATATTTGTTTATTGATTTTCTCATTAGCTGTATATTTATCTCACTTGGATAAAAATTTAACCATATTTGAATTAAAAGCCTACATTTAAGTGAAAATCGTTACTAACCAACTTTAAATCGTTATAAATCCTAAACGGTAATTCTGATTGAAAAACGATATGAGAAACCTAACAATGATTTCCAAAATCCATTCAACGATACCCCACTTAACAAAGTTCGCCGATTTTCATTTTTTTCTTTGTCACATTATGGCGCCCAAAATCGGCCATTTTGATTTTTTAAAATTTTTATACTTTCTATGACATTTGCGCCAACATGACAAATCCAACGACGTATCATTTATCAAAATCGGCCCACGCGTTTGGTCTTAATAGTGCCACAAAGGTACAAACATACATACATACATACATAGATCAGGCAACCTTATGCGGGAATAAATTTTTTGAAAATGCAGAAATTTATTCCCGCAAAAGGTTGCCTGATCTCTGAATTTCACTATTTTCATTGTTATGTAGAGGTCGTATTTACAATAATCTATTTTCAGTATGTTTATTTATAATTTCAATGTATTCTAGTCACGGTCACGATATCATATAATTAATATTTACACTATACTACAAACTATATTTAAATCCTTCGAGAGTTCAACTACCGTTTTACACCTAGCTCACACTATTCACATACATTTCTGCTCTCACACACAGAGACACACATATGCATTTTACATACGCTACACTTCTACTACATAAAACAAAGGGTTAATATATTAAACACGCACTTTCATTAAAAGACTAACTCTCACTTAGTCGTCGCAAAAACGCAACCTTTCACTGCTTGCAAGGTCCTGGCAGAATAACAGCGCTGTTGTGGTAGTCCACGACAGCTTTATGCTGAGCCAGCGCCGATTAATTGGCACAGTAATCATTGTTATAATTAAGTACTTATATTTGTGTTATGTTTACATGTTTTTATGTATTTGTTTAGCATTAAGTTTTTTCCCTGTGTCAATTTAATAAAGTGTTTCTATTCTATATTATATTCTATTCATATACACATACATACATACATAGGCTGATAAACACATTACCCTCCTTTGCGTCGCGAAGTCGGGTAAAAATCAATTAAATATATATTTCGTTTTGCTGAGAAGTTTATTTAAAAGAAAAAGAGGGTTCATATTTTGTTGACAAACATTTTTTTGTTATTAAATTTTTAATTAACCAGGTTACATCTACTGGTTATAATATCGTGAAATCATTCCCATTTCATGTTCAACGTTGTACAAACAAGTAATGTCCCGATTTATGTCCAACTAGGGACCGTTTTGTCTCCGGAACGGGACGTCCATAAAAACAGGAATAGTGCAAAGAATATCCTAGCACAAATAGATCAATAGGTCGTTCTGGGAATTACTCTGGAGCTGCATTGCTATTTTGGGACTTATGGGGAAAGTATAAAGCCTTTAATAAACCATATAATGTTCTCTCTTTCTACTTAAAAAAACACTAGATGTACAAATACGTCCATATACGTCCCCACTACTTAAGACTATGGCCCAATGTGGGTTGGTGGATCGCTCGTCTTTCGAAAATGAATTGTCTTGGACGGGCGGGTTTTATCACGATGTTTTTCTTCACCGCTGAGCAAGTGATAATTAGAAATCTGTACATAAATAAGACGAATGTAGTGGTAAGGGCCCGCACCAGGATTTGAACCCGCGACCTTCGGATTACAAGTCCGGCTCATTACCAACTGGGCTATCACCGCTTAGAAGCGGGGATGCATTTGAATAGCCAGAAACTTGTATTTGACCCATTTATATCGAAACTAGCTGCATCTCGATTGAAACCGTCCACTCAGCAGGTTGCATTTATCTAAAGGCTGTTCCATTTCTCCGTAAACTGAGTTCCGGATGGAATGGCAGAAGCTCTGTTAAAAGCTGTCTTTGACCTCCCGGGCCATTCCCGGGCTAATCCGTCTCGTACCGAGTATTACCCGGTAAAAGGGTTGCATCTACAATATTGAGTTCACTTTGGAAAATTATATTTTACTAGCTTTCCTTCCGGGACTTCGTTTCCGTGGGTATTTGGGAAAATAATGTAGCATAAGTGTTAATCCAGGATATAAGCTACCTATATACCAATTTTTTTCAAAATTGGTGTAGCTGTTTGAGCATGAAAGAGGAATAAACATCCGTACATACAAACTTTCACCTTTATAATGTTAGTAAGAATAAGAATGTATATGTCGTAGGATAATTTGATACTTCGAATCTTCGCGAAAATCCTAGGGGTTTTGCGAAAACGCGGATAATTAGACATAGGCGAAAAATTATCAAATCTTACTGGACAAAGTCAGGATTTTTGCGAAAATACTCGTTACTATAGCAATATTGCGAAACGAAACGCTGGCTGTTATGAAATAAGAACGCTGATTGGTCGGTCAGCGCGTTCAATAAGAGATCGTCTCTGATTGGTTGACGTCTTAAATGTCAATCATTTGTTGCCGCACGTTATTTGTTTACGTTTGTGTCTTGAGTTAAATTGCAGAAGTGTTTTGTTTTTTTATCGTAAATAGTGTACTTGGACTTAAATAAAGTGGTAAATAAAAGTGCTACATGGATGTAGTGTCATATATCATAAAAGTCTTAGTCAACCACTCAACAACAACAATGCTTTCGAGATTGGTTTAGCGGTGTTTTGTTTGTCATTGTGTTAAAAGTGGACTATAAAATTGGACTTGGACTAAAAAACGGTGTGAATAGGAGGTTTGGTTTTCATATAATTATGACAGATTCGACAGAGAATGATGTTCAACCTTCAGCAGAATCGGAGAATTTGAAGGTTATCTCCGATAAAGACAAATTTTACATAGAGTTAAGAAAGTTTTACGATAATAGAGTTGACGGTACAACTAAACCAGAATGGACTAAAGAACGCGTAAATGCTGTAATAAATTCAATTGAACAATTTAACACTGCGAGTGTCCTTAAGCAACCGAAAACACAACAACAGTACAGAAATGCAAAAAAATACGACGTGATGAGTGTAGGTGAAGAAAAAATTCTGATACTGAGAAGACAGGATCTTAACTCTCCTGTTGTACAAGTACCTTCAACAGATATGTACTATGATATTCTTCTGCAGGCGCACATATCAACTGGGCATGGAGGACGCGACAAACTGATATATAACCTAAAGCAACAATATGTGATACCGGTACCGATTATGATATTGTTCCTCAACTTGTGTAAGATCTGTCTGAATAAAAAAAGTTGCCCAAAAACAGGAATTGTTGTACGCCCGATAATTTCTCAAGACTTTAACAAACGTGGGCAGGTAGATTTAATTGATCTCCAGTCAACTCCTAGCCACAATTACAAATGGATTTTAAACTATCAAGACCACCTCACTAAGTTCTGCTTTCTCAGACCTTTAACCAGTAAAAAAGCAACTGAAGTAGCCATGGCTCTTTTAAAAATATTCTTAGAAGTAGGTGCGCCAATGATTTTACAGAGTGATAATGGCAAGGAATTTACTGCCAGCATAATAAAAGAGCTAATCACATTGTGGCCTGCATGTAAGATAGTGAATGGACGTCCCCGACATCCTCAAAGTCAAGGTTTGTTTGCAAGTTTTGCACTATCCCGCTTACCGCTATGCATTTTTCTTTCATCCAAAGGTTGCCTGGTAGAGATTGCTACCTTAGCAATAAGGCCACCTATGTTGTACTGTCTTTTGTTGTTATCTGTTGTTTTGTATTTTTTTTCTATGTGCAATAAAGTGTTTTTCTCTTTTTTAGGTTCGGTAGAAAGGTGCAATCAGGATGTTGAGAACATGTTGCGTTCCTGGATGTCCGACAATAACTCAACTGAATGGTCACTGGGATGCTATTTCGTTCAGTTCCAGAGAAATTCTTCGCATCATCGCACAATAGGACGTTCACCATACAAAGCCTTGTTTGGTCACGATCCTGTAATTGGCCTGTCTTCAACTTATTTGCCTAGAGATACATTGTCAAAATTAGAAAATGAAGAAGACTTACAACAGGTTTTAATTAATGAAAATCCTCCTCGCACTGAAAATATTCAAGACGAGCGAAATGCAGGTTGTGCAAATGAATCCAAAGTTGAAAATGCAATCCTTTACTATGAGCAGCTTTCTAACGAAACCACAAATCAGTATGTTTCCACTGATCAAAAAATGACTACCCGAACACAAACTTCAACACAATCTACCCCTCTTTCATCTATGACACAATATATAAAAGAAGAAATGATTATCGATCTGAGTAATAAAGCGAACAAATTTGTAGTAGCCGCCGATTCTGCTAATAAAATTACAGTTTTAGAAGATGTAACAATTGTCCCAGCAAGTACAACAAAAACGATCTGTCTTGATAACAATATCGCTATAAATGACACAAATTCCCACACAAATGTACAACAACAACATTCCAATAATATTGTTGCTACTGAAGTTAAATGTTGTATTTGCCAAATTACCACATCCGATTCACTCAAATGTTCAAAATGCCAACAAGTGATTCACGGCGCATGTGGAGTGTCTGAAGTTAGAGAAGGTAGTAGTTCTTCTAATGTTAAATGTAACTTATGCTGGCAAGAAGATTCCATTAAGAAAGAAAGAACAAGTTCGCATGAAAATTTAAAAAGAGCAGCTGCGACTATGTGTACTACATCCAACAAAAAATTTAAAGAAATAGATGTAGGTGCTACAATTTTGGTTGATGTTCCGAAGTACGATCGTGCACCCTTAGATAACAAAAACATTACAGGACGAGTAATTGATAAGAAGAATGGTTTGTTTCAAGTTGGTACCTCCGTTGGTATAATTAAAGATTGGCTACCAAGAAACGCACTTCAAATATCTCCAGGAGCTCAATTTACAGGCCCCGTTCCCGAGGTAGTATTACCTATTCGTGGTATTTCCTCACAACTATCACCATTCGGCGGACAAGGGTTTAAGCAATGTCATTGCAAGAAATCAAGCAAACAATGTTCCTCAAATAAGTGTGCTTGTAAAAAGCACGGTTTGCTTTGTAATTCCAAATGTCATAAATCTTTGAATTGTTGTAACAAGTAAAGTCTTACTAATAATTTCATATTACTATTTACTATACGCAGCTGTGCTTGCATTGCGACTCCAATGTTACAGGTCCATGCAACTCAGCGTAAGTTTCACATTAGTGACGTATTTAATTATCTTTTGTTCTGTGATTATTCGCTTTTCAAATTTTTTTCTAGTTATCTTTTATTATAGCATTATGTCATGTTATAAATACATAATTGTATTTAGGTCTTTGATTAATTCTATTTTTTCCTATTTTTGCTAAAAGAATAATAATTTGTTGTAGTTATTTTGTTTACTATAAGTGAACCAGAATGTGATAATAATTTTGCCTCAATATATCTTAAGTTTAGCTGTATAAGAGAAGAGAAGGCTGATGAATGAGTGATTTTATCTCAAGACTTTAATTCACAAGACTGATATCGTAATTTGACTATAAAATTGCATAGATTCAATTTTAGGGCTTAGATCACTTAACCATAAACAGAGCAACTTTCCCTAAGGACTTAACCCAGACGTACCCAAGACATATCCCAGACATCCCCCAGACGTATCCCTGAAGTATGCCAGACGTACCCCAGACGTAGCCCAGACTTACCTCAGACGTATTCCAAACGTACCCCAGACTTACCCCAGACGTACCCCAGAATTCCCCCAGACTAACCTAGACGTATCCCAGACTTCCCCCAGACGCACCCCAGACTTACCCGACGTACCCCAGAATTACCCTAGACGTAGCTCAGACGTACCCAAGACGTAGCCCAGACTTAACCTAGACGTACCCAAGACGTATCACAAACATCCCCCATACGTATCCCTGAATTACGCCAGACTTACCCCAGACTTACCTCAGACGTATCCCAAACGCACCCCAGACGTACCCCAGATTTACCCCAGATGTACCCCAGAATTCCCCCAGACTACGCCAGACGTACCCCAGACTTCCCCCAGACGCACCCCAGACTTCCCCCAGACGTTACCAGACGTACCCCAGAATTACCATAGACGAAGCCCAGACGTACCCAAGATGTACCCCAGACTTTACCCAGATGTACCCAAGACGTATCCCAGACATCCCCTAGACGTAGTCCAGACGTACCCGAGACTTACCCCAGACTCACCCCGGCTCGGCTCCTCCGATCACTCCCCTCCATCAATTCCAATGTTGCACTATTAAACTAATTGTTTACCTAACCAGTTTCATCCAATTTACTGATTATGGATTACACCCTAAAATTGGATCAGTTTTATTTACTACGACTGAGATCTCCTATTGTCTGTAGAAAACAACATACATACTAAAATTTTCAATAAAAAGTTTATAAAAATCAATTTAGTGATTTTTCTTTCTCACCTATTCTAAACCTTCATAACTCTATGATACAATACTTGAAGTTCATCATCGACAAACTAGGAACCAATCAGAAGTCAGCCAGCAAAATTGTAGCCAATCAGTGTTGAGCACATCAAATCTTACTAGAACGACGAGTATTTTCGCAAAAATCCTGACTTTGTCCAGTAAGATTTGATAATTTTTCGCCTATGTCTAATTATCCGCGTTTTCGCAAAACCCCTAGGATTTTCGCGAAGATTCGAAGTATCAAATTATCCTACGACATATATATTTCAGTATAAACACTTGTTCTTGTTTCATTAAATTATATTAAATTCATGAATCAATCGGTGGTCGAAACGAGGGAAAGCCTTTGCCCAACTGTGGGACTGAAACGGCTACCTAGAAAGGAAAAAATCATGAATCAACCCACTAAACTAAACAACTTTCCCCAAGGAACATACGAGTAGATCGAAATTATGCAAAATAATTTTCACCTCTTCACAACGAGTGCTCTTTAATTGACAGTATCAGATTAAAACATTTTATTTAATTCGTTTGGTGTTAATATTGCAGATATAGAAGATCCTTCCACGCTGGACTGGGAGTGAAAGAAAAACTTAGAATGTGCCAGCTGCCTACTCTTCCCAGGCATATTGTAAAAGTCAGTAAGTGGGACGTGAGGGTCTTGCTGTATCATGGGCGAAAGGCTGACCACCTCTCACCATTACACAACATGTTCCATCTAATAACCCCTCACAGTTTGTATCAAACGTGGCAATACTCAATACTCAATCATTTATTGGCAAGGACGTAGCCATAGCTTTCAGATGGGGGGGTCCCATCTTAGGTAGGGTCGAGAGGTTATACTTTCAGATGGGGGGGTCCCATCTTAGGTAGGGTCGAGAGGTTATGCCTTCAGATGGGGGGTCCCATCTTATGTAGGGTCGAGAGGTTATACTTTCAGATGGGGGGTCCCATCTTAGGTAGGGTCGAGAGGTTATACTTTCAGATGGGGGGTCCCATCTTATGTAGGGTCGAGAGGTTATACTTTCAGATGGGGGGTCCCATCTTAGGTAGGGTCGAGAGATTATACTTTCAGATGGGGGGTCCCATCTTAAGTAGGGTCGAGAGGTTATACTTTCAGATGGGGGGTCCCTTCTTAGGTAGGGTCGAGAGGTTATGCTTTCAGATGGGGGGGTCCCATCTTAGGTAGGGTCGAGAGGTTATACTAAAAGTATTACGTGTACGTCAGTCATTTATTTAAAAAATAGTAAGTACAATTTAGGTAAACTCGAACTTGAAACTAGCACATATATTTTTTTGATATGATATATAATGTAAATTTTTATATTAACCCTCTTGCGTTTCAAAATTAACTTACTTACTATATCGTTAAGTAAGTTAATTTTAACCGTGTGGTGATCGGTTGAGAATAACACCAGCCCATCTCTTTCCGTAGGTGTCGTAAGATGCGACTAAGGAAACACAAATGAGACCCGCCTCCTAGTAATCCATGCTGACGGAATCGGGTGCTGACGGAAGAACAGCGCTGTCCAGTGGCAGCACACGCTGAGTCAGCACCCTTTTATATACAGTGTTCCTTTGTTTTGTCTTAATTATTAGTTATAAGTTGTATTTTTTTTTAATTAGTTTGTCCATTTAACTGTGTATAAATAAAGATTTTATCTATCTATCTATCTATCCATCGCAGGCAACGACATTTCATTTTTTTCTGAATCTGAGGTGTCGTCTTATGGTCTTATGCGGTGTGGTAGGCTCTGTAAAGGGCCGTCTGGTTCGCGACCACCCTCCTACCGAAGTCCGACGCCAAACAGCTTGCTGTGGGAGTACCAGTGCCTTTATAGACATTTTCTGGGTTAACTCGCTCCATCGTCGACCTCATCTTTGACCTTATGGTCAAGATTGAGGTCAAGAGTTAACCCATCTTATAATTTAAAAAAAAATCGTTAGAATCTGTCTTTACAGCGAGCTCCCGGTGTACGCTCATGAGAGCAAGACCACTAAGTCTCTCGTCTCCCATTTTATTTCTTATGTAGGCCTTCAATCGTTTGAGAGTTGAATTAAATTTTGACAGACTGACGCAATAGAAATCAAGGCTTTGTTATTTTTTTACCATATATTTATTGATTAAACCTCTTGGCCCTAAGAGGGGGGGTCCGGACCCCCAGGACCCCCCCCCCCTTACATACGTCCTTGAAACGTGGATTAAGTGGTTTTTTAGAACCACTGATGCTCTGCTTACCCTGTTAGGGATTAAGGACGTGAGCGTATGTATATATGTACGTATATAGAAATCTCACGTAACTTTTTTTGTGTCTGTCAATTACATACTTTTTATAACTTTCAATTTTCTTGATCCCTAAAATAATGTGACACACATACGCCTCAAAACCAGTTAGTAAAAGGGGACTTTAACCTAAGCCACAAAATTTCCACAAAATTTAACGTGTTTGGACTCTAAAGACACAAACAGATACAATGGGCTTTCGTTGAATGGGATTCCTCATCGCGGGCTTCAAAGTCGGTCCAAATACAAAGTGCAATTGGAGTAGCTAGTGTATCACAAACCAAACAGACGTAACTTAAAAGCAACCCGAACCGTTCTCAAAGCAAACACGCTACGCGATTAGCGACAAGCTCCCATAAACAAGTGGAATACAAATGGATTACTCAAATCCAAACTAATCAAAATATTAATCCATACTAGCTCGCGAAGTCTTGTGTTACGCGTCTCATGAATATGTATAGAGGAGACGTTCAATTCGTAATCGGCATACAAGTTGGAAGGAGTTTAGTTTAAATCTCTTTCGGGAATAATTTGCCGCACATGGTTGCTAATGAAATAATTCGGTCTCCGGCGGAGATCAAGTTTTGAAGCAAAGAATATGCACTGTGCAGAGAGAAGCTCCTTTTCCTTCAGATTTTGATTATATCGCCATAGACTGATTTTTTCATAAGATTATTTTATGTATCTATCTATGTCTACACTAATTTATGAAAGGTTGTTTGTCTATTTGCATTGAAAAGGCTCCGAACTACTGGACCGATTTGAAAAATTTTTTCACCATTAGGATGCTACATTATCCCTGAGTAACATAGGCTACATAATTTTCCAGAATTTCCACGGGAACGAAGTTTATTTATAAAAAGGTACATTAATAGAGACACTACAACAACAATTACAAATGAGCTAATTTTCTGCCATTGCGCTATTAAAGTTTCACCGTCACCCGAGTGGTGTAACGCGCAAATTTTTTGGCGCGGGTCGTGCTAGCTATGCAGCACTCACATTACTGGAAGCCCTCGCGATAACAATCAGAAAACGCCTGCATTTAATAATGTGGAAAGCCTCTTCAAAAACAATTTTTACTGACTTAAAGATAAACAAACCATGTAAACAGTTTTTTGTAAAAATATACTGGTCTGAAAAGCTTTAATGAAAATGTATCGTGGGAAATAGATAGCTCCACACAGAAAATAAGTCATTTGGAATACATCACCTTAAGCGACAAAAAATTCAAAATTATAACGTTTTCTCAAGTTTCACCTCCGAACCATTTAATCTTTGTAAAACATGTCAGTACCCGGATGGATAAAGGGTAAGTTTCCCGGGCTAGCTCGCACCACTCCAGGCTGAGTCGCCACAATTTCCCACCCACTCGCACATTCACTGCAGATGTTAAGGAAATTTTAAACTTAACAATTAGTGTAGAACCGACCAACTTGAAGCCTCCGTCCGCGGCTGCCAAGAAAGAAGATGGTAATTGCCCAGAAACGGCCATATCTTTTGTTAACGACTTAATTGGTTCTTGCTGCCCCAGTATTTCTTGAGATTATTGAATGTTCTCATTGTTTTGAATATTTAGGTCGGGTTTCGGTAGGAAACGTAAAATGTTTTGGCAATTTGCCGAAATAATTTTGTAATCTGTATTTATTTTTTAAATTATTCAGTCGAAGCAATTTTCTACCGACTTAGAAAAAATAATAACGTTTTAAAAAACAACACTCAGGTTAAAAATGTTTGCGCTATTTTTAATACTGTCCTAGTGTTATAAAGCAACCACTAACTCAGCTGTTCACCGCAACGTAACAAAATTTTGCAAGCTCCTAGATAGTTTTATGAAACATTAGATTTTCGCCCGCCACTGCGTTCCCGTGGAAATGAAGCAATACACTTATACTCAGCGGCATATCCCTGTGCAAATAATCAGTAATTGCTCCTTTACGACGTGAAGAAAGGAAAAACAACATTTAAAGAGACTGTCACATTTACAATATTAATAAGGCTCAGTACCTAGTATAAGGAATACAAGGATTGTAACATATTTGCGCGAGGAAGAAAACAAAGATGTTCGGTATGGAGCAGTGGCAATGGGAGGTCTCACCGGCTTCATATTTGGTCTAAGAGGCGGCTTTATCAGGGTATGTTGAATGTTATACATACATATTTACATATACATATTCATCATGTTGCAGCGCTCGTAGCCCAGTGGCTCTCGCTGATCTCAACCGATCAGTGAGGTTAAGCAACGTACACAGAGGCAGGGAATGGGTGACCAAAGTGGCAATTTATCATGAGCGTTTCCGTGCTTCGGAGGGCAGGTTAAGCTGTCGGTCTCTAGCTGTTCTTGATTGACTACAGTCGTTAAAACCAAGTCAGCGGCGATGTTGCGGTTTAAAAACTCTGACACCAGGGTTAGCCAAGTTCGCCACATACTTGACTAAACCTACACGATAAGAAGAAGATAAGGAAATAATAAGTAACATAATAATAAATTATAATACACACCCAAACAATCTCATTGTAGGCGTAGAAGGTTTAAATATTTTAGCGAGATAAGAATCAGCCCGTAAAACTAAACAGGTTGAAATAACATTTAAATAAAAAAACCGGCCAAGAGCGTGTCGAGCCACGCGCATTGTAGGGTTCCGTAGCAGTATGGTTCAAATATGCAGCTGGCTTCTTAATTCTACAAGCATATTGTCATAGTTAATGATAAAATCCCATACTTACTATCAAAAATAAATGTATTAAAAAGGTTTCAGAAATAACTGTTGATTTAGCCTAACTATAACGGAATGGAAGTATTGAAGGCGCGAGCGAAGCGAGCGCGAAATTTTTTTTGTTATCTTTTATATATATTTTTTGTTTTTTTGTGTATTTTTTTGGGTTTTTGTTTTTTTTTGTATTTTTTTTTGCGACGGTATTATTGTTAGGAATAATATAATAATATCGAGCTAAGCAGTTGTATAATTTTGATTTGAGCCAAACTTGTAATCGAAAGGTTGCGGGTTCAAATCCTGGTCCGGGCCTGTACCACTAAATTTTTCTTTTCGGATTTATGTACGGATTTCTAATTATCACTTGCTCAACGGTGAAGGAAAACATCGTGATGAAACCCGTCCATCTAAGAAAATTTATTTTTGAAAGACGAGCGGGTCCACCAACCTGCATTAGGCCAGCGTGGTGGACTGTGATCTAAATCCCCTTCGTGCCCCTCGGTGGGGACGTATATGGGCTGGTAAAAAAAAAACAGCAATTATTATCCGTCGGATAGTTTCATATCCACTCGATTGCTTCGATCGTCTAGAAAACTGCCTGAACTTCCAACTCTTAAATTGAAATCGTGACGATTAGTCTGTATAGGTACCTTATAATTATTCAGGTAAACAATAGAAAGTTCACAATGTGTTCTAACTACAGTTGTTGGTTAGTAGTTCAGCATCTTGGCGATCTTTTGTCGGCTGACCTTTACAAACATTATAGGTAGACTTAGTTCTTACGGGTCATACACAACTCGAGACTACAATAGACCCATAATTAACTAAATGAAGACCCACAATCGTAGGGAAGTGGCCCGGGAACAAAGGCGGGATGATACGCAGCCGATTTACGCGAATAATAGGAGAGGTAGGTCGCCGCTTCTCTTGTAGGGTGGGCAGGGACCATTGTATTCGGCCCAGTTTTTTGCTGGAGTTCCCCGGATTAATTGCTCGGCCCAGATTTGTGGGTGGACGATAGAAACATGAGCAGTATTTACTGTTTGAACTTCTGTTTTTTGTTGGTTTTGGCCTCAGTAATTTTCAGCTTGTCTGAAGTTTTGACACGTAACTTTAAAGGTGGTTTTGTTTATAATAATAATTTCACAACACTTTATCTATCCATATATCACGACTTCATTTGATTTGATGTTCTAAATATTGTGTGTTTGTTTATTGTGTGGTTGTTTAATGACGGCCGGTTTGGTCGAGTGGTAGTGACGCTGCCTCTTGATCGGCGGGTCTTGGGTTCGAACCCCAGTCGGGGCAAACATTTGTGTAAAAAGCAGATGTTTGTTCTCGGGTCATGGGTGTTTGTGTTTGTCTTTATGTGTGTTCCAAGGGAGCCACTACACAAGGGAAAACCTTAGTGCCTTCGAGTGTGTAGCGTTTATTTTAAAAAAATTTTTTTTGATCACTTATGTTCGTATTACAGAACGCGACTTAGACTCTGATCTATACGTAAGTGGCAGTAGTTTTTATCATTTTGATAATGGGAGAGAGAGAGACTTAAGTATAGATCAAGAATTGAGTCTCCTTCTGTAATACGGACCTTAGTAAGCTCTAACCAGAAAACTAGATATCAACGCAACAAGTAAATTTAGTTTATTTTGTAACATTGTTTAAATTTTGCTACTTGCCAGATTACTCAAACAAACACCGATTTTAAATTAATTGATTAATCAGAAACCTCAACAATTAAAATTGGTAAATAATTTAAATTTCGTAGTCACATCAAAGCTTAAAGCTTATACATAAATCAAAAATTCTCAATGTTGTACTCGTGGTAGCACGGCTAATCAAACTATATATATGAACAATGTTTTCCGATAGTCATGTTTTCCATTGTGAAGCAAATAAAGTGAGTTTCCACAGTGCGCTAGAACGTCTTTATTATCAACAAATAGGAAGCTTTGATACTTTGACACGTGAGGTCGAATGGTGTAGGCTAATAAAATACAGTTGCTTCACTTACTTTTTATTTGTCTTTTTTAACCAAGTGTTTGTCTTTTTCTTTTTTTATCATGGCAAGGTTTAATTCTTGACCTCAATCCAGACCAAGGTTTTTTCTGAATCTGGGGTGTCGTCCTATGGTCTCATGCGTTGTGGTAGGCTCTGTAAAGGGCCGTCTGGTTCGCGACCACCCTCCTACCGAAGTCCGACGCCAAACAGCTTGCTGTGTTCCGTCGGTGCGTGGGAGTACCAGTGCCTTTATAGGCATTTTCTGGGTTAACTCGCTCCATCGTCGACCTCATCTTTGACCTTATGGTCAAGATTGAGGTCAAGAGTTAACCCATCTTATAATAATAAAAAAGGTCATAAATGAGGTGAATGCATCTTTGCGAACAGGTATACAGTATAAAGAACTAACGCAGTTCATTTTGACATATTTTAAGTAACGTCCTAAATATCCTATGAAATTATAAAGCTATATTTTTACTTTGACTTTGAAGATTTTATTTCTTCTGTTTAAATTCCGCTTACGGCCTGCATTCGGCCCCTTTATGATCACATTTTTTTACTTTTTTATTATAAGATGGATTAACTCTTGACCTCAATCTTGACCATAAAGGTCAAAGATGAGGTCGACGATAAAGCGAGTTAACTCAGAAAATGCCTCTAAAGGCACAGGTACTCCCACGCACCGACGGAACACAGCAAGCTATCACATTATCTTTGCATCTTGATAGATGATTTAAGTTGTCTGTATAAATTCAGTAATATCGCTCGTGACTAAATAACCGATTCTATTTCATCATCATCAACATCATCATGTCAGCCGCAAGACGTCCACTGCTGGACATAGGCCTCCCCCTTGATCGGTCCTGCGCCACCCGTATCCAGCGGCTTCCCGCAATCTTTACCAGATCGTCGGTCCACCTTGTGGGAGGCCTTCCTACGCTGCACCTTTTATTTAGTCAAAACTAAATCTATTCAGCTACATACTGTTTTATGTAGACTGCATTACTATCAATGTATTGCGCTTAAATCAAGGCTCCTTGGTTTAGAATAGGTTATTTCTATTTGCTGTGATTAATGGCTGGAATCTGGGTCAAGCGCGGGCTATCGCATCGGCCCTGTTATCAATAATAACGTCAATCTGCTCATTTATTATCACTTGTTTTGTTTGTGACGGAGTGTTGTATGGAGGATATATTGTTTTTAAGCATGTTTTTATTTTTATGGGTTATATTGGATGACTGTGAATCACCAAGGAATTAGCCCACTATACTAAAATACTTTCTCAAAGGAACATAGAAACACAAAAGGAACATAGGTCCATTCAATTTTGTTGATAATTCTCTAGAGTGGAAAGTGGTTCAGTTTCGTAGGAGAATTACTCTTTTCACTGACAAAAAAGTCACCCCATTTTAACATTGACTTGTGAAAGGAGAAAGTTCATATTGAGGAACTACCTTCGCGTGCTTTTTGAACACATGGTGTACGAGATTTGTATCGCACGAGGAGTAAACAAGCATTTGACGGGCCCGTCAAATGCTTGTTTACTGTTTGTTTGTTGTTTACTATAAGCCTTATAGTTATGTGCCACTGTTCATTTTACCGAGTACCTACTTAATTGTACGTATTACTGATTATTTACCTTTTATGTTATCTTTCCCGTTTTTCCATGGTACAGTCACATCAGGAAAATAAAACCCTTGGAGGGAAGAATAGCGTCGGCACGCACGTGATAGAAGGGGTAAATTATAATTCGAAATAAAACGTCACGCGTCAGTTCTAATCGCTCTCTAATTCAGACTGTCTTGTTAAACCTATGAGTACATCTTAGTTCTACCATATCAATGACAAATAACCAAGGACTTAAGTCAACCTTAGACAACTACTTACTTGAACTACAACCTTATTTCTATACGCTTACGATTAACTATATTTAAACGCACGCCGGTGGTGTGGCGTGGCTATCACGGCCTTCCTGCCCCAAGCTTTGCTCTCAAAGCTTGTCTCTATTTTACCTGAAAACAGAAAAATATTAAAACAAATGCATACAAAACATATTTAGAAGTATCTGAGGGACACTTCTTTTGTCATATTATTATTTGGCTCGGTCAACGACCCGATTCATAAGTGCTTTTTTGTCATAATTCAGGCGCGGTCTACGACCCTACTGAAGTACATTTTTTTGTTGAACTGCCAGGTGCAGTTCCCTCAGCACCTTTTTTTTACATTTGAGTATTATTTTTGTTTTGCGATTCTGGCACACTTACATATTTTGTAAGTTGCTTACGCCACTTAATTATTTTATTGTTACTGAACTGCGATCCCAGCGCACTATTTCGAATAGTCGCTTACGCTTTGTTTATTAATAGTATTTTTTATGCGGTCCTAGCGCACTGTATCTGCCGCTCGCGCTACACTTTATATTTTTATTTTTTATTTTTTTTTTGTTGCGGTCCTAGCGCACTGTGTCAGCCGCTCGCGCTACACTTTATTTTTTTTTTTTTATTTTTTTTTTTAATTTACCTTATCTATTGGGCTATCACGGTCCCAACATTTTCGCCAGCTTCTCTGTGCCAAAGCCTGATTCTATCTTTGGGTACAATCTGTATTGTCTTTTTTTGTACATTTCTGACTTTGTACCTATCTTTAGGCAAGCTCTTGATAATTAAAAATGGCCCTTTATAACGTGGGTCTAGTTTGCTCAAGCGGGTTCGTTGTTGCTGAACGTAAACAATGTCGCCTTCTTTCAATTGCAAGTTGTTTCTTCGCAATTTATCAAACCTTTGCTTTGATTTCAATGCATTATTTCTGAGTCTTTCCTCTGCTGTAACTCGTAATTGATGAACATCAACAGCTGACTCAATATCAGGTAAATTGGCACTTAATCGCCTCAAAGCAGGTACTTCCGAACGAATGCCTGTTAATAATTCTATCGGTGTGCAACCGATGCTTTTTTGTAACGTTGTGTTAAGTGTTAATTGTAATTTCCATAGAACGCTCGACCATTCTGATCCTTTTTCAACTTCGCAAGCCAGTAAGTTTAAAACTGTAGCAACGTATCTTTCAGCTTGGCCATTTGCTCTGCTGGCGCCGGTTGCTATATAATGTACTTCAATGTCCATTCTTTTGAGAAGTTCTTTTGTTTCTCTGCTTGAAAAATTTGTTCCTTTATCAGTAATGATTCTTTTTGTGGTTCCAAACAAGCTGAGTTGTGGTTCTAAGGCTTTGACAAGTTGCGAGCTCGTGAGGCTCTCCAGTGGAAACAATATAATGAATTTGGTATAGGCATCCACGAGTAATAACATGTATCTATAAAGATCATTCGATGTACCGAATGGACCTGTACAGTCAGCGTGTACTGTGTGAAAAGGGATTGGTAGTTTTTCTATTGGGTGTAGCAATCCTTGTTTTGGTCCACTCGGGCGTTTTGCAGATAAACAGGTGATACAGTGGCCGATATATTTTCTCACGAAAGATGTCATTTTAGGAAACCAATATTTGGCTTTCAATGATTCTATTGTTTTGTCTACGCCGATGTGGCATTGTTCATCGTGATACAGTCAAGTAAGGTTAAATCTCATCGAAGACGGTACATAATACCGTGTTATATTCTCATTTTTTCTCATCAATATTCCATCTTTTATCGTATATTCTTTCAGTTCATCAGGGTTTTCTTGTACTCGTCTCATTAAATCCATTGTTTCTGAATCTCCCTTTTGTGTGGCTTCCAGCCATGTCACTTGATCATTTATTAGAACATTTTCTGTGTCAACTCTTGATCTTGATTGGTCCTTCTCAGTTACTGGATTTCTACTCAGAAAGTCTACATGCTGTATGCTACTGCCTTTCCTGTACTCTATATCAAAATTAAAATCTTGTATGTATGCCCACCATCTCGCTACTTTTGGCAATAAGTCTCTTTTCTTTGATGTCGCTTTAACAGCATTGCAGTCTGTAACTAGCTTGAACTTGATGCCTAATAAGTACACTCGGAAGTATTTTAAAGCATATACGATTGCAAGTGTCTCGAGTTCATAGCTGTGATATTTAGATTCTTCCGGGGAAGCCTTTTTGCTATAAATGATACCACCCGTAGATCTTTGTCATGTCTTTGAAATAGTATTGCCCCAAATCCTAGGCTGCTTGCATCTGAATGCAATTCTGTTTCACGGTCAGGATCAAAGACTACCAACAATGGTTGGCTAGTTAATTTTTCTATCAAGTACTTTCGTGATATTTCACATTCTTCGGTCCAGTTGAATTTTATATCCTTTCTCAGCAGATTGGTAATACATGCTGTTTTTGTCGCAAACTCTGGTATATATTTACGGAAGTAACCAGCTAAGCCCATCAATTGTCTAACTTTTTTTACATTTGTTGGTACTGGAGCATTTTTCAAAGCTTCAATCTTTGGATTTCCAGGACGAATTCCATCTTTAGATACAACTCGACCCAAATACTCAATTTCCTCTTGCAAGAATTTGCACTTTTTCAAGTTTAAAGTAAATCCAGCATCATCTAATGCTTTGAGAACTAAGTCTAGACGTTCTAGGCCTTGCTCTATGGTCATGGAAGGTATTATTACGTCATCAATGTATGAGAGGGCGATGTCATCTTTCAACCCTTTGAGCGCTGTATTAGCGGCCCTTTGAAAGGTACTGGGTCCGTTACATAAGCCAAAAGGAACTCTCATCCACTCATAGTGTCCGTCCGGTGTGACAAAGGCAGTTTTCTCAATTGAATCTTTTCCTTTGATAGGTATACCATGAAAACCGGAAGCCATGTCAAGAACAGTGTAAAATCGCGCTTTTCCCAATCTGTCCAACTGATCGTCAATCAGAGGTAACGGATATCTATCCTTTACAGTAACACAATTCAGTGCACGATAATCTACGCACAATCTGTCGCTTAAGTCCTTTTTCTTTACTAATATTATAGGCGACGCGTAAGGTGAAGTGGACTCTCGTATAATATTATTATTAAGGAGCTCGGTTATTATTTCTTGTACTTTAGAACGTTCAGATGCCGACAAACGGTATGGATGGTAAACAATTGGTTCACAAGTCGTGGTTCTAATTTCCATGCTGCCTGTTTTGATTTCACGGATTTTGTTCTTCGAAGCAATAAGTCCAGAGTACTTTATCAACAGTTCTCGTAACTGAGCTTGAGCTTGTACAGGAACGTGACTAACACAGTTTTGTATAGCGTCCTCCAAGTTATAAACAGTTTCATATTTCTGGAACTGGGAGCGTCGAACAATTGTAGTACCTTTGCAGGAAGTTATGAACATTATATCGGTTGAAGTTATAGCGTCTCTGCCTACTATTGCGTCGTACCGTATTTCTTTGTCTTGCACAATATAAAAATCAGTTTCTAATGAGACATTTTCTAACTGGATTATGACAGTAATTTTTTCCGTAGAAGTTAGTATCTCATTGGAAAGTCCACAAAGGTAAATATGCGAAGGCTGCCGGTGTACACCCAAAGATTTCGCTAATGATTCTTTTATCAAAGAACACGATGCTCCGCTGTCAATTAGAACATATATGAGTTTTCCATTTACTATAATAGGAGTGGTACATACCCGTCCGTTGGAAACAGAGTTGATATCTTTGGTTCGTTTATCCATTCGTGATTTCATTTTCACGTCTTGTCTACTTGTTGAAGGTCCATCGCTTATGTCGGTACTCTGCGTAATTGCTTTATTTGGCAGCTTGTCCACACTCGTTCGGCATTCACGTAAAAGATGTCCAATTCGATTGCATCGATGACACCGCTTCAATTCTCGCATAATTCTCGGTCGTTTAAAACCTTTTGAATCATAAAATGATTCAGAATTATCTTCGCTGTTTTTTTCTGTGTTTGTATTAATTGTTGGAAAAGTTGGGATATAACGAGCTAACTTCTCATAGAGCATTGGGATTGTAATGGCACTACTCGCAATTGATTTTGCATGAGGATCGGTGATGCCTCCTGTAATCAGCTCAATTATCTCACTTTCTTCAAATTTAAGTCTCAACTGTTGCAGAATTCGATGTTTCTTTGCAGCATAAATCGACACTGTAGAGTATTGATCACTTCTCATATTTGCAGCAATCTTGAAGTCTCTGTGCAAGTCTCTACATTTTGGAAAAGTGGTGGTCAAATCTTCCTTAAGTGCTGGCCAGGTCCGATTAACTGGGGTCCACTCCTTGTAAAGATCTTTTGCTGGTCCCGCCAGAAACGGTACACACCTTGCGATTGTTTCAACATCATCCCATTTGTGTCTATTTGCTAAAGCTTGCACTTCACTGCACCATTCATGGGCCTCGATAGCTCCGATAGTAGGATTAAAAGTTGGCAATGCAATAGCTTTACTTGTAGAGTTAAAAAATGGTTGTGTTTCTAGTTCATTCACTTCAGTCACTACACTATCACGATTGTTATTCTTTCTTTTTCTATTTTTATCACTCATTTTTACAAACTATAAAATTTATTGTCCACTTAAACTTTTATTATTGTCCTTACTTATATTTTATTTTTAAATTGTGGTGCGCGAATCCCACTTCTGATGATAGAAGGGGTAAATTATAATTCGAAATAAAACGTCACGCGTCAGTTCTAATCGCTCTCTAATTCAGACTGTCTTGTTAAACCTATGAGTACATCTTAGTTCTACCATATCAATGACAAATAACCAAGGACTTAAGTCAACCTTAGACAACTACTTACTTGAACTACAACCTTATTTCTATACGCTTACGATTAACTATATTTAAACGCACGCCGGTGGTGTGGCGTGGCTATCACACGCAGCTACGCTTTTGCCAACTGTACAGCTGTACACTCGTTATTAACAACCGCCAGCACATGTAGGGTTGGCAATCAACAAAAATTGTATCACATACAATTTTTGATTATATGACCTATTTCTTAAAATTTTATCTAATGGAAAGCATTTGTAAATTAAAATTTAATATTGCAACCCTATATATTTAAAGGCAGACTTTCTACAGAGTTACATAAGAACCACAATATTTAGCTTAGGGTTTGATGATTAAAATAGTAGAGTTCAATCAAAATTATTTTTAAGCCGAACATGACTTAATAAATATAAATAAAGAAATATAAAACTGTGCTAGACAGCGGTTAATTATTAGTACGTAGTAAAATGTATTTAGACAAAATTGAGAAAAAATATATAGGTATTTACACCTTACTAGTTACTTTATACCACACCAATATCAAAGTTACACACTAACCAAAGCTCTTTCATTAAGTGGAAACATCGAAAACCTGCACAATTGCACATCATAACCATGATTCAATCCGCTCAGGTTTTTGTTTTATCTTCTTTTGAGTTTTCGTAAATCTAGTAGGTGAATTACCATCGCTGTTGGCAGCCCTGATCACCGCTGCTGGCCACGCGCAGCTGAGCGAGCGAGCGAACCATACACGATGCACAACTGGCCAACACTGGCGTACCATGAAACGAGGTAACTGAAAATTTGAAAGTTTATAAATTACCTACACATTGTTACTCCTTTAGTGAGAAACATTTTCATTTAAAAATACGATATAAATAACTAAACAAAATTGATTTTATTTGCCACAATTTGGTTACTTAAATATTAATAACATTTAATAAAAAAGAAAGCTGTGGCTGAACCATCAGCAGCTTATATTCGGTCCTGGCTTTATTCGAAAAAAATAAATAATAGGTTACCTACTTAACCGACTCCGACCTTATAACTTGGAAATAAACATAAATGAAAATAGGTATGTATTTCAATCCTCGCGCGATTGTTGACGGCGCGTGCGATACAAATCCTGCATACACGGGTGTGCAAGAATCGCGCAAAGGTTTAATGTTCTTCACTACTTTGACTTATTTTGAATACAATCCCGAATGTTCTATGAAATAAATATATTTTACTATAACTGGACTTGGTTACTGGCGGTCCACTTGCGGCATGGTTCATGTCTCAATAGATCGTAATTTTTGTTTAGAATAAGCTGTTGTGAACTGCTTATAACAGTGAATGTATGATTTATCTGTCCGTCGGTTACGGTAGTGTCTCACTCGTAGAGCCCACAAAACAACAACGATGCAGGCCCTAAGCTGAGTAAGTCACCTTTTGTTTTGCATGGCACAATACAGAGGTTGCATTAAACGGACCGCAAAAACAAGTTAATTCTACAAACTTATTATTGCAGTTGATATGAATGGTTTTATAAATAAAAAAGAGATAGGTAAGAAATTTTTTTCGATAGCTTTATTGGAATGGATCATACATTTTGTGAATAAAATTGATTGATTGATTGAAAATTCACACTACAGTTCTAATTTTTTTTATTATAAGTAGCTATGTAAGAAAAAAAATTGTTGCTACGATAAAAGGAAATAAACAAATACACATTCATTGCTGTATTTTTCACTGAAATGGGAAAACGAAGTTGCTGTTATAAAGCATATACGTTGACGTTTATATGCCATTGGGATAGCAGAGACCATAAATTGCTACTTCTTCTGTGAAGTTAATTTTTTTACACGCAAGAGTAAATAAGTTACACTTACTGAGTTTTTACCTTCACCAGTCTCGGTCAGTTCTGACGTATGAGTACGCGAGTAATCTTGCTCAACATTGATTTTTTAATCCTCTCTGCAAAGCAACCATACTGCTTACACACTCTTTCATGCACTACTCACTACAATAATAGAAGGTGTTACAAAAAAGAAAAAAAATACTTATCTAAAATTAAATTTTTGTTCTCGGGTCATGGGTGTTTAGGGCTGTCTTTGTGTATGTTCTAGGGGACCCATGACTCAAGGGGAAATCCCTAGTGTGGGTTTTTGACAGAGAGTGTAGCGAAAAAAAAACACAAGTGGAATGATAGCAGCTCTCTAGTAAACGGTTGCGAGGTTCCTGATCCTTCTAAAAAAATTCCGCATCGTGGCGCTTTATGACATAATGTCCCTCACATTTCTATGTTTGTGGATCTTTTTATAATTCGAAAACGGCACGACAAAATTGCATTACCATTGCCTCCTATGTGATAGTAATACTAGAAGCTGAGAACATAGTGAGCAATGGTAATTCAAATTTTTAAGTGCCGTGCCGTGATGTTCGAATTATAAAAGGGGCCTATATAAGTGCTCCAACCTATATGGTTTATCTCCATTATCGAAGTTTTGGCAGGTAAGTACGCCAGGCTTCGGACAAAAATAATCGTTCTTCTTTGTTTATAAAATATCGATTTAATGAACATAAATCACAGTGACCTAAATATCGTATCAGTAGAGTGATACAGCACTTCACATAAATGCATATTTCAGAACATTATTTTCCTACTTTCGAAACACCCAGTACATCGCTTACATACAAAGTTATATGGTTGTACAAGAGTACATTCCCTGTTCACTGGAAAAATGCGCGTAGCATTTGTGGAAATGAACGGAATTAGTACTGAAGAATCGTAAGCTCAGTAGAGCTTGAGCGAAGAGTGTATTTTTTTTAAAGCTCTAGCAAACGAATTGGAAATAACAACACTAAATGGTTTGTGAATCTTGTAACTAAAGGCATAAATATTTGAAAAACAAAACCTAAGACTAGTAAAAATAACAGCTTGAATCTTAAAACATATGAGGTATTATAAACTTTTAGTAATATGGGCAACCTTATCACTTTCAAAACTATATCTTACACCAAATGATGTTACTGTGGTATGCAGACCTTCACAGAGGATCGGGCATAACGCAACTTCTTTCTCATTCGATCATTTCGAAGAAGATAATTCGAATATCAATTTCAAAGGTTTGAAATGGTATTCGATGTCAAGATTCGAAATGACTGAAGATCTGGTCTTGCGCCATTCATTGTTTG
Organism: Aproaerema taeniolella; assembly: GCA_949987775.1. Classification (NCBI taxonomy): domain Eukaryota; kingdom Metazoa; phylum Arthropoda; class Insecta; order Lepidoptera; family Gelechiidae; genus Aproaerema; species Aproaerema taeniolella. The sequence continues at coordinate 510,308 of OX465260.1, read as the reverse complement.
ATCGTGGCGGATTGAATATTTGTTCTTTGCGGATTAATAATCTTAGCCCGCGATATAAATGTATTCGACGATAGGCGTGCAATAGCACTATTTAAAAATAAAAAGTATCTGTGTTACAATTGTGATTTTTGTAAATGAAGTAAAAGATTGTGATTACGAAGAAGCTGTTGTTAATTATAACCAAATATCACGAAGAAGCAAGCTGTTTTATTGACGCCCCCCTAGAAGACATCTTGCATTACCGAAGTTCCTTCCAAAGGCTTTGAAAAATTCAGTTAGCCGTTCTTTAGACAGTGGAGCGTACGATATTGACATTTTGTTAATTTAATCATGAATTACAATGGTGAGAATAAAAAATCAGCTTCCAAGCAAAACAAAAACCGCATCAAAATCAGTGCATCTGTTTATAAGCTATGATGGCACACGGACGCACAATTACTCTGATTTATAGATGCACTCGTCAAACTTATAATACTCCCCATTTTTGTCAGGGGTAAAAAAAGTAGTAAATGTGACCCAGCTCAAATAATGCTGACCACGAACACAGGAAATGATGATGTCATTTAATTTAAACCGGTGATATTTATGATTGCGAACGTTTCGCGCATTAAACAACGGTTTGTTACGACGTAATGCGGATATTTTAAAAGTATAATGCAGAGATGAGCAAACACGAGTATTAAAGCTGAATGTTTAATATTATAGTCAGTGGTAATTCATATTCAGCACTTTAAAATGATTTATTGACTACAGGTTTAGCACTGCCTCTTGATCGACGAACCTGGGTTCGATTTCCAGCCAGGGCAAATATTTTTTCAAAGCAGATGTAAACAAAGCAGATGTTTGTTCTCGGGTCACGGGTGTTCGTATCGTTCTTTGTGTGTGTACCAAGGCACCCACGATACAAGGGAAGTCTGGTGCGGGCCTTTGAGTGTGTAGCGTTTAAATACTCTAGAAACTTGCAATAGAACAAAAATTCCTTGTAAACATGTTGTTGTTACATTGTGCCGATCAGTAGAAACTTTTCTTAAATTGTCTTAAACTTTGGGGAAAAAAAGTGGTGACATAAAACAGATTCTGTTTCTTTTCTGAACCACAAGATCATGACCAACATAGCAAAGCCTTCTGACACAGGTGTTCTTACACTTAAAAAAAGGTTGCAATAACTACAAATTGAAAATTGAGTCGTTGAAGCAAAACCATAAGTATTTTCCAAGATCCCATTTTTGGGCAAGTTGAAAAATATTCCAGAATTAAACTGAATGAAAATTGTATACATATCTGTTTTAGTTATATTCCATTGATCATATTGGTAGCAATTATTATCACGATCTAATACCAATATCTCATTACGGAAAACTGGGCAGCCGCAATGTAATTATATTTCTAATTATATATCAGCAAATTAATTTGCGATATGGCTTTTGAAATTATAGGCCAATATATGATTAACAATATTTGTACAAAATATGAGTTTTAGATAATGACCGGCTTATAGCATTGGAACCGTTGATTATGTATGTATTTAAATAATCGATTTTAATGTAAATCAATACTTGTCCACGTTAATAAAAAAATGGATTTATGCGTAGCTTTATCCCTACTATAACATTATAAATGCGAAAGTTACTCTGTCTGTCTGCCTGTACGTCTTTCACGCCTAAACCACGAAACCGATTTTGATGGAATTTGGTACAAAGATAGATTAGAGCCTTGGACAGGACATAGGCTACATTTATTTTATTCCCACAGTTGGGCACGATACAAATTGTAGTCCACGCGGGCGGAGCCGCGGGCGGAAAGCTTGTTTCAAATATGTGAAACATATCATGTTAATTGGATGAAACTTTCGTTTTTAAAGATGCCAAATCGTGCTATGATTACTAGATATTTCACTTTTGAATATGATTTTGGATTCAATTTTTTTGGGTTTATGTTTTGTTTGTAACCATTTCTTTTGTTTGGTAGGTACTTCTGATTATGTGCAATAAAGTGTTTACGTCGATACATACTACTAATAAAAGAAAATTAAAATAAATAAAACACTTAACTGAAATCATGTTTAAAATAGATATAAATACGATAAAAATAAAGTGATGACGAAGGCTTCCAATAAAATACATGCTCCAGTCAGGGCGACGCGTGTCGAGGAAAATCTAAAGAGACATGTCCGAAGCCCGGACGCTATCGAATAAACTCCGTGACCCAGTTTTCAAGAAATGTGTTATTAGAGGTATCTTCTTCTTATCGTGTAGGTATAATCAAATACGTGGCAAACCTTTATTTTATTTACCGACTTCAAAAAAGGAGGAAGTTCTATGTTCGACTGTATGTATATATTTTTTTTAATGTATGTTCACCGATTTCTCCGCCAGTTATGGACCGATTATCAAAATTCATTTTTTGTTCGAAAGAGTATAAAGTGGTCCCGTATAAATTTTATCGAAAATCATTCAGCGCTTTAAAAAAATCAACAAAAACAAAAAATACTACAAACCAGAACATCATCTAAATAAATGAGTGACATTTCGAACTGTTGTTGGGATTGAAGTCGGTGACTCATACCACAGAATAAATATTAGTACTAACGTACTCATACATTTTTATAACGTGGAAAATTCTTTTATTTCTGGTATTGGCGGTAATCAGCGCTACAACCTAGCCGTTGTTGTAAATGTTGAGCCAGCACCTTTTTGGGTGACACTGTTATAATTTTTGTCTACACTAATATTATAAAGAGGAAAGATTTGATTGTTTCTTTATTTGCTTGCATTGAATAGGCTCCGTAATTACTGGACCTGTTTAAAAATTCTTTCACCGTTAGAATCGTACATTATCCCGAATGAACATAGGCTACATAATTTTCCCGAATTCCCACGGAAGTGAAGTCCCTGACGGTAAGCTAGTATTTAATATTTAGTTAGATTTAATAAAAATGACTGTGTCTCCTAGATAAACTTTCATTCATTCAAACTTGACTAACTCTAGTGTACTCTAGTGTCAGTTTTTAAACCACCAAAATCACACCTAACTTGACCTAACGAATGAGTTAATAAACGGCTTAAAGTGCCCTCTAAAACACGAAAATGATCGTGATAAATTACCAGTATGGTCATGGTCTGTCTTTGATGCTTAACCTCGGTGATCGGTTCAGATTAGCAATCGCCACTAGGCTACAAACGCTTTATGATTATTTACTATAAAGCGCAAAAGCTGTAGATCTTAAAATTAACGAACAAAAAGATTATCAAGATAAGCTTGTACATACCTGCTTCCTGTGTGTATGTTTGTTTGTTCTTCTTTCATGTCGTAACAAAGCAATGTGTATAGTTAAAGGGATGAAAAGTGACGTAGATTACTTTTCCACGCGAAAGAAGTCGTGGACTGAAAGCGAGTCTTAGCAGTAATATAAAATAGTAGGGTTTAGGGATTAAAATTTATTTTAGAAATTGTTTTTTAATTGGAATTTAACTAAGTTTTTTGTTTCTGTTTACTTAGGTAATTAATATAAATAATACAGTAACATTTCAAATTAGAACCTCGTGGCTTAAATTGGCGCTGGAGATCTCAAATTTGGATTATTTACTGGGCCAATATGAAAACTAAGTCTAAAATTTCTAAAGGATTTGTTTCAAAATTGTTGAAACAAATCCTTTTAGAAATTTCCAGCAAAGACCTAGAAGCTTAGTAATTGTTACAAGTAGAGTTTCGTTTCGCCTAGTGATTAGATTGCTTTGTAGAGTACACTACACCGTTCTACCGAGGTTCTCTTGTTTGACCTATTTACTTTGAAAGAACTTAGTTAAAGAAATCACAAGACTTTGAGTTTGGACTGGGGAGGAGTTAAAAGTTACTACTTGTACTCCTTTGAGAAACTCTTTTGAATACTCATCGGATTCTAATTGCTAGGCAAGTCACTATTCTAGATGTCTTGGGAGAAATTTTCGCAAGCTTGTTTACGAGTCAGGGTTCAAATTGAATTGAGAGTTTTCGTTTATACGACGGAGTAATTTTTGAATAATTGTACGAGACAACAAAAAAAAAATTGGCTAACTTGATATCTGTTGGCAAAATATAAGCAGGTGAATCAACCTACTTACTCGTAACTGAACAATTTTCTCCAAGGAACATATGTCGATATTCGAAAAAAATATTTTTCAAAAACACATCAAAAAAGTCTATGCAACACGCACGATTTTTCATACAACAGAGGCCTCTTTGAGAAGCTGTGAAAAGTATTTAAGACACGTATTTTTAATAAAATCTTTAGTGTGAGCAAGTTCTATACCCAAATTTAAAATTCCTATAAATGAACTTTATCTAGCTTGAAGTTTGTGAAAAAGAGACGAAAATGAAAATTTAATATCACCATTTCCATACTAAAAGCAAAGAAAAACTGCGTTTTCGTTTTCATTTTTCCCTCTTTTCCACAAATTTCAAGCTAAATAAAGTTCATTTATAGGGATTGAAAATTCTGGTATAGAACTTGGTCACACTAAAGATTTTATTAAAAATACGTGTCTTAAATACTTTTCACAGCTTCTCAAAGAGGCCTCTGTTGTATGAAAAATCGTGCGTGTTGCTTAGACTTTTTTGACGTGTATACACTACATCAAACAACTTACCCATTAGAAATATAAAAAGTAAAAAAAATACAATTTCATACGGGTTCCGTGGGAGAAGTTATTCAATTTAATTGACAAAATCATCCTTAAAGTTTCGTGAATAAATTTAAAGCTACCCCTCTTATAGGTACCTATGGTAAAGTCCAAAAAAAACGAATTGGATGAAATATCAAATCGCGACAAATGTCTGTTGATGGCATATGCAAATAACCTTTAAACAAAACTGCTCTTTCGATGCCCTTTATTTTTTGCAAGCCTACAGTATCCCTTTATTTTGTATTTAACAGACTCCGCGCGATAATTTTAGCCCTTTCGACTCCGCGCGAAAATTTTAATTAAACCAGAACTTTGTTCAAATTCCGATGAAATCAATTCCCAATACGGATGTCCGCAAATTGGGAGCCGTTTTAGGCGAGGTACCCTCACCAGACAACAGCTTGTATCACTTTTGGCCGCTTTTTTCGTATTATCGTCGAGTTAACAAGTGGCAGCATTGTCCGGCCTCTCCTCTGTAAAAAAAAAATGTTTTTTCACGCATTTCTCTCCTGGCATCCGTTTAATTCGGCAGAGTGAATTTAACCGGATAACTGCGACCAAGTTTTTGCTTTGTAAATAAAATAGACGTCGTTTTGCGTGCTTTGTGTGTTTTTACCTAGTAGAATGTTACACTACTATTTTCCGCAGGAATTCTGGGACTTCAGTAAAAGAGAAACTCCTAGTTCATACTTGGATGTAGGTCTAGGACGTTGTCGTTCTTATTTTGTTTCTTTCTAAGACTTATTCAACTTAAAATGTAACCAAAGACTCCCCTAAAGCTTACTAAGGCATAATTTATGCTTCTAGTTACTACAAAACACCTATTAACAAAAATTTAATCCAAAGTAAGTATTTCTAGAATTTGTAGATTAGTGGTGTATACGCAACGTTAAAAATGCACCGATCACTAATTTACTTTAAAAAAAAAATATATCATCTTGACATTCTTCCCCCGAAAATTTTTATTATAAATAGTTAAGAACCATTTGATTAACCTTTAAAAAAAACAAAAAACCGATTAACCTTTCAGAAAGTCAAAATCGGTCCATCCGTTTAGGAGCTACGATGCCTCAGACAGACACACAGATACAAAGATCGTCAGATTTATAACACCCCTCTTTTTCTGTCGGAGGTTAAAAACAGTGGAAATTCTGAACTTTACACTTACAATTCCCTATACAGTTAGAATATAGTACCACATCCACATTTACCCAGTGTCGGCCTCGCAGCACGGAATAGCTACATTTACCTCTGAAATTGGATCATATGGCTCTCGCTGAGCTGGAAAATGCTTCGCGTCCTGCCTTTTCATACTGCACCGACGGTTATAACCACAGAATGTACTTTAATATCACATTTTATAAACCAATCCGGGATTTCTTAACAAAATAACACAGGTAAAGGTTAAATATTAACACGCTTGAAAAGTTATCATTAATATTACCATAATTGGTTCAGAGTTACTTATTCTGTGACAAAAGTATTTATCAGCTCTATTTACAACTTTTTTACGGTGGTACAAAAACATCATGAGAAAACCTGCACTTATAGGCGACTTAACGTGTAACAATGATTGAAACCAGTCATCAGTATCTGTTAGCAGGATCACGGAGAAAGAAAAAAAATAAATTTATTGCACTACACTGTACATTACATACATTTTAAACATTCATAAGTGAAATGAAATGAAATGAAATCCCATTTATTTACCAATCCAGAACACAACAAATTAATTAGTTATATATAATTTCCTTATTTCTAAGTGCACAACTATTTATAATTTGAAATGTACCGTGTTGGCAAAAAGGTTCTGACTCTGTCAGTATTCTGTCAGAACCTTGAGGCCGGCCTTCGCGTATCACATTACATTATAAAAAGTATCTCTAATACTACAGTGAAATCATAAAATATATGTACTTTTTTAATATATAAAACATAATATATATTTCCTTTTTTAAAATATTCATTTTGAAATTAGTTGCAATGATTGTTAAAAATTGTTAAACAGAATTGAAAAAAAAACAATGAATTACTGATAAGTTGAATGATATATCATCGATAAAAACAGCAAATTTACGTTAACAAATATGTTATCGTTGCAAAATTACTAAAATATATTACATAACTAAAACGAAAAGTTTTTGAGGTAACAACTAAGTAAGAAATTGTGGCAAAAAAGACGGGATTAGGTTTTCAGTGATAAAAACAATAAATCTTTCACTAGACAATTTTTGAAACAAGGTGTTTAAAGTTTTAAGCGGCAAGAGCTGAAACACATTTACACTTTTAAAATATTTCAAAAAAAAAGAATCGCATTAATATGGCAAAGCAATAAAAAAAAGAACAAAGTTAAAAACACAAAATAAAATCTCTTCTACCTGCAACATTTAAATAATAATTTCGAATACTAATGTCTGTTACTTTTGCATGCATTTCTAATATCATCTTCTGAACGAATATGCAAGGTTTCTTCTTCTGGAGTATTATGTCGTCTAACGTAAATGCGTCCCTCCTTTGTCCACACAAATTTCCAACTTTGAGAGCGCCCAGCTTCCCACGCTTTCCAGAATAAATTTCTGTTGTGTTTTGTTAGGCGCTCATTTACGAAGACTTGACTGGAGTCGTGCTTCTTAAGACCAAGTTGGGCGGCAGTGGCTCCCCGGCGAACGCGGGCGCTCTTTAGCAGCTCATTCTTCTGTGCACGGCGCGCCAGGCGCACCACCAGCGGGCGGGGGCGCGGCGCCACGCCATCCGCTCCGGCGGCTCTCCTGGGGCCCGCGCGCCGAGCGTGAACCACATCACGCGGGTCCAGCTCTACTCCGAGGGTGTTGCCTAGAGTCATAATAAGATGGACAGGCGATTCTTCCTCCATTTCAGGCACGCCAGATATTTCCAGGTCATTTAGTAGATCTCTTTGATCCCTGTCGTTCAGATCTGCTTGCAGCTGCGCAATGGTGTTATTAATCTCAATTTGTGGTTGTTGAGATTTTAGTTTAGACATTTCTGTTTCTAATTGTGTATTTCGATCTTCTAGTAACTTCATTTTATCGGCCATTTCGGATATTTTACATTTGAGTTGCATTATTTGATGCGTTAATAGTTCTGTGACTTTATTGAATTCTAATTTGATCTCTTGAAAATTTCTGTCTATATTTTGCTCGTGTGCCACAAGGCGTTTGTCTAGTAAAGTTGCCAATTTGTTAGCGAGGTCACTTTGCTCAGTATTTTCGGTCTTACTTGTCGTACATTTAGGACATATCCAATTTCGTTTCAGATCTTCAAGTTTACTGTTCTCATTTGTGGTTGGCATATCAAGGCATTTAGGATGATATTTCCCTTTGCAACTTATACAGGTCAACGAATTTTTGGCTACAGTTGATTGGCAGACCAGGCAGTTAATTTTTTCTTATTTACGTAAGCAGTAAGTACGATGGTATGACGCATCGGTAAATCTTATTCAGCAGTGTATCGCCGGTGAAGCGTTGTTGCCGAGTTAGCAAATACTGGAGGTGAATGAACAGCAAATACTGCACTTATGTATGTCTAATAATACAAAGTTACACTTTATTAAAATTTAGATTAATTATTGTAATTAAAAGAATATTAAAAAAACACACGCACACACAATAAAATTTCACATTACTACAAAAAACAAAAATATTAATTTATTTCACTGGCACTAACTTAGTAGATAATTGAGTTAATTTTAAAATAATTGCAAGAGCGCACAAAAGATACGTGTTTACTCGATGACTAGCGACGACCCACCGCGATAATGGAGGGATATAGCGCAGGTAGATTGCAGTTGTTCCATTGTAATGACTTGACCTGCTACACTAGCCTGTTGCTTTATTGTTTAATTAGCAAAATGGTCGTGTATAAAGTAATAATACCAAATGGAAAGTGGACTTTAACATCATAACAACTCCATCAGAAAGCAACGCGTGTTTTGACATTGGAAATGTATTTTCGTCCGCTTCAGTGTAGGCTCCAATTTCACAAAAAGTGCGATCCCCTTATATCTCGGAGAGTTGTGAATATATGATACTAAAAAAGCTGTAAGGTTCAAAAATAATTATTTAAAAAAGTCAAAAACGAAAAAGAGTGATGTCCGAAATAGTGAAAAAAAAATCATTTTTTTTCCAATTTTTGATTTTGGCGCTCGATATTTTGAAAACAAAAATGATATCAATTTGATATCAAAATTCTTTTTCAAAAGGCTGGGTAAACCATTACTTTTCATCAATGTCAAAAATTAGTTTGAAAGACTTTTATCAATAGAATCCTAGTAGGTATTCGTTTGTATTCATTTGTAGATTTTATTATTCAAATCCACAGATGACTCTTCAAGCTACTTAACTGAAATTCTAAAGTAAACTCTGTTATTTTAATATTAGTTTTACAATTTATTTTTTTGGAAATAAATATAGACTGAAGCTATTTACGTTGAACTGCATAATTTAGATGTGTACGTTAATCAAAGTGTGTTTTTAAAAGCAGGCCTTAAGGGCTTGAAACCTTTTAAATTAAAATAATATCCCTTCATTACCCGCCTAGATTAGTAAGTCCTAGACTGATTAATAGACTTTTTTATGTGCCATTGGCTGAAGCCATTGGTCACAGAAGACTCTAAAATGTAGTTGGGTACTGTTTAGATCGCCGCCGCCATTATTAATTCACGTTACAAAGGTCGGTAAAACAGTACAGCAGAAACTACATCAGCTCACTGGAATAGTTAATGTATAGTGTAGGAGCTGACATCACTTTTTACTGTCGTCTGAGAGAAGTGATTAGTTTTTACGAGTGCGAACTCTGATATGATTTTAAATAAAGCGTGATAGGGTTGATTGCTTTTTGGATCTGTGATAGATGAAAGTTGCAAGGTAGACAATTTTGAATGTGTGCCGATGATGATACTTTTGTAAGCGGTAAAAATAATATATTTTACAATGTTACTAACACGTAATATTTCAGTTCTGGAAAATGGATCGAAAACTTTGTTTGAGATAATAAATGCAACTATCCTATAAAATGCTTTTACGATTTCATGGGTTATACGAAATACCTATCTACTTTTCTCTGCAGTTCTAAGTAGTAAAGAGCACTCATTTAAAGGCGAAAGTGGATCTCGCTCGTGAGTAAGAAGTTATTACTCACGAAATAAATTATGCAGCAGTCGAGCAGATGCGCTACAGTAAAAGCACAGAATACATAATACTCCAATAAGAGGGTATAAAATAGTGAAAAATTGTCAAAATGAGAAGATAGTTTTATCAAACAGTCTTTTTATGAGTTTTGAAATTCCTTAAAGAATAATCGTGAGTATGAAGATAGTATTTAATTTTATGTTATACTTAGTGGTATACTTAAAATGTTATTAGTCAAGTCTTTTTCAATCAAGTCTAACTGATCTCTATTATTATTTAACCACATTATTACCTTACTAGATCTTCGCCCGGGACTTCATTCCCGTGTGAATTTGGGAAAATTATGTAGCCAATGTGTTAATCCAGGGTGTCAGCTACCTCCATACCAAATGTTATCGTAATTGGTCTAGCCATTTGAGCGTGAAAGAGTAACAAACATCCATACATACATCCATACATTATTTTAAAACGAGTACGGAATTGTTAGGTAGGTACTGATTATAATTAAGTTAGATTAAGTTGCGAAGGGAGCGAAGAATTCAGGCTTTTTAAAGTAAAAGAACAAGAATATTTTAAGGGGAAAGATTATGGAGCGGTTCTTAACTTTTTGGTATTTCATTTCATTAAAGTACATCATCAATGCAAAGTAATATAATTAAAGATAAAGCTTAATTAAAGCAGGCATGTTTGTGTGTGTGCACACTGTCTCTGTGTCATCCTTACCTACAGGGTTCACATAAAACCAGCGCCAATACCTAGGCCTATATTACATAGACACTCAAGTCTTGATCTATATCACACTATCAAAATGACAAAGATGACTGCTACTAAGTATAGATCTGAGTCTGAGACGCTTTCTGTAATACAGGCCTTAGATAAAACTAATAGGCCTCTTTCATCTTGTGCGTCACGGAACAGAAAATGCATCTTATTTTAAGTTTTAGTGCATAAGTATGTATAAGTATTATAATATTGTATGTACACACGGCAGCACATCACCCTCCCTTATCTCGCTCATATTAGCGCCGGGCCGAATTTTTGAAGGGCAAATCGATAACCTGACGTGCTGCTGTCTGTAATTTGTAATTAATTCATGTTGTTTATTTTGTTTTTATCCGCATTTTTGTTTGAAAGTTGTACGTCCAATTAAAAAAAAACTGTCGTATTCTAAAATAGGTATAAAGAAGAGATAAAATTTTGTACGAATATGATTTATGATAAGAGAACAGTTAATGTACATTTTATCTTGAAATTTTAAAGAACTCCTTCGAGAACGTATTACAACCAAATTTCATTCATCATTATTAAATGTTATAATACAATACTAATATTTGTCATGTTACTACCTGGTAAAAAGCTGTCATCTCTTGCACTTTGAGGGTCCTAGTATTAGTAATTCTACGGTGGACGCAGTTGAGGTCGGGGCAAAACAATACACGGTGTTAGGTTTATCCTCACTTCGTTACTAATATTATAAATGCGAAATTTTGGATGTAGTTTTTTTTTTTAAGAATGCATGTTGTTAACTCTTTCGCGCTCAACCCGCTGAACTAATTTTGGTAAAATTTCGTACGGAAGTAGTTGACACCCTGGATTCACACAAAGGCTACATAATTTTTCCAAATTTCTACGGGAACGAAGTTCCAGGCGGAAAGTTAGTGTACGATTATAGATATACAGATTTATATGTATCTTAATTCGTCAGTTGGTTATAAATAGAACTTGCCGGAAATCCATGTTCAAAGAATTAGCTAAATATTCAGAAATATTCACAGAGGTTCGAGCCACAACGCCGTGAGTCGAGCCACAACTTAGATACAGGTGAAACTTCTAAGGTGACAGTGATCGAATGTGAATCGCTGTCGATGTAAAGTTCATACTTTAGTGATCGTGTGTCGGCGTATACAGACACATGATCACTAATTCTCGCAAAGACACTCACAACATGACACTTCACAGAAAACAGACGCCTTTAAACTAAAATGCAATATATCTCATATGGAAAAAATGCGTGAAATTAAATCTAAGGCGTTACGAAGTTCGCCGGGACAGCTAGTACCCAATAAAAAGAAAACAGTCCCAACTCTAGTAATCAGTTGCACTGTTTGGTATCTTTCAAAATGAAAAGATTTGGCCTATTCCTTCCCCAGACTATGTGCAGTTACACGGATGAGATTTATGTTAAAAATCCTTTGATAATTAATGATTATTAGCATGATTAGTTAAATCACTGTTAAAGCAGCTGAAACAAAGTGAACAAAAATAGGATATTGTATTCATTATCGACGGGGAACTATTTGAAAATGGTGAGAACTACTACTTTTTTCTATCATTGACCATGGAGTTCACACTGACATAAAATGTCCGTGGTGCGAGTGTAAACCAGGTCTATGAAGGTTGGATCGGTATATTTTTTAGGTCATCTCTTTAGGTGGCCATAGTTTATGCCGATTCTGTGTCATTTGTCTGTCTGTCATTTTGACTTACTCGTATGCAGTCATTGTTATTGTTATGCTATTTCGTTACAAGAATAAAATAATCACTTATATAGTTAGCCACTGAGAAAGTAAACAGTAGCGCTGCGTTCCCGTTTAGCGAGCCCTCGACTGCTTTGCATGAAATGGATCCAGATCCAGGATATATGTCGACTCATTTACGCATGAAAACTTGCGAAAACTTGAAATGATTGCAGATTTTGTGGTGATGTAAAAATAGCAAATTACTTTTAAACCTCTGCTTTATAAATTAAATAGTATATACATGTTTAAAATACATGCTTTCCCTTTTCGTATGTTGCTTAAATTATTGCTGTAACTTGTTGGGGCACAGAACTATGGCTAAATTGGCCATCTCATTTCTGATACAAGTACAGTAAAGCAAGTAAGAGAAATAAGGATGTGGCACCTTCTAATCGAGTTCGTACGGCTTTCGCTGAGCGTCAATATGGCCCGCAGTGTTCATCTATAATGCAGCAAATCGTAAACTAAATATGTACCCTCTACAATCGTATGAATGTAAGACAATTCTGTTGGACTGGCTTTTGACCTTATCTTATGAAGAAACCGAATCTCTTCTGAAAAGGGTCATTTGATTAAATTACACCTTGTAGAAATTTATGTAAAACACTTGTACATCCATACTAATATTATAAATGCGAAAGTAACTCTGTCTGACTGTCTGTCTGACCGTCTTTCACGCCTAAACTACTGAACCGATTTTGATGAAATTTGGTACCTACAGAGATAGATTGAAGCCTGGGAGCCTGGCTACATTTTATCCCACAGTTGGACACGATATAACGTTTTATATACAAGCTGTGTTTTATATACAGTTAGTGGAAGCTGTCTTGACAGCTTCCGATCCCAAGATTAGGTCGTAGTGCTAACTCACACGCACGTACACAGGCACGCACACACACACAGGCACGCACACGTACACACACACACATTACATAAATTATGTTAGGAAAAGACTTTAATGTTGTTGTTAAAATACTTTAAAACTAGCAATTTATTATTGTTATTTATTTTTGTTACTAACTCCGCTAGAATTGTCACGGGGAACGAGCGAGACAACCCCAACACAAGTATTTTATTACTTACTGGGAGTGTCTCATTTTAGTTTGTATTTACTAAGGATTAATAAAAGTTTATTTTATTATTTATTTATATTTTATATAATTAAAGTGACGTGCTTGACTTACGTAGGTAAGTGAAACAGAGTTTATACCTAATCAACATTTTTATTATTTTGGATTATCTTTCTAGTGGATACTTGTTAAACACGGTGTATCTTAGTTTAGTTCTTTAATTTAGTACCTAGGTTCTGATAGAATACTGGTACGGCAACTAGCCTAGCTACAACACAATGATGAGACAGCGGCAGTTTAGGTGTTCCGCATTAATGTGTTAACTCTACTATGTTATCTTGGTTACCTTAATAAAGTTATTTCCATGTTATTTCTATTTCAAATTCCAACGATCGTTTAGTAATTTATTATATTCTTATAATATGAGAAGTAAATTTCAAATAAATTCTAATTTAATCAGACCAAAGTTGAAGGTTTTCATGCTTCATATAACAATTATGTTAAAATAGATGCCGTAAGAGACTTGAAGACAATGAGGTATTTTATGAAAAGTGGTAGATAGGTTTTTAAATACCTAATTACGAAATAAGTTGTAATCTACACTAATATTTAGAGGAAAGATTTGTATTTTTGTATGTAACGAATGAACTTAAAAACTACTGGACCGATTTCAAAATTTTTTCACCATTAAGATGCTACATTATCTCTGGGTAATATAGGCTACATAATGTTGCCGAATTTCCACGGGAACGGAGTTCCTAGCGGAATGCTAGTAGTATACATATAATAATTGTGAAAGGTTAAAGTGCTTTAATATATGATGAAAATATTTTATTTAAAAAAATGTAGAAAAAGGAAATATAAAAGTTTATACAAAGCGTCGAGATTATCGCCCGTGCGCAACGTTTTCCAGGCAATTTCCACGCAGGCGTGTCCTTTCTTTTACGTTGCTGCGCCCGAACTGGGTCCGTTATTGTACCATTACTTTGTATTTAGACTTGAAAGACCATGGAAAGCAATAAATTTTATGATTATGAACTTATCTACCTTTATTTATCAACGTATCAACTGCTGGAAGGTTTGTTGAGTGTATATTAATTCAAGGAGCAACCACCAGTAAATTGATTTGGTTTGAGTGTTATGTATTGAATGACGTCATTAAACTAGTGATACTACCTACCGATGCGCTCGTTTCAAGTGGTTTCGGACTTTCGGTGAAAGATTGTATTTTTAATTTTAAATATATCAAAGAGATTAATTTTTGGACTATTATACTTTTTATAACAGAGTTTCAGCTACATAAATAAACTTATGATTTTCTATTTGCATCCCAAGCACAACCTGCGAGTCGCGCCATTCAAGATGGCGCTTTCTGAACTTCACTTTTATAGCTTTTCGATCATCGTCACTTTTAAAGATACACCGTTCTCTAGCCATCATATTAACTATAGCTTTTACCCGCGGCTTTTCTCGCGCATAGAACTCTTTTAGTCACTCATTTCATTCTTGACCCCTTAGGGGATGATTTTTGAAAAATCGTTAAAAACGTGTCCATTTATTTGCGTCAAAATGTTTCGTGACAAAATGTCCAAAAAATTGTTTTCTCCATAGTAAATTTGAACCCCCATTAAACCCCTTAGGGGTAAAATTTCAAAAAATCCTTTCTTAATGCTTGCCCACGTCATAAAGGACACCTTTTTGCCAAATTTCAGCTTTTTAGGTCTAAGGGCTTAGGCCGGGCGTTGATGAGTCAGTGAAAAAGGACCTCCAATTTTATATGAAAGATCTACGAGTACATAACACATTTCTGCAATAATCCTTAAATTCTTACTAATATTATGTACGCGAAAGTTTGTATGGAAGTTTGTATCTTTCACCCTCAAACTGGACCAATTTTGATAAATTTTGGTGTGAAGGTAGCTGACACCCTGGATTAACACACAGGCTTCATAACTTTCCCAAATTTCCACGGAAACGAAGTCCCGGGCGGAAAGCTAGTTTAAATATCTGTAGTAGAAATCAATATAAACACTTGTTTTATTTCCTAGCCAACCGGCAAAAACATATTAAAGGGTCAAAAAAAATTGAAAAGACGCCCGTTGATTTTTTTTATTAAGTACTAGCATTCCGGAATTCGGGAAAATTATGTAGCATCTGTCCATCGGGAATAATGTAGCTTTCTAATGGTGAAATAATTTTTAAATCGGTCCAATATTTGTTTCGGAGCCTATTCAACGCAAACAAACAAAAAATCAAATCTTTCTTCTTTATAATATGTATAGATTAGTACAGATATAGACAACGCGCAGTAGGTTCAGTTTGTCATCTCAATACATTAGAAATTCTCCAAACATCAGCGCAATTCTTCACTCCAGTCTTAATTTACTTCATATCTCGAATCTCATTACTTCGTCACAATTCTCATTTGCCTTAAACACCTATTTTAATAGGGTACCTCGTTAAATGACTTCAACTCCGTGCCCGTAAAAGTATCGTTTAACTGTTGACTAAGACCTATAAATTCAGACTCTTAGGCTTTTGAAGTAAAGTTAATAATGCCACAAACTCTAGGGACCACACATAAGTTAACTCTAGGGACAACACATAAGTTGACCGTGTGGTGATCGGTTGAGAATAATACCACCCCATCTCTTTCCGTGGCTGTCGTAAGAGGCGACTAAGGAAACACAAACGAGATCTGCCTCCTAGTAATCCATCCCAGGTAACAACATTTCATTTTTTTCTGAATCTGAGGTGTCGTCCTATGGTCTCATGCGGTGTGGTAGGCTCTGTAAAGGGCCATCTGGTTCGCGACCACCCTCTTACCGAAGTTCGACGCCAAACAGCTTGCTGTGTTCCGTCGTTGCATGGGAGTACCAGTGCCTTTATAGGCATTTTCTGGGGTAACTCGCTCCATCGTCTACCTCATCTTTGACCTTATGGTCAAGATCGAGGTCAAGAGTTAACCAGTCTTATAATTAAAAAAAAACTTTTATTGTGAATCCCTTGAGACATAGATAAACACACATGTAGACCCAAAACTAAAGATTTGCTTTCAACATTAATTGTTGTGTAATTTTAAGGAAACGGAGAACTAGAGAGAACCAAAGAAAATAAAGTAAAATGAGAACAAATAAATCCTTTATCCTTTAAAGTACTTCACTACTTTGACTTTCTTTAAGTAACATCCTGAAATGTTTTATGTAGTGAAACTATTTTGAGAATAGCTTTTTTTTTTACCAGCACATATACGTCCCCACCGAGGGGCACGGGCCTCCTTTCGAAACACGAAGGGGATTCAGGCCATAGTTCACCACGCTGGCTCAATGCGGGTTGGTGGATCGCTCGTCTTTCGAATTTTTTCTTGGACGGGCGGGACGGGTTTCATCACGATGTTTTCCTTCACCGTTGAGCAAGTAATAACTAGAAATCTGTACATAAATCCGAGAAGATGAATTTAGTGGTACAGGCCCGCACCAGGATTTGAACCCACGACCTTCGGATTACAAGTCTGGCTATCATAGCTTTATTAAATAGAATAAAAAAATAAACCAGCTCTTCATTCAAAATTATTAGATTAAGAAATGTGTACTAGAATTTCAACTACTTATCAATCATGAAACTTGATTGAAATAAAAGTAAGATTTTCTTCCATTGAATTTTATCTGCTTTTCCCGAGTATTTTTTCTTATTTTTACAGAGTTATTCTGTAAACAAAAACCTCTTTATTGAATCTCCTTTTGTTCTTGTATTCTGCGATGCGTTTGCCTCGCTCGCTATGATTGTTCAAAGGACCAGAAATATTTATTTAAATAAACCTCTCTCAATAAACTTACGGCACTACAAAGTGGAGGAAAATACGAGAAATATAGGATTTTATGATGGATGGCTTTTCTATGACTCGTTACACCAAAAAATGTAATGTATTTTTTGTCAAGAATAACTGGCCGTTATTCTTTACAAAAAAAAACCTAGTGGAAAAAAATGCCCTTTCTCACCATTGCTAACATCTATACATAACTTTATTTTGAAAATTTCAGATGAAAGAAAGTTGTTCGGTGTCATGGGCAGATTCACAACCTAACATTTTTAAATTTAAATAATTCTCCTTGTAAAAACGTTACAATAGTCAGTAAAAATAGGGATAATTCTACTCGTTAAACTAAACAGCTTTCTGCAAGGACAAATGCATCGGCTGATGGATATTAAGATATTTAACACGTAACTGAGTAATTTAAATCATACGCAACTCACACAAAATTAAAGAAAGTAGGTTGTAAAGGGATGGAAGCCGCCCGGCGCCCTTTTCTGAAGTAACTTTCATCAAATTGTTTGAAGATTCTAATGCGATAAGTAGTTTTCAGTTGGCTGGCACCCAAGTATTGCGCAGTCCCTTTAAAAACAAAGTTGGGTATCAGCAAAAGGAAAAGGTTTCCAACTTGACCTACTTTAATAAAGACGGAATGTAGTCGTTTTCTATTAGATGGGCTTGAACGATTGAATCATCGTTGAAAATAATTTTGAAATGACAATTTGATCAAATTTTAAATCAAATTTTGTGAAAAGGTCAGCTGTAAAAATAACACACAAGGGAAGACATTAGTGTGGGCCTTTGAGTGTGTAGCATTAAAAAAAAAACATGGGTTTCGTGAATAACTACACCAGTTTTTTAAAATATTAAACACACTACTGTTGTGTTTTGTAAATGTTAAACGCACTACCTGTAGTGTTTAAATAACTTGCGTACTTCTTCACGGAACCCATATTGTAGTGTAACACTACAATGAATGCGACAAAGAATTTTACCTACTTAATTCATTTAATTTTTCTTTATTATTTAGGTAACAATAGTATAAATTTAAAATTTGAAGAATAGGGATTAATACAATGTTTTAAATATATTTTATTTAAATGAGTATCATTATGAGTGTGGTATTACATGAAAACTTCAATAAATAAAGTTTGATTAAAAAAAACGTAACATATTACCAACATGTTATACCTTGTATTGCTGTGTATTTATAACATACAATAAAGGATTTACGTACAAACTTTCAACCAAATCCCCGTCGATTTTGGCGTCGGTGTTAAGACCAACATTATGTTAATTATCCGCAGCAAACATTGACTTATTCTTGTTGTTCAAGTTAATTTACTTTGGTTAGGTACACGCTAACTCTACAATCAAAAAATTTACTAAGCAAACGTGAGTTTGTTTATTTATTTTATTCAACATTTATAGTAGACAAACTAATAATAATATTGTTTTTATCAAATACAACAAAGGTTATACGTACTTATATCTAAAGTAATTGATTGAGTACAACACGGAAGCACATTTGTGTGAGCCTGGAGTCTATGCTAGATAGAAACCAACTCTTGGAGTGATCAAAAATAAGCTTAATTGTTAGTTCAGTTAGTTCGTTTAATATTGTTTATATCGTGCCCACTAAATTGACTATAAAAATATGTTTTTAAATTCGCTCCTTCATACAATTTGTGAGACCAAATTGGTTGCCAAAGTATGAAAAGTAGAAAACATATTTCACAATATCATACGAGATGGTAAGCGAAAGTTGTTCAGTTTTATGTGCAAATAACCCCTTAAAGTTTCTCTGATTTCAAATCATACCATTTTATACTCCAAAGTTTACATATAATATATAAGCTGAGGCCTTAGTCTTATTGTGATAGGCAGATACCATATTTATAATTCAAAAACGGCACGGCAAAATTGTACAACCATTGCCTCCTATACAGGGTGGAATTTTGTAATGCCACCTGAAGGGAAAGTACTCTTAATACTGTAGATAGAAAATTTTACTCAAAGAAAACATTCCTTTATTTTTGAAAAGAAAGAAATCTGCATTCAAGGATTTTCGAAAATTCACTTGCCACACCCAGGAATCGAACCGACTAAAATACCCTTAATATTTGTAAGAATACCCTGTACTTTTATTGCATCGATCGTTAAGGTCAATAATGAGGATGAAATCTCTCTAACAAACTTGGTGAATTAAATGAAAGAAAAACCATGGAATCTGGACTTATAAATTCAATTGGGTCAATACCAATATGCTAAATTCAATGGTTCAATTTAAGATTTCATTTTTACTGATTTTAGTTGGCTCGATTCCCGGGTGTGGCAAGCGAATTTTCGAAAATCCTTGAATGCAGATTTCATTATTTTCAAAAATAAAGGATTTTTTTCTTTGAGTACAATTTTCTATATACAGTATTAAGAGTACCTTTCCTTCAGGTGGCATTACAAAATTCCACCCTGTATTCTAGGAATTCTTGGGGTAAAGAAAATAAGGGGCAATGATATTTCAAATTTTGACATGCCGTGCCGTGCCGTTCGAATTATAAAAAGGCCCGCTGCCACTTGGCACGATCCAAACACACCTCTTTCGCTTCCTCTACATTCAAAGTTGAGTAAATAAGTAAATAACTCATTAAAGCTGTATTATGCAGACATGAAACTATAATTACAGCAGCGACTACGTCTAATCGCTGCACATTTGGCCGCTGCTAAGTGCAACTTCACCCCATTTGGCAATTGTTGTATGTTGCTATACTTCGCTGGCATTCAAAACAGTGAACAGCGTTCTAGAATAGTAGAATTAAGTTCCTACTACTGGTAGTCAAATGTGGCTGGTCCTATTTAAATGAGGCTCGGGTGCATGGCGAACTTCGAAAATAATTTTCAAGTTACTATTAATTGATTAATCTATCTTCTATCTTATCGGCCCATCTTAGCCCACAGGCTGCCCCTCAATCGCGGTAATTTTGAACGTGTTTACCAAAGCTAATCCGCTCATGTTTCCATTTTTTCTGGGCTGAATAAAAATAAAAGTGAGTGGTTTAGCTTTAGTAAATGCGTTCAAACTTACCGCGACCGACGAGCTGGGAACAGCCCTCTTTCGTACCGCTCTAGTAAAGACCTTGCGTCCCAACTTACTGATTTTTTAAAGTATGCCTGGGAAGAGTTGGCAGCTGGTACATTCTTAGTTTATCTTTAACTCTCATTCAAGCACTAAAGTAAAAAAATCAGTAAAAAAAAATTTCGTATGTTTTTTAAGTTTCCTTTCTTTGTAACTTCACAAAATCTAATAATTATGGTTTATTGACAGACATTTGTAACTCTCCCACCTTTATAAAGTTGTTTACTTTTTTCAATTAAAGGTGACCGTTGTCTCGGTAATGAACACGACAGGCAATGAGTCACGCAGTAAATCCAACGTTTTGCATAAAACGCCGACAAATGGCGCAGTTCAATCATCGGTCAACATTCACGCCGATAAAGAAAAATCAAGCAGTAGGTATAGTTTTATTATTTTTCATAGAAATCACTTTTTATTTTACTGGTGACCTTTATAAATATCTGTAAGTCTTAAACGTCCAGTTTAACACCGTTCCAATACACTTTTTTTTACCAGCCCATATACGTCCCCTCCCCACCGAGGTGCACGGGCCTCCCTTCGAAGCACGAAGGGGATTTAGGACATAGTCAACCACGCTGGCCCGATGCGGGTCAGTGGACCGCTCGTCTTTCGAAAATGAATTTTCTTGGGCAAACGGGTTTCATCACGATGTTTTCCTTCACCGCTAAGCAAGCAATAATTAGAAATCCGTACATAAATCCGAAAAGACGAATTTAGTGGTACTGACCCGCACCAGGATTTTAACCCGCGACCTTCCGATTACAAGTCTGACTCATTACCAACTGGGCTATCACCGCTGCCCAATACACATTAGTTAACAAAATATATAAATAACACAAATCAATTCAGCCAGCAAGTTAAATAAATACATCTACATATTCTACACTAATATTAAATTAATAAAATAAATTAATTTAAAAACAAAAAAAAAGCCGACTGCGTAATAAAAATTGAAAAGAAAAAAACAATTAAGTTCAGTAGTCGAGACTTTTGTTATTGAATATTATTGAATAACATAGTTAATTTAACAGTCGGGACCCATTATTAGAACGCCGGATTTTGATGGGTCCCGAGTGTTAAAATCTTTATGTTATTCAATAATATTCAATAACAAAAGTCTCGACTACTGAACTTACTTGTTTTTTTCTTTTTAGTTTTTACCACGCAGTCGGGTTTTTTTTTAAATTAATTTATTTTATTTTACACTTTTTAGTTAGGGTCAGATATTTATATTTGTTTATTTATTTTCTCATTAGTTGTATATAATACATCTCACTTGCATAAAAATTGAACAATTTCTTCATTAAAAGCCTATATTTAAGTGAAAATCGTTAGTAACCAACTTTAAATCGTTATAGATCCTAAACGGTAAGTCTGATTAAAAAGCGATATGAGAAACCCCTATAAATGATTTTTAAATACCCATTCAACGATATCCCACTTGACATAGTTTGTCGATTTTTTTTTTCTTTTTCACATTATGTCTACCAAAATCAGCGATACATTTGCGCCGTGATGACGAATCCAACGACTTATCATTTATCAAAATCGGTCCACGCATTTGGTCTAAATAGTGCCACAAAGGTACAAACCCACATACATACATACATACATAGGGTGATAAACACATTACCCTCCTTTGCGTCGCGCAGTCGGGTAAAAAGAGGAAAGATTTTAATTTTGTAACGAATAAACTTAAAAACTACTAGACCGATTTCAAAAATTCTTACACCATTAGGATACTATATTATCCCTGAGTAACATAGGCTACATAATTTCTCGAATTCTCACGGGAACGAAGTGCCAAGCAGAATGCTATTCCTTAGAAATATTATGAATGTGAATGTAAGTTTGTTTGTTTGTAACGCTTTCACGCCTCAACTACTGAACCGATTTTGATGAAATTTGGTATAGAGATAGATTAGACCTTCAAAAATTACATAGGCTACATTTTATCCCACAGCTGAGCACGATATAACCTGTAGTCCACGCAGGCGGAGCCGCGGGCGGAAAGCTAGTATTCTATAAGTCTGCGACTGATACTAGTCACTGTCACTTTTATCTCTTGCGTATTATGTACTAACACCTGATGGTCCAAAGTATTGGTACTAGACTTATTATATTAAAATATAAATAACTAGCAGCCCGGCCCCGCGTTGCCGTGGCGCCAAAATTATTAAGGCCATGAATCGAAATAAAAACTATCCTATCTCCCAAGTTGGATCAAACTGCACACGGTGTACAAATTTGATTAAAATCAGTTAAGTAGTTTAGGAGTCCATCGCGGACAAACATCGTGACAGGAGATTTATATATATTAAGATATGCCCTATAATCTAACTAAACTGGGACGGATTTGATACAATTTATGGCAGAATATTAGCACCAATAACCAAAGTCACATCCTCTACAGTTGTCGGCTATTACAAGTGTTCCTGTTAAGTGTATCGCGAGGATATTTAACGGGGTAGAGTGTGGTGAGGTACCACCTGCACGCAACAAGACCTAATGGACGCTACTCAATCCGCCGTCCGAGTGGCTACTTTCTGGGCCACAAATTTATAGTTACTAGCCATTGACTCGCTAAGAAGAAGGTACTGAGGTTGTAACAACCGCCAACTGCACACAACAAAACGTTAATAGAGAGAGCTACTCTGATCCCTAGGACCCTAACACCTTACTCCTTTTCCTTTCCGTACTGTACCTAACTTAATTAATAACATTATATTCTTTAGTTAAGCTACATATTAAATACTGTGCTACAAAATACGAAACAATCATTTACAGAGCTGTAAATGTATCAAATGGCTTTCGTACTCTCATAAAATTGCAATGAAAAGTTTTCTGCAAGTCACACTGTACTGCTTGGTTAACTTGAAGGGTTCTTATTGAGATTAGTATTTATGAATGAGTATCTATTATTTATTTCTGCGCGGTGGAAGAGCCGACCTGTATTTTTGTTTTGTTCGCTTGCGTATAAACCTTCCGCGAATTGTATTTTATTTTTATTTTGTTGATCGTGTTTTTAAAAATTGAAGACATCCAACCTTACTAATATTATAAATGTGAAAAGTAACTCTGTCTGGTTGTCCGTCTTTCACGCCTAAACTACAGAACTGATTTTTATGAAATTTGGTACAGAGATAGATTAGCGTCTGGGAAAGGACATAGGCTACATTTTATCCCACAGTTGGGCATGAAATAATCTGTAGTCCACGCGAGCGGAAAACTACCTAGTTTTTAAATGTAAAAAACATTGTAGCCATAATCCGCAAATTTTAAAGATAATCTTAAGTAGGTAATTATAATCTGTAAAAAATCAATTTAAACAATGACCGAGAAGATCTTTACCTTTAATAGTTATTTGTTCAAAAAGAGAGCAAAGTTGGTTTTTGCTACCCGAGTGCCATCTTTAAATCACGAGCTAGCGAAGTAGTCTACAGTTGAATCACGAGCGTAGCGATTTTGCTCACTGATTTTGACAAGTTTTGCTCTCTTTTCGAGCCGGAGAGGTGAAAAAGACTTTTCCCTACCGAAATTGGCCTTAAGCAAAACTGTGCACTCAGACTCAGTCAACGATTACAAGTAATAATTTGTGCATTTAAATTAAGTCGAAGGCCATTGTGCGGTTTGAAAACTCTGTCATCAGAGTTAGTCAAGTTCGCCACACACTTAACTATACCTACACGATTATAGGAAAATTTATGTATAATACAACTTTTTTTTTACTTTAACTTTGGTAAAATTTTCTGATCAACGGACAATATGTGGAAAGGCAAAAGGCGGTATTGTGATATATATAACTCTGCGCGACTAATATGTGCGAGTATTGGTCTTGACTTCACAAATTCTTTTGTTCCGTGTGCATAGGCATACTCTCTCTTTATGACAACTCCGAGGGGTAGTCTTCTTGTTTTTGTCGTTTAGGTAAAGTAAAGTGTGGCGAACTTGACTAAGCCTGGTGTCATTGTTTTCAATATCATACCTTTGTTTTCAATATAATACAAATATCATACCTGTTTGATGGCATAAATATCAAACAGGTATTATACAAAACCTTCCCGCTTGCTAAAATTTATATACTGCAGTATTGACACGTCAATAAAATTGTATTTTATTCGCAATTTGATGAGTTGATATATCGCGTGTAATTTTTTTTTTAATGGCGTCGACGAGCTACGGGCCTGAGTCCGGCGGGAAAATGCCCGGGGCAATAAAGTGCCTTCCCTGGATAGACGTTGTTTTGCTTCACATTTAAGTGGGCAAACTAGAGCTATGCAAATCTGAGACAGGTCTAAGTTATAAGATGTATTTCTTCCTTTCTTATCGTGTAGGAATAATCAAATACGTGGCGAACTTGACTGATCTTGGTTTCAAAGGTTTTTAAACCGCAATATGATCTCTAAATTGATATGACAATTCTACAGGGTGAAATTGAAAACAATCGACAAACTTTTGATTACGAACATCTTTTTCTATGGGACCAACTTTCCTACTAAAAAATAATAAATAGTTTTACCATACACTTTGGTAGAGTAGGTGTTGTACTTTTGTATGGAACAGCAGATTTTATTTTTTAGTAGGAAAGTTGGTCCTATAGAAAAAGTTGTTCGTAATCATGGGTAGATTTATCCCTCAAAGTTTGTTAATTGTTTTCAATTATCAATTTCATCCTGTAGTCAATGACAACTGTTGGGACCGACGGGTTAACATGCCCTTCGAAGTACGGAAACGCTCCAACGCTAATCAGGTTGTCTACCTCTAGTCTGTGCAAGTTGTTAGAGCCTTCACGCCCTTACGCGGTGTAAACCTATCACACTGATCGATTCAGTGGCTCTACTCTGTACTATCTACGATGGACAGATGGCTGATATTTGTCACTATCTGTCACTGTCATCTGTAAAGCGGAAGACAAAGACGCACTGACATTTGACTCTTCAGAAACGGGTGCACAATTCAATGTTGGATTGGTCACTGAGGAAAATTAAACAATAAAATGGCTGGCTGCTTCATATTTTCGGAAATAAATAAATAGGCAGCAAAAGGTCTCAAGAGTTTTCAAGAGATCCGTTACGTTTTAAAATGATCCTAACTCTGTAAAAATACGTAAATTTTGCAAGGTTATTTCCAATACTATTAAAAACTAACAAATTACTCATAAATGTCTTGAACAAAATATGATTTTAAGTGCAATTGAAAAAAATACACCGTATCGAAATTGATATTATTGGGAGCCATTTGTTTAAATCATATAGTGAATAGTCAAAGATCAAAAAATATGCGTACGATTCTATCAATCAAATCAAATCTTGACGGCCGGTTTGGTCGAGTGGTAGTGACGCTGCCTCTTGATCGGCGGTCCAGGGTTCGATCCCCAGTCGGGGCAAACCTTTGTGTAAAAAGCAGATGTTTGTTCTGGGGTCATGGGTGTTTGTGTTTGTCTTTATGTGTTTTCCAAGGGACCCACGACACAAGGGAAAACCTTACTGTGGGCCTTTGAGTGTGTAGCGTTTATTTAAAAAAAAATCTAATAATTTGCTGGAAACATTGTAGTACAGGTGGACAGTATTGGTTTTCATTATGCTCTTCCCATACTATGGCGTGCAAATGTTTGAAGTTAGTCATAATCGTATCAAAAACCTCAGTTCATTTTGCCTACTCTCGAAAAAAATACCATAAAGTTAGTATATAACAAAAATGCTTTAATAAAAAACTCCTTTCAATCCCAACAAAGAATCCAACTATCCTCCTTATCAAAGTTCTATCGACATTCTTAGATAAATTCGAAATCGTTCATTTGTCGCGAATGCAATATAGGATATTGGATCGGGAACGGGGAATATATTGGATCACATTCGCTAATAAATAAAATACCTGAATACATTCCCATGGGATGAGGGTGGTTACAGACGATTCGACTATTTTCTCACTTGATTTTATTTTTGATAGAACTGTAATTTTAAGTGCCGTTCTTGAATCCACAAAATGGTTAAACTTTTAAGAATTTATACCTTCAGAGAGAAACCAACCATTTTTTTAGTTTGTGCAATACTTTTTATAAAAAACTTTTAAAATGCGGTTACGGTTGTTGCGGTAAATACTTATCTAAAAAAATACTAATTTACCAAAAAAAAAAACAATTGAAAGTAAAAATATGCATGGGGTTTTTCCCAGTTTACTGAAGAACCCCGCCATTTGTTAACTATTCTTCTTTTTCAACTCTTACAAGTCCTACAGTTTTATAAATAAGTTATTTTAATTTTATTTATTCAAATCACATTTACAAGATAGTTGATATTTTTACGAGATCAAAGGTATTCGTCTCGTCCGTAAGTGCCCTTATTTTCATGTTTCGCTTCGCTGCCCGCTCTGCTGTGCTTTTTGTGATTTTAACCAATAAAGGGAATGTTTCCTGCTATAAAAATGAGATAGAAGTCTGTCGGTTAAACATACCTACATTTATTACAACAATAACTCGTTTGAGCCATTTTATAAAGGGTTGAGAATTATGTTATAACGCTTTCTTGTTTGAAATTGACGTTCACAATTCATTTTTTAAATTGGTTTAGTTAACTTTATTCCATAAAAAACAAAGAATTTAATCATAGTTACTAAAATACAATAAGTTAAAGATATATATAAAACAACTCCCTGAAGCGCGTCGCATTGAGGTAAGATGGCCGCGTTTTCCAGCAGAATAACTATAGAAATTCTCTAACAGAAAAAGCTTCTAGATTTTAGCGCACTGACAGATCTTTCATGAACAATTCTGCGTGGGCCCATCGTCTTAGATTCCATCGTACATCCAATCAAAACTGAATATAGAGTAAGAAACGACAAAAAAGTCATAATGTAGCATTATAATAAAGTAATTTAAAAAATAATTAACCCTCCATCTTTCATAGGACAGATGTAAAAGCGTAATCATTTTCATTTCTTCATATCTCACAAAGCACAGCTAAAAAACTGACTAATAAAACCAGAGCAGTGGGCGTCAGTTCTGTGGCTAATTATGACATGAAAAAACCAGTGAATTCAACGGGTGAAGAGTTTCTAGCAAAAAGGTCGTTTTTCCCATAACTTGAGACTGCACGGGGGGGAGGGGACAAAGGCCAGTCCGGTGTAATTACGTTTGCAGCTTATTTTACTTGTTCCGCCGTTTACTAGCCTTTAGATAACTACTTGTGTCAGATTTTGCACTGCTAAGATTTTTATTTTGTTACAGGAGAAGAGATTTAAATAAGTACAGGCATCAGATTTAGTTTTTCATAGAACTTTTCCTGTTGTAATGAAAATAGATAGGCAAGAGCATATTGAGCTGTTATTGACTAGTTACTGACTCTTACTGCAGCGCGAGGATTTCCCCAACAGAACAAATCTTTTTGTGCAATAAAATATTTTGTTCTTCGAGTCTATTGTTGTTATTATCAAACGCGTGGGAATTTTTTAGGAAGTGGTCTGCTAAACAAATTTAAAAAAGTTTAATGACTGAATAATACAAATGTGTACAGACAAAGAAAGAGGGCAGTCATACGTTTGACATGTTGTGTATCTGTGTCTATGGCATCGTAGCTCCTAAACGAATGCACCGATTTCAATGCAGTTTTTATTTATTCGAAAGATGACAAATCGACATGAGTTTTAGCTATATTTTATCAAAATTGTAAGAGGTTTAAGAGTATTTTTAATCAAAGCATTATGCATCTTCCTTTTTACCGACTTCAAAAAAGGAGGAGGTTCTATGTTTGACTGTATGTATTTTTTTAATGTATCTTCACCGATTTCTCCGTCAATTATGGACCAATTTTCAAAATTCTTTTTTTGTTCGAAAGAGTATACTCCAGAGGTGGTCCCATATATTTTTGTCGAAAATTATTCAGCGCTTTAAAAAAAATCAACAAAAACAAAAAATTACTACAAACCAATACATCATCTAAATAAATGAGTAACATTTTCGTTTGTGGTTATCTGCTAACGGGCATTGTAGTCTGCAAAAAAATACTAGTTATCTACTTTTTTCGAACTGTTGTTGGGATCAAAGTCAGTGACTCATACGTTTATATAACGTGGAAAATCATTAATCTATTTATTCATTTGTAACGTCATCTTAAATCAACCACAGAGGCATGTAATTCTCTGACGAGATTGCCTCCTCCATTTATATCACTGGTTGAGCTCTCTATCAGCTCAAGTATTAAACGATCAAATTTAGTAGTCTCGAATGTAATTTAGTGCTCAAACAATGATTACACCTGTGATTGATGCTATTATTAGCTACATCGAATGGAATCGAACAGATATGAGATCCACCGGTATTAGAACTATATTATTCAGCAGGCTTGGCTGTATAAGCGTTTATTGCAATATCGTAGTGCTTGGAAAATTGCATCGAGTCACAGAGAAAGTTCTTCCTTTCAAATGTTATTAAAATGTGCCGTGTGTTATACAGGGTGTAAAGGACAGCTTAGCAAATACTTAAATGGGGGAATCTACCCATAACTATGATCAGCTACAAGTAATTATTTTTTCCCGGAAATGTCAAGTGACGGAGTTTTCGTTATTTACCTACTTTAGCGCTACGCAACGAAGCGTGCTCCCCCCGTGCCGCGCCGCTATCGGAATGCGATGTACATTGCTGGTTTTCGTGTTTTACGCTGTAATTGTTGTTTTTTAATGAAAATGGGTTGTGTTCGAATAAATAATTTAATTTTAAAGCAAAAAATATTTAATAACTTCCAAAAAATTCGAAAATTTTCCGGAGGAAAATTCCACTGGAAAATAATTTAGAATGATGGTCTGAATTCAGGGTTTCAGTTTTTGCTAAGCTGTCCTTTACACCCTGTATTTGATTGTGTAAATCTTTTACTTTTGTTGTAGCAGAACAATGAATCAGTGTTTTTTTGCACATGTTTGTTTGTTTGTCCGTCTTTCAAGTTGAAATTAAGTAAGCTTCGATCAACAATACACCAACTAGATAACGGGTCACGAAAAAATCACAGCTGAATGCTGTCCGCCTGAATAAGTTTTAAAACAGTTTTTAGTTCAACCTAATTTCAACCATAGCACCTAGTAATAAAGTCAGAAATAAAAACATTAAAAAAAAACAGCTTATGTCTCAAGTGCTGTTATTTACCGAGATATTATTGATCGAAGCAAGCAAGAGATTGACGTGATTTTTTATACAGGAATTGTTGGAGGGATTAAAAGGTTGTCGGTAGTATTATGGCAGTTCATTTGATAGACGGTACTTGCGCAGTCGGTATAGTCTTTGTTTTACTACCATATCTAGCTTACTTATAGGTATACTTACGTACCAGCTGCCAACTTTTCCTAGGCATACTGTAAAAGTCAGGTATAGGGACGCGAGGGTTTTGCTGTATTGTGGGCGAAAGGCTGACAACCTCTCACCACTATAAGATCATGTTTCATCTAATAACCCTCGGAATTTTCGTCAAACGTGGCATCAAGTGGTTCTAGACCACTGATGCTCTGCCTACCCCGTATGGGATTACGGACGTGAGCGTATGTAATTACATCTTATTATAAAACTCGAGCCAGCATTAATGCTATTTATCCGCACGCGTGCTCGATGCCTCAGGGTGGCATCAGGTGAAAATGCAATAAAAACAAAACACGGCTGTGAGTGCAACTGCAACAGTGCAGTACGTGGTTCGCATGTTAACTGCACTCGACGATTGCAGTACAGGGCCCCAATTCTGTAACTTTAGTCGTGTGTCGATGGAATGGTCGCCATTTTATCCGTTCAGGTGGCGAAATTGAGAACTATCCAAACATACATCTAATAACGGCTGCTTTGACTGGTGGCGCCACCGCCAACTGAATTTTCAGTTGCAGGTAGTTTGCAACTTTACGTTCGGTTGGCGGTGGCGCTGCTGCGTGGTTGTCAGCAAATATGTGAAAATTTAATAGTTCTCAATTTCGCCACATGAACAGATTAAAATTAAATGGCGATCATTCCATCGACACACGACTAAAGTTACAGAATCGAGGCCCTGTACACGAGGTGTTGAGTTTTATAAAACTGCACCCGCAGAGGTTCTTTGCAGTTAAGATTATTACAGTATCTCTTTCTATTTCCTGATTGCTTTTCTTTCAAAGGAGGGTTGTTACGTGATTCGACTCTTTTTAGGAGTGTTTTGCATCAATGGGGTTTTAACTATCAGATTGTTGGAATAGTACAGGTAAGTAATTTCCATCACGTCATTCTTTTAGGGTCGTACCTTGTGGATGGTGTAACAGCAAATTGTGTATTTATTTGTCATGGTGTTTAGTACGCAAACATCAAGACGATTTCTTTAGAATCTAAAATTAGCTTAGGCTTTAGTTAACCATTAGTGACTAGTGACTATGTGACTGCAACTATGAATAAATTCTTATTAATAGTTGCAGAGCTGGAAAATTACGTAGGTACTTTTCAAACGAAGTCGACAGAATACAAATAGTCATTTAACGGTGCTCCATTCCTATTGTATTCCTATGCCATTATGTGAAGATCACAAAAAACTGGAGAAACATGAAAACAAAACTTACTGAGTGTGTCTACCTCATTAAAAAAAAAAGTAATATTATAATCGAGTCATAGAATTATGCAATACTAGCTCACCACCCGGTACTTCGTTCCCATAGGAATTTAGAAAAAAAATGTAGTCTATGCAATATTCTGATGTCTAAGCTATATTTTTGCAAAGTTTAATAAAAATCCATCTACTAGTCTTTGCCGGAAAGAGTAGTAAACATCCATCTACCTATGTATACAAACATTAACATTTATAAAACTATTAGTAGAATTTCAGAAAAATTACAAAATTATTTTATCTATCTTATTTCTTAATAGATAGCGAGCGTTCAAATTTTATTAAAAACTCATAAGAATTTCTAAAACCCATCTTATAAACTATTTAAAAGCATGGTCTTAGTTCGGTTGCTTCAAACTAAAAGCTTAATCTGCTGTCGTGTGTACTTACTAAGCTTCGCTTACTAAGCTCTATAAACTTATTCTCACTAATCGGACAAGCAGTAAAGATTCACAGTTTGTTTTATTTCCTTCAGCAGCTCGAGCATGATGCGCGACAAACTCACGCGAAACGCCACTTGTCGACGGTAAAATCTCACTTTGATTGCGCGAGGGCCCCACGCTAATAGGCTTGCGCTCGCCCTCTGGCATTGTCAATGTTGACAAGTTCGTCACACACCTGACTATACCTATACAATAAGAAGAAGAATGTTGAAATTTTTACATAGCACCGCGGCGCATTCCGCGCACGAGCATATCGTGCTCGAGCTGCTGGATGTCTATTGAAATTTAAAAACACTACTGAAATTGTAATTATTCTTTCGAAAAACCAACGAATCGAAATCGAAAAATGTATGGTCCCATATACATTTTAACGAAAATGATTCAGTGCTCTTAAAAAAACAACAAAAACAAAAAATAATTTCATCTAAATAAATGAATGTCATTTTCGTTTGTGGTTATCAGCTAAAAGGCATTGTAATCCGCAAAAAAATATTAGATATATACTTTGTGCCAACTGTTGCTGGGATTGAAGTCGGTGACTCATACGTTTTCAACGTGGAAAATGCGCCGCGGTCCTATGTCAAAATGTCAACATTGACAACGCTAAAGGGCGAGCAAGCAAGGCCAAAAAGGCCCCGCTCCTTGCGCAATCAAAGTTAAATTTTACCGTCAGCTGAGTGGCGCGCCGCGCGAATTTGTCGCGCATCATGCTCGATCTGCAGGAGTATACTTTTTCAAACAAAATATAAATTTGAAAATTATCTGACTATTAGCGTAATTATCGCGTACCAACGTTCAAAAAATAGAAAAAAATATTAAAAAACACACAGTAAGGTAGTTTAGGTACCGCTGGGTAAAGTTAGTTACGTCCAAACTTCACTTGGAATACACTCGCTCGGTTTACTTCGTTTGGATTTACTTGTGTCTTTGTGAGCATTTATTTTCATAAATGTTTGCAAAATATGTGCTTTGTGCAGCAGCTCTCCAAATACATTCGCGGATTGAATTTACAAATCTAAAACAGTGAAACAAGTTGAAATGGAATGTGACATCGCGATTGTGTTTTTACATTACAAAGTTTCTCTTGATTTGATGAGGAGGAAAATGGTCTCTTTAATCTATTAAAGCAGTGGGTAGAATGTGATAAATATGATAGGGAAGGCCCGTGCTCCTTGGTGGAATGTAATACTTTTCTTTTTTATAAACATGGGTTTATAAAAAAGAAAAGTATTACATTTTCATTTTTATAAGCCCATACACGTCCTCACCGAGAAGCACGAACCTACTTTTTCTTCAAAAGTCAAAGAATGCTTCATCATCATCATATTCAGCCCATTCTACCCACTGCAAGGATTCTTCTCTGAAGTACCAAACGTCACAGTCATATGCTTAGCTCATCCATAAAGATCCCGACAAATTAATTGGACGACATCGTCTGACCATCAGGCTTTTGGTCTGCCCACTGGTCTTGTTGCTCCCCTTGGCCACTATTCTGTGATGCCTTGTTCCACCGTCCGTCGTCCCTCCTAGCCAAGTAAATTAAAATAATACACTAAGTAAACATTAATCTTAATTTAAATAAATCTTAGGAGTCTTTGGGGTATAGCAATAATTTAAGTTTTCAATGTCTAAATACAAAATAACTGTTTCTAGAGGGAGTGATTACCAAGTCGTCCCAAGCGTTCTCAAAATCCTAAAAACTAGGGTTGGGAATTCCTAAAGAGTCGGTTATCGATCAATAAATATAACCATTGGTTTAAAATTTGCAATACAATTACTCGTAACACTGTCATAAATATTTTCACTTCTCCTGTCTTGCAGGAGTGCTGAATATAAACATGATATATTATAAACGAATGGATGAAATGGAAATATGACAGGGTTTTTATTTTTTTACGAGTCAGTATACTAGTGTATTTATATTCAAATTGGTATATTCCATAACTATTCGATTAAAAGTATTTATTTTAAAATTTTAAAACTTTTATCCACGTAGAGGGATAATCACAAATATCTAATCCTGGGGTTCACGTCCCGTCGAAATTTTTTCTTTCCCTTAAAATTTATTTTGAAAAAAATATATATACTAACAATTTTAACCTAGTCTCATTTGATTTCCTTGAGCTACCTAGTCTCCGCTAAAGTTTTATGTATGTTTATTACAGGTGCACCTCTGCAAATATACGCAGAGTACTAGCTTTTCACCCGGGACTTCTTTCCAATGGGAATTTGAGAAAATTTTGTCGCCTGTGATCCAAGGTGTCAGCTACCTCTATACCAAATTTTATTAAATTTGGTCCAGGCGTTTGAGCGAGAAAGAGGAACAAACATCCGTACATCCATACATACAAACTTTCGCGTTTATAATATTAGGAAAGATTAGTAAGAATATTTGCAGTGGTGTAGCGTAGTTTGTTGTTGGTTCTTCCTCGTGGCTACACTGGTGTAACTGCCAGTGTGGCCACGAGGAACGAGTGGTTTTATTGACTTAGCAGGAAAAAAATTTAAAAGAAAAATTAAGCTCGATGTCAACTCAATACTTTCTGTCGACTTTTCCCAACACTAATTGAGTCCAAACCTTGAAAGTTTGTAAGTCCATTATCAAGTTTCGGACTGGCTCGGACTAGTCTGGACTCTGTGATCGGAATACATTGGCTCGATCGATGTTTTATTTTTGTTTCTATCTAAAAATTTACTTTTGTCTCACTTTGAGCTGAACTGTAACGCTGTTTAAAATTCTTTCTTTCTTTATTTTGGTATAAAAGCTTACTACCCATCGTTTGCAATTTAAAAAAAAATTCCACCCCTGAAACGTCCATTCATCGGTAGAGGATATTATTATCACAAATAATATAAGTTGTTAAGATGACTCATGCTATGTATCACGTGATGAGATATTAGCTATCTAAGTTAGTAGTAACTTGGAATTGCCGTAAAATTATTTTAAAAAATAGTACATTATTTAAATAACTTTAATATTAAATAATTTTTATCACCATCGCTTACAACTTTTACACTTCTTAAATAATTTTCTATTATTAAAGATAAAAATCATTTCGACCACGTCAGCTTTCAAACAGAAAAAATCCTTCAAAATCGATCCGTTCGTATAGGACAGTGGTTTCGAACCTGGGGGTAATTACCCCCGCGGGGGTAAATCAGCTTTTCTGTGGGGGTAACACAGAACCTTCTAATTAAGACCTAATTCAATAAAATACAACAATACTGGTAGTATCACACTATTTTTATTTAATTAATTATTTATAAATGTCAAATTACATTAAAATTTTAAGACTAGTAAATAAAGATGTTTGGTATTTGATTTTATTGATTACATTTTAAGGTCGGGGAAAAATAAATTTTCTAAAGAGTCACAGGGGTAACAATATTGAAAAGGTTAGGAACCACTGGTCTAGGAGCTACGATGCCACAGACAGACTCTTTTTTGTCGGTGATTGTAAAATGCTGTTTAATGGTCACCACCTTAAGTTTCGGTGCTAGGTGAGGCCCCACAGCATTAAAACACTTATAGATACAGTACAAAATCTACCGGGAGCCGGTCGATGTCGTTTTTGGCCCTGTATGTGGCGTGACCGGCTCCCGGTGGCGGCGGAAGCGTTTTTTGTTGCGCCTTTTTTATCACCGGTTTTTGCTGTGTCACTTTCAAAGCTATATAAAAAGGTTACGTAATCGGCAGGACGACAAAACAGTCACACGTTTCGTCTATGCGCAGTAAAAAAAACGTGACTAATCACCACTTGAAATTAGAGTCGCGCGCGGCTCGAGTGTATGGTGTCTTGTTACAATTTATTGCGTAAACAAGTGGTTTGAATGTATGGGCATGTTTGATATCGTTGTTTTGTTTAACCGAACAGTCTAATTAAATAAAATAGAGCATTATAAACGATTTAGAGGTTCTTTTTCTATAAGAAAAACCAAAATAGGGTTATTATCGTTTAGGTTAGTTTTTTATAACCTCATTGTTTAGCTGTATTTGAATATAATACAGAAAAAAATTGATAAAACATATATAATAGTTAGTTCTGTTTAATATTATAATCACTTATATGCATAATTCTAATTAAAATCAAAATAATTCCAATTTGAATGAAAATTCCAGTCAGAGTACCTCTGTCTGCAGAGCGACCGACTCCCGGTTGCTGCAGAAGACGGGGAGAGGGGCTTAATGACATCGCAGATGAAGGGTTAAGCTCTTTGCTCTGCTTATTCAATACATTCGCTCTTTATTGTTCAAAAGCAAGCAAATACATCAGAAACAGAATTATTTTTACATCTTGATACGTTCAACGGTACATTGGTAGAGAAAAAAGGTAGTAAAAGTCAGATAAAACTTTAAGTGTTATGTAGATCATGTTCGGCAAACAATTTAGCAGCTTCCAAAATATTTAGAGTTGGAGCTTTATCTCAGTAACGCAATTATCGGTTTCAGCCAGGCAACGCTCGGTAATTTTATACTAACTCGATCCCGCGCTATCGGCAACTTCGTGTATTTAAGTTACCCCAAAGTAAAGACGAGCTGGCGGTAATTTACTCCGATAATGCAGCTGGAGTTATATTCACTCTCTTGAATTTTGGATCGTAATAGATAATGGGAAAATAAATTGATATTATAACTTAGAACAGACCTTTTTTCTTTAAAAAAAATTGTTGCCCCAACTAGGGAACGACACTAGAAACACAGAACTAAGACACAAAATCGTTAGCACCAAAATAAATTGGTCAAATAATCTTAAAATGCTAAAAAAAGGTGGTTTCTAAAGGCTACTATAAAGTTTTAATAAATGAATACTGTCATACACTCAATGGTATCTTAGAATATTGTGACACATAAAACACACGTTGTGACACATAAAAAGAAAGTGAAAGTTGATGAACTTAAGTTAACTTCATTACTCTATAAAATAAACGGAGAATTTAAAAAGGTACAGCCATGACTCGACTCGAAATCCAACCTATTTTCAGTTCCAGTTTTAGGTAAAGTTATTGAAATAACTAAGAAAACATAAATCCCCGTTTAAGCCTACAGAACAGACAGAACCAATTTAACAAGCTATCCGTTTCTCTTCTATTTCTCTTGAAATACACTTATTTCTAGAGATAATAGTGAAACCTTAGGAATAATAAATCTATTTAGATTCTACTTAAAGGTCCTAGGTCAGAATAACCTTAGTAACGTTATTACAAAGGCAATGTAGTTTGTTTGTGCTCTAGTTTCTTCGTCATAGTCCGAGGGGCTGATGTTAAAATGCCCTTGTCATTTTATCGCAAAAAATATTCCAATCTGAAAAGAAGTTTAATTTTAAGGAAAATTAAAAAGAACAACCTACAAGTAGCTAAAAGCATTTTATGGCATTCTGTTAAAAATATGTATCATTTACCAAAAAAAAATAGACGTGTGGCACTCGGGGACTGCCGCGGTAAAGCTATTGCATAGCATTTTGTATCAACTTATGCAATTATAATTAAAAGTATCCCTCTACTTTTAATTATAATTGCATAAGTTGATACAAAATGCTGTGTAAAAATTTCAAAAAAGTTTACCATTTTTTTTTTGTTTTTTACGGCCGCCATCTTGGATTTTAAAATGGATGTTATTTTCTCAATCAGCACCCCCGAAAACCTATTAAACGACACCCATTACGGTTTTTTACAAAAAATACATGTCCGCCATCTTGGATTTCAAAATGGATGTCATTTTCGGAATCAGAACCCCCGAAAACCTATTAAACGACACCCATATCGGTATGCCCGAAAATTTCATATCCGCCATCTTGGATTTTTGGTGGGGGGAATCGAGACGCTCCGGGCTTTGCCCTTCGCGTCACGATTCCCCCAACTAAAATCCAAGATGGCGGATATGAAATTTTCGGATGGCGGTCGGCGGGTAATATGCTTGGTGACGCTTCGGGCTTCGCCCTACGCGGAGCTCGGCCTTCGGCCTCGCCCTATACGCGGCTCGACTCGGCCTTCGGCCTCGCCTCACCTTTAGAATCTAAACTTGTATGGCGGCCATCTTGGATTTGGGGGGGGGGGGACGCTCCGGGCTACGCCCTACGCGGAGCTCGGCCTTCGGCCTCGCTTTTTACGCAGCTCGCCTCGGCCTACGGCCTCGCCTCGCAGCGCGGTGTCGTGGTTCGGCTCGGCCTGCGGCCTCGCCTCACCACTCCTTGTATGGCGGCCATCTTGGAAAATGGTGGAATCGAAAAAGTGACCCGATATTCGGAATCATCGACCCCCGAACCCCCCAGATACCGATTTTCGTCCGGATCGGAGCAACTTCATTTTATTATTATTATTACTATGTCTGATGTATCTTAAACATATTCTCTCCGTGGAGGTAGATTTGCACGGGCCGAAGCCAAGTGCTATTACGTTGTCAGTGATAAAAATTTTCGGACCACGCGACACGTATTAAGGATCACAGCTTTCTGCATGAGCGTGAGTGTGGAAGGATGCATGTTAAGAGTGCTGAGGCTGGTGTGTAAGGTTTTGGGGATAACTATTATTATTATTATATTATTATTATTATAATATTATTATTATTATATTATTATTATTATGTTTGTCTCGATCCTTGAATCACGGGCAATTACGTCCCGGACCTTTGGAAGGCGTGCGTGGGGCCAAAGCCAACACGTAGAGGCCCGTTAGACAATTTAATTTAGTAATGTGAAACCAACCGGCAGCTATCTCTGTATGCACTATAGAAATGCAAAAAGGAATTTTTAAAGATCACCTAGGATCTTTTAAAATTCCTCCCCGTCATACTCCAAGACATTATATTCATTGATGTTTCTCAGCAAACTTCCTAATTACTTCCAAGATTTTGCACAGTTTGCATTTTATTCCCAAACCATATGACTTAGGCAATCACGAAGTGAGCTCACGGACTATTAACAATATTCATCAAGTTTGACGTTTGAAATTACATTGTAACATCACAAAGGGGTTTGTAAGTAATGCCAATGTGAAATGGGAAAGATAATTCAAGTTCTTTTTTGTGAGAATAGCTTTTATGAAACGCACGAATGATTATTTCTGTCCAATTTATGCGAGGTATAAGCGTTTTATTTCATTTGACTTTTATAATGGGCTGTATTTTTGAAGATATGGTCTGCTGATTTAAGCACGTAGGGAAATTGAAGGGCAAACAAATGAAGGTTAAAAGCGTTTTAGAAAATTTGATAGCTACTACTGATACTTAATGAGTGATCAATCAAATTACGGTTATCAAGTACTACGCATCAAATAGTGTGTACTACTTTATCTGCACTAGGGTAGATATTAAAGGCCTGCAGCCTTACTTGGTAATTACAGTAAACATAATTACTCTTATACATTTGAACGATAGTTTGCATACTTTGTTATGTAATCTATAAGCAAATTGAGATTTTAATACAATGCATTAAACAGAGAACACTATCTTCTATAATATATATAATATGAGTAGATTTAAATCAGATTTCCAACGAAATTAGTGCAACACAAGGCAAACTTGCATATTTGATTCAGTAAGCAGATTCACTACATTAATTATGCAAAGTGCAAGCTGAGGAACTAAATGGCATTACACTGGACTGTTTAGATATGCATTATAATATAAGATGGATTAGGAGTGCTACCTACTAGGGAAATTGTTTTGATATCATTTGGAATTCATTTAAAACTTCTCTTAAAGGAATTTATCGTACGCGATTGCATTGACACAGTACCTAGCCTCCAAAATAGATTTTTTGTGATGTGTTGCACGGTGCAACATGAATCACAGGGACCAGGGCATATATAAAAACATCGAATCATATGTTTTATTTAACTAATTCGTTAGTGGAAATTTTCGTTTGAAAACTCCTAGATTTGTATATGTTTAAGTATATTGAGTATCTTTGTGTGTTACTCTTAGGGCGTCCGCTGCGTTAAGGTAATCACATGAAATTACAAGAAACAGCACGCCGCGCCCGCGCCCGCGCCGGCGCGCCGCCGTGCACCAGCTCAACGCAGCGGATGCCCCTAGGGAATGAGCGAGGCACTTCCAATACAAGCTAATAATTGCTTACTGGGTTGGCATTTCTGTTTCGGAAACAAATACATTTTTATTTTGTTATTTATTAATTCACGATTTCGGGTCACGATTTTTTTAAATATTTTCTCATGTCTCGATCCCTTTACTCAGAGTTAAGATTTTGTAAGTCGTCATTTTATGTACCTACGTTAATAGCAAACCCTGGCGCAAATACTTCTTTATTTTAATCAACAAAATGATAAACTTTTGATGCTACTTTATCTGTAACCGTTATCCATTTTTTTAACGTGAGACGTGTTTTTTTTACATTATAGCAGCTCAAGCGGTAAAAATGACAAAAAAGTGTCAAAATAACAATGAAATAACAGCAAACTTTTGCGCGATAGGTACACCCTCGCGCAATCAAAACCAAGTTTTACAGTCATCGAAGTGGCGTGACGCGCGAGTTTGTCGCGGGCCGTGGTAGCCATACAGGAGACCCATCCGTACTTTAATGTGTAGTTAATTATATTCCTATAGATACAATCTAAAAAACCCTAAATATAATTTCCTCGAAATGAGAAAGATTAAAGTGGGAACCTCTTCCTTTTTCTCGACTATACGTTTGACTTTTTTTAATTTATCGGCTCGGCTCGTCCCTCCCGAAGGGCTCATTCGGGCATTTGGGTCAGCGCTAATTATCCCTACATTATCCTCGACACAGGGCAGGATCTAGAGGTTTTTCTTCTCATTTGGCGATGACACTAACTGCATTTGATTTATGTGTATGTGTGGGTGTGATATGTAAATGTTTTATTGTCTGTTTATGCGCCCATTGGTGGTCTTTGGGATTGTTTTCCCTTATTTTAGAAGTTATCCTAGAAGTAAAAGTATGCTTACTATGGTGGAAAGATCAAAATCGGAGATCTTTTTATTATAAGTGCGGAAAATGCAAACCATAGGAGAGTTCATATCATAGCACAATTAATATTTGTAAGTCTAGTGCGACGTATCAATAGTTAAAGTTATCAAGAGAGAGTAGGTGAGGACTATTTTTAGTCAGTCCAGATGCATACGATTAACAACTAAATCTAAAGAGAAGCCTTAGCTTTTATACGATACAATTTGTGTTTGCAAGGTATTGGCCTAATTCCAACCCTGGAATACCCAAGATTCTTTAAGCTTCACTGAGTAGAATTTTTTCATTTTTGCAAATATCTCAGTAAAAGGAAAGGTACTGAAATGGACGACTGCAAACAACCCAACGGCTAAGATTTGCATTCCGTTGCTGTACATACAAATAATCACGCCTTTATTTCTGTATTGGAGTAGTCAGAGCTTCATTTAGTAACAAAACAACTTGACGATTTATTTGCCAAAATGAAGATCTTCTAGCATCATCATGAGGATGAGCAAAAAATTCGCGAGGGAATCCGTTCATTCGCGCTACTGGATGTGTAACCATCAATCCAATCTCAGTCAGTTTGATGGCTCAACGATCCGAAGTAGATTTTAGCCTCCGACATTAAAAATGGACAACAAACATAAGGCGTTTCGCTTCAGCTTCTTCAGCCAGCAGCATCTCCACCACCTACATCACCTACCCCGTTCACATACTTACACATGCTTGAGATGACCTACCAACTTTCTTATTCATCTTTTCAGTGCAGTAACGGCTCTAGGGCTGTGCGAGCGGTGCCAAAACACTGGGCCCCGACATCGGGAAGGCACCGAAATCAACCTTTCGGCATGGTGTATTCGCTATGCTTTCGGGAAACGGTCATCGACTCTATTATAATTACAACCAGGTTGTTTTCGGCGCCCTCCTCATAACCCTATAATTATTGACTGACTTTAGGGTATTGTTTGTATTCAGAGATTTGCCACTTTGAGATGTCGCACCAGCTTAAAAAATGTCTAGGGCCGCCACTGTTTCAGTCCCAGTCCAACGTAGAAGAAATTGAATCCTAAACCCTTTCAAAAGGAATGTCTATTGAGACCTAAAGTATTCGTATTGCACAGCGCAGCGCGTTCTTCTGGCATCGCCTCGCAAATGGAGCCGTTTCCAATACTAGAGCGGACACCAGTGCCTACTTATGCACTGTTCACTAAAGAAATTTAAAACCACACTTAGATTGACCTAGATTTATTCTAAGAAAAATCAAAAAGCTTGCGATGGCTAAGGTCCGTATTACAGAACGCGACTCAGCCTCTGATTTTGATAGTGAGATAAAAAGACTATCAATGCTTAAGTATAAATCAAGATTTGAGTCTCCTTCTGTAAAACGGGCCTAAATCTTATTAATATGTTAAATGTAGGGTCCTAACTCACTCATTGATTCATTAACGTCCAGGCCAAACCTATGAATCTGAAAGACAGTTTAGCACAAAGGTTCCTTTTTTTAATATACTGGGTGAAATAAACCT
The DNA here is from genome assembly GCA_949987775.1 of Aproaerema taeniolella. NCBI lineage: Eukaryota > Metazoa > Arthropoda > Insecta > Lepidoptera > Gelechiidae > Aproaerema > Aproaerema taeniolella. The sequence goes on along the minus strand of OX465260.1, from coordinate 468,482 downwards.
CCTAGCTATATTCAAAATCCTGAACTAGTATCACTCAAAGAACACATTTGTGAAAAAAATTTTTTTAAAAATATTTTTTCAATGGGAATAGTTCATTTTTTGCTTAAACGTAGATATTACTCCTACACCGGGCACGCGAGGGGTATGTGAAGCGCTCGGGGGATTCACCCTAGAGTCTACGTTTAGGAAAAAAAAAACCCACCGTTATAAAAAAGTGTTCTGTAAGTAATACTGGTTCAGGATATTCAATAAAGCTAGAAGGTTTTTTTTCAACCTGTAGACAAGGAATACGGAAGATATTAAGTCAATCAAAATTACAAACAAGGACTTTATAATTATGATTAAGTTAAAAAGAGCTACCCTCGGAGTTTCTTGCCTATTCTTCTCTTAAGGAAAACTGCACTTTTGCGCAGTTAAAATTGCGAGTGATGACGTACGGCACTGAAACGTTTTCGCTTAAATTGGGCCTCATAAGAAGGCTCAAGGTCACTCAAAGAGCGATGGTAAGGGCTATGCTCGGAGTTTCTCTGCGCGATCGAATCAGAAATGAAGAAATCCGCAGGAAAACCAAGGTCACCGACATAGCCCAAAGAAATGCTAACCTTAAGTGGCAGTGGGCAGGGGCACATTGCTCGTAGGACTGATAGCCGCTGGGGCAGAAAAGTCCTCAAGTGGCGACCACGTACCGGAAGGCGCAGCGTAGGAAGGCCTCTCACAAGATGGACCGACGATCTGGTAAAGATTGCGGGAAGCCGCTGGATGCGGGTGGCGCAGGACTGATCGAGGTGGAGCTCCCTGGGTGATGCCGATGCCGATGTCCAGCAGTGGACGTCTTGCGGCTGACATGATGATGATGATAAAGTTAAAAATGCTAATGTAATTCACTACTTTGAGTTGTGTTAAGGAACATTCTGATGTGTTCTATGAAATAAATCTATATTTGACTATTACTTCAAAGAACTTTAAAAAATTCCCACAGGAACGAAGTCCCAGGAATCCCTACCTTATTTATAGACTTATCTTATTTTCCAAGAGCATAAAACACTGAAATCGTGGAATCATGCTGAATAGTTTAAACAATTTCCGCTACCTCATCCAAGTTAGTTTTTGCGTCGACCCAAGACGAGTGTTTTACAGCTGTCCTCTTCGAGTTTAATTAAACTATTCTCCCCCCATCCCTCCCCCCTACCTCTTCCCAATCAAACGCTCGTACAGTGATTGGATCACCCGCAGTAATCGAGAGATAATACCGCCTCTGTTACGTGGTGATAGTTCGAGAAAGGATTTATAGCGACGTTTTTTGGCTATTTAGGATAGCGACGTTTTCTGTGCTTCAAAGATTTTTCTAGACACATGTCAGATAAGTTTGGAAATATATTTGAAGCAAAGTGAGGTTTATGGTAAAAAATGATCTTTATCTTGATCGCCACCTTGATTACCATTTCCAAATCATTAGAGCCTTTTTGGGAAACTAATCAGATACATTTAAATAAATAAATGTACAGGATTATAGTAATATCATTTTATATAAAAGATTAAAAATAAATAATTAAACGTTTATTGCATATAGCATTCCACCCGGGACTTCGTTCCCGTAAAAATTTGGGAAAATGATGTAGCAACTCAGCATTAATGTAGCTTTTGTAGAATTAATGTAGAATTAATGTAGTTCTCGATTTTTTTAAATCGGTCCAGTAGTTTTGGAGCTTATTCAATATTTCTTCTGTTTAATATTTATTTCATATTAAACACATTACAATTATTGATGTTAAAACTTCTTTAGCGGCGTTGTGTACTTTTGGATGGGTAAAAAATTTTAAACTCGCGTCAGGTGAAAACTTTTTAGACCGCAAGGATGTAATTCAAGTTTTCACTTATGCCGGCACTCCCGGAGTGCAACCCGTTGTTGTTTTTTGAAGTGAAAACTTCTTTAGCGGCGTATAGTCAGGCAGAATTAGCCGATCACAGTGCTAAAATCTGGGAAATTGTAACCAGCAAATAAAAATGTTTTATCTATAGATGTTTGCGTTAGTATAAACATATTCATTTTGTACAACTTTAGAGTTGCAGCGCGGCTGTCAAAAAAAATTCCAAAACTGTCAAAACTGGTTTTTTGCGATTTACCGGTAAACTACGCGTCTGGTGGTAAAAAGTGTTATGTAACAAAAAAGCTGCAATAAAAGACAAACAAAATGAGTTTTGTTGAGTCCCAATCGGTTTGGTAGTTTTTGCGCAATCCGCAAAAAACCGCGGTTTTTGAGCATTTTTTCGAAATTCAATAACTCTTGTTGTGTATCTATTTATAGAAAAAAAGTTAGTTGCTGGTTACAATTTCCTTGACGCAAAACCTAACTCTGCCCGACTAGATGTGCCCTTTGAAGTATGGGTAAAAAATGCTAAACTCGCGTGACAGACACGTGACCCTGGTCGAAAATGCGTAAGGCAGGAGGCGTGTCATCCGGTACCAGCAATACCAGCATAGAAAAAAATTAAATAAATATTAATGCACAACGTTAATGTTCAAGTTTTTACTTCTGCCGGCACTCCCGGAGTGCAGCCCGTTTTTTTTATTAATTCCAAACCACATTAAGCTTGGTTTGTAAGCAGATAAAACACTCCCTGATAGGATATGCCTTCCTTAGTAAATGTTCTGAATTATCAAACGCTACACAATAGTGCGGGGTTGCTGTCTGCAGTACCTCACTCTCTCGAAAAAGCTACGGGACCACGTTTCCAACGCAAATAATCGTTTTTATCAGAGCAAGCGTTCTACAGCTTCTCAGACTTTGATGAACTGATAAATTACATTTAATATTTTGTATTTTAATTTAATTGTTATTTTATTTTATTATTTAAATTTATTTTATAATTTGCCAGCATTATGTATCATTTTTAATTTATTTGAATTATTAGAAAATTAAAGTGTGTTTTGACTTTTAATGAAAAGTTATTAATAACAAATGTTTATGTTTATTTCAATAATAACGGCAGCTACCAGTAAAACTTGTATCAGTAACTCTACGAGCGAGTTCTCTCCACATCAAACAATCTGGGCCTCGATTCTGTAACTCCAGTTGGATGTCGATAGGGTTTCAGTTGAGTTTCGATAGGGTGAAAGAGTTGTGTCTCAGAAGTGTGTCAGTGGAGTGTAAGCTGAATGAACACCTTAATGACTTCCAAATGGAAAACTTATCGTTCAAAATCCATTGTCTATGTCAACCGATCGTTTCTCAATGATTTCTCAATGAAACACTGACTTGGTATAAGTTGTATGATAGGTCATTGCCATATAAATATTATTCCATTTCATAAACATAGAAATAAGTTGAAGTCATGTTAATGCACCACTGACATAAAGATGTCTATGACATGCACAGTTATTATTTCTATGTCTATGACTACTTTACAACAAATTTTTCGAAACTTCACTGACCTCTATACATGAATATACTTTGTATAGAATTACAGGTCATTGAGGACTTTTGGTTTAGAAAGTGGTATTCAACTTATTTCTATGTATATGATGTACCCAGTATAAAACTCTGAAATGTTAATGGATACGAGAAAAGAGGAAATTGATGAAAAATTGCTTGCTTGTTTGGTCTTAAGATCAATTCTTGTTTTTATATATTAAATGAAATTAAACTTAGGTTAGGTAAGGTTCTCACGGGCTGAAAAGAAGCACGATTGGTGTTCTTGAGGAAATAGGGCAGGTCTGCAGATTCTCTTTCTGCATACCGACCCATTTGCCTGCTGGACGAGGCCGGAAAACTATTCGAAAGAATTATTTCCTCTGGTTCAGCATGCACTTGTGGAGCGTCGGCCCCAACCTGTCGAATGACCAGTTCGGTTTCCGATAGTCACGCTCGACGTGGACGCGATTGCGGCAAGTCTTCATATCAACAACGCCTTGAACTTGTTACCTGGAGGACGATAAGGGAGGTACTGGTTTACCATCAGGTACCTTCCTACCTGTAGCGCCTGGTTGAACGCTACTTGCAGGACAAGTGCATAAAGTTTAATGGTCGAGATGGAGTTCTTCATCAGAGGAAGATGACGTGTGGGGTACCGTAGCATAAACGTGCTACTGTGGAACTTCGAATATTTTAAAATTACATGATTTATTTCTTCAGTTATCGTATTTTCCGTGGACTACAATGCCTATTAGCAAATTACCACAAACCAAAACGTCACTAATTATTTTGATGCCGTTTTGGTTTGTAAGCTTTTTGTAAGTAATTTTTGTTTTTGTAAAAAAAAAAAGTACTAGTAATTTTCGAAAAGGAGTATATTTTTTTCGAAGAACAAATATTAAATAAAAACTAGTCAAGTGCAAGTCGGACTCGCGCACGAAGGGTTCCGTACTATTACTTATAAAACAGGCAAGTGCGAGTCGGACTCTATAAACACCATTATCTCTATAAAAGCGGGAAAAAAAATCACGTTTGTTGCATGGGAGCCCCCTTAAATATTTAATTTATTCTAGTTTTTAGTAATTGTTGTTATAGCAGCAACCGAAATACATCATCTGTAAAAACTTTAACAGTCTAACTATCACGGTTCATGAGATACAGCCTCAGACAGACTTTCTATAAAATGAGCAAAAAAATTACTTTTTTGTGTGGGAGCCCCCTTAAATATTTATTTTATTCTGGTTTTTAGTATTAAATACTAAAAACAACAAATTTTGTTGTTATAGGGCCAATGAAAAAACATCATCTGCGAAAATTTCAACAATCTAACTATCACGGTTCACGAGATACAGCCTGGTGACAGACGAACGAACGGACGGACGGACGGACGGACAGCGGAGGCTTAGTAATAGGGTCCCGTTTTTTCCCTTTGGGTACGGAACCCTAAAAAACTTAGTCGTATTGAGAACTTCCTCCTTTTTTTAAGTCGGTTGAAAAGTGGTACTTATGGGATGGTAAAAGCCGAAACATCTCTGACTCTATTTTGGAATTTTATGTTTTAGAAAATTTTATTTTCTGAAGTTTCTACAGAAGTAAGAACGAAGTTTCAAGTACTTGCTGAACAGTAAGATTGCATTAAGGTTGTATAATTTTACCATAATGTTACTAGCAATTGACGGCCGGTTTGGTCGAGTGGCAGTGGCACTCTTGATCGACGGGTCCTGTGTTCGAATCCCAGTTTGGGCAAATATTTGTGTTAAAAGCAGATGTTTATTGTCGGGTCGTGGGTGTTTGTGTCTGTCTTTATAAGGGGTTCCGAGGGACCCACGACACAAGAGAAAACCTTAATGTGGGCCTTTGAGTGTATGGCGTTTTATTTATTTATAATTTATGAAACCAAGATTATGAAATCAGGTACTGTCTACAGGCCCCTCTTTCCCACTGGGCACTGTGGGCAAGTGCCCAGGGCCCCGCGATCAATGGGGCCTAGTAGATAACATTAACTGACTAGAATATTTATTTGCTTATTAGCTTTTGCAAGTGTTAAGCGCAAAGTGACGAGTGTATGCCCGAAAATCAAGCTTTTGTAGGTATTAAAGTTTAAATAGTCCTACACTAATTTAAAGAAGAATCTTCAATACTATTGCGATGTTCTGTCCGAGTGATAGAGCCATTATCATAGTATGCCCAGGGCCTCCTGTAGGTTAAAGACGGCCCTGACTGTCTAGAATCCCCAGGGATTGTTTGTATAAAAACTCTGGAATAGTCAAATAGAGTATGGAATGAGATTATGTAGTATACACTACACATACACAGTGTTTTAGGTATCGTATACAGTCCCGGAACAGCAACCAGCAATGTATGCAGGTTTCCATTGATTGTAAATATAAGGGCAGATAACATTCAGAATACCTAACTACTGGGTGAAAGGAACAGAAAAACGAATAATCCTTATGCTTTGCATGTTTGGAATTTATTAGATTAGGAATCATTATTAAATTACTACTGCAAAACTATGCTCAATCGTACTTTTTGTAGATATTCCGATAATTATTTCATTTTCATGAAAAAAATCAACTTTTTGAATGGCCTCTCCTTGCCTGATGTGCAGATTCAATTCTTGTCCCTATTTACAAGTTTAAACCCTCGGCTCACACCTGGAATAAAAGTTGCAATTTATAAAAGTAATTCATATAAATAATTTACAGCATGCTGAGCTATTTCCAATATGTAAGCCAGCTGGGTCAGATGGTCACTGGTCAGCTAAGACTCTCGTCGTAGTTAGGTATGAAACAGATAAACGCTAAGTGGTCATCACTTCTTCAAGAATTCAAATATAAGAAATGCGATGCACCTATTTTTTTTGCTGTGTTTTCCAAAAAACATAATATTATGTTTTTTTCAAGCGTCACACAGGTTATGAGGGCAAAGAGATAAGCGTGAACCACGAGTAATTCGTGATTTTGTAAAGATAAAGACTAAAAAATTAAAAGAGCAATTTTTGTGATAAAAACCATTGAAGTATTATGTACTATGATAAAAACTAAAAAGACTGACCTGTAGCAGCTGATACCCGTAATCCGTTCAAAAGTACAATATTTGAAGCCTGTTTCCAAGCTTTTACTTATTTCTGACCTGGTTTTTAAAAGCTTTCGGTATATTTTATGTTAGATATATAACAATAATAAAGAAATTGAAATTCTGACAATTTAAATACTATCCAATTGAAAAACATGTAAAAAGAAGCAAGTCTCGCAATATGCTCGCACTGCGTTTCTCTACTAAAAAAGGTTGTGGGATATAATTTTTGAAGTGAAAACTTCTTTAGCGGCGTTGTGCACTTTTAAGTATGGGTAAAAATGTTAAACACGCGTCAGGACACGTGACTGTCCCTGATCGAAATTCGTAAGGCGGAGAATAAATATAGGAAATTAAAACTACAAAAGTCAAGGTTTCATCCGGTGTCAGCTTAGAAAAAATAAAATAAAATATTAATGCACTACGTTAATGTTCAAGTTTTCACTTCTGCCGGCACTCCCGGAGTGCAACCCGTTGTTTTTTTTTATTAAGAATGGGTTCGCTCTTGACTACAATCTAGCTCAGGGCAAAGATGTAGTCGAGGATGTAGCGAACTCACTCAGAAGAAGCCTATTCACTCGTACTTTAAAGATATTCGGGGTGTATGAGCTCAAAAATACAGACGCCGGCAGAGAATTCCACTCCTTGGCAGTGCGCAATACAAAAGATAATCCCTTAGGAAAACTATAAAATCTCCTAAGTATATATTTCTTAAATTTTTCTGCTGTAACGTTAAATTACTTATTTAAATACACTTCTATTTTCCCAATTAGTAATAAGAATAGCAGCTCAAAATACGAAAATCAGATGAAGTAAGATTTATCATGTTTTGCATTAATATTTATTTTAATACTCAATAAAATGGTTCAGAGTGTAACAAGGAACTTTTTTTTACATAATTTTTTTTGAGTTATAAAATAAGTTATATTTTCTAAAACAGTTAGCCCCAATACAACACAATACAATACTTTTTATTGTACACCAAAAAATATAAGTATATCAAAGATTCTTTGATTTTTTGATTTATCAGCCGTTTTGATTTATTTCTTCCAGGCAACAAACTGAACCATTACAGATATTTTTAAAAGCTATTTAGTGATACTTTATAGCAGGTTTAAAAAATGAAGTTCGATACTAGACTGTCGAGTTCAACACGGTGTGTGATAGTTTTTTGACAGGTACTTACGAATACTTATAACCCATATAAAATTTATTGAAGTGGTTAACGTTACATTCGCACTTCGAAAATGTCCTGAATGGGCTCCGAGAAAAAATGGGGTACTATGCCTTTTTTGTTTGTTTTTGCTCTACTTGGGAAGGACGCACTACCGAGCCCCCAGATGATAATTACATCATGGCAAGTCACTGACAGTGATTACTTCTGAGTGGCATTGACGTTTCGAAAATTTTTACGTATTGTCTTTGAATAACGTGACTCTGGCTGGAAATCGTCACCATTTTCTCAAACTATTGAGAGACGATTGAGATTGCAACGATAATCATTTGGACGGCACTGTGAGACCACTGATCTCATAATGCCGGCAGAGTGTCGATAGGGTTTCGGTGTAATGACAATGACTGATTTTTACAGAATCGCTAGCCTGAAGTAGGTGTGAGATTCCGGCGCGCTACAAATCGTTAGAACCTTTTTTGAGAAACTCATAACATGTATTGAAATAAATAAACAGAATTTAATCGTTTAGTAAATATATAAATAAGTAAGTTTTTTTATTATTATTATAAGATGGGTTAACTCTTGACCTCAATCTTGACCATAAAGGTCAAAGATGAGGTCGACGATGGACTTTATGGATGGTAAACTTTTATTTCATCATTACATTTATTTTCTTAATTTAATCTGTCTAACCACATTAAGGCTGGTAAGCAGAAAAAACACTCCTCAATAGAATGTCCACCAATCCGCATCGGGCCAGCATGGTGGACTATGGCCTAAATCCCCTTCGTGTGTCGAAGGGAGGCCCGTGCTCTTCAGTGGGTACGCATATGGGCTAAAAAAAATATAATAGGATATGCCTTTAGTTTTCTTCTTCTTTCGTCTTCGTCTTTAGTCTTTCTTAGGAAGACTGTGATTGTGTCAGTTAAATAAAGTTTTGTCTATCTATCTATCTATCAAACACTACACGGTCATAAGGGCAGCTACTTACCACAAAACGTGTATCAGTAACTCTACGAGCGAGTTCTCTCCACATCGAACAGTGTGAAGTAGGTGTGAGATTCCGGCGCGGTACAAATCAAGGTCCAACTTCAGCGGAGTACGTCAGAACTGTCAATGGAGTCAAACCAAGCAGTTGAAGTTTCAGAGAAGTGGTAGGGCTGCTACTTTATTAACTAGCTTTTTACCAGCGTCTTCGTTGGCATGGTAAAGTAGCATTTGTTTTTTTTTTTAAATTTAATGTTCATTTTAATAATAAAAAACAAGGTTCCTTAGGTCTAAAACGCCTCTCGAAAACCTATGAGGATTTATTTGAGGAGTTGTATGCTAGCTGGTTACAATTTAATACTGTTTGTATATATGAGTAGGTATGTATTTTTTCTAATATACAGAGGCCAGCGCATCAGGTTAATCCATTTGAATTACAAAATTGCTCATATCTCAATAGCACAGAGTGCATGCGTGTGGTAACCTGATGTGCAACTCTCCGTGCTGTGTTTTCAAGTTCTTTTTTTTATTTTAGAAACTTTTAAACATGTCATGTTATTCTTCAGCCTCTAAAAAGGATATTGTGCAAAAATCACGTTAATCCGTTGCTTCTTTTCGGCGTTACGACCTAGCGGAGCGACTTATGAATTCGTAGTAATTGAATTTGTCAACTTTGGGATTTTTAAATTGTACATGAAAAAATTAAACGGGCAAGTGCGATTCGGACTCGCGCACGAAGGGTTCCTTACCATTACCTATAAAACCAGCCAAGTGCAAGTCGGACTCTATAGAAACCATTATCTCTATAAAAACGGCAAAAAAATCACGTTTGTTGTATGGGAGCCCCCTTAAATATTTAATTTATTCTACTTTTTAGTATCTGTTGTTATAGCAGCAACTAAATTACATCATTTTTGAAAATTTAAACTTTCTAATTAACACAGTTCATGAGATACAGCCTCGGACAGACTTATCTATAAAAACGACCAAAAACTTAACGTTTTTTGTGTGGGAGCCCCCTTAAATATTTATTTTATTCTGGTTTTAAGTATTTGTTATTATAGGGCACAAAGAAATACATCATTTGCGAAAATTTCAACTGTCTCACTATCACGGTTCATGAGATACAGCCTGGTGACAGACGGATGGACGGACGGACAGCGGAGCCTTAGAATAGGGTCCCGTTTTTTCCCTTTGTATACGGAACCCTAAAAATACCTTGGCTAACAGGTCCCGTAGCGCCATCTAACCCCAACATAAACCAGCCTTATGTGTATAGGTGCTAGAAAACAGATCTACTTGCATACATTTTTTTGGAAATACATAAATAAACAGGAGTCTGGGCCTCACAGAAACTGTTAATATCAAACGATTCGTGAGTGTTACACAATAGAATTCATAATATAATTCAGATTTACTCCCTGTTAAGTCCTCACACAGAATCGAACCTATGTTTAATTGTGAATTAATAGCTCAGTTAGTTGATTATTTGAAGTTAGTTTGAATATTAACACAGTCAATGTTTGAAAACCTCCTCTTAAGAATTAATCAAGTAGGCAACTAAACCTTACCACTAGGTAGGCTAGGTACCCTAGTTTCAGTAGAACAAGTAAGCGACGAACAGGCTCTGTTATTGAACTGTTCACTTGAATGAGGCAAGTAGTTCAACTAGGCCGCTTTGTCTACTATATTAAACTTAACGAGGACTGAAAGGGATGTGTAATGTATCAGCAAGCAGTAAAGTTACTAGTTAGTTACGAAACTGTTACGAGTGTATTGGGTGACTTTAATTTAGTTGGAGTTATTGAGGATGTGAATTAACCCACGGAACTGAACAACTAGAATAGAATAGAATAGAAAAAATCTTTATTTTACGGGACATTCAGGATGTCACTTAAAACAAGTCAAGATTACAATGAAATACATACAAACATATATTAAACGATTTAAATACATACATACGCATTCGTTCTTTTGACCCTACTGACTCTACGCCTATTCGCAAACTTTACTCGAGGAACGTAGGGCAAAATTGGAAAAAAATGTTTCTCAGTACTACACGTGCGATTAGCTGATTTGCTTTATGGAGAGAATCACCTCCTACATTTTTGCTAAGTAATATATAGATAAAGAGAGTAGATAGACATTGAACTTATACATTTTTTTAGCGGCGTTCTGAAATTTTTGGATGGGTAAAAATGTTGAACTCGCGTCAGGGTCACGTGAACCTGATCGAAACTTCTTAGACCGCAAGGAAAACTTCTTAGACCGCAAGGAAGTAATATATGTATGTTCAAGTTTTTACTTCTACCGGCACTCCCGGAGTGCAACCAGTTTTTTTGCCATTTTTCAGCTTTCCAAGTCCAAGGGTTGGAACTGCTCGTTGATAATAGTGACTTTAACCTTCAGTGACTTTAAATCACTATCCCTATTCATTTTATAAATGCGAAAGTAACTCTGTCTGTCTGTTACGCTTTCACGCCTAAACTACTGATCTAATGTTGATGAAATTTGGTACAGAGATAGAGTAGACTTTAGGGAAGGACATGATTTAATTTTATTTTATTTTACATTTAAAGGAAGCTGCATTAAAATAAGCTACATTTTATGTCACAGCTCTGGCCACGATTGGAAAGCTAGTTTTATATATTAAAAGTAGTGTAGTCATTCTTTGTGTTGTGCTGTTAAAAAATTAATATCTTATTTCTTTCTTTAAAATACCCAAGTTTCTTTTGAAGACCTCCTTACTACTTCCTCCAAACCATATATTTCCCCAGAATTAACATTGTAAAGGCAGTAATTAAATCTGGAGGGAAAGGCGCGTTCGTTAGTCTAAGGACATGGAAAAACGTGCGCAAAGTTTATGTTTGCACTTAAAATTACAAGTGTTTTCTGTGTTTTTAATTTGCAAAGAAAGAATTGGAAATAAAAACCATTAAGTATGTATATATGTTATTATTTTATTTTAAAAAAACAGTGTAATATAATAAATCTAAATGGTAATGCAGTAGCAAAGGCGGACTTATCCCTGAAGGGATCTCTTTTAGTCTACCTTAAAGTAGTTGAGAGAGGAGACACAGGTGTTGCGGGTCAAGTTCTTAATTTTTTATTTTAAAAAAAATCATTAGTTTACACGATTATTTGACTTTTTGGTATAGTTCTTTTTTTCTTTGTAATATAACTAAATCACGGATTGATCCAAGTAGAGGTTAACTGTAAGCTTATCTAAAGCCATTTTGTGGAAAATTTTAATTAAAAAAAAAAAAAACGCTTCACACTCAAAGGCCCACATTAAGGTTTTCCCTTGTGTCGTGGGTCCCTTGGAACACACAAAGACAGACACAAACACCCATGACCCGAGAACAAACATCTGCTTTTTACACAAATATTTGCCCCGACTGGGAATCGAACCCAGGACCCGCCGATCGGGAGGCAGCGTCACTACCACTCGACCAAACCGGCCGTCGTAATTAGATAAACTATCAAAGCCTTAGTCAAAATTAGCTTTATTTAATAGAACATTCAAGTATTACTTAAAATAAGTCAAAGCAGTGAATCACATCTACTTGTACATATTTTTAAGTAGGTAGGTACTAATAAGTTTTTCATACGAGTAGGAAATCAGCTTATAAGTCACTAGCTTTTTCCCGCGGCTTCGCTCGCGTCAGGAACTCTTTTAGTCACCCATTTCATTCTTGTTTCCTTAGCGGATGTTTTTCGAAAAATCGCGAAACACTACTCCGCGTATATCTGCGCTTTCAGGTATATCTTGACAAAGTTTCAAGTCAAAATGTCAAACAAAAATTGTTTTCTCCTTACAAACTCTGAATTTGCTTCACTCCCTTAGGGGTCGAATTTGGAAAAATCCTTTCTTAGTGGTTGCCTACGTCATAAAAGACACCTTTTTTGCCAAATTTCAGCTTTCTAGGTCTTAGGGATTGGGCTGGGCGTTGATGAGTCAGAGAATTAGGACCTACAATTTTATATATAAGATTTAAATTAATTATTCAACCTATTTTAATTATTATTTTCTTGTTTAATATTCAAACTTTCCTTATAACACCTAACCCACTTATCGGGATATATTTGACCGTGATCCAGGATTATAGGCTATTAATCCCAGGTATAAATTGTGGGGTCCGATTTTGCATACCCCTTGTATTCGTAAATAGCCATAAATTAATTTGGGAGGGATTCCGGAGGGTTCGAATTGATAATAATTAGTTTGCGGAAACAGCGACCTTGACCGCTTCCTATAGAGCATTTGTAATTACCCTACTTATCGTATATATTAGAAACAGTCTGAGAACTATTTAATAATCTTTCATTTTAGTTTATAAAGTAAGAAATACTTTTTGCAAGACAATTCATGTTAGTCAGTAGGTAGAGTAGATAAAAATCAACAGAAGATTAAATTAAAGAATACTGAATACGTTTTACCGGACAGTTGCTCTGATATTATTTATTTAGGGCCTCCACGCATTGTTTTATGATGGTCTATTAGTTAGCGGATACTTTATAGTCAAATCACCTTTTTTGACACCTTAATTTGTTCTGAATCTTAGGTGGCATCCTAGGGTCTCATGGGGGTGTGGTAGGCTCTATAAAATGCAGTGTGTTTCGTGACTACCCCTCATACCGAAGTCCGACGCCAAGCAGCTTTCTGTGTTCCGTCGTTGCGTTGAAATACCAGTGCCTTATTAGGCATTTTTATGACCTTGATCAAAATTGAGGTCGAGAGTTAACTTTTCTTTTAATAAAAAAAAGCGTAACTCAAATGGTATCCTATTGAAAAAAGCGGAAAAAAACGCTAGGAAGAAGAAGAAGAAGAAGTCAATTCAACAGTTTCATCACTGTTTCCTGATCTCATGTCCCAATACCCGTTTACCCGATTTACAATTACCGGTCCCCATTTATCAGGTAGGTGACGGTCCTATAAGTCCGAGCAGGCCGGATTGCGGTATCAATGTGAGTAATGCTGATGTGACCGAAGTCAAACTGCCGTGTCAACAGGTAGTGATTTGTTACCCCTGTCTTTGTGAGTGAAATAATTATTTCAGATTTATAATAAAGATAGATAGATAGATAAAACGTTTATTCAATGACCAGCAACTTTGACGTAAACATAAACAAACAACTTTACACAATACACAAATACAAACACAGTAAAACAGATTATCTATTTTCATGTGATCATTAGGAATGATGACTTGGGGCGCAAGAGAGAGATCTGTGGAGGAAAGGGAGAGAGCCTTTGCCCAGCAGTGGGATACATAAGACCAAATATAAGATAAGATGACTTAGTACGCCAAAAATTTTACTGGAAGTAAGAGAGAAAATTCAAAAATTTATAATTTGTATCACCGCGACATTTATTGCTTGTAACTTTTTAACTGATGAATTAATTTTGATTAAATGTAATTATAAATTATTTCAATTACGTCAGCTTTAAAAAAACCGCATCATAATTGATCCCTTCGTTTAGGAGCTACGATGCCACAGACAGATACACAAACGCATATGCATACTCGTTAAACTGATTAAAAATAGTAGCTAGTGTTTGCACTAGTAACATCAGATGTAGTAGGCACTGATGATATTATAGAAAAAAGCCAAATGTGAGAAATAAGTTTAAAGGAAATGATAAAGTTGGCTAAGACTGTTATGTGACTATTGTAAAATTTAGTTATGAAATTATTGGAAGAACAATATGATATGAAAAAAAGGAATTATTTTTGAACTCGTTAGTCATGACTAGAGATAAGAATTTTTATCTCAAGTAACTTAATAATTACTTTAAATTATACAATAGTTTAAAGTACCTAAAAAGGAGAATTTCTTTGTTTTCAGATAAATACAACAATGGCTGGTAGTCGGCTATTTATTTTGACATTCTTTCTATAAAAAAACCCAAGAAAGTATTTGAAACCAACGAAGCTTACAAAAATTGTGTCTTTAAAAAAATTGCGTTTCATTGAATAAGTATTCAGTAAATATTAAGATATCTTTACGAATCTGAATTTATTGATGACAAAAATTATTAAATTATTAAACAAAAATTATTGTTTTTTTAATATGTCCTAGGTACACACGGCCAATAACTTACAATATTCGATCTGTGACTACATTTGTTATTCTGCCACTGAATTTTACTTGTTTTCTTTGGCAGCACGTCATTCATCATTTTTCTAATTTTATTTTATAAGCCAACTTTATGACAAAACAATTAAATTAAAAATAAACAACTGCCGACCCAGATCACCCCAGCCCAGAAAGGAGGAGTTTCTCAATCCCCATGTTTTTATTGAATAGATTGTCGTTATTGTTGCATCCAAAACCCTGCTGGTATGTTCAGCAGCAAAAACAATGAGCTAGTCAACTATGGCAGTCATCAAAACGAGGGAGAGGAACAAAGGGCAAAAAAGACAAAAAGGGGGTAGTTCCATAAGTTGAGTGATATTTCAGCGGCAGGCGGTGCGTCCGACGCGGCCTCGCACAACTTTAAAATAAACTTCCTCAGCTTTGTGTGGAGTTACGTCTGCGTGAGTTCCCAGCGGTTTCAAAGAGCAATTTCCAGAACTTTCCAGAACATTTTTTCAACAATCTGCGCAATTTTTATATGAAATTTACTGCTGTCCTAAACATACTTCTCTCGCATGAATAGTTTTGAATTGATTTAAACTTTTTTGAAGTAGGTCCTTGTGAGGAGTTCCGATCGCGCTTTGCGTTTGTTGTCTCAGGTGTGTTTACTCTACTTTGCTTCTTTGTTCCTTTTTCCCTGTGAGTGCTTGTTCGGAGAATTTTCCATTTTAGAATCGCATTTTGTTTGCGATTTGCTGAGGATGGTAGGTACAGCTAAGAGAAGCGCTCGTAATTCAGTGGCGCTCGCTGATCTGAACCGATCATCAAGGTCAAGAAACGTACAAAAAGGCAAGGGACCTGATGGGTGACCAAATCGGCAATTTATTACGAGCATTTCCGTGCCCCGGAGGGCGCCTAAAGCTGTCTGTCCCGGCTGTTGTCGAGTGACTACACTGGTTAAACCAAGTCAGAGGCCATACAACGGTTCGAAAACTCTGACACCAAGGTTAGTTAAATTCGCTACATGATAAGTGAGGAACGATATCATATTTTATGAATCTATACAATTTATGTCTTGTTTTCTATACAACAGAGCAGAAGCTACAAAAACTCGAGTAGTGTCATTTATTCACCACTAATTGATACGTCTATAACATAAAATATTATAACAATTATCACTACACTAATAATTTAATTATGTAAAATAAGAAATTGTTTGTGTTGTCCTTCATATAGTAAGTCATAATAGAACAACAAAACGTGACTATTGTATAATCTGTGACAAAACTTGTTTTCCATTAGGATACGTGAGACTTCAGAACAATATCACGGGAGAAAACTAGTATATTTCATAATAAACAAAAACACGATCATCTGTATTGTAGTGCCGTCATAGTCATAACATGAGCATATCGTGTCATAACAGGCGTGTAATTTGGCATGCATGTTCGCGGCCTTGTTGGCATAATACGGCATATTACGGTGTGTTACGGTAATGGTCTATTAGGCATCTACGTCAATGTTGTCAGAAAGATGGTAATACATTAAAACAATGACTGTTGAGATGAAGACATACGAGTTATGGAAAGTTTTTGAGATAGCAGTAAAAGACATTACTGTCGCGTTTTACTTGAGCAAAGTACGACAGCGCGCTATTAAAATTTTTCATCTGTACACACGCTGTTGCGATAGGTAGAACGTCTAGTAGTTCAAAAATCATTTCTAGTCACCACATTTCAAATTGATGTTGATTACAATTTTTATTTTAAAAAAAACAATGAGGTCTCCTTGATGTGGACGTTTGTTATAGGCTGATAACGATTGATAATGAGATTCAACAATGTCCAACAAAATGTATTCCTCTAACCATCAAATATTGGTTTCAAGTATGTGTATCGTGTTGTATTGAGTAAATAGGGTTCTTCGCACTATAAAAACTACGTTAAAAAAACTAATAAAATTAATAAAATTATTTCGAGTTCTTTATAAAATGTTACTTGGTAAATTAATGAAATATCAGAGGCTGTATCTAAACTAGGATCTCCTATATCTTAGTTTACAAGACTCCATCCTAGCCGTGGGTGGGCACAGATTCTTCACAGTAATATTCACCTGAATAGTTATAGTCAGATAGGTACACCGTAGGTCTGTATTACAGAATGCGACTCAGACTCTGATCAACACCTAAGTAGCAGTCGTCTTTGTTATATAATAGTGAGAGAAAAGACAGATACAATCAAATAATAGAACAATACTTGAGTTTTCATCTGTACTTAATGCCCAAGTTACCTGAACACCAGCAGACAAAAAACTTGGGTAGATACTTAATTGAGGGAATAGACTTTACGAAGGCTATTTATAACCCTTTTCATAGATTTAAATATACGAAATTTTTTTATTTTTTTATTATAAGATGGGTTAACTCTTGACCTCAATCTTGACCATAAGGTCAAAGATGAGGTCGACGATGGAGCGAGTTAACCCAGAAAATGCCTATAAAGGCACTGGTACTCCCACGCACCGACGGAACACAGCAAACTGTTTGGCGTCGGACTTCGGTAGGAGGGTGGTCGCGAACCAGACGGCCCTTTACAGAGCCTACCACACCGCATGAGACCATAGGACGACACCTCAGATTCAGAAAAAAATGAAGTGTCGTTGCCTGGGATGGATTACTAGGAGGCAGGTCTCATTTGTGTTTCCTTAGTCGCCTCTTACGACACCCAAAGAAAGAGATGGGGTGGTGTTATTCTCAACCGATCACCACACGGTGTAAGTAAATGTAAACCCGGTCTTACAATAAATTGATAGCACAAAAAACATCATTTTAACGAAGCACAATGTTTGCTTGGTAATTCTACCCGCTACGCCGCGGCTCAAAAGATGTTCCCAGAAAACATGTTCCTATAATGATCTCCAAAAATCGCTGCCTATATTGAAGGCAATTTTTACAATTTACGTAAGACTACATGATTTACTTTGTAGAGTAAGATACTAGTTATAGGTAGTGAAGAAACATTTTTAGACCAGTAACAAGTATTTTTCTAACCTCCAATGTAAAACGAGGAGTGTTATTTTCTTTTTTTTTCACGCCATATACTCCAAGGCCCACACTAAGGTTTTTCCTTGTGTCGTGGGTCACTCGCAACACACATAAAGATAGCCATAAACACCCATGACCCCAGAACAAACATCTGCTTTTCACACAAATCTTTGCCCCGACTGGGATTCGAAGCCAGGACCCGCCGAACAAGAGGCAGCGCCACTACCACTTGACCAAACCGGCCGTCGTATTCCGTGTGTCAGTATGTGGCATCGTAGCTCCTATATGGATGGACTCATTTTGACTTGGTTTTATTGTTTGAAAGCTGACGTGATCGAGATAGTTCTTCGCTTTTTGTTAAAATAGGATAATTCGTTAAAAGCAATGAATGTTGAAGATGATATAACAATTTAAATAGTTATTTTAAATAATTTGTAATAGTATTGAGATAGTATTTAATAGTATAATATTAAATAGTATTTAGTAGTATATAAGTAATAGTATTGAGAAATAATGTTCTGTCTAGTTCTTATCCTTACTAATGTAATGAACATAAAAGCTTGTTTGTCCTTTCTTTACATCAAAATCGAGCAACAGATCGATATGATTTTTTACACAGTGATATTTGGAGGGCTGAAAAGTGACATAAGCTATAACTTTTGCACACGAAATCAAATTCTACATAAAAAAATTCAAGGCATCTCTATGACTAGCAAATAGTGTTGACTTTAAAGTATTAAAACATATATAAATACAGACCTCCTCCGATTGTGTCTGATAACTGTCCTGATAGCTCAGTCGGTAATGATCTGAAGGTTTTCGGTTCGATTCTCGAGGTTGAAACATTTGAAAACCGTATTTTAATGTATTTGTTAGGAGTTTGGGTATTTAATAATGCAGGGAACACACTCACTGATTTATCAACACCAGCTCAAACCTTTAGACCTAAAAAGCTGAAGTTTGGCATAAGGGCTCCTATTACCAATGAAAAACATGATTTTTACACTGGTTTCACTTGTTTATTTTTTTATGCAGCCTGTTTCGATCACATTATTCTACAGGCTGCGGGTCTTTGTTAAACAAGTAGAACTAGTGTAAAAATCATATCTTTCATTGGTAATAATATAGAGTTTTACCAAGCAGTGTTACTTCTTATGCAGTTTAAACACAAAGTATAAATTTAAAGTAGTCAAGGAATAAAAAAGAATTTAAAAGAATTCCCACAGACACGATGTCCTGGGCATCCTCTAGTTATAATATATTTGTATCTACAACAAAAAAATATTTTCCAAGAATATTTTCATTGCGAAGGGGGTTAACAAATATTTAGCTCCCTTCGCAAAGTTTTTGTATTATAATCGAATCTGTACTGTTATTTTTACCGACTAATAACGTTAGCAAGATACTAGTTATGCCGATTACTTTTACCTAAACAAGTTATCCAGGTCAGCCATTACCAAAACCAACAAAAAAAGAGCACACTGATCCAACGGGGCTGTCCAACCAATCGACAGAATAAAACGCCGACAACTTAAACTGCTGCATTAAGACACTAACAAACGACCCTGTAAACACTCCCTTCCCTGCATAAGTTCGGATTTGCAAACAATGGTACACGCTCTACCAACTTATTATTACAGCTTGACAACTCACTATACAGTGGAAGTATTATGGAGGTTAGATTTTGTCAAGTGTAAAATGTAAGTTGGTTTTTCCAGTGCACTGCTAGCTGGCAGTCGCTTTACTATTTGCATTGTTAATAGAGTCCACCGATTTAATATTATCGATGTATAACTCCTGAACCGTTTGTTGCACGTATTTTGTTTAAAATGGGTATTCTATTGTAATCCAAGTGGTTGAAATCCGAGAATCGTGCTACGGAAAGGCGTAGCTGCTACGTCGTAGCTCGTAGTAAAATTTTAGTGGTAGTCTGATTTCACTTCATCGTGCGGTTCAATCGCAACAAAATGAAACATAATATATTAGAATAGAATAAAAAAAATTCTGGAAAACTCAAAGTAAGATTTACAAGAAAAGTGTTGGGTGACTTCCAGTTGTTTAACGAAAATTCACATTGTGAAAAAGCCCAATAAATCCCAATACAATTACTTATGATGCGGTCAGCCGATTGAAATTTTTCGGAAAACTTGAGTGTTCCTTGGGAAAAGTTGTAAGGTTTCATGGGGTGAATCACACCCTACGATTTCGCTTACTAATTTTAAGTAACCACAAATAGTAAAGAAATATTTTAACCTAAAAAGAGCGACCACTGCTGTAGAAAAAACTATGATAATGATAAAAAACAAAATAGTTATTTTTTAAATTTGTTTCATTACACAATCTTTTTCTTATCGTGTAGGTATAGTTAAGTATGTGGCGAAGTTGACTAACCCTGGTGTCAGAGTTTTTAAACCACGCAATACATAGGTAGTTTACTTGTGGTGTATAAAAACTCGTTTTATTAGAAGAAAAGTTATTTTTCCTTACGTATTGTTTGTTGAAAAACGATAAATTTTACCGGTTATATCCATTAACAGCTTCTTTAAATCTAATCTCTAATTATCAGGCTATCTTCCATATCACATAAAAATCTTCATCTACTTCGACCTTCGACAGACATGAACAGTTTAACATGGATAAGGCACACGTGTCTTAATACTAAATTAACAACCCTTCGAAACACGGCTCGTTTGTCAGTGGGGACGTATTGGGCTGGTAAAAAAAAATTATAAGTTTTCTTTACTCGATATTGGTGATAATTCTACTTTTTATTTTATTACTCATTAAAATACCCGACATTGGCAAAATCATGAAAATTTTAGACGCAATTTCATCAAGAATTGAATTGAATACTAGATTTAGGAATAATATTACAAAGGCCATAAACGCTGTATAAATTATTAAATAACTCGCCACTGATGTTCTAAAAGTAGGTTATATTATGTCTGTAATTTGCGAAGTCCGAATCCCCCGTATGATTTACGGGATGTATTCACGAAGCACTCGCTACGTATCGAGCGCTCTAATTTGCATTGATGTGCAGTAAACGCGAGGTGAAGCCTTGTACTTGCAGGTTTAGTGTACATATTATGGAGGATCTAACGAGAGATATCATTTTGATTGTTTTAAGTGATGGTTTTTCGGTATTTTAAATGACTTTAAAAAAGGAGGAAATTTTTATGTTCGACCGTATGTATCTTTTTTTATTATATGTTCACCGATTTCTCCGCCGTTTGTGGACCGATTTTTAAAATTCTTTTTTTTTTGGTTTGAAAGAGTATCCCACCAATGACCAAAAGTAGTCCCATTGTCACCAGTCATGAGATGATGGTGGATCTCCAGGAAAATTGAAGGCAAAACTCGACTTTCTATTATTTAATGTATTTATCCGTGAGTTACCTTTAACCGATTGAGCTGAAATTCTGCACACACGTTTAGTTTGGATGACAATGTGTATGATAAAGTATATCTAAATCCTATATGGCGGACCGCCCAAGATGGCGGACTATATAACGTAACTTAGAAAAAATTAAACATTGTCTTTACTTTTTGAAGTCGTTTCAATTTTTTTTTCTATTTTAAGTACAAAAAATATGTAGAAAGAACGTGAGAAACAATGCAAGTGCCTATTGAATCTGAGGTTTTCCCTTAATTTCTCTGGGATTCTATCATCAAATCAGATCCATGAGACCACATCTGAAGTATCTTTAGAACTTCTTTAAAACAAAATTTTTTTTTGAAAATCGGTCCTTAAATGGCGGAAAAATCGATGAACATACATAAAAAAATACATACAGTTAACATAGGACCTTCTTTTTTTTTGAAGTCGGTTAAAAATATGTTTTGAAATACAAATACTGGAAAATATTTGCACAATTTGTATATTTCGTTGGACCAATTCGCTACTCCAGGGAAATTCTAAACTTTGTTTTACATGTTGCTTTTTTTAAACTTTTTAGAGATACAAAATTACCCGTTTTGAAGCAAGCAAAACTAATTTGTTCAATTTTAAAGTTACGTAGTTATATACTCACACTCATATTATTTTAGGGTAGGCAGAGCAGTCATATACTTGACGCCAACACATAAATCAAATATTTAAGGGTTATGCAATGAAACAAGAGTAGAATAGTATTGAAAGTTTATGAGTTTTAACTAACCTTACCCTTAAGTTTAGAATGTTTTTAAATTTTAGTTTCCCATAGCCAGGAAATCAATAAATTATGTAAAATAACAACTAAAAATATCAGTTATCATCATTTATTTAGTAAGAGTGTTGGTAGTCAAAGTATTTTTGTAAAGTCTTAGTCTTAAAATCTGTCTTTCCCAAATGTTGTCGATTGACTAAAATCGTTAAGCCGAGAAGGTCATTTAGCGGTTTGAAAACTTTGACTCCAGGGTTAGTCAATTTCGCCACGCTCTTGTCTTCTTCTTCTCACCTACATGTTGAGAAGAAGAAGAATCACAGGTCTGTCATAGTTTTATGTAATAATAAGCTAAAGGAGGATATGAAGATATGTTTAAAACTAGTAAAAATTCAATGGTTTGTGTGGCTCCTATTAACTCTCGTGATCTCCACAAAAGAGTTTTTTTTTTTACGAAACTTCTTCACAACTGTAGTCATCTTTCAAAACTTTTAAACTTTTCTCTGGATTTTTAACCAGCACAGTTGAAAGACCTCGTGTTTTAATCTCCCGTTTCGCTCCAACTCGTTTAACTCGGCTCATGAATTTATGCAACATATTTTTACCGACACCGCTGCAATTTTCACTAATGAAGTCTCTGACCAAGAAAAAACCGGCCAAATGTGAGTCGGAGTCGCGCATGAAAGGTTTCGTACCATTATCTGTAAAAATGAGCAAAAAAAACACGTTTGCTGTATCGGAGTCCCCTTAAATACTTATTTCATTCTGTTTTTTAGTATATATTGTTATAGCAGCAACAGAAATACATCATCTGTGATAATTTCAATAGTCTAACTTTCACAGTTCATGAGGTATGCCTGGTGATAGATGGACGTACGGATGGACGGACAGCGGAGTCTTAGTAATAGGGTCCTGTTTTTATCCTTTGGATACGGAATCCTAAAAATTACTTAAAGAGACATGAAATAAGTAGTCTAGCTACTGCTGACGTTATTTATGTGCAGACCTTTTCTGTATTTTTGTAAGTAAATAGTATTTTTAACTTTATTGATTCATTTAAAATACTACCCTCAGGTCGTGTCTTTGTTCGTGTAAAACTACGTCACTCTCTTGCTTTTCAACGATCTTTGCGCAAAAAACTTGGTAGGTAGATCCGTTGCTCTTTTATTGCGACGTGGCCTTTCGCCCACTAGACAGTTAAACCTTTATTTCTTTCTACTGACATATGAGTACAGTACAGTGTTATAGTACAGAAGAGTACTGACGGCCAGTTTGGTTGAGTGGTAGTGGTGCTGCCTCTTGATCGATGGGTCCTGGGTTTGAATCTCAGTGTGGGCAAAAATTGTGTAAAAAGCAGATGTTTGTTATCGGGTCAAGGGTGTTTGTGTCTGTCCTTATGTGTATTCCGAGGTACTCACGACATAAGGGAAAACCTTAGTGTGGGCCTTCGAGTGTATGGCGTTAAAAAAAAAGTATACTTGTAAAGAAATGGCATCAAGTTTTTATCGTAACTAATATGATTAATGTCAAAGTGTGTTTGTATATCCTTCCTTCATGTCTCGACTGCAAGACAGTAGAAGGAAATTAAGGTTTAACTGTATTGTGGGAGAAAGGTCAATCCCATTGTCACTTGCGTCCAAATGAGTTCGTTTTTTTCATTCTTCTTCTTCTTATCGTGTAGATGTAGTTAAGTGTGTAGCCAACTCGACTAACTCTGTTGTAAAAAATTTTTTTATATTTATAAATGTACTCACTTAACCTGTGTACAGACCGGCATAAAATATAATACATATAGGTCGATGTAATATTGGCAAACAAGACGCGGCGCGCCGTCGTTAGCGGCAGGCGTGCCTGAGAAACGACTGCACGTTTCGAAACGAGCCTCTTACACTATTTACAACATTATAGGCAAAACATCGTATGTTTACGATCAGTATGTAGCTGACATTTAACTATCTTTCTTATTATATAAAATTGGAGGTCCTGATTCACTGACTCATCAACGCCCAGTCCAAACTCTCAAACCTAGAAAGCTGAAAATTAGCAAAAAGGTGTCTTTTATGACGTAGGCAAGCAAGCAAAGGATTTCTCGAAATTCTACCCCTAAGAGGGTGAAACAGGGGTTCAAAGTTTGTATGGAAAAAAAAATTTTTTTGGACAAATTGACTCAAAACTTCATCAGAATATATTGAAAATCATTCCCTAGGGGTTGAAAATGAAATGGTTGACTAAAAGCGTTTTTTGCGCTAGCGAAGCCACGGTAAAAAGCTAGTTGCGTTGATCCCCCAGAATCCACGTCATACGTGGCGTCAATTGGTTTAAGGACCAAATAATGCTCTGCTTTCATGCTGGAAAAATAATAATTTAGAATACGCCAGCTGGTAACTTCCCAGACATACTAAAGAAGCCAGTAAGTGGGACGCGAGGGTTTTAGCATAGTATAAAAACGGCAAAGTAGGTTATCTTCATACAAACACTATGGCGCACACATACAAGGCGCGCGTGGTGCGTTTGTATGAAGATAACCTACTTTTTTATACTATGGTTTTAGTGTACCGTTGGCGAAGGCTGATAACCAGGTACCTACTGATGTATAATTAATACAATACCTCTATTGATTTTGCGATAGGATAGCTCTGAAACGTTAATAATGTTTTCATTTTTTACGTTAGATAAGCTCTCTCTCTATCACTTTTTTGGCTCTTGGTGGAAGATCAGCACTGCGGCAAATCCAAAGTGGATTTCCCACAATACTTAGGCTGAGTTAGCTTGTTACTTAGGACTTGATTCTAGTTTTATACAAGTTTTTAATAGCAATGAATAAAGTTTTTAAGTATTTATCTATCATCACAGTACGAATGTTCCATAGAATTACCCTCAGTATTTGTATCGAAATTTTGTTATAACCACACGATGCTCTTCCTACCCCACAAGAATATAAGGCGTGAGTGTATGTGGTGAACGAGCTTTCTTCTCGGGATTTTGTTTGCATAGAAACATATTATTCATCGTCAAAGAAATAAAGAACATCCAGGAAGAAAAATCTCTTTTCTATGATCATACGACGGCTTTCCAACTATCTTCAACAACTAGCAAACAAAGACACGGACATCATGTCTTTAATGAAAGTAAGTACTAGAAAAAAACTATATCTCTGCAAAATATTGTTGATCCGTTGATCCGGAAGGAAGAACAAAGAATGTTTGTAATCTTGCTTGTAAAAGCTTGTACTTTTTCACATTTTAATCTATTTTACTTTATTTACTGTTTATTGTACACAATAGACATACAAAAAGAAACACACAAAGAGAGAGACGACACAACAGGTACTGCTTATTTCTAGGAAGAAATTTCTTACAGCAGCTTTAATACAGCTTTAAAGCTGTATGTACCTATAATAAGTTGCTGTGTAAGTAGCATTGTTCCGAAACATAGATCGACCTTTATCAATATCATCTACAGCGAAATGCCACCGAAATGAAAGAATCTGCTCTATTCACAGAAAAGGTCGCCAAATGGGAAACGAAATTTTTACGAAGCCGACCTTCCTTTTGTCCGATGTTTATCTTTGCAGCCTTTAAGGGACTCGACCTCTACTATGTTATATTCATTGCCATTTTAAAGCTAACATTTCAAAGACTACCAGTTACATTGCCACTTTTATTTGAAACCTATTTCTTTTGAGATACTAAAAGCGTAAATGTGTTTTGAAGTTGATAACTTTTTTTTCTTTCTTTTTTATTATGAGTTGGGTTAACTCTTGACCCCAATCTTGACCAAGGTCGTCGACCAGATGAGGTCAACGATGGAGCGAGTTAACCCAGAAAATGTCTATTAAGGCACTGGTACTCCTATGCACCGACGGAACACAGCAAGCTATTTGGCGTCGGACTTCGGTAGGAGGGTGGTCGCGTACCAGACGGCCCTTCACAGAGCCTACCACACCGCATGAGACCTCAGATTTAGAAAACTTGAATGGATGGATTAATAGGAGGCAGGTCTCATTTGTGACACTCACGGAAAGATATGGGGTGGTGTTATTCTCAAACGATCACCACACGGCACAAAAATGTGTTGAAGTTGATAACTAAAACAAAATTGTAGAATGAATACAGAAGAACAGTAAAGAAAAAAACGGCTTAAAGATGAGCTCTGCAACAAGATAAATCTATTGACGTAAATAGTCCCTAATTTACACAGTCTCTGTAAAAATAAATACATTTTGTGGCGTTGTTTAAGGGAGTGCTTTTAGCCGCCATTAGTGTTTAGGCGTTTCGGTGCGGGCATCGCGGGGTGCGCCGAGGGGAGTGGGTAGGGCACAGCGTGTTAATTCGTTGAGTGGGTTGTTATTCCGTCTGATGGTTCGCGAATTCTGGAATCCCGGCTCAGCCTTGGGATTCTTTATTTTGTGAGTATTTCCTGTTTCCAAATATAGTTTGAAAGAAGGTTAAATATTACTAGATTTCCATAAAGGCTTTTCTTATCTTATCTTCAAAGTAACTGCTTGAAATTAAAATAATAATTTATATTTCAATTATTCATGAATGTTATAGATATCTATACAATAAACAAAACAAAGTCGGGTCTGTTCGAACACTTATAACTCGAGAACGGCTGGATCGATTTTCATTGTTTTTAATTTGTTGTATTTGTATCCGTTCCGAATAGCAGAAAATTTGAAAATTTACAAAAAAAATCCCACAAAAAACAATGTCCCGGGCCAAAACCTAGTTTCAAATGTAAAAAAACATTCGAAAGAACCAGCTTTAACTACCATACTAGAGTCTTAAGTGAAAGCAACTAATTATTAAAATAGGTTTTGAAGTTCTAATTAGGTACATGCTAACTTTTTACGTCCATGATGCTAACAAATGAGTCCTAGTTCGCCCGTGCAATAAGTAAAACAATGAACGTTCAACTTCGGTTAAACAGTATTTCTAGATTCATAACTCAAAACCGACATCACACGACAAGTTGTATTCATGTTTAACTTTACAACGCAAACATAATTCAAAATTGGTTAATTGTTACCTTCGAAATCTTTAACCTTACAAAACACTTCGGTACTTGTTTGAATTATTTACATTTCTCAAAACGAAACTGATTCTTTGCCTTGACGTTCATCTACTTATAAATTACTAGCATTCCGCTCTGGTCTTCGTTCCCGTGGGAATTTGGGAACGTTATGTAGCCTATGTTACTCAAGGATAATGTAGCATTCTAATGGTAAAAGAATTTTTCAAATCAGTCCAGTAGTTTCGAAGCCTTTTCAATGTAAACAAACAATAAAATCTTTCCTCTTTATTAATAAGTTATTCACATTATATTATTTTATTTTATTTATAGATTTAAGTTAGATTAAGTAATAATTGTAAGACATGGAGTATTATCCTGAATATTGTATGAAATTAAAATGATTCTATTATAAAAATAATAATTAATAACCGAACCAAACAAATCCTGGATCATGGTCAAGAGTACTTGAAATAAGAAACGAAATAGATCTTGGGCCTATCTTGTAATTCCCAAATGCGAAATCTTATTTATTGGCTTCTTGTAACGCTATTGTTATACTAATTTTTCCTTAAATTATAAGCTTTCGTAATAAAATAAATTGATAATAAACCCCTTATTTAAGACTATTAGATGTTTAATAAAGACATTTAGAAACAAAACCTGAAACAATAGAATTTAAATGAAATATAAACTTCAAAATATAAAATGTACACAACAAAAACCCATCATATCCCTTATTAAACGAGCAAACATTATAAACACATAAATATTTGAACGTTACATTAATTTCCTGATGACAGAAAGTAACCCTCCTCACGGGGGGCCCTGTGGCCCCTGGGGTGTCATCCTTTAATCAAGGGATGCATCGCTGACGTGTGGACCCTAATCTACTTCTGATACGGATCGCATGATTTGCACCTTGAGACCAGAACGAAACTGAGGGAGAAAATATCAGATAGCTGGATTCTGTGGTTATCATCAGCTTTGCGTGATATGCAAAAAATATTAAAAATATTATTTAACTAGATTTCTGCCCGCAACTTTGTCCCCCTATCTCTGTTCAAAAAACTTGTAAATCCGACGGTTGCTCTGTTGTTATGAAACGAAAGAAAGACAAACAAACAGAGTCCCACTTTTTTGTGTTTATTAGTAAGCACCTAAAGACTGCAAAAAAATATTGAATAAAATTGGGTTACTATAGTGAAAGAGTTTACATCAACAATTCACGAATACAAGTATTTTTTCCTTTTATACCAATTGTCCCCTCTCGGGTAGCCTGGCTCTTCCGCTTTTGAGCGATCAGGCCACCCTTGCACACTTTTATTAACAAGTTTGCTTTGTATATATTTTTTTCCATCGTTAAGTATGCAAGTATTTCTATCTATATAAAGAAATTTTAAAAAACTAGCTGATGCCCGCAACTTCGTTTGCGTGTTAATTTAGATTTTTACATACAAAAGTTTTTCCCGCTAACTCCCGTTCCCGTGGGAATTTTGCAATATCCTATTGCAACTAAGCTTTAAGTTTACTACGGTACCTGCATGCCAAATTTCAAGCGTCTAACTTAAGCGGTTTAGATTTTTTATACAAAAAGATTTTCCCGCTAATTCCCGTTCCCGTGGGAATTTCGGGAATTCCTTTCTTAGTGTACCATTACGATACCTAAGCTACGTCCCTTCCAAATTTCAAGTGCCTACGTTTAGCCGTTTAGGCTGTGCGTTGATATGTCAGTCAGTCAGTCAGTCAGTTTCTCCTTTTATATATTTAGATATGACAAGCAAACCGTATCAATCTTCTATAACAATTCACTGGCATAAGTAATCTATTTATCATATTTAATTTACACTTAATTGCACGAGACCATGGAAATATAAAACTATTTCGTGATTCATCTTTCGCTCCCTCGAGGGTTCTCTGTGGATGCGTTCGACCATATTAATTCAACTTTTAATAGATGCGGCCGATCCCCGGAGGGTACCTTTGTCATCGCTGGTTATCAACACTATTCTATCCACCTTTTTCTAAACCCGTCAGTTGTACAAACTCTGATTTCAAATTTAACTTTGCCACTCGATGGGATTTGATTTGTTCAAGTTAGATATGAGTATCCAATTATAAGTTGAATTATTATTATAAGTTTTGATTTTCTCTACGTTTGAGTGCTTTCTGTTTTCCTTTTTGGGCCATCTGTTTGTGTTGGTATTTGATTTGACAATTGTGTTTTGGGACGCTTTACGTTCTAGGAATTTCCAATTCGAAATTGGAAATTAAATAAAGATTTCTGTGAGATAACTAGATTTTAACAGAACCAGATTTTTTTTTTAAATATGTACTAGAAAATAGCCACCACACATAACATCAACATTAACCAGTATAACTGTATTCTTGTAATGAAAATAACGTCCTGTTCGTTTATTTTTTTTTTGATACAAAAATTACATTTCTCCTCTTTGTTACTGCCTGGAAGAGATCGGTGTTTAGCAATGAGGCTGTATTTGCATACTTTTTAATATGAATTTGCGTTGTTGCGTTGTTACATTCCTAGCAGTAAAGTATTTTTATCTACCTGTATCTATAAAATAAAAACTCTTAAAGAATATTATTTGGAAACTTCTCCGTTAAAAAAAATACTTTCTCAATTCAACGATCTAAGCTCTGAAAATAGCACTGTTTATCTTAATTTTCATCGCCGTTATTCCATCAATGATTCTTTAAGCTTTATCAATCTGTTCGTCGTACTCAAAAATTTTTATTTTCATCTCAAACATGGCTGCTAATCTTTACAAAGAGTTTCTTTTTAAATAAAGTACTAAAGCCGAGGCGAATCATTAAAAAAAAAGCGGGAAACTCTTCAGCCTCATCAATATGTCTCTCATTTCAGATAGTTAAAATTGTCCTTAATTTGAAATCAAATGGCCAACTGAAATCACTAAATTAACAGCCAATAATTATGTCACAGACAGCCTGCATAGCATTCGTGACGTCACGGATTGCCACGCGTGTGTGACGTCATTTACACCAGAGACTGGGGGGGAACATCATTCAATTGTCGCGTCTGTGTTCGCGCGATAATCACTGGCCATTTACTAAATTAACTCCCTGTGTATGTGTAGTCTAGTCGACTCGTGTCAGAGATGCAAATTACTTGTCC
This sequence comes from Aproaerema taeniolella, assembly GCA_949987775.1. NCBI lineage: Eukaryota > Metazoa > Arthropoda > Insecta > Lepidoptera > Gelechiidae > Aproaerema > Aproaerema taeniolella. Next base: position 438,394 of record OX465260.1, on the reverse strand, counting down.
TATTGACGATACTATTCAAGTGTTATTGTGTTATGATATTGTTAGAGATGAGTTGGACTAAGTAGCTAAGTACGCAGAATAAACGATATGTGAAAGTTTATTTAGACAAGTTATGAAGAGTGAATTTTCTTGAGATCTTGTGCAAGTTCTGGCCGCCTGGAAATGTAAACATCCAAATCGTCAAAAAAATACATACTTTTATAATTCCTTATTAAATACTAATGAGACAATCCCAGTAAATGATTAAATAATTGTGTTGGGTCACACTTGCACAAATTTGCAAAAAACAAAAGGACGTGGATGAGGCCTTTACCTAGAAGTAGGATCTTGTAGACTAGGTGATAAAAAAGTGCAATGAAAGAATAGAGGTGGCAAAATGCACATCACTTACACTTACCATAACGTAGACCGTTAGATAATGCCTTCAAGCACAAAGACCGCTATTTTACTATTATTTGAAAAAAGGTATATTAAGGTAAGTACCAAACCCAAGCTCAAAGATGCACAGTAGCTTGTATTGGACATCCAGACGAACCGCAGGGTAACTCCATTGTCTTGTCAAAATCATATTTTGTATTGATCTGTGTTAGGGAATGTAATCTCTTGCCTGCGTCTTCATTTCTGAGCTCATTATCTAAATCTCTTTAAAGTTTGAGTAAATAGGCTTCTAGTTGAACTATATTCTCGATAGCATGTTCGCCCTTGAGCTGAGTAACTTGAACCTCGAAGTTAACTTATTTTATTTTTTCCCTAATTTCTGTCTTTGTTTATTACTTAACATCTTTTCAACACATTTGCTCATAAAGTGGGTCTTATGTCATTGTTTTAAGGTTCATAATGATATGTATTACCCAGCCCGTGAGTAATAAAAATAAATCACAAGTACGTAATGGTTTTTTTTTTCTAAATTTTAGCAAAGAGATCAGATCTTATTTTATATTTAAAAATAAGTGTAAATATTAAACTATTTGTAAATCAAAATATAATTCAACTAAATCATTTAAATTTAATAGAAAATTATCATTCATTTATACTAAAACGTGAAAATATATTGTTAAGTATTTTTATTATTATTTGGCTGTATGGCATACTTGTCAATGTGAATTTCATTTTTCGAGCGAAAAAAGAAAAAAATAATCGCGCCCCTTTTCAGATCTTTTCACTTGGTTTTCACAAACGGCATTTGTATTCATCAGATTATTATTATTGTCAGAAATACAACACAAAAAAAGTCTTCTTCAAGTGCAGAACAGGAAACATACGTGGGTACACCGACAGAAATACTTTCCACGGCGCAACATGCAAGTGATAGCTTGTTGCCGTCAATATCAATGGAAAGTTTTTATTTCTTTCTTTCCTCGCAAATGTATTGAAAAACGTCGTATGACAAGCGTGCGCATTGGATATTACATTAGAGGCGAGTTTAGAGCCCGAGCCGAAGGCTTAGCACACTTGTAGCATAATGTACTATTATTGCATAATGTACTATTATTGCACACAGAAACTTAGCACACTTGTAGCATAATGTACTATTATTGCACACAAAAAACATAACAAAAAAAAATATATCATAATCTAGTGTACAATGCGGCGGCTTTATTGCTATAGAGCAATTTCTTCCAGGCAACCGAGAGGTGAAGGAAACCATACAGAAGGAAGAACAGAAAACAATTTCTAAATTACGCGTATATAAATTAGAATAGAGTGAATGAAAATAGTTGCCAATGTTGTAATTTCTGATGACCTCAAGTTATACATTATCGACACGGGTCAATCAATTGTGCCTAACTAGCCCATGCATGCCATAGGCCCATTAGCGTCCCCGTAGTCGTCGGGGCAAATTAAAAAACAAGCTAGTAAACGAATAGGTGAGAGCGGGGCATTTGTTTTGTTTCAATCAGAGAGTGTTTTGTCAGGAGTTGGTTGTTAGTAGGCAGCTAGATATTTACATGAAAATTAAGTCTAGAAGGCGCAGCAATCCTGATAATGTAGAAGATAGTGACCACTTTGTTCAGGTGGCAAAAGTGAGAACTAACAAAATTTGATACATATTACAACAGCTTCCTTGACTAACAGCGCCACCGCCAAATGAACATTAAGTTGCTAAGTGAGCACCAATTAATTAATAGAATCGTCGTAGTCTGCATTTATGTCAAACGTGTCATCAAGTGGTTATAAGCACTGATACTCTGCCTACCCCGATGGGGATTACAGGCTTGAGCTCATTTATGTATGTATCGTCGTCCAAAATTAGTTTCACGTTAATGCAATGGCTTTTATTTTGATAAGTATTTTATACAAAGTATTTAGTAATGAGGATATATGAAGTTATTTAAAATTAACTTAATAAAAATATCCATAAAAATAAGAAATTGTTTTGTAATCAGCTGATCAAGTTTTGTATGGAAAGAAAAAGGAAATTGTTAATCAAATCAACATAGGAATGTCGACTTGAAGAGTTGTCGACTTTTAAAAACAAAGAAGTCATTACAATAGTAAAATATTCTAGAGACATACCTTTGCCATAAAAGACTAAAAAAAATTTGTAGGGTTGCGAAACACAGTTGCAATGGCGGCCGAAAGCCCTTTAAACGCTTGAAAAAAACCATACTTTTTTCCACTTGAAAAAAAATCTAAAGAATTTACACTAAAACTTAACACTTTTTTCTTAGATAAAAATCTTCGCCTGGATAAAAAGTCGCAAAAAAATGAATGCGTACCGCAAAACAGCAAATAAGTTAAATAAGCCGCATTCGATCCCAAATCGATGCGTGCTCCAAGATTACGCGTAGAATAAGCAAGCGGGATTTGATGTTCCTGTTTATACTAACAATTTATTCCCACTACTTTTTTTTCAGTTGGCGGGCCTCTCCCAAAGTTTTTTCTACTCATTGATCTTGTACACATCCAGCAGCCTCGCCATTTTTATATAAAATTTCGGTATCACTTATAAAAGGATATTTTACTCTCAATCATAAGTATTTCTCAATTTATAATTTGTCAGGGTTGTTAGTTCTGTACTAAAGTTGGCATTCAGCTGATACAGTACTCTAACAAACTTAATTTTTGCATTTAGGTTAGGTATTTAATTTATGTTCTATCTAATTAGATCTTAGATAGAACATAAATTAAATAACCTAAATGCAAAAATTAAGTTTGTTAGAGTACTGTATCAGCTGAATGCCAACTTTAGTACAGAACTAACAACCCTGACAAATTATAAATTGAGAAATACTTATGATTGAGAGTAAAATATCCTTTTATAAGTGATACCGAAATTTTATATAAAAATGGCGAGGCTGCTGGATGTGTACAAGATCAATGAGTAGAAAAAACTTTGGGAGAGGCCCGCCAACTGAATAAGAAAACCGACTCTGGAATAAGAAAACCGACTCTATCAAAAGAAAGAGGCTATGAATCGACTATATTCAACTGTACTGTATACAAATATTGTGTCTGTTGCGCGACCTATACTTATATAAGCGAAAATTCATTGCGAAACTTTAGTTACCAAACCAGAAGCCCTAGCAATAACACTTTTGTGAGAAAACTTAACCAGTTGAGAGAAGGACAGACTTGACTGTCCACTTTAATATTGATAAGGAACGCAAAGAAAGATTACCAATTTTCGATTAGGACTTCCACCAACGGGGAATCCCATTAAATGTTCATAGGAAGAGACCTAGTTATAGCGGGGTAATCCGCTCCCGCCTGCGCTCCGCTCCGCTCCACTCCGCCGATTCCCGAGATTGTGTATTCAATTTCCGGGCCGCGATGAAGCGAGCACATATATTTGTTTGGTTAAGGCGCCGAGCACTCTGGGAGAGGTGCCACTACTTTATTCGGCACTGAGTGAATTTTTGTCTCAGTATTTTTATTCGCGAGATTTGTGATTGTGGGGTATAAAAGTAAATTGACAGTATTTTTGGTTTATTATTCCAGTCAGATACACTATGTCACTCTCTTAGAAGTAAAAAAGTGGTAGAGTAAAGCCAGCACTTTAGAACGATTGAGATAAATCGACGAAATATTCCAGTTGTTCTTAAATAGCAAAACATGATTGTACTTTTTTATGACATCTATTTATACCGTGCTTTAAGCGAATAAATGATTTGCTTGATTGATTGATTATTGACATACATGTTATACTGAGCCTCTAAATATCTAAAGCGGGCTACAGTCAAGTTATTACATGCGTAACCTCTGTGTTGCTACAATAAGATCGGTTTTGCATCGGAAATGGGGTAACCTGATGCGCTGGCCTGTGTACATGAAGGTTCTTTGGAATCAAACGATTCACCGATATGACTATTAGAACATTTTGTAGATGCCAACCATCCACATGCTCGATTCAGAAAAACCGTTTCTTTATTTTTACATTATTTAAAATCTTAAATTATTTTTCACAAAAGAACTGGTTTAAGGATTTCAAGTCAAAAACATAGGGTTCATTTTGCTGTTTATTTCAGCAGCAAAATGAACAGGTTATCTTACAATTCTTTCTGTGTTTATATTTTTTTTTTTAGTTTTTTTGAAAAATAAAGACATACATAGAATTCCTACTTCTATGTCTCCTAACTACAAAAATGATTACAATATTCTTTAATCCTACAAGAGTAATCATGAATCTTTGTGCTTAGTAATAAAAATGAATATTTCAGTAAAATGTATCTAGAAATACAAACGGAATTGGAAAACGGAATATGTCGTTCTCTAAAACGCCTTGAACCTATTCTGCGGTCCTTGGACAAAAGGGCGTATGCCTGTTTTACACTATTACGAGAAAAACGAGATCCTTCAAGTTTTTGTGTTTGTATCATTATTTTTTTTAATTCTTGACATTTTGTTCTTTCTCTAGTAGGGATTTCTATCAACACATTTACATTAATGACTTTATTGCTATTCCAAGTCGCTATGACATATTTGTTGTAATTTGTTAATCAAAAAGATTAAGATTGCGTACAAGTTGCCTAGAAATTTCTTTTGAACGTAACTTATTATAAGAGACCTATGTATACTAATGTTTTAAGAGGAAATATTTGTATTTTTGTATATATGTATGTTTGTAACGAATAAACTTAAAAACTACTGGAAAATTCGTTCATCATTAGAATGCTACATTATTTTCAAGTAACATAGGTTACAAATTTTTCCCGAATTCCCACGGAAACGAAGTCCCGCCCAGAAAGCTAGTGTTTCTATAAACCAGTAAAGCTGATTTTCATTTATTATTGCTGTGTTATTCTAAATCATATTTAGATGGTTTAGCAAAAAATCTAATCAAATTTGTCTTAAGCTTAAAAACGTTTCAATTAATTTTAGACTTAAGCCCTTTTGCGTCACGACGGCAGTATATTCTTGAGCAAATCGAATGCGGATCTCGCCGGGTGTTTGCGAGACCGCCTCGGAACAAATTTCAAATATATGCGAAATGTATTCGCAGTAAATTCTCAATACATTCGCTGAACAGTGGTTTAATTACGCACTTAGGATAAATATACAAATTTTGCAAGCGGTAATTTGTATATTTGTGAGTTTTTGTACCTACTTTTATCTTTTTATTAATTTAAAAAAATAGATACACATGGATTTTATGAGAAGAGGTGACTAACTTTTTATATTAACATTTAAAATTGCAGGTCCTGATTCTTTGACTTATCAATGCCCAGCCTAAACCCAGCCAAAACTGCCTGTCTGAGGCAGCACCTTTTCACCACACTATTCATTTGTATGCTGTTTTGGCGTCTGTTTTATACGGTGAATTTCTTTTTATTCCTTTCTTTCCTTGTACCTAGAAAACTGAAATTTACTAGCATCTTAGTTGGGGAAATCCTGAGCGTCCTCTAGTTCGACATAGTTGATGATGTGAGTAAGGAACTCCATTTTATATAAACGCTACACATTCAAAGGCCCACACTAAGGCTCGACCTCATCTACCTTGGTCAAGATTGGGGTTAAGAGTAAACCCATCTCATAATAAAATACAAGAGATTATTATTTATTATCGATTGATCTCCTACTGCTAATGAATTGGTGTATTCTGAGCCACCCACTCTTATGCTCAAACAATGGTATTTAATGAAATCTGGCACTTGAGGCCCCCGGCTATTTGACGACTCACAATATTCTTGACGCGATCTCCTTTCTAATTCGCATCTTATTTATGTGCTGTGTAGGGTTGCAACACAAAATTATTAATTATTTCATTTAAAATTTCAGTTTTTAATATTGATAATGAATTTTTTGTCGAGATGGGTAACGTAGCTGAATTGTATACCTGAATTTCAAACCTGAGATGTCTAATTGTAACAGGTCTAAAGCGTATTATTGTAAGAAATTGAAATATTGAGATGGCTCGAAAAATTAAAATAACTAAAAGCTTAAATTACGTCTAAAACTCAGGAGTTACAAGCTGTATTGTATGACATACTAGCTGACTCGACAGACGTTGTCCTCCCTTAAATTTTCTAATGTCCCGTGTAACTTTCTTATTTTTTTTTTAAATTAGAACCATTTTTGACAATAATAAATACAACAAAAAATTAATAAACGAAACTGTTCCATCTGTTCACGCGTGATGTGATGACCAAGGGAAATGGAGATTTCCTAATATCTATATGCTGATTTAACATTTTCTTAATTTTATCTTTAACAACCCTAACACAACTACGTATTTTTCTACAAGACAAGCTAAATCCCCTGACTCCTCCCAAACGTCACAGACAGGCAGAAATTTCTCGCGCAAAATATTTACATTTTTCTCTTTCAGTTGATTTTAACACAATTTGGAGCGAACGTCAAAAGGTTTGCGTCAGAAATTCCTTTATTTTAAACTTTGATTCAAAACAATTAGCCAATTTGGGCAACTTTCGGCATTCCTCAGGCAACAACTTAAGATCTGACGTTTCAAGGGTTCGAGTTGGAAGGTTGCTATTAGTAAAGTTGGTTGCCATTAATTTAAGCTCCTCTGTACTGAGAACTCTGAAAGAATAGCGGGTCGAAGACCTGAAAGGTGAAGTTCTTGGAATTTTGGTAGTTTGAAATATTCTTTGAAAGTAAATTTGAAGACAGGAAGCTCCCAAAAACTTACATTTGATTCAGCAGTTCAAACTTAAGCGAAAAATTAATTTAGTAAGTCGAAGATGAATGTAAAAACCTATAATTCACATAACTTTACTTTCTTATTAGTGTCCTTCCTAACTGGTTTAAGTTAATATCTTTTTTTTCCGTCTGGTGATCGGTTGAGAATAACACCACCCCATCTCTTTCCGTGGGTGTCGTAAGAGGCGACTAAGGAAACACAAATGAGACCTGCCTCCTAGTAATCCATCCCAGGCATAGACACTTAATTTTTTTCTGAATCTGAGGTGTCGTCCTATAGTCTCATGCGGTGTGGTAGGCTCTGTAAAGAGCCGTCTGGTTCTTCAACCAAAGTCCGACGCCAAACAGCCTGCTGTAATCTGCCTGCTGTAAACGCCAAACCAGTGCCTTAAAGGCATTTTCTGGGTTAACTCGCTCCATCGTCGACCTCATCTTTAACCTTTATGATCAAGATTGAGGTCAAGAGCTAACCAATTTTATAATTTAAAAAAAAAATATTTTTTTTTATCTATCTATAAATCCCTTTCCTAGTAGGATTAACGTCCCGATTTTCTAAAATCTTTTTAAGCCACTGTTTATATTTATAGACATATACTTAGACATATATACTTTATTGCACACCGTGACACAAAAACATTAAAATAACAAACAAGGACAGAAAACAGAAATGTACAAAAAGGCGGCCTTATTGCTAAGGTAGCAATCTCTTCCAGGCAACCTTTGGGTAGGAAAATAATGAAAAAAATATAAAGCAGAGCGGGTGGTGGCTAACAATAAAAAAATGAAATAATAATAATAATAAAATATATTTATATATTACATAAACTACAGCTCTAATATTAATTCTGAGGGTTATTAGATGGAATACGAGTATTCTCGTAGTTGTGATATATTGTCAGCCTTTCGCCTATAATACAGCAAAACCCTTGCGTCCCACTGACTGGTTTCCACAGTATACCTGGAAAGAGTTGGCACATTCTAAGTTTCTCTTTTACTCTGAGTCCATATTTAAAGAATATTAATATTATAGTAACTCCGCCTGCGTAGAATACAGGTTATTGCTTGCTCAACTGTGGGATAAAATGTAGCCTATGTCCTTTTCCAGGCTCTAATCTATCTCTGTGTCAAATTTCATCAAAATCGGTTCGGTAGTTTAGGCATGAAAGACGGACAGATAGACAGATAGAGTTAATTTCACATTTATAATATTAGTAAGGAATAAGGATAAATGTGACAGTGTGTTTATTTGTTTGTCCTTCTTTCATATCGAAACGATCAAAAAGATCGTTTGATTGTTTGAACAAGGAAAGCCGGGGAGCTGTAGATTGATATAGGATATTTTTCGACGCGAACGAACATTGAGAAAAACACTGGGACTACAACACTACCGACGCGAACGAACATTGAGAAAAACACTGGGACTACAACACTACCAGAACGTATTGTTATCAAAGAAATTGTCGCCTAAACCATAATTTTCTTAGCACATACTAAAAGTCTAGTAATGACTACGTACAAATGTTAACATTTACACTACAATTTTATCTGATTGTCCCATACAGCACAAGATTTTCTGATTTTTTGTGGCCACAATGCTAGTTAAAAATAATTATTGAATCGCAAAGATAAAGGTTTACGCAGCAAAAAAGGCACTTGTCAAAAATTATTTCATATGAAATACCACAACAACGTCCACTAAGATATACAATAAAATGTCTTCTATAAACTATTTCTCTTCGGTGCTCTGCCTCACAATAGTTCAAACAAGCTCTCATATTCCGCACCCTTATGCACCGCAATGTATCGAGAATCACGAACCGTGTGCACATTGCACATTCGTAGTCAGGGCTCGGCTGCACATGCACAAACTTAGTGCACAACTGCCCAGACCATTGGACAAACATTGCACTGTACTCAAGGCACACATTGTTATATGGAATGACTTTATATTTATTAGTTAGCTAAATTTTAGAGGCTCATTCTACCCATTTGAGGTAGAAACTCGAATGGAGACCACGTCTTGGCAAACTTAGTGTAAGACGCACCCCAGCCAGATGATCAGATAACCTAAAGAAGATAGCGGGCAGTGGCTGGATGCAAATAGCGGAGGATCGTGCAAAGTGGTGCACCTTGGGGGAGGCTTATGTTCAGCAGTGATCTGCAATAGGCTGACATGATGATTTCCCAAAGAAACCTCACCATAATTGTTTCTCAAAAAAGTTAGACTCATCATACAAAGGAAAATCAGCTAAACGCACGAGTTTTTTGGAAAGGTGAATTTTTTTTTCACATCTCGAACTTTGTTCCATAAAGAAAACTGTTCAGTTTCGTGGGCTGATTAATTTTTGCTAGCTTATTTACTACTAACATAGAATAAAACGTTCTTGCTAGCACTATCTATATGGAATTTTATAATTATTTCCGAAATAAACGATTTGAATGGAATTAAAGTCGAAGAATATATTTGTGAGTTGTAAATAGAAATATAATAAAGTAGCCTCTTATTTGCCCGCGATTTTTTTTGAAAGGAAAGGTAGTCTATGTCATTTACCGATGTAAAAAACCAGGTTCATCCGATGCCCCATTAAAACGTAAAGGTAAGACAACGAACAATTAATTAAATAAGTTTTCACATTTCTGATCTAACTAGGTTATATAACCCTTCTGAAGACGCTTTTCGAAATTTTGGAATTAAATGAAGCCTATGCATATCCTCGTACCTTAAATCTACGTCCTAAAACATCGTAATCTGTTACGTAATTTAGGCCTGAAAGCGTAACAGACTGACAGACATAGCTACATTATCAATTAACATATTAAAATAGGTGAGGATATCAAGATATTTGTAAATTTTTTGGATGATATTATAATACCTAGATTCTAACAAAATTTAAGTAACACCGCAAAAGTAAAATACTTAATTATTTTAACTATAACTTATTCAAACAATTATAAACACTTTTGGCCACCATTGCTTACTTTATAAAGGTAGTAAGAAGAAAAATTAAATGGAATAAAATAGTAATATCCCCAGCTCTACTCCTCATGCAATAGCTAACGACTTCTATGCATTTTAAAAAGTTGTAATTCAAAAGCTTTGCCACAATATTTCACGCTCTAAAATTCAAACAGCTAGGGTAAGCACCTACATTTTCAGTCTCCTGAAGCGTAAAAATCCTCGGAGTCATACAAAGCGATGCCTCAGGCTGCAAGAGTATGAAATATAATAGGTTGAGCCGAGCCGATCTACGGCTTGGATCCCAAGCCGAGTCAAGCCGAATTGCGGCCGCAAGCCGTAAGAAATACGATTCTGCGTTGTTTCTGCCGGATCGTATCTCCCAACTGTTTATCTGAGCTAGATTTTGTGACTACCCTGATATAAATTATTGTGCTTTTGTTTTGGAGTACTGGAAAATGCAGCATAAAATACAAGGCCTGTACTTATTGTGTTTCTCTTGTGTTTCTGTTACTGTACCTTTTTAAAAATAAACATATGAAACGAAAAACTGTTTATTTAGATTTGTAACATTTTTTACTAAATTAAACCTTGCATAAGAATTCTTCTGACCAGGCTACAGTAATAAAGATAAGAACTGTATTTAACCCCCGTCAAAACAAAGGGGTGTTATAAGTTTAACGTGCGTATCTGTATGTCTGTGTATCTGTTTGTCGAATCGCAGCTCCTAAACAAATGGATACGTAATCGAAATGATTGTAAGTTATATTTGATCAAAATTGGTTTAGCCGTTTAAAAGTTTTAAGTAATCAAATGTCGGGGGTGATATATATATTTATATATAATTTTGGAGTTATTGTTTGTTTGGTACTGAACCGTGTTTTGGATATTTAGTAAACAGCAGCCTAAACAATGTCATAATAACAACTTAACAACATATCTCGTAGCAAAACGCTACGGTTCGTAGCTATGTGCTACGTCATTGCAAACATACGACCGAACAGTGAAAATATTTTAACTCGATTGAACCAGACTGATTGGTATGCGAATTCAATTCAGTTGTCTGAATGTGCAGTTTTCATTACTTTACATACATTTGTGTTTACTGTTTTATTTTTAGGCACGGGGATTTCATTCTGTAGCGTGAGTTGAAAACCTTACAAGTTTTGAACATTAAATGAAGTCCCGGACGCGTTTATAAAATTATCATGATGTATCGTATACAGGGTACCTACCATGATCGTTTAAAAGCATTTCTGTTTAGGATCCAAGTTTGAACTGCTTCGCAATTGGAATGTTTTTTAAAATGGTCCCATGATGGCGCTACTTTTGAACTGCTCGGTTGTCTATGGTCCATTTTTATTTTTAAAATAAATTTTCGCTGGTCTGCCTTTGAATCGCAACAGCATCATGGTAAGAATAAGCGTTGCAGACATGGTTAGGTCCTAAATTGGATCGCGCTAAGCGATCATGGTAAACCTCCTGGTCGACTTTAAATTAGACAACGAAACTATAGTGGCTGATTTTCACCATGAAACTTAAAAAATTTCCTCGGGGATCCGACATGAAATTTAAAAAAAGGTGATAAACTTACAGGATTGCCAGTTAAACCTCTAATTACTCTACTATAAAATTAAACGAGCTGATTTCAGATCAAGAAAGAAGATGAAATGGTAATTTTTAAAAGTGCTAATGTGTAGCTACGTGAAATTGCAAGACTACCTCCTATTCCTATTACAGCTCTAAAACTGATAGTTCAGTGGCACTTGCTGCTCTGAACCGGTCAGTGAAGTTAATCAATGTACAGTATTGTACAGGGACAACAGCACATCATGCTATCCAAAACTGTCAAATTTCTTCAATCAATTTTCAATTTTATCTTAAAGCATTAGAGTTTACTACCCATTGGGGAAATTTGACAGTTTGCGGTAACCTGATGTGCCGTTGACTGTACATAGAGGCTGAGAACATGATGGGTGACTTATATTGAGCGGTACTTTAGCGCAGTCAAAGTAAAGTTTAACGTCAACGGAGTGGTGTGATGCGCGAGTTTTTCACGGGCCGTGCTAGCTATGCTGTTGTGCAAGTGAATGAAAGATGATATGAAGCATGAATACTTATGATAATTGCACTTTTTTAAAGTTATTTGGCAACGGCTTTTACGCATTAGACAAGCTACTAAAATACCCGCACTTACGCAAACCAATCTATAATTCTGTGTCGTGAATAAATGTAATTCTCTCTCTTTCTCTCTTTCAAAAAAAGTTCCTTGTTTTTTTATTCTGCCTTTAACACATTCGTAATTTCCAATCTAAGCTCCAGTTCACATTGTCCACATGAGTTATTATTATGGACAAATAGTAGCTCAACGCGGCGAACAATGAAATCAGGCTGAATGTGGGCGCAATGAGAACAATCGGTGGACTCAATGAGAATACAATCGTCGGTAAACGCCGCGCCGCGCCGTGGCAGGTTGCAGTTTTGTTGTAGTTTTAGAGATCCTCAGTAGAAACGAAAACCAAAATATTAATTCAATTCAAATCGTTTATTTTGGAAATAATTATAAAATTCCATATAGATTGTGTTAGTAAGTACATAATAATGATTTCATTAAAAATAAAATGAAAGATGGAGTTTATTCTTATTTGTTTGTTTTATATTGCCTTGTATTTTTTTTCTATAATAGTGCAGTTTTTTAAGCAGACTGAAGTCATTGTTGTCGAGCAAGGCTTACTATTGTAAAGGAAATCCTAGATGAATAACTAAACTGTATAAATTGATAACTTATTTTAATTTAAATATTATTAGTCTCGTTATTTTTTTTGACATTATATGTTTAATACAGTAATAGTATGGATTAGTATGGTAATTATAAAAGTGCTACCTATAAATAACTTAATCTTTGATGTTCATAGGTTTCTGTAATACAAAATTGTAAATACAATTCTTACTTAAGTCTTCTGTCTTAAAAATGTTTTCTACTTATGACAAGAAATCGAAAAACTAATTTAACATCTGGCAAACAATTTTATTTTTATATCACTTTAAAACTACTAGTCATATCTTAGTTCAAAAGTTGGGATTCCGCAGTCAAATGTATTCACAAAATACGTCACAGTACAAGAAGTAAAATACGATGGTAGTTTAACTTCGCCTGCTTAAGTCTAGCTCGCTCTTTGAAACAGAGTTCAAAGAACTCTTTAGTTCAAACGTCTGGAGTGATAAACACATTTACCTAAGTTGTCACTCAAATATAAGTACGTATTTTATTTTAAACACTAACTTGCTTATTTTCAAGAGTGTCATTTAGCGAGTTTGCATCGCAAATTATGTCTTCAAGTTGAATGTCTTAACATTTTGATTTATTTTAAATTAAAAAATGTGTAATATTTTTTGCGATTTGTTATTTTCGTTATGTTTGGGGCGAGTTTAGTAGAAAAGAAGTTAAATGTTATTATTTATCTTTATTTTTAAATCTAAATACTACTTATAAATAACAATTATGAGTAACATGTTTCTGTGAATTATTTTAAACAAAAATGTAAAAATACATATTATATTACAAAAATAATATTATAACAAAAATAAAGACATTATTATAAAAGGATTAATTATTCAATAATTAAATGGCAATAAGTATGAATCACTCCAGAAATTTCCAACGTAAAAGCAGTATCTTATAATAACATTTATTAGCTATTATACGGAACCCTCTCCACCGACTCGCTCTTGCCACCCTCTCGTGACATAGTCCCTATTATCGTTAACAATAAACTGGCAACACTGGGTGCTATAATACAAATCGCTATTGAATATTGATCCTGCTGATAGTAGCAGTAATGTGCAAAATTATTGCGTTGGTTAGTATTAGTTTACTTAGATGTACTAGCTACCAACTCTTTTCAGGCATACTGTTACGTAAAAAGCAGTAAACGAGACGCGAGAGTTTTGCTGTATTGTAGGCGAAAGACTGACAACCTATCACCACTATATTCTTAGCTTTAGAAGAAATGTCAAATCTGGAATTAAGTGGTCCTAGAGCATGACGTTTTGCCTACCTAGAAAAGGATTATAGCTGTGAGGGTAAAGATAAATAGAGATACTAAAGTTGCCAATGGTTTTTGGTGCTTGGATAGTAAATCAGCCGGTATGTTGGTGTATTTGCTAAAGAACCACCATTCTTCTTCTTCTTATCATGTAGGCATAGTCAAGTGTGTGGCTAACTTGGATAACCCTAATGTCAGTGGCTTTTGACTTGGTTTTAACGACTGTAGTCAATCGACAACAGCCGGAACCGACAGCTTGACGTGCCCTCCGCAGCACGGAAATGTTCGTGATAAATTGCCACTTTGGTTACCCACCAGGTTCTCAGCCTCTATGTGTACGTTTCCTAGCCGGTTGAGGTCAGTAAGCGCCACTGGGCTACAAGCGTTTCGACCACCATTTAATAAAATATTTTAATTATAAAAAGCAAGAAAAACTTTTAAAAAAATCTTTAAAAATCTAAACTTAAAACTAAACACATCATCCGTCAAGGGCTGACCTCGACTCTCTGATTAACGACCAATCTGCAAAGTACCCTCATTTCTGAAATTATTTCAGGGAAGTTATGGAAGTTTTTTTTTTCATAAAGTGTCTTCAAGTAGTCTTGACTATATTGAAGCTACTTGAAAACATTATCATTACTCGTTGGAGCAGGTTTCATTTTACGGAAATTACAAAAACCCAGTAATTATTTTTAAGTAGAAAAAAGATAACAAATTTTGAACATGCCTTCCGTTCGAGACGATGCTCCATTTTAATCTAGTATAATAATAATTACAACGTAAAATACTACTACTTCAATTCAATAATTTTTTGGTTGTGATGGGTGATCTTTTATTTTATTTCAGACTGATTCTTGTCTCATCTTAATGATGTAATTAGTTGGTGGTTTTTTTGTCAGTATTTTGGCGAGTATTAAAGCATTTTTTAACCAGCCCATATACGTCCCCACCGAGGGGCATGGGCCCCTCGGGGGGACAGAAAGTATTAGTTATATAAAATATATTATTGTTTACGAGACTTCAAAAAGTTATTTTTACACAAACTGTGTGCGACAGTATAACATTAGGAAATTATTGCTTTAAAATTCAAAGTGACTATTTAAAAAAAAATTGCTTATACAATAAGTACAATTAACTACTGAGTGGAATTTCTAGAAAATACATTTACTTTGTTCTTACGTGATTTATTTTTATTTTTATGTATGCTTTAGAAAGAGTTCCTTACTTTCTACAGCATACAGTAGGTAAAAAACACCACTTTCACAGTAATTTGTCAGTTTAATAAAGCGTTATGTCATTTCTATACGTAATAGTAACATACCGGTAACTCTACGGTAGTAGCAATTACTTTCGTTCGTTCAAGTTCTTAATGAGAACCAATTCCAAGTAATAACCCATGAGATTGTAAACTTCCCCCACTTTTACACGGAAGAGACTAAAAACTTTAACATAAATGATGTTCAGAACACATTAAGTCTACTCTAATGAGTTCTCTAACTTGGCTCGTGGGTTCGGTACAAGTTAAGTACAGTAAGGTTGGTATGTCAGAGTTTATGAAGATAATAATTTGTATTGTTATTTTAGTTTCTGTTACTTTTGGTGTCGAAAACTTAAAAAGGGAAAATATTAGCAACATTTACAATTGTAAGAGTTTATTATGTGCACAATTAATTTTTATTTTGATATTTCTTTACGCTCTCAAAGGAAAAGCAAAAGTTTTAGCCAAACTATATTGGTAAATAAATCTTGCATCTTATAAAGACCATGGTGGGGGCACTTATGAGCTGATGATGATGACAATAAAGGACTATGCGAACCATTGAGATCTAACTGGCTAGATAAATAATAATATAACTTTTTTGCATCTTCCGTAATATGCATTTTGGTGCAGTTTCAAACTTTTTTAATTGATTAAGTAATCAATTGCATTTGGTGCAATTGATTACTTAATCAATGCATTGCTTAATCAATGTTGCATTTTGGTGCAGTTTCAAACTTTTTTAATTGATTAAGTAATCAATTAAAAAAGTTTGAAACTGCACCAAAATGCATATTACGGAAGATGCAAAAAAGTTATATTATTATTTATCTAGTCAGTTAGATCTCAATGGTTCGCATAGTCCTTTCACTTGAAAGAAAAAAAATCAAGCATTTAATGTGATGACACATGAGTAAAATCACTATTTTTCCATATACTGAGTCATGAGTTAGTCGTTTCCTCCGGCATTGCCTGTTTGCTTTACTTTCTTGCCGCGGGGCTCAAACGCTGCCTAAGTTTATAAAAGTAGGAGTTATGTGATGTGCTCTATATTGCGTCTGCACTTTTTAATATTAAAGCAAAGTTTGTTAAAGTGTTTTTACTTTAAAACTAATACAATGATGAAAGAAGTTCAGTATGTTAAAGTTGGTAATAATAAAAAAATGTTAGTTGCATTAATAAATATATCAATGTAAAACTCTGCTCCAAATTTCTGATAAAATGATCTACACTAATGTAAAAAAAATGTGTAAGTTTGTGAGGTTGTAAGTTTGATTTTGTTCATAGAAAGTTATGTTCGGAACTAATGAACCGATTTTAAAAATCCTTTCACCAATAGAAAGCTCTCGTATCAGCGGCTGACATAAACTGCATAATTTTCCCAAATTCCCACGGCAACGTAGTTCCGGGCAGAAAACTATTACTATACAGGAAATTTTTTTATCACTATCCAAATTTTTTGAACGTTAACTTTATAAAAATTTAACAGACTTATATTTTTTTGTTTCTACGTTTCATATAAATATTTTAAGCTAGATCGTCTGAAGCACGAAAATAAATCAAAATTTTGATATGGAAAACAAAATAACATCGTCCTATTGACTTGAAACTTGGTAAATAGTACTCTTCAACACAATTTGTGACACCTGTGTTTCTGCGTTTTACAAAATTCAACCTCAAAGATATTAAAAAAGGGTATCAAAATCTGAAAATTTTGTAAAAAAAATGTCTTCCTCCTTATTTACGTTCTATCAACTTTACTGACAGCGTAAGAAAAATTTGGCTGGTGATAATTAAGTCACCCTGTATAATTTTAAGTAAATAAAGTACAAAGTGACTTAACTGTCCTTACAAAAGGCTGTATTTGTACAGAGCTGGTCCTAAATTTACAGCTATACAAGACGTGGCGTAATAACGGCAAATTGCCGTCAAATTGTCGCCGTGCCGAACCAATTTTCCGCGGCCCTACTACTGAACCGTTTGAAGTTTAATGGTCTGAAATACTCTAAAATTGACCCATCTTACACAATTCAAGGTAATTTAAAAGTCGCCCGCAGTTTACATAGTTTTTTTAAAGACATTGTAAGCTATTTTTCATCATTTATTTAATGCCATTTAAAAATTAAATAAAAAATGTTATATGTATTTTGAGTTTTCAGAGAAATTATTTAAAAATAAATAACAAGACTAAACTAAAAACTAACCAACAAAATAATTACATTAAACAGTCTAGTGCAATTATGGAAAAAAAATTATTTGCTATTACTACACTTGTTTTTTTTTAATCAAACTTCATTTGAGTGTGAAAAAAAAAAAAATATTTAAGGTTAAAAAATCAACATTTGTAGATTCCAAAATCAAGTGCTTCTAGAACCTCTAAAAGAATTTTAGGCGTGAATGTATGAGTGGATGTACATTCCTTATCGTCGCGTATATAGAAAGCCTACAATTTGTTCTAGTAAGTAAAAATATAAATAAATAAATCCATTTATTTGCAAGAATACATTTGGAATAATCTTGAAGCTAAGAAGGTGTTCTGTGCTTTCAACCGGCAAGGTGTGAAAATATTAACTTAAATCAGTGTTTTTCAAACTGTGGGTCTCGACCGCCTAGGGGGTCGTAAAGCTTTATTTAGGGGGTCGCGGGTAAAAGAAAAAGACAATTATTTATAGTTCCTACGCTACAATAAGGCACTACGATTTAAGTGAAAAGGCTGTTCCTGTTTAATGATTAAAATCTTCGACACAGGTCGTAGATTTAGCCTAGGGGCCTTAGGGGGTCGCCAGAACGTTTCAACTTCCAAAGGAGTCGTGAATTCAAAAAGATTAAAAAACACTGACTTAAATCCTACTAACTACAGGAAACCTAAGACGATTACGAGTATCTTATTAAATCCTGATGCGAGTTCCCATGGTACCATTAGATATTGTATCTATTGCGTGCCCCATCGCACATAACTTATGTCTTTGTCTATCGGCTATTAACGGAGTATGGGCCGTGTGTTAATAGGCCCAAGGCCCAACTTGCTAATAGGGTGCCTGGCCCGTCTTGCTGATACAGCCCTCAAAGTTACTTGTTTTATGATACTAACTAAATGGGGTTATCGGGATTTTGAGATTATCATCTACTTTCAGTAAGGTATTACTATAATACCTTAAGCGATTATGAAAGTTTAGTGCTGATAGGTTGTTAGCCAGGTTATTTAAAAGTATTTTAAGTAGACGCTACTCACTCTATAGATAGACAAAGTTACTTAAACAAGGATACTATTTCCTAGTCACCATTTCCAATCCCTTTCTGGACTTGCCATTCAGTTTAACTCCCTATTATGAATCATTACTGAAACTGTTATTTGAGTTGCTATAAATTGTCAATAAATTATTTCTGTAACGATTATGGTAATGAGCGAACTTGGTCTTTATGGCTCTATGAATAAGTATCTAAATTAACCGCGGGATATGTAATAAAGTGTATTGATTGCGGTTCAGATAGCTCGTAATAGATTGTGTTTGATTCGGTGATATGATTTGTGGTGTCATTTTACGAGTGATATTATATTTCACATTTAATGGAGACAGGTATTTTATTGAGACTGTGTTGCTAAATATAATATTTCAAGATTTATGACTAAGTTCTTTGTATTACTTTAATAATAATACAATAATTTCTTACTTGTTTTTCAATAGATTTAAAATTTAAAAAAAAACATCGATTAGTAAAAAGAAAACGCATTGTTACTTTAGGGGTGAAAGCAACTTTTTTAAGTCCCGAGCCGGGATTTGGCGACCGAGCGTAGCTAATAGTTCGAGGGACTAAATTAGTCTTTCACTCGAGGTAAACAGTGTGCTTTTCACTACGAATACGAAGAAAGTAAAAATAAAAACATGAATAAGCTGAACTCATTGTTGCTATGCAAAAGTTACTATAATCAAAAAATATAGTAACATTTCGCCCTACAACTCGGAAAAAGGAATGAAGATCTGAATGCCACTTTTCCGCCTATTTTTTTTTCTGTGGCTGCTATGCGATAGTTACTATAATACGTAAGAAAATTTCTTTAAAATAACTTTGAAAAATCTGAAAAAGCATTAAGTTTAAAAGATAGATTCTTGATTAAAACTTTATAATTTCTTGATTGGGTCAATCTACTTAAACTTTTTAAAAGCAAATTACTAAGTAGATGATTGAAGTATGCTCAAAGTCTAATCTCGAAAGTTCTTGATGAAATTATTACCTAATGGAAAATAAATTGAGGTTTTCATAGAAAAAATATAACTTAAGTATTTTTTTTTTTAATTGAAACTTTTTCATACTGATTATTTTTAGTGACACAGCTACGCCTTAATTCATAATAAGTGGGAATTAAGATCACTTATTTTAAAGTGTGAATTAAATAATAATTTATTTGAATAATAGTTTATAATTAAAATGGCAAGTATCTTTATTTTGTTAAAATATAGAAAATAACGTTCTCAACATTTTCTGGATAAGTACTTTATACATATAAACGCTCTGTCTTATAATCTCTGTAAGAGTAGGCAGAGGCATTCTAGGACCCCACGTTTGACACAAATTCTGAGGGGCATTAGATGAAACATAATTTATAGAAGTCAAAAGTTGTCAGCCTATCGCCCACAATACAGTAAAAAACTAGAGTCCCACTTCCCAGTACAGCGTGAAGATTTACTTTAATTTATTACTACTAATATTTTTAATACTAATACTACTGATACTTTTAATTTACTTCAATTTATTTAATGCGACGACTCTATTTTTTCTTGAATATAAAGCCTAGATTTGAAATTTTTTTAGTGTCTTGCTACAGTGACTGTAGCAAACACCGTATCATCAGATTCGCTGAATAAACAATGGAGTTCAAAGTAAATTTTCTTTTGCACTTTTTTGTCAAGAGTGCAGTATGAAAATGGTAAAAAGAAACTAATGAAATTGTATAAAATCACTTCAATCTATAGTTTCATAGTCAAATACGCAGCGGAATCAATGTAAAAAGTTTTATTTCTACATAAATTAAGTTTTATTAAAAAATCACAAATTAAATCATGAAATATGTAAAAAAAAAATTAAGATGTTTCATAGAAAGAAAATTCTAGATTACGATGCTGTATTTATAGAGTAGCACACTTTATCTGTTTACAATGGAGCCTTATAGAGCCTCGAAGGACGTTGAGCAGTAGGCAGACCAGCAGTCCAATCGATAGTCGGATGACATTGTCAGAATTACAGATCGATAATGGTCGAGACTGGCAAAGGATCGGAGAGATAGTGCGATAGGCCTGGGCCCTATTCTGTAACTTAAGTTGTGTGTCGATGGAATGGTTGCCATTTTATTCGTTCAGGTGGCAAAATTGAGAACTATCAAAATTCCATACATCTGATGACGGCTG
The DNA here is from genome assembly GCA_949987775.1 of Aproaerema taeniolella. Classification (NCBI taxonomy): domain Eukaryota; kingdom Metazoa; phylum Arthropoda; class Insecta; order Lepidoptera; family Gelechiidae; genus Aproaerema; species Aproaerema taeniolella. Next base: position 417,628 of record OX465260.1, on the reverse strand, counting down.
CTTTGAATGGTGGTGCCACTGCCAACTAAATGTTCAGTTTCTAGGTAGTGGTGCTGCTTATCGGGGTGGATGTCAGCAAGTATATGAAAATTCAATAGATCTCGCCACCCGAACAGATATAAAAAGGGCTCCATTGTAATTCAGCCGCCATTCTGAAGCCACTGATTAGTGAAATTGCCCTTCTGTTTCGAGCAGTTTGTTACAATAGGCTGTTTACATAGATAAATACAAAGGCTACATCTATAGATACATTTCCTCAAGATATTTTCCACACACTAAACGCTCTGCTTTTCCCCTGTTTGTGGTTAAAGATAATATCTAAAAGACGATGTCTCCTTTGAAGTGGAACGCACCCGATTTCTTTTTTTATCTCTCGTCTAATGGACTGTGGAGAGGTGAGAGGTTCAAATAACAACCTGTAGTGCTTTTTTTCTCTTCTGCTTTACTTTAACGCGATCTCTGTCTATACTAACTAGATTTATTAGCTTTTATTTGTTTTGTTTTAAGAAAGAAATGGCAGTGCAGACAATATAAAATGACCAGTAATTGTCATTTATAAAGCTGCTTTTATCATAAACTAGCTTTTCCGGGCTAGTTTATGATAAAAGCAGCTTTGATAAAAGTAGCCGGGACTTCCTTCCTGTGGGAATTTGGAAAAATCATGTAGCCTATGTCCATTGAAAATAATGTGGCTTTCTAATGGTAAAATAATTTTTCAAATCGGTCCAGTGGTTTCGGAGCCTATTCAATGCAAACAAACAATCAAAAAATCAAATCTTTCCTCTTTATAATATGTATAGATATATATAGAAGATATATATATATATATATTAGTAGAATGTTATGGTAACTAAGATATATTTTGAGACCTAAAGACGTAGTTCTTTGCATGCAAAGAAGAATTTATGTTCAACTCAGCTTAATTCTGACATCCCATTTGAGGCTTTCGGAATGAATTATAATAAAAAATGACTTTTTCAACTCCATTTGATAGCCACTGTGTATTAAAATAGAAAAAATCCTGAAAAAAAAAATTTTGTTAATGTCACGGCGTCGTTAGTCTTTTTCCGACAATGATAAGCAATGGGTCAGAAATATCTTGTTATTAAATTTTGTTTTTTGAAAACAAATGGGTTTTTTCTTGACCACAATTTAGCCCAGCTGTGGACGAGGATATAGCAAGCCCACCTATTCTAGAATAGGTGAGGTGATATAAAATAGTCTTTACTATTCTAGAATAGTCGAACTTTACTATTTAAAATGCATAATTGTAATGTATTGTTTTCAATGATTAAGTTATTTTCTTTCTTTTGTTCTTTCATAAACGACTAGTTTAGTCGACCAAACTTACTGCCAATAGCCAATACTAATATCTTTAGTGGCAGAATTGCCGTAATTGAGTCTTCTCTTCCGGGATATTACAAAACAGTGTCGGTACCCCTCGGCCATGGTTTTGGCAGATTGTCCAACTTGGGCCTTAACTCTGCGTAATTGCCGTAACATCGGCCGCAGTCATTCCCCTCAAATATTAAAGGCCAGTAATTGGTTCCCTTTACTCTTAAATCGTACCAGCTTTGTCCCTGAAAATATTGCGACGTTATTAGGATTTCAGGGTTGGAGTCAGTGTAGGCCGCGTTTCGGTAAAAATTAAACGAATTCTTGTAGGTTTTTTTTTAAATTTCTGTTTCTTTCATAATATAAATAAACAATTTAGGTAATGCAGCTCTTCCCAGAAATGAAAACTTCAGAGTTTTATTATAAAACTGACCAAAACTTTATTACCACTCCTATAAACAAAGTCAAGAAAATCTAAACTTTGATGATGAACTGAATCTACAAGTTTTGTGATTACTTGACTCTACTTCTGCCTATTTCAAGTGTGTGTGTGAGTATGAAGTTCTATAATGTCCTTTTTTGGTACGGACACTCACATCTGGTTTCAGTTTTAATGTTAAAACCTTTTACTAAGCATTTTGAGTTTTGTTTAAATTTCTAGTTCGGCACTGTTTCTTAATTTGTAATTTTATAAATTCATAAAGTTTGAATGACTTTTGTCTGTCTTGTTCTTATTAGGTACGTCTTGTTCTGCTTAATGGATCGCTCAAAGCAACTTTTAAATTATTTTATATTTTAATTGTAACTTAAGCCTACAGTTAAATTAAAGCAATGGATACAATTGAGATATTTTTTATTCGAAACATGGTCTTTGATGTAAACTTATGAGTCCAAACTCAAGGTTAGCAAGTAATTTTGATATTGCGTGAAATAATTGGGATCTAATTAAAACCGTTTCTGAATCCTAAGGTTCTACTACGCCTCAAAATTAATAATTTTATCAGTAATCTGATATGCTATTTTATTATATTTTCGTTTGTCACAATACGAAATAATTGACTAAATCCATAGGAGGAAACTTACACTGAGATTATGTTTATTGAAGAATTTTAATACTCATGTAGCTTTTTTTTAATAATAAAAATAAAAATGTTGTAATTTTTTAAACTACCAAAAAATATATTTTTTTAAACTACCAAAAAAGCTGATCATCTCAGCTTACGCTGCAGTAGAACTGGGTTTTCTATAAAGTACCTTAGGAAAAAAGGGGCATACAGTTAAAAAAAAAATTGCTAAGTTTTCCAAAACCAACCTACCTGGCCACGACCCCATTTAAACTTCAAACGTCAAAACAAAACAAGTAAATCAAGTGAAAGTAAACATCCATCCCTACCTTAACCCTCACTGAGTCCGGTAGAAAAATATCCCGCTTTCAATCCCGAATCCCGCCTTTAAAAAACCTTTCCCATCCGGCCCTTATCCCGAATGAATACGGTATTAGGCGATTGATCCCGCGTTCTTGCAGAGTGTATTGAAGATAGCGCTTCACACTCCCTTGTTCGTCTAAAATGGGATATGGTAATGTGTTTTTCAATTATTTTATACAAAGGGTATTTATTGGGATTGGATTTGCGCTTGGATTCAATTTTGTTCCGTGACGTGAGTTTGCACGTTCAAGTTAGATTTCTATTATGTTTCGGAAATGTCTGAGCTGCCTTTTAGAGAGACTCAGGACTTTTTTTAAAATTTTAGGCCTTCTTTCTTTATTTGTGTAGGTATAATCAAGTATGTGGTAATCGACAACTGCTGAGATTGGTGTTTTTACATGCCTGAACGGAAACGCTCGTGTTATATTACCCCTATATGGTCACAAAATGAGGTTCCCGCCTTGCTTAACCTCACTTATTGGTTCCTAACGGTGAATGTCATTGGACTGTGGAGGCTTTGGACAGGTCAAATAGTAGCAACCCATCACCACTGCCCCAAGGTTTCATACAACAAGTTTTAAACGTTTCAAAGTCTACTACAAAATGCTTGTATTCAAAATTCACTTTAGTTCTGCCTAAGTTACATACTATAGTTCCTGTAAAGGTAGGCAGAGCATCATATGGTCCTAGAGCTATATAACGCCACATTTGACGTGCAGTCCGAGGGTTATGAGATGGAGCATTAGTATATGGTATATTATTTTATATATTAAAAACTTATATGTATAAATATTATATATATGCACCACCTACTACTTCTTTTACTGCTGTCCAACCCGAACGTTGCCTGGAAAAAATAAATACCTAGCAATAAAGCCGCCATGTTGTACACTATGTTTTATGTTCTGTTTATTGTGCTGTATTTCCTTGTGTGCAAATAAAGTATATTGTATTGTATATTGGTGATAGGTCGCGTCTCACTTACTGCCTTCTACAGTATACCAGGAAAGAGATGGCAGCTCTCCGTGCTTCAAAGGGCACGTTAAGTTGTCAGTCCTGTTGTCGATTGACTACACTCGTTAAAACCAAGTCAGAAGCCATTGTGCGGTTTGAAAACTCTGACACCAGGGTTAGCCAAGTTTGCCACACACTTGACTATACCTACGCGATAAGAAGAAGTTTTTCTTTCACTTCCAATCCAGCATAGCCGTTTTAACCGTGTGGTGATCGGTTGAGAATATCACCACCCCATCTCTTTCCGTGGGTGTCGTAAGAGGCGACTAAGGAGACACAAATGAGATCTGCCTCCTATTAATCCATCCCAAGCAACGACACTTCATTTTTTTCGGAATCTGAGGTGTCGTCCTATGGTCTCATGCGGTGTGGTAGGCTCTGTAAAGGGCCGTCTGGTTCGCGACCACCCTCCTACCGAAGTCCGACGCCAAACAGCTTGCTGTGTTCCGTCGGTGCGTGGGAGTACCAGTGCCTTTATAGGCATTTTCTGGGTTAACTCGCTCCATCGTCGACCTCATCTTTGACCTTATGGTCAAGATTGAGGTCAAGAGTTAACCCATCTTATAATAAAAAAAATAAAAATATAGAAGTAACCTGCCTAGTTGGATAAGGAAATAGAATAAAAACATCCTGAAAGGGAAATACCGGAGTCATTCTTTATCGCGCAAATTATTTTTTTTCGGTTTTAATTATTTTATAATCTCTTAAGAGTAGCAAGGAAATAGGTCGCAGGTCAGGCCTAGCCTCTAAACCTGCTCGGCACAACCCGCAACAAATAAAGAACAATGCAATATAAACAATACAACATTTGCAACGGTGGAGTATAGACTAAGAGTTTGCTGATTTTTGGTTGTATCATAGATTATTTTTGTTGTTTTGTTAGTTTAGTTCCTGCTTATAAAAACCGGGCGAGACTCGGGCTGGATTTTGACTTGAAGTTTTTGTTTTAAATTTTATTTCATTAGTTTTTAGTTTTGACATATAATTTTATTATTAATTTTATTATAATATATTGTAATAATTGACTTTTAATCGAAATATATAAATAAGTTTTATAAAAAGTAAACTACGAGCACGTAATTATTTGACTACCGGGGTGACCTATCAAGTCATTAAAAATACAGATTTTTCATTTCTGAACATTGTATGACACGGTTAATATGTGAGTGGAACAGAAAAAAAATTGCAGACAGGAAAGTAGTAAATAATAATAAATGCAACACACTAAAGGCTCACACTTAGTTTTTTTTATTAACAATGGGGACCTTAATCTAGCACAAGATGCGGTCGAGGATGTAGCAAGATTAACCAGAAGAAGCCTGTTCACTCGAGCTGTAAAGAGAACACTACGGTTTTCCCTTGTGTCGCAGCTCCCTCGGTATACATATAAAGACACATACAACCTACAGACCCGAGAACAAAACTTTGCTTCTGATAAAAATTTGCACAGACACTGGGAATCAAACCCACGAAACGTTGATTCAAGAGGCAAGCATTACTAGCGATTGAACCAAACTTATCGTCAAAGTTTTGAATATTATAAGGTCTGAAGGTATATAAAGTCAGGCAGCTTTTTTCAAAAATTTTCCATGGCGGATTTCAGCGCTTAAATATTGTAAAAAGCTCTTACACTACATCGGCGTAGTGTAGTCCCTGCTTTATATTCCGCGGGTACATGTTTGCCATTGCCTTATTCCTCTCACGAAATAAATCTCTCTTATTTATCCTTTCCACAACTAACCTATTGTTTTCCTTGTATTCTCCTCAGTGAGCGATTTTCTTTTTATATCGGCTGTTGGGATTGAATGAATTCTGCGTGGTGTTCTGCATTTATGCTTTTATATGAGATTCATTCACGCAATCTGGTAAACCTTTTTTAAGAGTTATTAAGTGAATTCAGAAAGAGTTTTTTTTTGGAAAACCCAAACTTTTTATCAAGTATAATTAATCCAACATTGAACACTGATACAACTGTCAATTAAGTTGGATATTGACTCGACTTCACTTGTATTATTAAATAATTCAAAATTTTTACATCAACTTGGTTAAAATACCGAGTCACTAAAGGCTTACCAATTACACCTTAAACAACATTTTTATTTTCCAAGGTCTTTCCACAACTTAAACCAAATTTTCCAAGGCGTTAATTTACTTTACATATCTCTTGCTCTGTAAGTAGTCACTTACTTCCCTGAATGCCGGGGTGTATGGATATCATTACAGCATAGGTTTCAAAACCTACCATGTAATAACATTACAGCATAGGTTTTGGAATTTGAAAAAAGAACTGTCATACTCAATACTGCAAGAAGAATATTTTTAAAAAGTTACTTTTTTTTTCTCGGTATCGATTATTTACTCGAATCGGAATCAAGACAATTTATATAAGAATTTATGAAGATTTTATTTTTAATATCGAACTATTTGTTTCGCAGTCACATCGTATGTTAGTTGAAATCGATTTAAAAATCAAACTGGCCAGTACGATTTGACGCGCTTGCGTGCCATAAAATCGTGAAGAGTAAAAAAGGCAGTCGACTAGCTAGGCGCGAAATTTTAATTAAATACACATATGTTTCTCTTTAATAAATGTTCATAGAAACCTGCTTTCTTATTTTTTTACTTACCTCACAATCGATATGTAAAGCAGAGTGTTTATCTCGGGTGTAAGCATCAATTGCATACTCGGGCTAATTAGCGCCCTCGCTGCGCTCGGGCGCCAAAAACCTCGTATGCAATTGATGTCATACAGCCCTTGGTTAACAATCTACTATTTCAGAATACTAGTCTCTACTTACAACTCTACTAATGAGCTACTAACGATAAGATATCATATCATCTTGTACCTACACTGAAAAAAATCGAGCCAATCAAGTATGACATTTTGCTTGTTAGAAAAATATATGACTGAATCATACAAGAAAATATAAAAAACGAAAATTGACGGTTCTTTGTCACAACAAAGCTAAAATGATTGATGGTATATCAAGTTGAATGTGTTGAATTTAATAAGTTTACTTTGTTAATGTCGAACTTGTCGAGACATGTTCATTTTGTGATCATTTACCAAGTTAGATCAATCAAGTTGCTTCATCAGTCCTACACATCACAATCAGTTGATCTAAATAAGATTTTTATTGACTGAAATATTAAAGCTTATTTATTTCAAATACAACTTTATTCATTTATTCATTCATTCATTTAACTTTATAACAACAAACGCGCGCTTGATAATTTGAAAGATGTCAGTTGACAGTTCAATCATGCCGATGTTCGCGCGAGTTCAACTGTTAAGTCCAAGCGTGTTTAGTTTACTTTGTTCTCGGCTATCGTGCGTGTCACATCGCGAGATATTTCTTTTTGATTATTATATATTACAGTGACTGTGTGTGATAGAAACTTTGTTGTATTGTGTATACCTAGTGTTACTAGAACGATGGATGAGGTTTTAGATTTGCTCACGGCCTGGGGGCTCCCGGAGCTGGGACCTCTTTTCGTAAGTAAGTACTTACCTACATACATATTTTCTGTTCCTAGAGTTGCGTTGCTACCCACACGTGAACTGGTTGTTAATTTTAGATGCTGCTAATACAACAATTCTATAAAAACGAAGTAGGTACTTAATGTACGGCCGGTTTGGTCGAGTGGTAGTGATGCTGCTTCTTGATTGGCGGTGGGTTCGATCCCCAGTCGGGGCAAATATTTGTGTAAAAAGCAGATGTTTGTTTTCGGGCCATGGGTGTTTGTGTTTGTCTTTATGTGTGTTCCAAGGGACCCACGACACAAGGGAAAACCTTAGTGTGGGCCTTTGAGTGTGTAGCGTTTATTTATTTATTTTATTTATATCAGTAATGTAGGTACGTAAAGGAACATTTTAGCAAATCAAAATTACCTACCTACTTGTGCTTCGCCCTCATAGTAAATCTCTCGCTCTGTCCGTTCTGTTCTGTATGATGTGCAATAAAGTATATTGTATTGTAAGTATGATAAGTAAACACAAGTGTAAAGTGATCAATGATTTTAGAATTTGTGACGGTAAATATGTGATGTGAGTCCAACCAAGGTCCAACCCTTTTACTATGGTCCAACTCATATTTGGCTAGTTGTCATTCTATTTATTAGTATTTTTTCTGCTAATATTACAGAAAACCAAATAAACATTCAAGCTCTAGCAGCGCTTACAACTGAAGACTTGAGGAAAATAATTCCTCAATTGGGGCCTAAGAGCCCTTTTTGTTCGGTGTTGGAAGGCGTGGGCTGCTGATTTTGCGGGTTCAAGCACAACCGACACAACCAATGAAGACAGTCAAATCCACACAACCAATGAAGACAGTCAGTTGACCGACACAACCAATGAAGACAGTCAGTTTGTCAAATATTTCTATTGTAAGTATTTAAAGCTCTTCTTCTTCTTATCGTGTAGGTATAGTCAAGTATGAGGCAAACTTGGCTAACCCTGGTGTCAGAGTTTTCAAACCGCACGATGGCCTCTGACTTGGTTTTAACGACTGAAGTCAATCGACAACAGCCGGGACCGACAGCTTAACGTGCCCTCCGAAGCATGGAAATGCTCGTGGTAAATTGCCTCTTTTGGTCACCCATCAGGTTCCCTGTCTCTGTGTGCGTTGCTTAACCTCACTGATCGGTTGAGATCAGCGAGAGCCATTGGGCTACGAGCGCTTCAGTATTAAAGCTTACTGTAGGTACCTATCTCCTAAAAAAAGGCCACTTTTTGCAAAAATCAAGCTAAAAATAAAAAGTGTACTTATTGTTTTAGATTTACTGAAATAAACAGGCTTAACAAATACCTATATATAAGATTTAATTTCTGAATGAAAACAGATCACAACTTAAATTTCTATTCATATTTTTTTTATTGATTGTGCTAGTTTGGTTTGAACCAAGAAAAAGCACGTACTTATGTATTTAATTTACCCTATAGATTGTCAGAGTAAGGTGTTCAATGAATGCTAGCTAGTTGATTAGGTATATATGATTAATTCTGATGGACATATTTCAGGACCTTCCAGTACTGATTGATGAATATCTGCCAACACATGATACAAGTCTCGTAAGAGCAGAGAAAATGCAGCAGACTTCACCAACAAAATATACTAGTGTAAGGAACAATTTGATCAATGTAAAACAGAGTTGGAGACCGTGTTATTGTTAGTGTAATTATTGAATAAAAACAATTTATAATCACTCCTGCAATTATTATTTTTTAGAAATTATCATCCCTAAAATTAATTCCCTATATCTTTCCTGATAGTCCCAATAATAATACTTAATAGCTTTAAGCAAGATACCTGAATAATTTAACAATATTAATATTTTTACATAGTCAATTGAGTTTATTACATTAAATAAATGCTTCTTAGATATTATTAATTATCTTAATTCAAATATTGAAAAAACTTCATAGAACAAAATAAGTTGATATTTGATTCTAATGTCAAACAAAATCAAATGAATCAAGTTACCAATTTATAGTAATCAAGTTCTTTATTTGCAGAATACAATTACTTTATAAAATTAAGCATAGCCATTACTAAAACTACAAAAATACTTGATAACCATTACCGTTTTCGTTATAAATTCAATCAAAACAAATGAGAGATCTGATAACCAAACTTAATTGAATTGATTATTTCTTTGTGTTATTATATCAAGACAACTTGTCTGTTTCTCAATCAACCTAACTTTATTTCCATAATCATATTACTTTATGCGCTCGTGAACAAACAAGTTCCTTGATAGCTACAAACGCTTTTTTTATCAAATTTATCAAGTTTTTTTTTCAGTGTACAAACCCGGTAAACATTACCAAAACCAACAAATCCATTAGAAAGTCCAAACAGATGCTGTTATTAAGAGAAAAATAATTAGAGCCTACTGAGCGACCAATAAAAATAATAACTTCAGTCTTTTCGGAGGGTCACTACAAAAGTTTTCAAATTCAGTAAATTTCGGTTTTTTGAAAGGACGTCCTATTTTCGATTAAAGTGCAAATTTTTCTTTTATTATTATTATGTTTTTTTCTGTATGCCGCAGGTTTCCAAATTTAGTTACCACTATCAGTAAGTAACCACCGTAAAATTTAACGTTTATGATTTGATGATTTCTGTAGTCTGTTAAATGACTTGTTCATGAGTCTTATGGGCTTAGATAGAGGCAACACATTAGTCAGCAGAACGAACGCAGCCGACCCGGTTTTCTTTTTTCTGATGTTCTTCTACTTAGCACTTTATGCTATTTCTCATTGGCTTCCTGGTACCCTTGACCGTAGGCATGATCCATCACAGTAGAGCGACTGCCAATAATATTTGTTACAATTTACAAAAAATTTAAACAATTTTTTTTTGCAAATCTCAAAAGTTATGGAGTAGCCCAAGTATAATTAAAACGTAGCAAAATTAATGCGAGGGACGCAATTAACAGGCTTCTCGGAAAAATGCCCGAAACGAGTTTTCTTTTCAACTTTACACAAGTTCAGTTTAACGAATTTTCTTTTTTAATCGAGCGAGGAATAGCTGTTGGACGATGTTTAATAGCCATCCAAAGTTATTACAGTCTTCAACAATTTGTTTGAATTGTCCGTATTTAGTGTTTGTCGTGTAATGAAGTTCAAAACGCTCTCTCTGAATGACAATCTTTTTGTAATTTTGATATCAAAGTGTACAGCGTGTGTTTTCTTGAAATGAATATCGGTTGATTTTCTGAGGTAAGAATTCGTACTAAAAGTAGACAACAAAACAAAAAAATCGTTATTTGCATAAAAAGTTGATCATAAAAATATTACATTTCCGTCTGGGATTTTGGATAAATTATATAGCCTGTGTGTGATCCTAATGTATAATCTGTAAAAGGAGATCTCGAGATCTGTGAAAAAAATTCAGACTTATTGTGGTTAGGATACGGCAGATGTTTTACAATCTTACCTACTCGTATGAATAATAAATTATACACTGCGTAGAAGTAGGTGTCGATTAGGCATTCTAGATCACTTTTTCCTAAATTTATCACGAAACGGAGTGTCTCTGGCGAAGTAAACACTTTTTTTCATAGGTTTTTGGTCATTCTTTGTGTAAGTATTATTAATGAGACCGTTAAAATAGAAATATTTTCCAATAGTAACACACACAGAGCATTTGTGCTTACGACAGTGTATAGATTGGAGTTACCGCCGGAAATGACACATGATTACAGAAATATAACTTCCTCCTGCGCAAAACTCTCGCTCTTTTTCCAGTCCACTAGTTTAAAAAGAAACACGAATAGGAAATAAGAACATTTTTTGTGGAAACAAAAAACATTTTATAACAGTTTATTGTTTATATTTTTTTGTAACTGTTGATAAACTTTCTACTGGTGTCCATAGGGTATCGGATTCGAGTATTCAAAGATGCACTTTAATAAAAAACGAACAGGAATGCGTACAGTGGTTTATTTCAGAACTGTCATCTGGGGATGAAACAATAACATATAGGAGGACTTTAAATTAGAAAGCAAAACTTTTTTTCCCTAGGAAACTGAACAATTTTCAATGAAAATTGCTAGATTGTGGTCAAGAGCGAACCGATTTTTAATTTAAAAAAAATTGAAATTGACATTCAAAGAAAAATTTCAACTACTTGGCAATCAAGAAAAAGTCACCCAATATAACATACAATCTATCCGTACATGTTTCTAATAGCCGTTCTCGTAAACCACTGGTATTACCTGAGCCCAGAATTACGGGGACCAGTGTTGCCAGACGCGTCGGTACGTGACCAATCACACCCGATTCATAAACTATTCCAACCAGCTACTGTACTGATTACTCTGCAATACATATATTGGATACCCACCTACCTGGTAGAGAAAATATTTACTGAAGCCTATGTCTATCCCTTTTACACAAGACCGCCATTGTGCTAACTGCTACCTTCTCCCAAGCTTGATGATATGATGATGATGTGCTCCCGGCCGATTTCGGCCATGGCGACCGCTTCAACTCCCAAGCTTACTTTAAGAGTAAGAAGAGAGATTGGAGTGATGTTGTATTATGATTACAAGACTGAAAATAGTTTATCACAAGTAAGTGCTTATATGCTTCATGAATATGACTAATTTAGTTTCACTCGTCCCACTTCTAATTTCTCAAAAATATTTAAATAATATACGATTTACAAGATATACTTCAGGGAGTATGCTCATGAGCTACACGAGCTCATTATATCTATTTCTTTTTTCAACTGGACCTCCAGATGTACCGGGGGGTACCACCCTTACCTTGTCTTGATTCCTCGGATCCATATTGAGAGCTTAGCTAAGCAATGAACTTTTCTGCCTGCGTCTGTATTTCCGAGCTCATATAACCCGAAATTCTTTAAAGTTTGAGTGAATAGGCATCTTCTGGTCACGCCTGCTACATAAATCCTTGACCACATCTTCGTCCCTGGACTAGATTGCGGTCAAAGCGAACCCATAAGATACGTTTTAATAAACTACATTAAGAGTGTAAAAAGTTTGTTGAGGTATACACAGCGTGACTTTTTATATAGGTATTTTTCTAAGTTGTTAGTATCAGGGAGGCTCGTGCCCCTCGATGAGGACGTATATGGGCTAATGACACATCAGTCACATAGAACATGGTTTGTTAAATTAACGTACGTGACATTTGACGAGTGATTAAAAAGTAACCCCTGTATGTCTCAACTAAAAACCCTCAGAATATGACATTAAGTGGATCTACAACAATTTTATTCTCTACCTATCGCAAAATCGGCATTGGTGTTTCAAAACATTTCTATGTTCATAAAATGCAACATTATTTCCATTTATAAGTGAAAACGAATAGGTTAATCTATTTTATCGCACTGGCGTGAAATGCAATCGGTCATTTGCATTTCAAAATAGGATCATTCCGAATATTTGTCAAATATCTATCATTCATTTGATGTTTCATTAATAACAATTAATTAGTTCCTACTGTGAAAATATACACCAGTGTTTTTCAATCTGTGGGTCGCGACCCCCAGGGGGGTCGTGAAGCCTTACTCGGGGGGTCGCAGGTAAAAGAAAAAGACAATAATTTGTAAATCTTACACTAAAACAAGACAGTTTTAGTGAAAAGGCTGTGCCTGTATAATGATTCTTCGCTTCGCCTTCCGCGTCTGCCCCGCGGCAAACTCTTTTATTATGTTTTAAAATCTACGAAGTAGTACATAGATTTAGCCTAAAAGGGTCTTAGGGACCTTAGGGGGTCGCCAGAACTTCATATGATCCAAAGCGATTTCAAAAAGATTGAAAAACACTGGTATACCAAAGCCTAGCTCATAGACGCAAAGTAGCTTGCCTATGTGTTTTTTATAAGATGTACTTCGGGGAGTGTGCTCAGGAGCTGCATGAGCTCATTCCGCCTGCCCCTTTCTTCCATCGGACGTCCAGACGCACTGCGGGGTATCACCCTTATCTTGTCAAGATACCTCGGATACGTACTGAGCGCTTTTCTTCATCTTTTGTATTGCGCACTGCCAAGGAGTGGAATTCTCTGCCGGCGTCTGTATTTCCGAGCTCATACAACCCGAATATCTTTAAAGTACGAGTGAATAGGCTTCTTCTGGGTGAGCTCGCTACATCCTCGACCGCATCTATGCCCTGAGCTAGATTGTGGTCAAGAGCGAACCCATACTTAATTTAAAAAAAAAACACTGGTATACACAATCAACACAACTTAGAAAGGTTGGGATTACTTTATTGTTTTAAATCTCGTAGGGAATATTGAATAATAATCATCATCATCATCATCATGTAATCCTGTTATCCCTCATCAGGGACATAGGGCGCTCAGAAAGGAGAGATCCTGATCCCTCATCAGGGACATATATTGAATAATAAAATAAAAAAACTTTGAATTGCTTTATTTATTCTCACAGTATGTCTTTGGGTTATTCCATTTTTATAGTGTTACATCTAGGTTTCTTTGCGATGAATGGTGAGATGAAATAGAAAACATTTGTTAAGAAATGGTCGTTCGAAAAACTTGTTCGCGCGATGTTGTCATTTTGACATTTGACTGCGTTAGTTTTAGAGGCTTATGCCTCTGAGCTGCAGGTTTTATCACGATTCTTTTCACATCGTGAGACCATTGCTCAGTGCACAACTAACTCAAAAAATTGTACCACTAACGCTTTAAATAATATTCCACGATTATGTGAACAAAAAATAAAAACATAATGATAAATTGCAGGAGACGTAACCTCATAGTCCGCCACATTTGTTTGTACACGCGGCGGGTAAACCGCTTCCGTCCAGCCACCGCTAAACCTAAGCCCTGCGGTTATGGCTACAATAGCTCGTCCGCAGCGTCACAGTATCTACTAAACACATCGGTAGAGTAACTTAAAAACCTGTAGTCACCTGATTTATATCACTTGGGTGAACTAAGTACACTATCGAGTTCGAGTGAATAGGCGTCTTCTGGGTGAGCTTGTTACATCGTCGACCACATCGTCGCCCTTTGGCTAGATTGCGGTAAAGAGTAACCCACTCGTATTTTAAAAAAAAAAAAGCGAAAAAAAACAACAGTAACCGCCATACTATAACTTTTCGGTTTTACTTTTAATATTTAAATGAATGCCACAACAAAGTTACCGCCTTTTGTAAAAAATTGAATAGAATATCTATTTTACTCTTAGAACAGAATCGAATATGATAAAATAGAATTCTATAGAATGGGACAGAATACAATAGAAAATTCTTTGTTCGGCAAATGATTTTACGTTAACTCTTAACACAATACAAGCGTAAGGAATAGAGCATGAATTTAATATTACCTAGAGAATTATAGAAATAAGACTATAGATAAATTATATTGCAATTATTGTGAAAAGGGACCGAAAAATTTTAAGTAAGTAAAATACTTGTACAAATGTAAGAGCGATGAATAGCTTATCAAACTTATCATTCAATTTGGTTTTTCAAGGCAGTAGTCTCAATGCTCGCCCCGACTGCCTGTCCAGTATCGTTACTGATTGGACAAATCTCTGTACTGTGCGTGTATAGCAGAGGTTACAGACACAATGGCTACCGAGAATTAAAAAAAACCTCATAACTAATTGCCAGAAATGCATTTTTGTCCAACCGTGCAGTAAAATTACTGTCCATCCAAATCTCTATGCTGTACAGCAGAGGTTATAGCAACAATAGCTCCCTGAAATGGCCAGTTTAGCATAATCTATTAGCTGTAGTTTATGTTTGTGCGCCACAGATAACGCGCTATATCCGCCGGCGCGGGATTTGCGCTCATTATGCGCTTAAAGTGCGCTTCCAAGCGAACTGTTAATTAACCGCTCAAGTTGTAAACTGTTGGTTTTAGCTATTACTTCGTTGCGGAATCGGCTTTCGATTCGTCGAGCGGTTTAATAGTAAACCATTATAATGGTTTATTTTGTACTGAGTACAAAATTTGCTTTGGATTTTGTGTTTAAATTTAAATTTTGTGCTACGTACTTATTTCTAAATCATCTTTAATTTTTCATCATCTCATCATTTATTTTTAGGTTGAATTAGGCTATTTTCGTCTTTTATCTATACTTAAACATATCTCTTTTATCTATAGCGTTATAGACTTGCACGCTAGATCTCAGTTCAGAAAACTGTGGAATTTGCCAGCTACCAATACTTTCTAGGCGTACTGTAAGTGCCATTAATTGGGATTTGACAGTATTGTTATATTATTTGTGAAAGGCTTACAAACTATCACGATTTTACTTATGGTCCATTTAGTAACCCATAAAATGTATGAAAAACGTGGCGAAAAGTGGTTTACGAACCACATAATGCTCTACCAGCCCCTACAGGGATGTAAGACGCAAACATATGTATGTATAGCGCAGTAGCAGATCAGACGCAGTCCATTCGTTTTTTTTTATAAATAAGTCAAGAGTATTTAGATAATCCTGGATTTTCTAAAAATCTTTCATATCTTTGATTAAATCAATAACTAAATGAAAAACATTGCATGAACTTTGAGAAAGATACAAAATTATTAAACGAGATATAATAGTGCACCGAAAAGCATAAAACAATACTTCTACGCTGGACTATTAAGAGTGAAAGAAAAACTCAGAATATGGCAGCTGCCAAGTCGTCCTAGCCTTACTGTAGAAACCAGAAGTGGGACGCGAGGGTTTTTGCTGTCATCATCATCATATCAGCCTATTGCAGTCCACTGCTGAACATAGGCCTCCCCCAAGGTGCGTCACTTTGCACGATCCTCCGCTGTTTTCATCCAGCCACTACCCGCTATCTCCTTTAGGTCATCTAACCATCTGGCTGGGGGGCGTCTTACACTACGTTTGCCAAGACGTGGTCTCCATTCGAGAACCTGTCTACTCTAACGCTCGTCGGTTCTGCGACAGACATGGCCAGCCCACTGCCACTGTTGCTGTATTATGGGCAAAAGGCTGACAACCTATCACCACTATTATACTCAAATTCCACCGAAATGACGCCCTGCCTACCCCGACAAGGTGTATATATTGATAAATAGAAGCATAAAAGGGATACAAACCACACCGCCCACAATACGTTTCGTTTTCAGTAAAATTACAAATTAAATAGATACAAAGAACGGTTCCCACAGTATTTAACGTATAATTTATTTGTCGGCGACAATACGACTCTGCATCTAATACGCCGCGCTCTCTTTGCAAGCAAATGGTGAAAATATCTGGAGAAATTAAATTCGTAATTACTGGAAGCAAATACTCGTATTAGCGTTTATTTGTGTCAAATTCAAAGAGTGTCGCGCCCTCCAGGAACGTTTTTTAGGTTACTCCCATGGAAGGGCGGAGCGGAGAATGTATTGTATGTAGGTTTCAATCCATCAATCTTTTTTTAACATTGGCGTTATGATTTAATTTAACAAGGTTTAAAAGTCATTACTGTATTTGATTTTGTAAAATCTCCATGTGTTGTTTTCCCTCATTATTTCTGTTGGACCAATTACGGTACTTTTATTTTTAATTTTTTATTATAAGATGGGTTAACTCTTGACCATAAGGTCAAAGATGAGGTCGACGATGGAGCGAGTTAACCCAGAAAATGCCTATAAAGGCACTGGTACTCCCACGCACTGACGGAACACAGCAAGCTGTTTGGCGTCGGACTTCGGTAGGAGGGTGGTCGCGAACCAGCGAACCAGACGGCCCTTTACAGAGCGTACCACACCGCATGAGACCATAGGACGACACCTCAGATTCAGAAAAAAAAAGTGTCGTTGCCTGGGATGAATTACTAGTAGGCAGGTCTCATTTATGTTTCCTTAGTCGCCTCTTACGACACCTACGGAAAGAGATGGGTGGTGTTATTCTCAACCGATCACTACACGGTTAAAGCATTAATCGAAGCATCGTTGATCCTGATGTTTTGCTAGATGGCACTGTGTGGTTAGTGTTAGTATATGTTTATTTATTAGCTAAACATAATGTCTAAAGTTAAAATATCTCTTATGTTAATTTTTATCAAGTGGGTCATGACTAAATTGTAAGATAATAAACGGTACCAGTTAACTCGAATTTTTTTTCTAACCTCTTTTGATTTCCACCGCTTTGCTTATCACTGCCTACCCCATTCCGCGACGGTTTTAATTAACTTCCTCTCTGAAGCAAATGTTTTGTTTGTAGAAGTGGATCCTCTGAATTCGGTTAACATTGACTGCCACAATATACTCAAGTACTTAAGTATTTCTCTAGAATATTCTAAGTGTAGGCTTTTTGCGAGCATCTTCGCATAATTAATGCCTACATTGTTAAAGGTTCTTACCACAATGTTTCCACGACAAAAGGTTCTTTCCACTACTAATAATTGAAGCAGACCAGGTTACGTTTTATCAGTAATTCCTATTGTTCGTCTTTCCTAAACATCTTATCCTATATATAAAATTGGAAGTCCTGATTCACTGACTCATCAACGCCCAGCCCAAGCTCTTAGACCTAGAAAGCTGTAACTTGGCAAAAAGGACCAAGAAAGGATTTTTCGAAATTCAACCCCTAAAGGGGTGAAAAGGGGTTCAAAGTTTGTATCGACTCGAAACTTCGTCAAAATATATCTTGAATCAAATAAACGGATACATCTTTCGCAATTTTTCGAAAATCATCCCGTACGAGGTCAAGAATGAAATGGGTGACTAAAAGAATTCTTTGCGCGAGCGAAGCCGCGTAAAAAAGCTAGTTTTTCTATAGATGTGTTGCTGAAAAATCTAGTATTGTGGCAAAATCTGCCTATAGTAAATTCTTACGTACTCACTAATATTATAAAGTCAACACATACAGTAATCTGAAAGCGTGTTTGTTTATCTTTCAAATAACTGATCATCGTGATTTCCACTCAGAAAGTGTTGAATGGCCTGTGATGTTAACAATTTTTTCTCACCGATGCTTTGATGCATTGATGCAAAATTAAGAATAATTTTGGTGTTAGTCAATGAAATACCACGTTATTTTTTAGATCGTCTGAAATATGAAAATAAATCAAAACTTTTTTATGGATAAAAAAATATTATCGTCTAATTGACTTGAAACTTGGTAATAGTACTCTTCAACACAATTTGTGACACCCGTATTTCTGCGTTTTACAAAATTCATCCTCTAAGACGTTTCAAAATCTGAAAAGGGGTTTCAAAATCTGAAATAAATAAATAAATGATTTTTCTTCCTTATTTACGTTCTATCAACGTTACTGACACCTGTATATCGGTTTAAGCTTTCCCTTTACCTTCTTCCATGAATATATGCAGTGTTTTAAAGATTTTCCCTTGGCTCTTGTTTTCTCACAAAACGTTGTCTTTATTTTCCACTTACCACCAACCGGTACCATCAAATATCCTCCAACCACGACAAACAGCGCCACTAACAAAAGACAAACCCTCGCTTGATTCCATAAGTGTCCCATAAACGTTCCCAGGCATTAAAACCGAGCCTGTATTTCAAAGTATTTCCCCATTAATCCTGCCGAGGAGAAGCTCCTGGTAATATTTCCTCATAATACCTCACAACGCTGGAAGTGAAATTGGCCGTAAAACGTCAACCACGCAGAAATTCTGGTAATTTCCGGAAATTTTCTGAAAATTCCGAAATTTTGTTCAAAGGATTGGAATGGTCGAGAAAACAGAGGATTCATGAGTCTTGACTACAAGTACGTCTACACTACGAATGTAACCTTTTTGATCCCCACATTAACAATTAGGGACGGAAATTCTATTTTTGGAAATAAGTAAAAGTCATAACTTCCGAAATTATATCTTCTATTTTAAGCGAGTCAAGGGATACCCTATACTCTAATACTGATGTCGGTTCTCCTGAGTGACGGACTGGGTCAAGTTTAGTGTCTTCTTCTTCTTATCGTGTACGTATAGACAAGTGTGTGGCGAACTTGGCTAACTTGACTCAGTTTTTCGATGCGTGTTTAACTGGTACTTTTTGGTCTGATAACGACCTAAAGTTCATAAAAGTAGTCTAGCATGGTAAGTTGTAGAACATCAGTGGTAGCAGTTTTGCTACCTAATAGCGTTATCTTGTTGTTGAATTTTTATAACCTTAATTGTAATTTTTTCAAGCTGTAAGAATTCCTAAGAAAGTATTTCTATTTTTTGGTAAATTTTCATTGATTTGACATTGTTTTAAATCTTCAACATTTCAAAATAATCAATTAATAGTCAGTCATTGAAGTTCTACTGACTTTTAAAATTTACAGACAGCTGAAAAAAGTAGTCACTGAAAAGAATTGGAACTAATCAAATCATCATCTTGGCATCAATTGAATTAATATGAGAAAAACCCACCAAAAATGCAAAACCCGAACTCCACAGTAGGTCTTAAAGTTTTTTACCGGGCACAACCAGTAGTCTTGGCGGCTTTCAGCAATGTGAGTGAAATCGTTTTGTTTTGTAGTATTCATCCAAATCCTACTTAAGAAATTACCTTTGCAGTATCGTATTTTATTCAGCTGAATAAACAATTAGGCAAAATGTAGGTACAAGTCTCAGAGAATGTTCTAGTCCGTGTCGGTAATAATTTCTGTCTTCAGCAAGTCACGAACAATAAATTTAATTCAATTTATTTTAATTAATTCTGCGAATACCTATTCAAATTTTATGTCAGTTAATTATAGTCTCTTGTGTTTCTTATGATACTTACAACTGCTTTATAAATTATTCAAATCTTAATTTATTAACAAATTAATTAGGCTTAATGTTGAGAGAGTATCTGTCGAGTACTGTTTAACGTATTTTCGATGAGGCTATAAAATAATATTGAAATTCGAAACTGGAATTTAGTAATTATCCAAAAACTCGTCTTCATTATCGAGAATATGGAATTACGAAATAATCAAATTTCATAAATAATATGTGGGAGAGCACACTAGAAGGTCGAAGATATTACGTAAATATTTTTTCTGAGAAAAAATGATTACAGCGGTTAATGGTTGCTTGGGAATTCAAAGCCCAACGGAGCTGAAGTTTAATATACACTAATTGTTATTCTAGATTTTTATTATAAAAAAATGTAAGGTTATTTAATTTCACAAACATGAATAATTCAGACGATTATTTTTATAAATTTCATGCATATTTATTTTTCTTTATTTTCTGTTAAATAAGTTAGCTGAAAAATGACTGCATTTTGACCATAAAATAAATAAAATATTTTTTTTATTTAGGAGTTTAGTGGCTTCATTTTTTTGTAATGATGTGATCCAGCGTGCTCAAAAGGACTTTATACAATGGTATTCATATATTAATTGAATTGTATGTTTATTAATAACGCAGCACATGTGTTATCTTGATGGTACGATTTATCAAAGAAGCAATGGCGGGGCAAAAGTGATTAATTGTAAACTAAAAATGGCCATACAAAATCGGAATACGGTTGTTAGGGATTATCAGGGAATGGAGTTGTTGTTATTAATAGTTGTCTGTTGTTAATCTATGCAACATAGATTCATATTATGCTCATTAAGATATTTTTAGGCAATTATTTTTAATTCATATTGACAGCTTTATTTGTCAATAACAATTTAGTAAACACAATATTTAATGTAGAGTAGTATAATTAGACATTAACTGTAAAAAATAACTTGATGGTACGTCACTATCGCTAGAAACAAAGAAACAAACAATATTCTGTTTGACCACCATATGACACGAGTAATATAGCCTCGGCACAACTGAGATAATTTTTATAATACTAGAAACCTAGACAGGAATACGAAAAAAGAAATAATTTATGCATAACTAGCTTTTACCCGCGGCGCCGTCCGCTGGGAAATTAAAGAGCAGAGCGAGATCCGAAGTGCATATAAAAATCGGGATCGAATCTTTCTGGATCCCAAATTATTATAGTAGGAGGTTTTAAATAAGACTCTAACGCTGTTTCATTCGAGGAAGCATAAAATGGCGGATCCTCTGAGGATTACATTTATTATTAAAACTTTTAATTCTGTGTCTTGTTTTGCTATAATATAAAGACTTAGAAAGTAGCACCCCTAAGAATTATCCTAACAAGAATCAGATAAGACGATGCATAAAAATACCTCTGGACGAGTTACCGCGTAAATATTGTTATTTATTGAATTGAATTAATTTATTAGTCAGGTACTAGCCTCATAGTCACAATACAAATATAATGTAATATTATTAAAATTAAATTAGAACTAAAATTAAAATCTTTTGTATGTATAATGTATGTATTTTAATCCTTTAACTTTGATTATTTAAATCAAAGTTAAAGGATTAAAATACATACATTAAACTTTGATTATTTTAAGAAATATCCTGGATGTTCTATGAAAAAAATCTATTTTGACATTGACTTTGTTAAGGTACAAGAGGAAACGTGAGGCATTTAGAACAGGGAAAGAGAGCATAGTGTCGCTTCTTTAAGTAATAACAATAAATGTTATATTGACAGTAGTGCCTACAGTTTAATATAACCGGTATCCCTCAACGAAATACAGCTTTTATCCCTTTGGGGTAGTAAGCACACCTTTTCGCTTTCTCTACCTATCAATGATCTTAGAAGTGATTTTATAACAATACTAAATACAGAATTAAGTATTTTCAAGCTTAATTTAATTAAATACAAAAAATTTAACTTAAAAGGCCTAGTGCGTCCTGAGACAAACTCATGCGTTACGTCACTTAGATGACGGTAAAACTTCATTTTGACAACACGAAGGCGTTTTCATATAGAATAGAAAAGAATATAAAAAAATCTTTATTTTATAGGACATTCAGGATGCCACTTAAAACAAGTCAAGATTACATGAAATACATACAAACAAACATTAAACGATTTTATTCGCAAAGGTGCAGTCTTCCCCAGAGAAGAACAGGCAAGAAACTCCGAGGGTGCTCTTTTTAATCGCATTAAAAATTTTCTTATTTTCTAATTTTAACTAAGTCTGAAATAACTCTAGAGCTGAGCAGTTCATTCCCATGGTTGCTTGTCAGTTATGTAATCAGAAATTTTGTAATAGCCCTTTTTGCAAAGTTTTTGTTTAATTACTGTCTTAAATTTATCCAAAGGTAAATTTTGAATACACATGGGAATCTTATTATAGAAACGTTTACATTGACCCATAAAAGAGTTCGTGACCTTGTGGAGACGACTGTCTAGTACATCCAGTTTATGCTTGGTCTTAGTATTTATATTGTGCCTATCGCTATTTTTCTTAAACAAATGTTCATTTTTCTTCACATATAAAAGACTGTCACATATATATTGGGATGCAAAAGTCAGAATATCTATTTCTTTGAATATTTGTCTAAGAGACAAAAATTTGTCTAGGTCTCATTTGATAAATCGCGCGAACAGCCCTTTTCTGCAGAACAAAGATCTTATTGATATCCGCAGCATTACCCCACAGTAAAATGCCATATATGACATTAGGCTGTGGAAGTATCTGAAATATACGGTTCTCGCGATTTCAACGTCCGATAATTGACGGATTTTTTTAACTGCATAGGTTGCTGTTCATATGGCTTGCTTGCCCTCTTTTCGACATTTAGTTCACACTAGCTTTCCGCCCGCGGCTCCGCCCGCGTGAACTACAGTTATATCGTGCCCAACTGTGGGATAAAATGTAGCCTATGTCCTTTCCCAGTCTCTAATCTATCTCTGTACCAAATTTCATCAAGATCGGTTCGGTAGTTTAGGCGTGAAAGACGGACAGACCTACAGACAGACAGACAGAGTTACTTTCGCATTTATACGAGTATTATTAGTATGGAAGTATGGATTACAGAACGCTACTAATACTCTGATATATTCTTAAGTATAGGAGACCGAGGTGAGTTGTAACAGAGGAGAGTTGTTGAGAACCTATTAACTATTAGCGAGCTCGCAACAGCGTGTGTTTGTTAGCTCGAGACTTGAACTAAAAAATGCGCGCTGTTGCAAGCTCGCTAGCAGTTAATAAGTTCCAAAAAATCGACGATGTCACAACTCCCCTCTGTCACAATTAACCTCGGTCTCCCCTACCTAGCAGTCGTCTTTGCCATTTTCATAGTGACAGAAAGAGATAATCAATACTCAAGTATAGATCAAGACTTGAGCCTCTTTTTGACCACGGCGCATTTCACCGCGAGCAGGTTGTGCTTGAGTCGCTGATTTAACTCTATACTTAAGTATTGACTGTATCTTTTTCTAACTATCAAAGTGATGAAGACGACTGCTACTCAAGTATAGATCAGAGTCTGAGTCGCGTTCTGTAATACGGACCCATGTCGGTTTGCAAATGTTAATATTTAACTTAGGATTATAAGTTCAAAAAGCTTTAAGGAGATTATTAAAAATCCTTCAAAACTGGTTATTTTAAAAACAATTTTTGCTAATGGTTAACAATGTAGAAAAAACCTTTTACTTCTACAAAAGAGCACACTGAAGAAACCCAAATTGCTTTAAAATAAAAAAAAACAGCCAAGTGCTAGTCGGACTCGCGCACGAAGGGTTCCGTACCATTGTCTATAAAAACGAGCAAAAAAATTACATTTGTTGTATGGGAGCCCCCTAAAATATTTATTTTATTCTGTTTTTTAGTAATTTTTGTTATAACGGCAACAGAAATACATCATCTTTGAAAAAGTCAACTGTCCTATCATGGTTCATGAGATACCGCCTGGTGACCATAATCTATAAAAACGAGCAAAAAAATCACGTTTTTTGTAAGAGAGCCCCCTTAAATTCTTACTTTAATATTATAAATGCAAAAGTAACTCACTCTGTCTGTCTGTCCGTCTTTCACGCTTAAACTACTGAACCGGTTTTGATGAAATTTAGTATAGGGATAGATTAGAGCCTGTGAAAGGACTTAAGCTACATATTTTACCACATTTGGGCACGATATAACCTGTAGACCACGCAGGCGGCGCCGCGGGCGGAAAGCTAGTACTTAGTATATTCTGTTTTTTAGTAAGTATAAGGTACCGTTTTTTACCCTTTGGGTACGGAACCCTAAAAAAGAATTAATCTGAATGAAGATGTACCAGACTGAGTCGAGACATTAACTTGATGGAGTATTTTTCTTTGCCAGTTAAAAGTGGATAAACTTTGGTAGTAAAATGTAGTCGTGGCTTGGCTTAAGGCCGCTTCATTTTGCAATTAGGACGTTTTAAATTCACTCACGAGTTGAGTTGGATTAATGAAGTTACTCGTTGTGACGAATCGATAATTTAACTCGCTAAAGGGCTGGTAACTGAAGCCTGTAGTCTTCTTCTTATCGTGTAGGTATAGTCAAGTGTGTGGCGAACTTGTCTAACCCTGGTGTTAGAGTTTTCAAACCGCACAATGGCCTCTGACTTGGTTTTAACGACTATATTCGATCAACAACGACCTGCTGAGTTATTCTCTAAGTGCGATAGTGATAATCAAGCTGTATCGCAATCTTATCGCAATCAATTTACGGTCAAATAAATTATAGATGGAACAGGAAATGGCCAACTTCATGTTATATTGTCCGAATTCTCAAGCTGTTACAACTAACTGGAACAAAGACAGAGAATGACATTTGAATAATATTGAATGAATCTAATTGCCAATTTGACAATTATTTTCATGTTATTTGATCATTTCTTAAGAAATGTTTTGTAATTATTCAAAAATACTATTGTTATTTAACAAACAATAGTTGACTTTTTTTTTTGATTTTACTGCTCTCTTAAAAATTAATGAGGTAAATATAAATTTTATATTATTCTGGAGTTTGTTTACTTCTGAGAAATACCATGTTATTTTTCTCATGTGATTGCTTAAAAAAATGATTATTGTTACGCAATTATATCAAAATGAACATATCTACATATGGATACTTCAGAATTCGTTGTGGAAATAAATAATTAGATAAATGATGCATCTTACGAGTAAATATCCTTCCACCACATTCCAACCTTAACGTAGCCTCTGAGTTAGCTTTATCTATAAATATAAACCCCATCAAAAACATAAATGTGAAATAAATGGGTGCCAAGTTGGGAGGCCTTATACAGCCGTGTCCAGCCAGTCGTTGAGCCGCTAGATCCGCAGCACGCTGCCCGTGTCCGCGTGCAGCGCGCACAGCACGCGGCACGCCGCCAGGGCTCTTCTAGCACCTTCTTTAAATTTTATAAAAGGCCATTAATTAATAACGAGGATAAAACTAATGAATCTTTTACGCGAGCTAAATTCAAAACAGTAATGTGCAAACTTTATTAATTAATTGTAAATAAATACAATACTTACAGAATTTAATTACCATTTAAATACAAATTATTTATTTACAGAACAAATATAAATAAATATTTTAAATTAATGTCTTAATTTGTGATTTGTTTCACGAAAACAAAACTCATAATTATTATTTCACAACTGTGTCTAAAGGTCTACAAGTGTTTGAATTCCTTTGCTAATCTCTTCGGAAGAAGCCTTCATATAATTATGATCGAACTTCGGTAAGTTCGTTTAATCATTAATTATTCTTAAAAAAAATACTATTAACCGCGTTTCTTTCGATTTAGAAGACACAGCAAATATAATAAAAATGTGAATCATCAAAAGATAAAATGATTTGCACGTTTTCCTCCTTCGACTAATTTTCTTCTTTTTCCTCACAGTTCCATGTTATTATTAAAAAATGAGGCGAGTCAGGTGCGTGTCAGATGTATTGACGTAAATAAAAAATAAAACATTTTGTGATTAATTTCGGGCCACAGAAAACTTCGGTTTTGTCTTCTTAAATATATTTAGAGATACTAAAATTCAGAAAGGTCTTTAGAATTTAAAGAAATTCTATTTATCATGGACATTTAAGCTGTTCTTAATTAATTATTGTCTAGCAATTTCCAAACAAGAATAAATTACAAAATGCTACCTAAACATTTTAAAAGACTAAAAAGTTTTGTCAAAAATTAATAAGAAATAGATATTAAAAAAAAAATTGCTGTATAGATATAGAACATTCAGGATGTTACATAAATTAAGTCTAAGAAGTTAAGTACATTAAAATGTTTTTATACATCATATAAACATTAGTTCTTTTAACTCTATACGCCTATTTGCAAAGGCGTAGTCTTTTCCAGAGAATAATTAGAATCTTATTAGAAACCTATGTCATCCCAGGCCTGTCTTTTTTAGGCCAAAAGATTATCTGCAGCTTCTTCAAATCTATCCAGTTCATCCCGCGGTACCCGTACTGGGCCCTCGCTTCGGCCGTCAAGGCAATCAATGGGACGGAAGCCGTTTCATCTGTTCAGGTGGCGAAATTGAGAACTATCCAAATTTCATGCATCTAATGACGTCTGCTTCGACTTGTAGCGCCACCGCCAACTGAATTTTTAGTTGCTAGGTAGTTTGCAACTTTACGTTCGGTTGGCATTGGCGCTGCTAGTCGGGGTGGCTGTCAGCAAGTATATTAAAATTAAATAGTTCTCAATTTCGTCACCTGCAGGCCAAGTACGATAGTGACAGCGCCGCTACAACACCGCGGTCCTATGTCAAAATGTCAACATTGACAACGCCATAGGGCGAGCAAGCCTTTGCGTGGGACCCTCGCGCAATCAAAGTGAAGTTTCAGCATGATCCGAGCCCGAGTTTGTCGTTATCGTGCTAGAGCTGCTGAACGGATAAAATGGCGACCATTCCAACGACACACAACTTCATTTACAGAATCAGGGCTCTGGTCATTCTGTTAGATGTGTTATTTTGTATTTTCCGCTTTTTTCCTAGCCCTGTGAGGCGTTAATGCCGTGTGATGGATGCGCGCCGCTGACAGAAGGATTAGTGGCAGCTGGAGCTCGGCTGGGCGCTCCACACCTAAATACATTTTAATACATTTTTGACACGCTCCCCGAGCTAACTTATATCCTAGACTTATTCGGCCCGCGCCCTCACTCCCGAATTCGATATTCTTCTTATCGTGTAGGTATAGTCAAGTGTGTGACAAACTTAGCTAACCCTGGTGTGAGAGTTTTCAAACCGCACAATGGCCTCTAACGTGGTTTAGAGGTCTAAGATATATCACTGCAACGTTTCATCAAAATCCGTCCCGTAGTTTCTGCGTGAAGAAGTAACAAACGTCCATCCATCTGTCTCACAAACTTTCGCATTTATATCCTAGACTAGATATATAGACTGACCCTACACGCCCTTGAAGAATATCAGTCACTTTTTTATGTGAATCATGTCACGAATTTAACGTCTAGTCTGTTGTATTTTTTTTTAAATGTCTCATTAACATTGTGAATCTCGCACAGCCTGAAACGCAACTTTTCCACCGTGTCATATTTTGCTTGTAGGGCTAATTTTTTTTTTTTTATTACCCGACAAAAAATCAATCGTCATGCCTTAACTTGATAATCAGGCTGCACTAAGGGCATGAACGGATGAGGTTCATTTTACGACTGAAGTGTAGATTTTTGCCCTCCTCATTATTGACTTATCGTGTTAGCCTAGGCTAAATGTGTGTGACAAGCTTTTACAAGTACAAGAGTCTACTCCCTCTTTTTAGGGTTCCGTACTTAAAGGGTAAAACGGGACCCACCCTATTACTAAGACTCCGCTGTCCGTCCGTCCGACTGTCTGTCCGTCTGTCACCAGGCTGTATCTCGTGAACCGTTATAGTTAGACAGTTGAAATTTTCACAGAAGATGTATTTCTGTAGCCGCTATAAAAAGAATGACTAAAAAACAGAATAAAATAATTATTTATTCTGTTTCCCCACAACAAACGTACAAACGTGACAAACGTGTACTCCCATACAACAAACGTGATATTTTTGCTCGTTTTTATAGATAATGGTACAAAACCCTTCGTGCGTGAGTCCGACTCGCACTTGGCCTTTTTTTTTCACTTGCAAACGGTTAAATACCAGCATAAAACACATTTTCATGCATACTCCCTGTGCAATCTGTAAATAAACAACATAAAAATCGTCCCCACTTCATGTTATAAAAACTTTATACTCACATTCAATACGGGAATACACAGGCAAAAACATGAGTAATGTGTACACTAGACGAATAAATACATACATCAGAACAAATATGACACAATCGCACTCGGTGCGTATGTACCGTATTACAACGTGTTGTGTGCCCGACTGTATTGGTGTATTACGTAGGTCGAAGGCCATTGCAACTGTCAAATAAGACAAGCTGGATGGCTATTGAAATCTGATGCAGTATATGACGCAGGGAAGCAGAGTCAAGCAGTCTCCCCACACAATCCTTAAGGAAAATATCCCCTTGGCAACACTGGACATAATTTGCGCAATATACAAAAGGATCGCCATAATTGAAAAAAATAAATTGAATTCATATGCAGGGATGATTTCAAATGAATCAGTGTTTTAGGCTACAAATATTTTCATGGAAGTAGCCAACGTTCTTGGAGGCTATAAGAAATAAATAAAAAATGTTTTAGCTTTCTTTTCCTGGTTGTGAACAGTTTTGATGTAAAAAAGACTTACTTATATATTATAATACACTATCTTTCCGCCCAGGACTTTGTTCCCGTGGAAATTTGGAAAAATGATGTAGCGTATGTGTTAATTCAGGCTGTCAACTATCTCCATTTCAAATTTTATCAAAATTGATCTAGCGTTTGAGCGTGAAACAGTAACGAACATCCATACATCCATGCATCCATGCTACATACAAACTTTCGCGTTTATAATATTAGTAAGGATACATTTCGATCTGTGTTTCTTGTCCAAAATTTCATCACTTATTTTCACTTAACAAATAAAAAACCACTTGATGTGAACTCTGGTAAAACGCTTAGCTCTATGTCTTACTCAACTCATGTGGTTGATAAAAAAATTCCAACTCGTAAGTTAACTTTTCCTTCTCTGTTTTTAACTTGGCTGTCTATGACACGAGGCGAGGTAGGAATAAGAAAAGCTATATTCTACTCCGTATACTGGATAAAAATTAATGAAAATTCGCCTCCTGTTATCCGATCTATTAGTCCGTCCGATAAATTAAGCGCACGTCAAAAACACGTGCCTCGACTCCGAATCAAGTTGGCAATAATGGCTAAAATTTCACTCGAGATGCACTTAAGAATCTTTAAATATTGGATGAGACAGCCAGCCGATAACGTTTTGAATTCATTGCAGTTACTGTGTAATAAATTTGGGCGTTCGTTGGAGCGATGCCAACACCTGCAGCGATGGAAGTGGAACA
The DNA here is from genome assembly GCA_949987775.1 of Aproaerema taeniolella. Lineage (NCBI taxonomy): Eukaryota > Metazoa > Arthropoda > Insecta > Lepidoptera > Gelechiidae > Aproaerema > Aproaerema taeniolella. Next base: position 388,147 of record OX465260.1, on the reverse strand, counting down.
GAAACAGACGTGACTCGTCCCTGAGGTCGGCTCCGTGAAGACACCTGTCATCGAGAAAACAAACGGAAAACAGCCAGCCGCTGGCCTCAAATAGTCGAAAACCTTTCGGTCGATTGGAAGTTGTGGTAGTATCAAAGAATATAAAATTGCAAAATTTTCACTGGAAGATACCTGACTTAATAGGTCCGTATTAAAGAACGCAACTGAAACTCTGATCTATACTTAAGTAGCAGTCGTCTTTGTCATTTTGGTAGACAATGTCTCCTTCTGTAATACGGGCCTTAGATATGGGCGTTGATGAGTCAGTGAGTCAGGATTTTCTTTGCACAATGATTATGAGACATTTTGTACACCGAATATTAATGTTATAGGCTTTCAAAATGAAAAATGTTCTAACTGCTACTCAAATTGAATATTGTTCTTATTAACGTACCTGCGTATTCTTTATTATTTCTGGTTATTTTTTAAAAAATGACTGAAAAAGTTGCATTGATCAGCCATTTTAAATTGAACTATGATTGTCAATCTTCTTTCTAACCGAGACGTGCTCCAAAAAAGGCAATATTCTCAAACGCTTCCATCGCCCACATTCAGCTCTGAATAGGAAATAAAATTCCGTGCAACTTGAAATATTTCTTCGGCTCGAGTTCGGATCCCTATGACGTATTTTGACATACGTCACGCACACGTAATACGGGCAGATATCGGCGCCGTAACTCACTCGCCTCGTCCATATCTCATCCCAGTAAATCGCGTTGTGAACATAAATTGTTGCAAATGCGATGTTTTTGGATGCTTTATAGCTTTCGAATACCGTGTCGCGTTAAACAACGCGCGATACGCAATACTCTGATGATAATACACTCATTTACATAATAGGACATGTTGGTCTTACACAGCTTAGGTAGCTAGAGGAATTTAAAGTTATACTAGAGCATACCTAAGACTTCATTCTCGCACGAATTTTGTAAAATCTGTAAATTTTTCTTAGCTAAGAATTAAAAAAAAACTTTTGTGTCAAATTTTGGCTTTCTGAGTTTAAGTATTTGGGCTGGGCGTTGATAAGTTCCGTGCGAAAGCTTTGAAACAAATTCAGGATATAAATATATAATTGTATTTTTTCCTTTAGTTTAAGTTTATTTGAATACTTGTAATAATTTAAAAATTCTAATGTTTCCTATTTTTGATGTTTAGTTAGCAACTGTAACTTTTGTATAATTAGCAATATTTTTCTAGGTTATAATGGTGTACGATGTGGCACCTTCACAGGTTTTACACTTAAAATGATCTAATGTTAAGTTTTGTAAAATGTAATAGTGTAACATCCCTTGGTTGTCCAAAAAAAAAAATAAGAACCTTTAATTTTACATTTTAACTTTTTTTTCTGATGAAGAAGAGAAAAGCTTTCCTCGCACAGGATTTAAACTTTAAGTAACGGATGTAAAACCCTTTTAAATTAAAATTATGTATTTTTTACTGTATTTGTTATATTTCTCTGTTACTGTGTTGTGCAAAAAGAAATTTTGTTCAGATCGCGATAGTTAGTATGAAGCGATATGAGCCACACAAACCATTCAATTGACCCTCAGTTTACTTTTATATTCTGTAATTCTAAGGCCGACCTGTCCGTGTCATTCTTCCTTGTCTTATTGTTAGGTTTAAAGAAGTGAGTGACGAATTTGACTAAACCTGATGACAGAGTTCTCAAACCACCAGATAGCCTCTGACTACCGAGTCGCGCGATTTGTGTACACCCGTGTGTGCAGTATTTGTGCACACGGCGTAAACAAGCGCGCGACGGGGTAACGACTGTAGTTAGTCAACAATTCTGTCATCAGACGCCATTTTTTTGCTGATGTAAAAATTAGAATTTTTATTTCTTGTCTATCTTGATTATACAAATTACACTCTAGACTTGGTGCCTGACAATAAACTATGATACGATTCTTCATAAATCTTTATCTTACACAAAATCATGTTCAATGTTCATGTATTTTCAAGAAAAAGTTAACTTTCCGTACTAGCTCGGAAATTTTTGTATTTCCTTTATGGTGGTTATGATGGTTTTATAGCCTCCGCATAGTGCGAAAAAGAGTCTCGTTTAATAGGTGATATATAGGACGAGTAACAAGTGTGTTTGTCGGGGGAAGAGGTGTAGGGGTGTTGACATAGCGAACAAATATAGCTCTTATTATATGTCGTGATGGTGATAGAAAGAGGAAAACCTCCACCTATTATTATAAATAAAAATACGTCGAAACTGATTAAATTAGTATCACAAAAAAATATATATATTTACCGACACTGTGCTGTTTATATATGTCACCGGAAAATAATAAGCATCGTAAGTTGATCAATTTTCGAGGTAGTTTATCAACTAACGATTTTGCCACACGTCAAATCATACACGAATGGACCAATCGCTGCTCAGTGTACATTTTTACGTTAAACTGACATCCGTAATATAATTTCTATCTATCTATCTATCTATCTACACTGTTCTCTGATTGGTTGATGCGAAAACCGCTTAACGCAACCACAGTCGAGTCGTTTCTGGCCGATTGCAGAAACGACTCGACTGTGGTTGCGTTGAGGGTCGCAGTCCTAACCTAACCTAACCCAAACAACCCTTAAGTATCGGGTTGGTTGAGTTCGGCTACTAACAAATCTACTTGTCGCAGTTCAGGGTACAGCTCGCGTTTTCAACCAATCAGCGTACCTCTCGCGTTCGTCGGAACATTTTACCGTGAGTAGCCGTAAATTGATCAATTATCGGAAATGTATACGTTAAATAATACATTTCAACTGCCGTGTATGATTTTCCGCTAGTTGATAAACTACCTCGAAAGTTGATCAACTTACGGTTCTTATTATTTTCCTGTGACATAGGTATATATTTTTAATATAATTTCATGCTTTAAAAGTTTCAGCCCAGGACTTCGTTTCCGTGGGAATTTGGAAAAATTTTGTAAACTATGTGGGTGTCAGCTACCTTCATACTATAATTTTATCAAAATTGTTCCAGCCGTTTGAGCTTGAAAGAGTAACAAACGTTCGCGTTTATAATTTTTAATTGTTTTTAATGTAGAAAAAACAGTCTTATACTTACACTTACACTTATCTGGGGGCACGGCAGTGCCCCCACCAAGTCGAGCAAAAAAGCGTCACGGCCGTACCATCCTTTTCTCGAAGCAATTCAGACCATTTTCGACCCCCTGTAACTTCGTTGTGGATAAAACTAGAAGACTGAAATTTTCAATAACCATGCAAGCATTGTAAAGACACGGTATATTTCAAATTTCATTCAATTTGAACCAGTATTTTAAGAATTATAACGGGTCAAATTTCTTAATTTTGTCACTCACTGACTCACCGATCATCAAAATTCTAAGGCACTTCTAGCAGACCTAGAAGCTTCAAATTTGGAATAAAAGTAGTGTTTGGTGTATGAATTAAGGAAAAACTAAAAAATCTAGAAAAGACTGCAAAGAAAATTAAGCCCATACAGCCAAGTCTTCAGTTAAATTTTTCAATATTGGCTTTATTCGTAACGATGTTTTATTACGGCAGTTATTATTATTGCGTACGAAGCCGCGGGTTTAAGCTAGTACTATATAAATATAGGCGCATGGTAGTGCCCCTGCCAAATCGAGCAAAAAATGGGTATTCCCGTCATGAAAACACGTGTAAATTAAATTATTTAATGCAAAAAACGTACCTACGTGCGTATTCGTACTTATTACGAGTGCGTAAGGTTGTAAATTAATTATTATACCACGCGCTGCGATGCCAGCGAGTGAGCGTGGCCCGTTACTACGCGCTGCGCGGTGCTAGCGCGAGGGCGCGGGGCGGGGACAGTGGCGGGGCGCGCGGAAAGGTGAATGTCGCCGAGCGAGCAGCAGCCGCGCTCATACATGCGAGCGACCCAATGCTGTTCGGATACAAATACAAAATACAAAAAGAAATGAGATACAAATACAAAAAGAAATGAGATCCCATCAAAAACAATACTTGTCAAAAAAACCAAGTCTCGCAACTCAGTTGTTCTGCGGTAAAAAGTTGTGAGATCCATGTAATACCAAGTCGGTTATTAATTTATTCAGTCTCTACTTAAGCGACTTTCTGTCTTAATACGTCCAGTCTCTAAGACCACGATCGTGGTCCATAACAATTGAAAATCAATTGTGTCTGGAATCTCCGTACTCGAAGCATTAAGTTGTTACGTAATAATTAACAGCATCTTATAGTGACGCATATCAATATTAAAATTCTTTAATGTTTTATATAAATATATTGAGACTTGGCCATCGCCTGAAAACACGTGCAAATTCAATCGCCTGAAAACACATGTAAATTCAATAATTTAGTGCGATGGCCAAGTCTCGATATATTTATATAAAACATTAAAGAATTTTAATATTGATATGCGTCACTATAAGATGCTGTTAATTATTACGTAACAACTTAATGCTTCGAGTACGGAGATTCCAGACACAATTGATTTTCAATTGTTATGGACCACGATCGTGGTCTTAGAGACTGGACGTATTAAGACAGAAAGTCGCTTAAGTAGAGACTGAATAAATTAATAACCGACTTGGTATTACATGAATCTCACAACTTTTTACCGCAGAACAACTGAGTTGCGAGACTTGGTTTTTTTGACAAGTATTGTTTTTGATGGGATCTGTTTTACTTAAACAACTATAGCTCTCATAAAGAAGTACGTTAATAGTTAAATAGTTTTACAAAAGCAGTTACACACGAAAATACAAAAATATTGGTGATTGAAGTTACACATAACTTTTTAATAAATTCAATGATACATTTAAAATATCTATATCTATCAGTTTATCATTATATAGGTTACATGCGCGTTTCGAAAAAGCATTTCCCGCGTAGAAGGTTCTACTAACCGTGTGGTGACCGGTTGAGAATAACACCAACCCATCTCTTTCCGTGGGTGTCGTAAGAGGCGACTAAGGAAACACAAATGAGAACTGCCTCCTAGTAATCCATTCCAGGCAACGACACTTAATTTTTTTCTGAATCTGAGGTGTCGTCCTATGGTCTCATGCGGTGTGGTAGGCTCTATAAAGGGCCGTCTGGTCGTGAACACCCTCCTACCGAAGTCCGACGCCAGACAGCTTGCTGTGTTGCGTCGGTGCGTGGGAGTACCAGTGCCTTTATAGGCATTTTCTGGGTTAACTTGCTCCATCGTCGACCTCATCTTTGACCTTATGGTCCAGATTGAGGTCAAGAGTTAACCCATTTTATAATAAAAAAATATAAAAAAACTACTTGGTATTGAAAATAATAATATTAGTAAGGATTCTTCTTGATGATGGTGATTTTTATTCATCATCATCAGCTAATTTATCTTTTCTATCCATTGTGGGTATAAATTACGCCCTATAAAAAAACAAGATCGTCTCGCCTCAGTAACAAAATAAACCAATTTATTTGCTCTTAAATAGCAGCTTCAGAGCAAATATTGAATTAAGATTCAAGAAAATAATACCATCTTATAATAAATGCTACCATTTATTAGTTACTTGAGAGCAGGGCAGAAATATCCAAGCAATATTATAATTCTCAAGTCTAGAAAAACACGAAAAATAAATCTCAAAGAACGTAGGGTGGTTTTGTCTCCGCTTTTTAACGAACAAAATGGCTACAAGACCCGAGCAATCAAAATTCAAACGAATTCAAAAAGAATAAAAAACAACTGACTAACAATCAGTTCAAACATGGAAAGGAAATGGGAAATGGGGTCACTTGACCGCATTGGTTGAGCATAAAGAAACATAAAACTCTTTTTCGTAGGACTCTTTGAACACTGGCAAATTTCGTCCCACCATTTCCAGTCGCCCAAATGGAATAATTTAATAGACTGACGGCTTTTAAATCCCGCGCCATTTTGTCCAAGCCTACTCTAGTTTTTAATTTAATTTTGTAAATATAATATTGGTCCACTATTTCTGCTTTTTGCTCGTTTAAAAAACACCAACTGTTTTTGTGTCGGTGAAAGCTTTTTTTATTTTTAAACAAATCTGTAGTGAATTAATATCTCACTTTTTTATTTTGAATTCCAGGAATATTTCGTTAAATACTTGTACCTCTAAAATGGAATTGGTTGTAACAAATACAATGTTTAAAACGTTATACCTGTATCTCTATATTAGCTGCATGATGTGCTTGGGACAAAAATATGTATATTAAAACAGCTTTTTCTAACCAAATAGATTCCTTACAATTTGTGTCAAAACGTTTTTTTTTTATTATTATAAAATGGGTTAACTCTTGACCTCAATCTTGACCATAAGTTCAAAGATGAGGTCGACGATGGAGCGAGTTAACCCAGAAAATGCCTATAAAGGCACTGGTACTCCCACGCACCGACGGAACACAGCAAGCTGTTTGGCGTCGGACTTCGGTAGGAGGGTGGTCGCGAACCAGACGGCCCTTTACAGAGCCTACCACACCGCATGAGACCATAGGACGACACCTCAGATTCAGAAAAAAATGAAGTGTCGTTGCCTGGGATGGATTACTAGGAGGCAGGTCTCATTTGTGTTTTCTTAGTCGCCTCTTACGACACCCACGGAAAAAGATGGGGTGGTGTTATTCTCAACCGATCACCACACGCTCAAAACGGTCAAAACGTGGCATCTAGTGGTTCTAGAATGCTCTGCCTACCTCATCAGGGATTATAGGGGAGCGTATGGATGTAGGTAGAATTAAGTTCCTTACTAGTCTATCACTTCAAAACAAAGTGTATGAAAGGTATCACTTCAAAACAAAATAGTGAAATAAAAACTGTACTTTTCTAAGTCTCTTGATATGAGGTGGAAAGACGTCAGGAAGGGAGGAAACGGGGCGAAATGTCAGAACTATGTCAGACAAGTCGGCAAGGTCGACAAAACATAGCCTCTTAGGGTAGTAGATCATTTATTGGGTACCACAAAATCAGTATCAAATGATTTGCTTTTGTACACCGTTATTTTTCTATCTTTCTATGTTTATTAGCCAAGGTTGGCCTTAGTCTTTTTTTAGCAACAATACATTAGTTATGGAAGATCTCTCTCGCAATACAAGTATTTCTTGTAATCCGTCATAGAGAGTTTTCCTAGTACGGATACCAGTCTTACACATAGATAACCTAATTAGTAATATACACTTAGATTAAGCTACCTCTTGTTATTACTATCTGTGTGAGAGACGAAATAAAGATACTTACTTAAGATATTTTTTCTTCTTATCGTGTAGGTATAGTCAAGTGTGTGGCCAACTTTACTAGCCCTGTTGTCAGAGTTTTCAAACCGCACAATGGCCTCTGACTTTTAAAATGGCCTCTGACTTTCTCAAAGTTACATAAAATATTTTTTCAGTACTTCTGTAATTTCCCTAACCCAATGTTAATAATAATAATAAAGTTTATTGTACACACAGGACATAAATTACAGAAGACAAGTTAAGAATAAACTTTTTTTTAATAAATAGGTAATCACAGCAAATTGCGGGATCCTTGTAATTTGGTGGCTCGTGATGATGCTAATGTGGTCTCTGTAACTCACACAGTGACAAATGGGGGAGACACCGAGTGACGTCACACCCTGATCCTAGTCACGCCACCAAAACTAAGGCACCCTACACACAAAGCAAAGCAGTAGTGTTCCGGGGCGGAGACCAAGGTCATGGAAATTGTAGAGTATATGAGTAGCGGACTTTTATTGATAAATTTGTTTATGAGATGTTCCCGGTGAACTAGGCTTCGGTGTGAATACGAAGATGGATAATTTAACAGCGAAAAGGCCGCCCTTGCACTCTTACTTAACTACGCTGCGACCAGAGAGTAGAGTCACTTTAGTGACATGTCTAATATTGTATAATGTAACAAATAGTTAAGAAGTAATCAAGTTTATCTTATCTTTTTTCTCCAAATAGAGGACTCTTAGGTCCGTATTACAGAACACAACTCAGATTCTGATCTATGATTAAGTAGAAGTCGTCTTTGTCATTTTGATAGTGAGAGAAAGAGACAATAAATACTTAAAAATACATCCTTATATCTATTTATTTATTTATTTACTGTTTATTGTACACAATAGACATACAAATAGAAACATACAAGAGAGACACGACACAACAGGCACTGCTTATTTTTAGGTAGAAATTTCTTACAGCAGATCTATGTCATTGACGTCACTATAATACAACACGATCTTGTAAGATTTTGATGATTTATTGTAAGAAGCAGGGTCACGGACCGCAGTTGGCTGTCATTTCACTGTAAATGCCTAAATATCTGCTCTGTAAAATACTGTTTTTTGTTTTTAAAGTTGTTGAAAAACCTTGGGGTCGGGTGAAATCAATGTATAGAGTATGGAAATAATAGTTTTGGGGTTGAGTGGAACAAACCTCTTTAAAGATGGTTCATAACAGAAAATGAAACGCTCGTGTGGCGCTCGCTGATCTCAACCGATTAGTAAGGTTAAGCAACGTACACAAAGGCAGGGAACCAGTTGGATGACCAAAGAGGCAATTTATCACGAGCGTTTCTGTGCTTCGGAGGGCACGTTAAGCTGTCGGTCCCGGCCGTTGTCGATTGTCAACAGTCGTTAAAATCAAGTCAGAAGCCATGGTGCGGTTTGAAAACTCTGACACCAGCAGGCTGACTACGATAGTGACAGCGCCGCGACAACACCGCGGTCCTATGTCAAAATGTCAACATTGAGCAAGCCTTTGCGCGGGACCCTCGCGCAATCAAAGTGAAATGAGCCGAGCGTGAGTTTGTCGTAATCGTGCTAGAGCTGCAGGGTTAGCCAAGTTCATCACACACTTGACTATACCTACACGATAAGAAGAAGAACAGAAAATAAACACTTTGCTTACTGCTTTAAAAATGTCTGTATGATGGCGAAGTCGTGTTTTACCTCAGATTTGTTACGGAGGGCGACAAGGGTCCAAGCTTTGATATTTAGGACGGCTCGTTTGCTTTTGAGGTCAAATATTTTAATTTAAGCTAAAGGTTTTGGTTTAAATTATTTCATGTTTAACAGAAAATTTCCCTCAAATTATTTTACCTTAACTCCATTTTGTGCTGAATAAGATTTTGTGCTGAATAAGATTTAGAACAATAAAGTAGTATCTAAATCTCTAGGTATGGAAATCTTCTCATTTTTTTTGAATAAATGAAAAAAAAAAAGCTGCTTGGTCCACCAACCCGCAATGGGCCAGTGTGAAGGACTATGGCCTAAGACCCCTTGGTTTCCGAAGGGAGGCCCGTGCCACTCAGTGGGGAAGTGTATGGGCTGATTAAAATGTGTATTTTTGAAGTGAAAACTTCTTTAGCGGCGTTGTGCACTTTGAAGGGGTACGTATTACAATACCGAAGTATAGAAAACCGAATTTCATAAGACCTATGGACGAAAGACCGAAAATTATATGGCCGAATGTTTATTTGACCGAAAGTTTGAAATCCCGAATGTTTGTTTGACCGAAAGTTTGAAATCCCGAAGGTTGAAATACCTATGACTTAATATCCCGAAGGCTAAAATACCGAAGATTGAAATCCCGAAGGCTAAAATCCCGAAGGCTAAAATACCGAAAACTAAAATACCGAATTTTAGTTTTCGGTTTATGGACATCCCGTCCATAAAGTTTTCAATAGTAAAAATGTTTTATTTTGTCTGTTTATATGACAAACGGAACTGCGACGAGTAGGTTTGTTAGTAGCCTAACCCAACCAACCCGTCAAGGGTTGGTTGGGTTAGGTTTGGTTAGAACTGCGACCCCAACGCACGAGCCGAGCGAGCGAAGCGAGCGTGCCGCGGCAGCGGCCGGCGAAGTGCCAGAAACGACTGTGGTTGCATTTCAATTTTTAGTATTTTGAACATCGATGTTTTTAAACATAGGTATTACGTGTATCGGTATTTTGAACTTTCGGTCAATTAAACATTGGTATTTTGAACATTCGGTCATTTAAATGTTCGGTCATGTAAACATTGGTATTTTGAACATTCGGTCATTTAAATTCGTTATTTTGAACATTCGGTCATTTAAATATCGGTATTATATGTTTAGTTATATCGTACATCGGCATTTCAACCGTTCGGTATTTCAACTTTCGATGATTTAAGCGTAGGTTTTTCAACCATCGGTATTTTGAATTTTCGGTATTTTAATACGTACCCCTTCGAAGTATGGGTAAAAATAATAAACTCGCGTCAGGGTCACGTGTCTGTCACGTGACCCTGATCGAAAATCCGTAAGGCAGAGGGATGTTTAATAAATATGGGAACAGTCAAGATGTCACCCGGTGTCAGAATAAAAAAAAATGTACGGACGGCCGCACATCAAGTTACCACAAGCGTGCACTCTGTGTTGTCGTGATAAGAGCGGTTTTGCAATGAAAATGGAGTAACCTGATGCGCTGGCCTCTGTACAACGTTAATGTTCAAGTTATCACTTCTGCCGGTACTCCCGGAGTGTAACCCGTTATTTTTTTCTAAATATTACTTTAATTTTTACGCTCCTTTGACTTCACCATTTATCCGAAAACACGATATTACTCATCTCTAAATATTATAAACGCTAAGTCAAATGTTAAAAAACATCGACTAGTCCGTGATTCAATTATCAATCCAATTACCTTAAATTCACATTTGCCGCAACAAAATTGAATTGAGATGCTGCACGAAGCTTGTATAGACCGAGTCACACGAGAGAGGTGTAAATGGAAACTGGCAGGAATGGCAGGACTGGCAGAATTGGCTCTAAGGTATTGGAAAAGCGTTTTCTTTTACGTGTCCCTGTTCATATTTTATTGTGATGACAGTAAAATATATTTAAGTGACACTTCGTTGGTTTCTTGAGAGCAAAATATTTTCCATTTCCATATAACTGTGGATAGAAAATCAAACGGTATAGTTCAACGGGTATCTTCTTCTTCCTAGCGCTTAGTCCCGTTTCTCATTCGGAGTACGCTTGACCATGATCCAGGGTTTGGCAGGTCAGGTCATTACAGTGGAGCGACTGCCGTCTAACCTCCGTGACCCTGCTAACAGGGGAACCTGACCAGATTGGATCATGGTTACACATTCAGTCTCCTGAATGTGCAGGTTTCCTCAGGATGTTTTCCCTCATCGTAAGAGCATCGGTTATTGTGCAACTAATGTACATAACTCAGAAAATGAGTCATTGGTACATGGCGGCACTGGGGATTGAACTCGGTACCTCTCGCCTACGAATCCGACCCACTAGTCGTTAGACCAGGGCCGGATTTAGAGGTCGAGAGGCTTCGGGGCAACAGAGGAGTGGAGGCCCCCTGGCCCCAAATTATTTTCCAAATAAAGGGGTAAATTTTTTTCAGTTGAGTTTTTCAATAAATAATTTGTTGTGGAACCAAGTATAGATTATTTTATTATTTAACAAACATATAAATATAATCGGAAACGAGGATTATCTGAAATTAAATTTTAGCGTGAACGAACGGAATCTTCCGAGCTTTTTTCGCCGAAAAATCGTTGATGATTTCGCTGAAATCCAGTTCCCGGAGTAGATCACTTTCAATACTCAGGAGAGAAAGCTTTGATAGACGATTTTGTCCCATCGTGGTTCGAAGCCTATTTTTTATAATTTTCATTTTTGAAAATGAGCGCTCTCCCGTGCAATTTGATACCATCAAAACCAAATACATTCTCAATGCAATTTCAAAGTTTGGGAATGTAGCTCTGAAATTTTGATCTTCGAGAATTTGGTAGTAAAAACTCACACTTGCCACTTGCAAGGTAAAACAGCGAAAGAAAAATTTCTAAAAGCGAAAACAGCGTAAAAAAATTTTTACTCTTGTTTACTAGTTGGAATTTGAAAAAAAAAATTTCGAAGTCTCTATTGTGGGGGCCCCTCTTTCGTGGAGGCTCCGGGGCTGTAGCCCCGGTTGCCCCCCCCTAAATCCGGCCCTGCGTTAGACCACCGACGATAGTTCAACGGGTATAGAAGTTCAAGGTGAAGAAATTATATTTAGCAGTTCTATGGAATAGTATGTCAGAATAGAATAGAATAGAAAAAATCTTTATTTTATAGGACATTCAGGATGCCACTTAAAACAAGTCAAGATTACAATGAAATACATACAAACATGCATTAAACGATTTAAATACATACATACGCATTCGTTCAACTATGCTAACTCAAATCCTGGAAAAAATAGCTTCTACAATAGTTCTCTTTTCGAACGAGTGTGAAAAAAGCTCACGTAAAGGGCACAGTCCTTAAATTAATATAGCCTAAGCGCTATATTATTAAATAGGATAGGGTAACAATAATTTATAACATTTCAAATGTTCATGATTAAAGGTAATTCATTCGATTTACTAGAAATAAGTCGCGTAATGATCCGAGAATAATTCGATAGATATTCAGATAAGGTCTTTAGTTTATCGTTAAAATATTCTCTTAGCTCGTTAACATTGTTAGGGAGTTGGAAAATTATTTTATGTAAATCCTAACTTCTGTGAATCGTAGAAACGGCATTGACTCTGGGGTCAGAAACCTTCAATTACAACTTAGTTTTCCAATACAGTGTGTAAGAGACAACTTAGCAAAAATTCAGACTATCATTCTTATTTTCTAGTGTAATTTTCCTCAGGTTTTTTTTTTCAATATTTTTGTATTTTTTAAAATATTTTTGCTTTGAAATGAAATTGTTTAAGTATTCGGACACACTTCGTAAAAAAAACCAATATCAGTACAAAACATACTAAGCTAAATTCGCCGCACACTTGACTATACCTAAACAATAAGAAGAAGAAGTATAAAACACAAAAATCAAAAATTTCTATCGCATTCTGATAGCGTACATTGCGTACGCCAAAGTAGGAAATAAGAAAAATTTGTCGTTACCGGGAAAAACAATAGTATTAGCCGATAACAGTTATGAATAGATTCCACCTTTTGAGTATTTGTTAAACTGTCCCTTACACGCTATATAATTATGTTACCGTAATCTCTAGCCTGATATTAAATTCTAACTACTTCTATAATTGAAGCTAATTTGGTTTCATATTTTTAGTATTTTATTGAAATAGTTTTACTAATAGAAATGAAAATTTACTTTTAACTCCGGAGCAGACCTTAATTGCACCTAAAAGTTGACTGTAATTGGAAAACTCGTGAATATTGGTACAGTGAAGATTTAGCCTAGGTCGTGCGAAAAGTAAAATGAAGAATGTAAAAAAAAACAGTAGCGCTCTTAGCGCAGTGGAGCTTGCTGGTCTCAGTAGATCAGTGAGGTTAAACAACGTACACAGAAACGTGATGGGTGACCATTTAAAACGTGGCAATTTAAACGTTAGAACCAACTCATAGGCCATTTGGCGGTTTGTAAAACTCTGACACCAGGGTTAGTCACGTACACCACGCACTTGACTACACCTAGCTAGACGATAAAAAGAAGAAAGTCAAAAATTAAATTTGGCAAAAGCAACATCATTACTGATATTAAAAATAAAGCGTGTCTGTTTTTCCTTCTTCACGTCGTAATAGAATCGTGTACTCTTCATACATACTTACGCCTATAATCCCTTTCAGGCTAGGCAAGGCGTCATGTAGTTTAGGTTTTATGTTTCGTCTAATAACCGGAATGAGTATGGTGGAGATAGGTTGTCAGCCTTTTGCCCAATATACAAAAAAAACTTTTTTATTATTTTTATTAAGAAAATTTACAGCCGATGTAACATAACGCATCTCCTTACCAGCCCATTATACATCCCCACCGAGGGGCACGGGCCTCCCTTCGAAACACGAAGGGGATTTAGGCCATTGTCCACCACGCTGGCCCAATGCGGGTTGGTGGAGCTCTTGTCTTTCGAAAATGAATTTTCTTGGACGGGCGGGTTTCATCACGATGTTTTCTTTCACCGTTGGGCAAGTGATAATAGAAATCCGTACATAAATCCGAAAAGATGAATGTAGTGGTACAGGCCCGCACCAGGATTTGAACTTTCGACTTTCAGATTACAAGTCTGGCTCATTACCAACTGGGCTATCACTGCTTAACGCATAATGGTAATGAGTTGCACTAAACCAATTATAAATCTTACTATGCTTCTACAGTATACCTGGGCAGATTTGGCAGTTGGTACATTCTAAGTTTTTCTTTCGCTCCCATTCAATAAGAAAATTTGTAATGCGATTTAAAAGAGCAACCTCAGAGTTTCTTGCCTGTTCTCCACTGAGGAAGACTGCACCTTTGCGTATAGGCGTAGAGTCAGTAGGGATAATAGAACGAATGCTTATGTATGTATTTAAATCCTTTAATGTACGTTTGTATGTATTTCATGTAATCTTGACTTGTTTTAAGTGGCATCCTGAATTTCCTATAAAATAAAGATTTTTTCTATTCTATTATATTCTATAGTGTGCTCTTCACTATCGAAAAATAAAATTTGTTGGTGATTCTCGAGTAGAACTAAAGTCGTCAGAGCAAAAGTTTGATGAAGATAAATTCCTGTGAATTGGTGAAGTTAACCCATCGTTTGTGGGTGTCGTAAAACTGAGGAGTTGAAATTTTGAAGTCGAGTTATAGCTGTTTTTATCGAGCTAGGGGGATAGTTTGTTCTCGGTTCTCATTTATAGATGTAGATGGAACATAGAAGAATAAAGAAAAGATACGGTGTATTGTAACCTACGAAAAAACCTTGTAATTGTCTAAGTTTCAAATTCTAGTGGGGCTAACATAAACGCTAGACATCATTTTGTTATTTAGAGGTATTTTTACCTGTTCCGTATTGAGGCTAGTGACAGAACGAGAAGGCGAATCAAGATGATATAACTAGCTGATATAACCCGGGACTTCGTTACCGAAGAAAACAACGAATTGCACTCCGGTAGTGCCAGCAGAAGTGAAAACTTGAACATATATTACTTCTCTCTCTCTGTCTTACGAATTTTTGATCAGGTCTTTTCCTGAAGCGAGTTTAACATTTTTTACCCATACTTCAAAGTGCAAAACGCCGCTAAAGAAGTTTTTACTTCAAAATTCAGGAATTTATTATATACTAGCTTTCCGCCCGCGGCTCCACCCACGTGGACTACAGGTTACATCGTGCCCAACTGTGGGATGAAATGTAGCCTATATCGTTTCCCAGGCTATAATATATCTCTGTACCAAATTTCATCAAAATCGGTTCAGTAGTTTAAGCGTGAAAGACGGACAGAGTTACTTTCGGATTTTATAATATTAGTAAGGAAAGTAAGGACTTAAACCTTCCTCTTGAATCGCTCCACCCATTGGTGAAAACCGTATGATAATTCGTTTAGTAATTTTTAAGTTTATCACGTTCATATAGACAGTCAGAGGCTACGAGGAGCTTTGTTTTATATAGTATGAACAATATGAACATGTTACAAGTGTATGCAAGCATAACAGGAAAAATAATAGATTTTTATTACTTTAACCTTTCACTTTTCCAGAAATTTAAAATTATCAAAGTTAAATATTACAAGATTTTTTTTAAGTTTTCAGTCAACTCGTAACTTTGAAACAGCCTCATATATGTACAAACAGCAGCACGTTACCCATTTGGACTACAAAAGTCGCCGCTATTGCTAGCGATATAAGGGCGACGTCAAAGTCAACATGTATAACCTGATGTGCTGCTGAGTGTACTTCTGGAAATAAGCCATGCATCACCTAAGCGGGTAAGAGGTCGGCATGATGATGGGTCAGTTTGTTTAGGACCACAGTGTGTGTAAGACCTGCAATTACGCGGTTTTTATTGCAATAGGTTGTTTGTGGGGTTTACTTACTTTAACATCACTTTAAAAAACCTATCCTAAAGAAATATTAATTACTGTTGAATTAGCATTTTTATGAACTACCTGTCATTTTCTGATATTATGATTATTCAAGTTCGCGACACTCTTGATTATATCTTGATTATATGAAGAAGAAGACTAATCTTTTGTGTTTTTTTTTACCAGCCCATATTCGTCCCCACCGAGGGGCACGGACCTCCCTTCGATACAAAAAGGGGATTTAGGCCATAGTCCACCACGCTGGTCCAATGCGGGTTGGTGGACTGCTCGTCTTTTGGAAATTTTCTTGGACGGGCGGGTTTCGTCACGATGTTTTCCTTCACCGTTGAGCAAGTGATAATTAGGAATCCGTACATAAGTCCAAAAAGACGAATTTAGTGGTACAGGTCCGCACCAGGATTTGAACCCATGACCTTCGGATTACAAGTCTGGCTCATTACCAACTGGGCTATCACCGCTTTTGTGTTTACGAAATAGCTAAGTTAGGCGAATCTTTTATCGTCGTCTTCTTATAGCATTTATTCATTCAAATTTTTTTTTTATCATGCAGAGTATACCCCAAGAAAGTGTCCAAGGATTTTGAACTGTCATATAGTATCACGGACCTCAAAACGCTCTTCGACATCACGTCAACATATTCGATGTTGAACACTTCATCCGTCCACCTACTCGTGCCTTTAAACCCTGTCAGAGTAGACAGAAAGTTATGTGGTTTTAAAAACTGTGTTTTAATTTGAATGCGGCTCTGTGATAAAAAAAATCGCACACTAATAACGGAACGGAGCGGTTGTTTCTTTTCCTCGCCATTAATCAACACGCCCCAATAAATTGTAAACTGCTAGTTCAAGCCGTTACGATGCAAGCGTTACATTTTTATTTTCCAATCCTGCGGGTTATGGGGACGCAAGGAGGGAGGAGTGAGGGGTGCAAGGATTTGTAGTAAACTTGCCACTACGTGAGAATTCACCACACGTTGCCTGAAAACTCGTCACATTTAAAAAACAAACTTCTCACAGGTAGTTCATGTTTGTAGGATATCAATTAAATGAAAATGAAAGTTTTTTTTTTCATTAAGGTATTTCTTAAATTCAGTATAACATTTAATTTCATTACTTAGCACAGAATTTCAATAACTCAACTAAATTGATAACTATGTACAATGCAGAACACATTGAACTTGAAAATTTCAACCTTATTTTAAACAAATTAAGGGTGTGTTGGTAAGTGTGATGTAAAGTATTATTTAATTTACAATTTAAAAGGCCAGCAATAAATCAAATATGCTTTACAAAAGTAACATACTTACCCAATAAAATGCTAAAGCACATTTAAGTCGACTCAGACTCTGATCTATACTTAAGTAGCTATTGTCTTTGTTATGTTGATAGTTAGAGAATGCGAAAATCAATGCTTAGGTATACGAGTAGATCAAGACATGAGTCTCTTTCTGTAGTACGGGCCTTAAATTTAGTTTGCTGATAGTGCTGTGCTTTTCTAAAAAGTGTGGCGAGTTTTTTATTGATCGCGAGTTTTCACGTGGCGAGTTTACTATAAGCCGGTGCGGTGTGGGCACGGGGTGCGAATGTGGACTTTCCCAACTTGTTTAATTGTCACCGGAACGGCAGTTTGCAGTTCCCGATTTGCCGCCATCTTTTTTTGTTGAATTGTCGCACGAGTGCCGCTGCAACGGAAAATTTGTAAATTAATTGTGTTCGCTTATGCTGAAAGTTTCTGCTGGTGTGCTTTTGGTATTCTGGTTGATTGTTATTTCTTTTTTAAACAAAAGCTTGTTACTGTTTCTGATAGTTATATTTTGAATAAATACGTATTTTCATCATCATCATAGGTTTTTTTTTTAAATCATTAACTATATGCAAGTGAAACAATACATTTTTAACTTAATTAATACTCGCTTCAGAAACCTTTAAATGTTTATACCTGCGGAAATTCGCTCGCAACCTCACAACTACCTATAACCACTCATTATCCATATTAAGGTATTTGACTATGTAATAAAACGAAGTGCATAGTTAAAAAACAAGAGTCAAATAGTTGAAAGAAGGATGTTACTTGTAGATCCTTGACCCTTTTTTCTTGTCTATTTATCTCGAGAGAAAAATGCACCTTTGAAAATAGACATATACTTGTAATGCAAATGTTATTGATTTTTTTAAGCGACATTTAATGTCATTGAAATAGTGATATTTAAAATTGAAATATTGAATTTGAAAAAAGTTAGGTAAGGTTCCTAAATGTTAATTCGAGACATGGTGGTAACACAGCTGGTTTTAGTATTTTTAACACGAAAATAAAAAATAAAACATCCACAAATCATTTCATACTAAATATAAGTGATGATTAAACTTCCTTCTTAATCGATCACCCAATAGGGGATGTCGTTTTAGTACTAATTACTCAGACATAGCCACTTCATCCCTCAACTATACAGTGTTACCACATCACCAAAACGTCTTTGAAACTCCCAAACAAAACAAATTAAGTCTCCAACATTATATTAGTAATTAAGAGCGGGTCTATTCTCACACACGATATGTTAATGTACCTAAAAGTTCTAGTTTGAAACCAGCAAGTGGAACAACTTACTCGCGCAACTTACTCGCCCAAGTTGGTGAACTAGTACGGTACCGGTAAACACGGGGTAGGTACGGCTATTGAAACTATTTTGACGCCAAATTGGAAAATGGGTGGAGAGAATTTAACTTAAGTAGGTAAGTGTTTTAGTACAATGTCGTTTGAGTAGAAAGTTTTGGTGGTATTTCGGAATTAGCTACAGGTACACTACACGTGTTAATCTGTGACTGTTGTTGCTACCGAAATATTTATAGACACGTGTCTATATGATATATCAAAGTCGTAACTCTGTCTGATAATTGGATCCGATTAATTATAAGGTTAACCCGTCGCGCGCTTGTTTACGCCACGTGCGATACAAATCCTACACACACGGGTGTGCAGCAATCTCGCGAGGGTTTAAAGTCTAGTAAATAATTACTTTCTTGTCGATAAATAGTAATCCACATGCGAGATTGTTCTGTGTTTGATTATTTGTCCCCGTCTCACTTTGTATCAAATTTTTGCACAGAGTCGGTTACAGCGCAAATTTTTCACGTAGACAAATTCCCGAGTAGAAAGCAAACTAGTCAATAATCTAATATACTAAAAATAAAAAAACCGACTTCAAAAAAGGAGGAGGTTTCTCAATTTGACCGTATATATATATATTTTTTTTATGTATGTCCGCGGATAACTTCGTCGTTTATGAACCGATTTTGATTATTCTTTTTTTGTTGGAAAGGGAGTATTCCAAGGGTGGTCCCATGGTAAGGAAAACAGGATCTGATGGTGGAATCCTGAAGGAATTGAGGGAAACTCTCAAAAAAAAATTGTCTTTTTGGGATTGACGTCGGTGACTCTTACGTTTTTGACGTGGAATTATTGTAGGAAGTAATCTCTGGAACTAAGAACTGAACTGAATTGTAAAAGTCTTCTACGTAGTCTTCGTTTTCGCTTTCGTATATTTTATCTCGGGAATTGTAGAATTTTTTCATCTCCGTTGCCTTAGGAAAGCTCAAGTCAAACTCTTACTTCTAGACCCAGCAGTTGTGTCCATTTTTTGATCAATTAGTCAACCAACCAATTTTTTTTTATAATACCGTAGTGTTGCAGAGGTTTTTAGGTAGGATGTTCGTATTCTCAACGATATGTTTTATTTTTACAGTCAAAAATGTGTGATGAAATATTTAAAGTTATTACAGTGGAGCAACCGTTTTCTGACCTACTGAGATTGGTTACTGAACCATTCTAACAGGGAAACCTGACCATAGATTAATTTGCTTGAACACAGGATTCCTCGCAATAATGAAAATTTATAAAACAATGCGTTTCAAAAATCCTATCTAGTAAGTTCCAGCAGAAAATGAACAAAAATTTGCAACTTTGTACATCCTCGGTAGGTATCTCATGTCATAAAAACTGATTTTAACTTTTAAAATTCAAGCAATTATAACTTTCCGCGTGTCGTGTAATAAGTAAATATGTCGTCGTCGTCGCGGAGTTGTCAAACTATTCCATAAAGGGGTGAACTCGGGACATATTTCCGCACAACTATGCAGAGTGACATGTTATAACGCCTCGTTCCGTTTCTGGAATAATGTCTTTATATTGTAGGGTCTACGATAATAAATATTGAATAAATCCTTATCCTCAATAATATTAATGAAAGTTACAGTGTGTTTATTTTTTTGTCCTTCCTGAAGTGCTCGTAGCCCACTGACTCTCGCTAATCACAACCGATCAATGAGGTTAAGCAACGTACACAGAGGCAGGGAACCTGATGGGTGACCAAAGTGGCAATTTATCACGAACGTTTCCGTGCTTCGGAGAGCATGTTAAAGTTGTCGACTCTGGCTGTTGTCGATTCACTAAAGTTTTTAAAACCAAGTCAGAGGCCACTGTACGGTTTGAAGACTGACACCAGAGTTAGCCAAGTTCGCCACACACTTGACTACACCTACTCGTATATGATAAGAAGAAGAATCGTAACGAAGCGACCGATAAGTATGTTTTTTTTTTTGCATAGAGCTAGTCGTGGATTCGGAAATTGACATAGACTCTTAGACCATATTTTCACGTGAACGAAGACGCGGCCGCGGGCGGAAAGTTTATTACAATTTACTTAATGAATTAAACAATTTAGAGTATAATAAAATTATTATTTATTTCCATAAAAAATACTAAACATACTCAATTTTTTGCTTGCAACATTCGTTTGCGTGGAAAATTAGCATGACAATCTCCAGTGCGTGGAAACTATGGTTGTGAAAAGATCATGTCGATCTGTTGCTCCATGTCGAGGTAAAGGAATAACAAACAAGCAGACATAAATTCATAAATTAAGTAAGATAATGTTTTCTGTCTAGTCGTAGTGGTCTGTTCTTTTATGGACAATTGGCCATTTTTGTTGGTCTCAATAACTTCAATTAAGTTATACGCCAGAAATGGTCGACAGAGGTAGAAATACATTTTTGATTAATTATTTAGTTATTGGTTCCCGTTAAATTGAGTTTGAGCGCGTATATTAAGTCCCTGCCTTCACAATCATGAAAATGTTATAGATTTCAGTCCGATCGAATCAATTTTTTTCAACCAAAACGAACCCGTTTGTGGCTAGTTGGCAGATCCTGTCAAAGTGACGGACTTTCACTAGTCCGCGACATATGTCACAAATATTCGACAATCGTGACATCGTTGTTCCTACTAGACATAATAAACACGCAATAGACTTAGCAAATCGAGAAAAAAGCTTCTTAGACTTTATGACGTCCCCGGTTCAAATTCGTTCAACTAGTCTTAGCTATTTGGTAATATTAATACTTACAAAAGGTGGTACGAGTATTAACTACAAGTCTTTCTCAGGTGTGTCATTTCTTACGGTGCAGGCAGAGTAATCGTATTTATTCCTTGAATACTGTAATTGATCTGTCTTCAAAAATTCATAAGAAAAAAATATTTTTTTATAACCAGGCGCACAGAAATTAAACGTGGTGTATTAAATGTTAGTTTTCCATCGTAAGTTTATAGTTCCATAAGTAACATAAATAAAATTTCTTACATAACATTTATTGATTCAAAAAGTGATAGCCAATTGTTACTGTGCCACTTCAATTTCTACATATTTCTGCTTTTTTGTATTTCGAAATGTTTTGTGCGGTGAGGGAAAACATTAATCTGTATATTTAGACAACAAATCCTGTAACCATAATCAAATCTGGACACGTTCCGCTGTTGGCCACGGACTTCGCCTGCTAAGTCCTGGATCATATTCAAGCGTACCTCGAAATAGAATCGAGATTAAGAGCTATGAAAAAAATACATTTAACATTGTAGACTCGCTACCAGCCAGTTATATACTCTGATGTAACAGGTCACCACATACCTCCTCCCCCTTCAACCCCAGTTCACCACAGACAGCTTTGACAAACTATTTTCGAGTGGCGGCGTTCCTTTGCCAACCAATATAACGTGCACGTCCAATTTATTTACCCACTCATTTGCTTGCAGACTTACATTTTCGGTTGTTTACTTGTGACTTTTGATGTTCATTTCTTGGCCCATTTTGCTTTGGAGTATGTTTAGTCTGGAGGCCTCATGGAGGCCTAGACAAAGTCACATTCTGTTTGTGATTACTAAGATCGATAATTGTGAAATGTATGGGATGACATGGACGGACGTTGATTTTTGTAAAATGTCTGTCAATTCCATACATTCTATGAGTTTCACACTAATGTTACATTGGCAAGACATGTATGTACTTAAAATACACTATTTACCAATTATGCTCTATATACCGTGTCTAACGCAAATAAATATTTCTATTCTATTCTATTAGATCTGGGGGCACGGCAGTGCCCCCACCAAGTCGAGCAAAAAAGCGTCACGGCCGTACCATCCTTTTCTCGAAGCAATTCAGACCATTTTCGACCCCCTGTAACTTCGTTGTGGATAAAACTAGAAGACTGAAATTTTCAGTAACCATGCAGGCATTGTAAAGACACGGTATATTTCAAATTTCATTCAATTTGAACCAGTATTTTAAGAATTATAACGGGTCAAATTTCTTAATTTTGTCACTCACTGACTCACCGATCATCAAAATTCTAAGGCACTTCTAGCAGACCTAGAAGCTTCAAATTTGGAATATAAGTAGTGTTTGGTGTACGAATCAAGGAAAAACTAAAAAATCTAGAAAAGACCGCAAAGAAAATTAAGCCCATACAGCCAAGTCTTCAGTTAAATTTTTCAATATTGGCTTTATTCGTAACGATGCCGATGTTTTACGGCAGTTATTATTATTGCGTGCGAAGCCGCGGGTTTAAGCTAGTCCCATATAAATATAGGCGCATGGTAGTGCCCCTGCCAAATCGAGCAAAAAATGGGTATTCCCGTCATGAAAACACGTGTAAATTAAATTATTTAATGCAAAAAACGTACCTACGTGCGTATTCGTACTTATTACGAGTGCGTAAGGTTGTAAATTAATTATTATACCATGCGCTTCGATGCTAGCGTGTGACCGCGGGGCGGGGACAGTGGTGGGGCGCGCGGAAAGGTGAATGTCGCCGAGCGAGCAGCAGCCGCGCTCATACGCGCGAGCGACCCAATGCTGTTCGGATACAAATACAAAATACAAAAAGAAATGAGATCCCATCAAAAACAATACTTGTCAAAAAAACCAAGTCTCGCAACTCAGTTCTGCGGTAAAAAGTTGTGAGATCCATGTAATACCAAGTCGGTTATTAACTTATTCAGTCTCTACTTAAGCGACTTTCTGTCTTAATACGTCCAGTCTCTAAGACCACGATCGTGGTCCATAACAATTGAAAATCAATTGTGTCTGGAATCTCCGTACTCGAAGCATTAAGTTGTTACGTAATAATTAACAGCATCTTATAGTGACGCATATCAATATTAAAATTCTTTAATGTTTTATATAAATATATTGAGACTTGGCCATCGCCTGAAAACACAAGTAAATTCAATTATTTAGTGCGATGGCCAAGTCTTGATATATTTATATAAAACATTAAAGAATTTTAATATTGATATGCGTCACTATAAGATGCTGTTAATTATTACGTAACAACTTAATGCTTCGAGTACGGAGATTCCAGACACAATTGATTTTCAAATGTTATGGACCACGATCGTGGTCTTAGAGACTGGACGTATTAAGACAGAAAGTCGCTTAAGTAGAGACTGAATAAATTAATAACCGACTTGGTATTACATGGATCTCACAACTTTTTACCGCAGAACTGAGTTGCGAGACTTGGTTTTTTTGACAAGTATTGTTTTTGATGGGATTTTCTTTACCGCTAAAAGAATGTATCATTATTTACATAGAAGTTTTGGTATATAGATAGAAATACTTTATTTCTCATTTACAAGATTAACATTACAAGTTTCTGTGCCCAAATCTCTTGAAGGTGTTTACCAAATCTACACCGCAAATGTTTCCTTTGTATTCAGCTCGGAATACAATCAATCAATCGTGTTTAGTTTCATTATGACCTATACGTTTGAAAATGGTGTACAAGAAATCAGTTATAAATCTAGTGTATAAGCACACTAAGTAGGGTCATAGAGATCATCAGTCACACCAGTGTATTGACCTGATCTATCACTTGACATGTTCACGGTCAATCTAACCTTGAATGTAAAATATTAAATAAACTAGTGCGTTTGGAAAATAAACCTTAAATTATTTCACAAGTTTTTTTTACGTTACACAGTCAAAGGCCCACAGTAAGATTTTCCCTTGTGCCTCAGGTCCCTCAAAACAAACATAAAGCCATACACAAACACCCATGACCCGAGAACAAACATCTGCTTTTAACACAAATGTTTGTCCCGACTGGGGCTCGAACCCAGGACACGCCGATCAAGAAGCAGCGCCTTTGACATTTGCGTCCCAGTATATATTTAATAATCTTTTATATGTAAAGAAAAATGAACAATTGTTCAAGAAAAATTGTGATAGGCACAATGTAAATACTAGAAGCAAACATAACTTGGATATACTAGACAGCCGTCTCTACAAAGTAACAAACTCTTTTATGGGTCAATGTATAAGCTTCTACAATAAGATTCCCATGTGTATTCAAAAGTCACCTTTAGAAAAATTTAAGACGATAATTAAACAAAAACTTTGTAAAAAGGGCTATTATAGAATTTCGGATTATCTATTAGACAAGCAACCATGGGAATAAATTGCTCAGCTCCAGAGTTATTCAGATATTAAGTCAATTCAAATTAAAACTAAGAAAATTTATATGATTGACTTAAAAAGAGCGACCCTCGGAGTTTCTTGCCTATTCTTCTCCTGAGGAAGACTGCACCTTTGCGAATAGGCGCAAAGTCAAAAGTGCTAATGTAATTCATAATATTGACGTGTTCAAGTATCATTTTATATGTTCAATGAAATAACACTTTTGACTTTGACTACCACTCAACCAAATCAATCTTCAGAAAGTAGAAAATGTCTTAAAATTTTTATTCGCTCATATACTGATATACTAAGGCCTTTAAACCCTTACAGAGTAGGTTTAAGTATTTGACGCCCCTGTTAACAATGATGGTTGTCTTATATTCTGATTCTATTCTGATGCCATGATACACAAAAATAATCGTGTCCCACTTATTGCCTTCTACAGAATGCCTGGGATGAGTTCTCATCTGGCTAATTTTCTGTTTTTCTTTCCCTAGTAGTCCAGCACGAAAGCGTGATATTTATTACCCCGTTTTAAACTAAAACCAAGTGTATTTAAGTTCATGAAGTACGCGGGCTCACGTCCACTAATAGCCCCGATTAATAACAGTGTACACTTAAAATGATTACCATGTAACAGAGTGTCCGGGCGCTAGGTGCCTGTTACCGTCTGTACGTCGTTTTGAGGTGATTAATGACATCAGCTGGTACTGTACACATTGTATACCACTCGCAAATTATGTCTACGCTTCAGCAGCTTCTATGATATGCTTTTTATAACTTTTTACAGGATGTCTTTTTTTATTTGAGACAGTGTTGGTAAATATCGAGTATTGGATGACTTTTAATAAGTTTGCAAAAATAAAAGATATGAGTCAGCTTACGAAACTAAATAACTTTCGCCTAGGAAACATTTTTTTTTTTTAATATAAAACAAAGGTCAACATTTTTTTTCTCCACACAACTCGTGCCATTTACCAGGGCCCCGATTCTGTAACTTCAGTTGTGTGTCGATGGAGCGGAGGTCATAGTAACGGTTCAGGTGGTGAAATTGAGAACTATTTAATTTTCATATACTTCCCGACAGCCACCCTGACCGGCAGCGCTACCGACAACCGAACGTAAAGTTGCAAACTACTTTGCGACTAAAAATTCAGTTGGTGGTGGCGCCACCAGTCAAAGCAGCCGTCATTAGATGTATGAAATTTGGATAGTTCTCAATTTTGCCACCTGAACGGATAAAATGGCGACTATTCCATCGACACACAACTGAAGTTACAGAATCACGGCCCAGGTTATGTCTAACATTTTCTATGAGAGATTCACATACCTAAGTTTCTTGGGAAGAAGTGTTTATGGGGAGGTTCACCTCCTAACGTTTCGCTGACTAATTTAATGTCATACCATATTTCTTTAAATATAATATAGAATTTTATTATGACACATGTTTTTACAAACTGAACTTTATTCTGTACTGGATTCCTGATTTCTAACAATACGCTCACGCCTTTAAACCCTGCCGGGGTAGGCAGAGCATCAGTCGTTTTAAATTAAAACAAATTATTGCCACGTTTGACATAAATTCAGGGTTGTACGATGAAATATGATGTAGGTAAGTGGTGAAAGGTTAAGTCCTGAATAGCATATATTTATTGCGTTTATAGACGTACCAATACAGTTTTTCAAATACTATTGATAAAGCTTACCTTTACTTCATGATACTTTTGATGGATACTTTTGGCTCTCCAAGGCTATACTTTACATAATGTGGGGTAAGTACCTCCGCACAATACATCTAAAACGGTATAACACCGGTTATGTTTAACATAACGTTCAGCTGTATCTTTCGCATAAAATATCACACATTCATCCCGGGCCTTATTCAGCCGATTTCGCAGCCGATAAATGTCCTCCCATAAAATTGACGCATCGCTTTACGTATTGCCACTCAAGTGTCTTGTCTCACTCACTCTTATGTCTGAGCACTAAAGACTAAAATAAAGTGGAATATATTTTGCGTACTCAGCCGGAGAAAGCGTTACAGTCGAATTTACTGGCGATATTATCGTTAAAGATTTTACTCGTGACAATTCCGAGCGAAGCCGCGCGCGATAAGAAGCGAGAGTGTTCCGAGATAAAGTGGCGCTAAGTCTAAGTAAATGTTTCAAGATTCAGCTTAGATGTGTGTATTTATTTTTTCGTTTCTAGGGTTCCGTACCTCGAAAGGAAAAAACGGAACCCTTATAGGATCACTTTGTTGTCCGTCCGTCCGTCCGTCTGTCTGTCAAGACCCTTTTTCTCAGGAACGCGTAAAGGTATCAAGCTGGAATTTATATCAAATACTCAAGTCTATAGTCCCTTAGAGCTGTGAAAAAATCAAACGTCTAAGCCAATGCAATCAAAAGATACAGCCGTTAATGCCGCAAATTTTCGACTCTCGCAAGGGAATCAAAACCTACAGGGTACTTCCCGTGAACTCAGAATCTTGAAATTTGGTACGAAGCAATGTCTTATAGCACAAATAAAGGAAAAAAATGCGAAAACCGTAAATTTTTAGTTACATTGTATAATAAAAATATTTTTAATAATTTTAAACTTACTTCCCCTTTCCTCATGAACGCGTAGAGGTATTAAATTTAACTTTTACTTATATACCTACAGGTTTGTACGAAACCTCTTGGTACGTGAGCCCGACTCGCACCTGGCCGGTTTTCATTAGGGTTCCTTTTGTTCGAAATAAAAAACTCTAAGATTTAATTTAGAAAAAGTGAAAAAGGTTGAAGTATCGTATTCAATGAATCTTACATTCATCATCAACCTAGATATTTCCCCACCGGGAGCGCGGGCCTCCCTTTGATTCGGTTTTACCACGCGGGCCCAATGGGGATGAGGGATGTGTAACGTATTACTTTTTGTTTAATTTGTCAATTTTCCCTTACCGCAGTATGGAGAACCTTAACTGAAAGAGCTTATATTTTTGAATACGACATCGTTCAAGTTAAAAAAAATTATGATTTCTAAGGCTCCTGAAACTTATAAACAAGATAATGTAAGTAAATACATTAATGCCTATGTAGGTGCTGATTGAAAAACAGCTTGGCTGGAACAGCACCTTTTCACCTCGTAGTTAATTGCGTGTTAAGAATTTGACTTCAAATTTATTTTTCTTTCTTTCTTTCTTATGTCCTAGTGGAGTTGGCAAAGACCACAGATTGCCCTTGGTACGATCCAAACAAACCTACTCCGCTGTCTTTACATTAAATATTCGAGTCATACTCGTACATGCTCGTCGGATTTGGCCACTTCTATGGACAATTGAGCAAGCGAGTTCGGCAGACTTTTGCCCGACCGGGAAAACATTGTGTGAGGCACGAGAAATTGTTGAGGTAAGTGAGGATGAGTGTTTCTCCTAAGTAGTAATATATTTATCAGGAATTGTTGTCAGGATATTAGGATTATGAGAAGCTGTACAAGAAAGTGCCCAACTACAAACTCAGTGTAATTTTTAAAACGCTTTTCTTCGTGAGAGAATTTTGCCACGTGACTTGAAGGCACGATAGCTCAGTTGGTTAGAACATGAGAAGGTCTAATCTTGGAGTCGTGGCTTCAAGTCCCATGCACGCCGAATTCGAATGCACGGAAGTAGTCTCTAAAAACATGAAGGTCGTTTTTTATAGCGTATGGGTTCGCTCTTGACCACAATCTAGCTCAGGGGCGAAGATATAGTCGAGGATATAGCATGCTTACCCAGAAGATGAATTCTTTCATTACCTTTTTTTGTATTTGTTGAAAGATTTGAGAGTCACAATCCACAATTTATCTATAATTTTAGCTACATGTTTGTCAGCCTTTGTTACTCTGGTGTTAATGACTTATAGTCCATGATGCTGGACGATTTGTTTTATTTATCCATTTTCTCTTAGCTCGATGAGCGCTTTTCTGGCTCAGACCTGCACTCTCACTCCGCCTGCCCCTTTCTTTGACGTCCACACACACCACAGAGTACCACCTTTACCTTTTCGAGATTCTCTGCTGCCTGCGTTTTTTTTTCGTACCTATATGACCCAAGTCTCTTTAAAGTTCGAGTGAATTCACTTCAGCATTATGAAATATAAGTCATCTACCCAAGAGTAACAAAGGCTAACGATCCTACAGCTTAAATTATGGATAATTTGTGGATTGTAACTTAAATCTTTCAATAAATACAAAAAAAGGAAACAAAAGAATACAGAAAACTTTTTTAATAATACCCCAATCGGACAAGGAAAACACTTGTAAAATTTTTATTACGATGTCGAGCAATCTACAAGCGTTTTGACGAACAAAACACGAATAAACAAAACAGGGACAAATTGGCGGATATCCTCACAGGAAATCGTTTGGTACCTTATCACCGGACATGTTTTTAGACTGACAACAACAGGAAATCATCCAATAATTGCTTATTAAAAGATAATTGCTTACTGAATACTTACTAAAGTATCGCGATAAAAAAAACAATTGATGCCCGGAACTTCATTCCCGCAGGAATTTTGTAAAATACTTTCTTATTTATAGTCCGTTAAGAAAACCTTTGTGCAAAATTTCAGGTTTCGAGGGTTTAGGCTAGACATTGATAAATCAGTGAGTCAGGATTTTTGAGTTTATCGCCCGCAACTTTGATCAGAAAAAAACAGAGAAATGCTTCGCCCTTGTGATAGATTGTGTTCAATAGATTGTGTTCAAGAACAAATAAAGCCTCCTGACCAGGATTCGAACCTGTATCTATATACATAGATACGCTCACGCCTATAACCCTAACGGGGTAGGCAGAGCCGGGGTTCTAGCGAACTACTTGATGCCATGTTTGACACAAATTATGAGGGTTATCAGATGGAACAAGTTGTTTAATGGCAATACAACTTCCTATTATAGGCAAGGCAATGTATATAGATACACATACATGCAATATAATAGGCAAGCTCATAGCCCAATGGGCTACGTGTCCTATTTGACAGTTGGTCAAACTGTTGCCTTTAGTTTCTATTGGAATTATCTAGTCTCAGAATCTTCCAACCGAAATAATGTTATTCAGTGACTTATTGATTTAATATCTTTTTCATTTCCATGACGCATCGATTTCCCTGCCACCGCTGTAAGAGCCCAGCTTGAGACAAAGGAAAGGCAGTAGGCAATTACAGGCAAAGATTATGTCCAATGTTGTAACGACCCCATTCGCAAGTAGGTCAGAAGCAACGCCTACAGCCTCTTGATGCTTGCCACAGGTAAGGGTGGTAATTTATTTGATTTTGTAATTTAATATTTATGGATGGGAAGTTGAGGTGATTCCTTATTTTGATGTTTTTAACAAATTTTCAACATAGTAAACTTACGTACCTATTAATAAATCAGTCTTCCATTTATAGAATAGGTACGTGGCAAAGTTGACCCAAGCAGTTGGTAACTAAGATAAAAACTAAGATATTCCTCACACAAACCTGTGAAAATTCAGTGGTAGATCTAGGCTGAAAAGGAATTTGAGTTTAGAATCCATTTTGTTTTAATATTAATCTAGGAATACATCTTTAAATTTTTTGTTTATTAAAATCCAATACAAAATTAATACTTTTGTTTGCAGAGAAACTACATAAAATAAAACATCGATTTGCCTATAAAAACCTAAGTGCAGGTGTCGTTTTAATTGATAAAATTACGCGAGATCAAAGTTTTTGGACTTAATTTCTTCTCCTAAAACTTTATGAACAATATTTCACCACGAAATCTCCACTACATGCATCACGGCCGGCCAATCAATCCTGCGACAAATTGGAAACGTCCAGAAGACAGATGGGCCGAGTAATGACAAGTCACTATCGTCCAATCTCTTTGCCCACTGCGATACATTGCCCACATTAACACTCAAGATAACACAGCTTATCTTTCCATTTAAATCTTCAGCGGCGCAGTTTATTCTCATTTGCGCAAAAACAGATTGGGGCCAGCGATCCATCAGGGTGGATTAGCTCCTCGCTCCCCTTGCCCCCGTTTGCCTCTTCTTTGCCCTAAGGCCCGAGGTGCCTTATAGACTAGAGACGATAAGTTATTCGAAAAGGACTTAAAGGAAATTAGCAAGGACGGGAATGAATCACTGCGGTGAAGTGTTGCGTTGGTTTGGAATGGATAATTTGTTGGACGCAAAGTTTGAAGGTAAATTACTTACTTTTAGGAACAAGGACTTTGACATTCTACAACACTACGTGACCTATATAGCTTCAATAACACTTAGAGTTGCATATCATTGAGTAAAACCAGTAAAAATGGTTAAAGTTTCCTTATTACATTATCCTTTTGGTCGAGTGGTAGTGACGCTGCCTCTTTATTTACTGGTACTGGGTTCGATTTCCGGTTGGGGCACATATTTGTGTAAATGGCAGATATTTGTCAATCGACAACACGCCGGTACCGCTGCCTTGATGTGCCCTCTGAAGCACGGAAACGCTCGTGATAAATTGCCACTCAACAAGATCCCTGCTTCTGATGGATTACCGAGCGCCACTGGGCTAAATTTCAACTTCAAGTGACAAACCGTAAATAATTCCGAAAAATGGTCCTTGAAATAACAGCGACTCGCTTTTTTATATCAAATTAAATACACCAGTTCAAACATTCGTATATGCATCGCCTTTTCCTCATTTCTACACTAAAGTAGTTTTATAAAAATTAAAAAATATTTCAACCTGCGTCAGCAGACAACCAGAATACCTATACATACAATCTCAAACCACTACCACTGTACTGATGTCTTTGTATACGACTTAGGTTATCCAGTAAACAATTTTGATTACTTGTTGTTCTACCACACCTAACAATCATCAATAAATAGATCCGTGAAGATCTCAACGGTCTCCAATTAAGGGATAACAGAGCTCGACTATTGACTTCTACAGTACAATCCGCTAAATTGGAACCTACACAAAGACCTGAGGAAATTAAATAGAAAGCACAAAATAGAAGTAAAACAATGTCTTTTGTACTTCTGATCGCTATGTTATGTTCTTAGAAAATATTATGTAGTTAGTAAACTTACTGAATCTTTGAAAATCCTTACTTCCTTACTAATATTATAAATGCGAAAGTAACTCTGTCTGTCTGTCTGTCTGCTCGTCTTTCACGTCTAAAGTAAGGAACCGATTTTGATGAATATGGTACATAGATATATTGGAGCTTGGGAAAGGACATAGGCTACATTTTATCCTCAGTTGGGCACAATATAACATGAAGTCAACGCGAGCGGAGCCGCGGGCGGAAAGCTAGTTATAAAATATATGGAATTGAATTGATATACAAAAGTCCTCTTTATGCAAAAAAAATAAAACGGATTTTCTCGATCGCTTATGTACGCAACACATCAAAATAACACAATAACAGCTATAAATTCCAAAGTATGTCCTTATTTGTTGCAAAACATTTTAATTGCGGGTTTTTTTGCTGATGCAATACAACTTCAACCCCATAAAGATTATGTGAAAATACAAAAAAACATGCTAAATCAGAGAGGTACATATTCTAAAGCTTTGATTTGATACCAACATAATCAGAAAGGCTTAGTGTATCTCTCTTTTAATGTTATAAAAAATTGTTTTATCAAATATCGAGGTTTGATCGAATGGTTCACAATAAAAAGGCGGGTCTGAAAGTATACCATTTTAATCCCCACCTGTTACTCCGAAGAAAATATCTTGGGAATAGATGGGACTCAGGTGGTCGAGTGTAGTGTCTCGTCTTGATACATCGAACGATCGAAATGAAGACAAACAAGACAAGATAGGAGAACTAGTGCGTTGTTTTATAAAATCTCAACAAAATTATCGTCTATTTTTTAAAAAGCCGCATGATTGTTATTTTTCATTTTGCTGGTTTTACTTTTTAATTTGTCAAAAATGAATTATTTCTATACTAAATTGGAAATTAACTAAAATCTCTAGGTACGTACTTACTAACTATGATAGAGATTAAGTATTTTCTAATAAGAGATGATAATTATTTATCAATTTTATCATAGAGGCGGTAATTGTCTTTATTTTCTTGAGAGTATCCTTCCATGCTGGACTGGAAGTGAATGAAAAACTTAGAATGTGCCAGCCACCTACTCTTCCCAGGTATACAGTAAGAGTCTGAAAGTGGGATGCGATGGTTTTGCTGTATAATGGGCGAAAGGATGACTACCTCTCACCATTATACAACTTGTTCCATCTGATAACCCTCACAAATTGTGTCAAACGTGGCATCAAGTAGTTCGTTGGAACCACTGATGCTCTGCCTACCCTGTTAGGGATTATAGGCGTGAGCGTATGGATGTATGTAGTAACCAAAACAGAGCCAAGCATGGGAGATATTTCAGGAACATAAAGTAGTTACAAGAATAACAATTCCCGATAACAATTTCAACTTACAACGCTAGGGTAAAACATTTAACCACCAATTTGAAACTACACCGGGCAGGTATCCTCTGTGCAATGTAAAGCAGTTTCCGAGTGTGACAATAGAATGCCGTATTGATAGTAAAGACCTCGTTTGCAATAAGCTCTGCAAATCGTCCGCAATACAATACCCTCTCATATAGGCTTCAATTGATTCTCTTTGTGCGTTGCATTCGTGTTGGTGTGATTGGAAAGCGGCTTGTGTTATTTGATAAAGTGTACTATAACTATAATAAGTATTAATGTATAATAAATTATATTTTTTTCTTTGATTTTTATTCATGACAAGCTAGTCCCCGCGACTTCGTTCTCGGTTTTTTTTACCTGTTCGTGCTAAAAACGTTTGGAGGCGTATGTAGAACAATTATTTACCAAAGTTTCATTGTAATTGAATGAACAGTTTAGGAGCGCATAGATGACAAATACTTACATTACTAGCAGTGAAAGAAAAACTTAGAATGTGCCAGCTGACAACTCTTTCCAGGCATACTGTAGGTAGGATGCGAGAGGTTTAATGAGGAAAATTAAAATTCTAGATGAAAGAACAGTTTATGAAAAATATTGAAGTTAGAAAAGAAAAAAAAAAGGTCTTCCACTTACATTGGCAAACGTCCTATGTATCCTCTAAAGAGTATACAGAGTGAATAAATTCAGCCAGCCATATACAGGGTGGCGCAGTGCTCACTTTACATACAGGGTGCTCGGGCGTCCTCGTGCGTCCGAGGTAATGCGTGCGCCGTGTCCTGCGAGCTCGAGTATTTGCGCCCGTCTAGTGGAGCGGCCGATTCTGGACATCCTGTAACTGGGTTCTAATAAAATTTAACTAAACTTTTAATTTAAGTAAAATTATTAATTACCAACTGCTGTTTTACTTTTAATTTAAGTAAACTAGCAGTTGGTAATGAGCGAGACTTGTAACTGAAAGGTTGCGAATTCAAATCTTGACGCGGGCCTGTAACATTAAATTCATCTTTTCGGATTTATTTACGGATTTTTCATTGATTATCACTTGCTTAGCGGTGAAGGAAAACATCGATATAAAACGCACACCTCTAAGAAAATTCGTTTTCAAAAGGCGTGTGGTCTACAAACCCGCATTGGGCCAGCTTGGTGCCCGGGCCCGTGCCCCTTGGCTGATAAAAAAAAATTAAGTAATACCTAGTCATACCATCAGTAAGGGGAGTAAGGGGAGAACGTTATTACATCTTAACCGACCCAATTAACATCCTCACCTGCACGCGCCGGTAGGCGGCGGCGTGACGTACATCACACCGTGGTGCTCCCTGCTAGACAACGGACGAGGCGCTGGCGACCGAGCAATGGCGGTATACCCATACACCTAGCTTCGGCTGGAAGAGGCTATCAGGGGCCTAGGAAGACTAAATACCTCCTAAAATACTGATAGGAGAAGGTACTCCGAGGATAAAACCGAGCGTGGCGGTTACGCTTTGAAGTAGCAGCCCTACTAGCCGTCTAGGATACTATGGGTTAGTCACCTGTATATCCGAAAACACATGATTACTGAAACTCAAGAGAGCCCTATGTCCCTGATGAGGGATAACAGGATTGCATGATGAGTCATACCATCTAGCTAGAGGAAACGAAAGGGATTTCGTTTACCTGCAGGCTCTACAGTTTAAAAAAAATAACATGACTGAAAAGGTTGACCCTAACACGTCTTGCAGTGGACGCTGCTGTACTACAGCTGCTGAAGAAGACTTAACCTTATTTTCAGATTAAACGTAGACATCAAACAAAGCGTAGCTACTACTAAGCACGAGAAAATAATCATATATGTCGGATTATAGTTTTCCGTCGAGTGTATAGTCTAAACATTGCATTGTTGCTAGTGTCACGATATCTGTTGTCTAATAAAATGCGACACAAAATTATCCAAATACGGTCGTATTTTTGTAATTTTTGGCATCGTTGTTTCTAATAAGGATTTTCAAAATGTTTGAATTTAGTGCGTGATTTAGGAAGTACATTTTGACACTTCTGCCATTTGGCTCCATTACATCATGACATTTTATAACCGGAGTCAATTTAAATATCTGTTCTGGTCAGATGTAAAGAAAAATTTGCAGTATTTAGAATTCAGGTCCAGAATAGGGCCGGTCACAGTGGACATATGACAAGTAGAATCCATTCCAGTTGAGAACCATTATCTGGCTCTAAATTCAACTAGCGCTGTCTACCTACGAATGGACTACGAGTACCTACTCCTACGTACCTCCTAAACGCGTCAGAATTCATTATAGAACAGTACACAACTGATTCGAAAAAAAAATGAAAGTTTGGTTTTATATTATCTACTTGTGAATATACTGGTGTGTAATTTTATTCTTTATTGTAGTTCACTGAATGTTGTTATAATAGGGATATTTTACAACATTTACGTTTTACTTCGTTTTAGTGTCATATTTGAATTTTTAAGTTTTATTAAAAGTATCGTTAGACTGAAGTTGGACTTTTATCCTTATTAATATTATAAACGCGAAAGTTTGTATATATGGATGTATGAATGTTTTTTACTCTTTCCCCTCAAACGGCGGGATCAATTTTGATGAAATTTGGTATGGAGGTAGCTGACACCCTGGATTAACACATACGGTGCATAATTTTTTTAAATTTTTCAATAATCTTTTCTAATCAACTCTAATATAATAACGAGGCTTGGCAACAATAGCAGGGAAAAGTTAAAATGGTGAATTTACAAAAAACACGAAGCGATAACAGTAATGTAACTGCATGACTCCCCACAAGCGTAAATGAGTACACTCTCATAAATGTCATCACAGGTCTCATCAATATTACAAATTAAAACGATACACGATCTCACAGCGAAACATCCAACAGCAAACATAACACGAAATACCGACACAATGAGCCAATAAAAATCACTCCATTATTATATTAACCACACAACCCTGAACCACAAAAAGCTCACATACATTGCATACGAAACATGCAGCTTGAAGAGAAAATTGGAAGTAAAACCAGCAATGGTTGTCACAATGTTACAGCAAAGAGGAAATGTGTACATAGAATTGTACGAAATAATTCAATCAATAGCAAACCCGTGAGTGTGTCACGCCAATTGGAAATACAAAATATGACACAATAAAAAGCCCATTCGGCCAATAATGGAGCGCGGGGCGAGGAGTGCCTTCAGCCCGTAGATATCTCTCAGTAGATTAAATAACCCAGATTTATTACGTGAGCCGAATGGCTGAGATAAATAGTGCGGCGCGGGGAAGAATACAAACCAGTCGGGTAGTAGTCGAGGCATGGGATAAGATACTGCTTACTTATGGGACAATACCACTATTTTGTAACTAAGAACATCGTCTCTATGAATTGAGAGCGTCGCGTCGGTTTGTTCTGCCCTCACGTTTTGTGTCTATCTCTGATATTTATTTGGAGGATATTGGTCAAGTTATTGATGTGATAGGTTTATCGTGTTATTAATTATCTCGCTTGTGGCGCCTGTTACGGATAATACGAGCTGGAAATATATCATTCACCAATTTTGTCTTAGTGAGCGAAATATGGCTTCCTTTGAGTGATAAACATCATACTGGGTGGGTTATGGCTTGTTTGTAATAATATTAGCTTTTAAGTTAGGGTTCGAAGTGATCGTCATGGCCGAATTCGGTTGGAAGTCATCATCTTCATTTACGAGTAGGTACTTGTTTTTGATGACAAAATAACTTACAAGTACAAACTGCGTCTTCGCTACTTTTCGAAAACTAGACGACGTTTTGCACACTTTGCCAAAAAAAAACCTAGTGACTTTATTTTATACTAGCATCCCACTCGGGACTTCGTTCCAGTAGGAATTCGGGAAAATTATATAGCCTATGTTATTCAGGTATAATGTAGCATCCTAATGGTGAAAGAAGTTTTAAAATCGGTCCAGTAGTTTTAGTTTATTCGTTACATACAAAAATACAAATCTTTCCTCTTAATAATATTAATATAGATTAGATATAGATTGAAAAAAAATATGTTAAGGTTGCTTGAAACAGATTTTTATTTAACAACATTTCCGCCTTATTATAATACTTCTTTTTATGTATTGTATCTCTTGTCATTGTTTTGTATTTTGTGTGTGCAATAAAGTGAATTATATTGTAAGTTACAAATCACTGACACTAATTTTTTTGTCCTATACAGTATCTCCTAAAAGAATAAAAATAAGTCTTTTTATGCTCTGTGAATAATGGATACTGCAATTCAAAAGCAATCCTAAAAAAAACCAAGTAACGTCTCGTCGTTCAATGAATTGCAAAGGACGCTTCCAATTTCCTCCCACAGCTGATTCCTCTGAGACTCAGATACCCTCTGCTACGAGTACATCTCAGTTACAGACTCCATTAACAAAGAATCAAAGTAAATTGGCCATACGCTGGAACGCCAGGGGTAATGCGCGGCAATTTGAGACTGAATCTGATACTGCCTCCCATAATTCACCTTAGCTCGTTGCCTAAGAAAGCGAGAAAGAAAAAATTAAATTAGCGGAGTGTATAGAGGCTAAAGGGAAACTCAAGGGGGGATAAAGAGGGAGGAGGAACAGGTAAAACCTCACCGAAACACGACCATACCTGAGAACCTGAATTGCTGATTCGTTTCGTTCTTTCTGACCCTTATACTCGTATAAACTTTTGGTATTGATAATAGGAAATACTATTATCTCGGCTAAAACATTTCCTCAGTTTCTATCAAAACAAATAAACCAAAATGTCTTCACTACACAGTTTTAAATAATAATATTTACTTACAAATAATAATAAAAAAGTTGGTAATGAGCCAGACTTGTAATCCGAAGTTCGCGGGTTCAAATCCTGGTGCGGGCCTGGAATTCACCTTTTCGGATTTATGTACGGATTTCTAATTATCACTTGCTCAACGGTGAAGGAAAACATCGTGATGAAACCCGCCCGTCCAAGAAAATTCATTGTCGAAAGACCAGCGGTCCACCAACCCGCATTAGGCCAGCGTGGTGGATGGACTATGGCCTAAATCCCCTTTGTGTTTCGAAGATGAAACTTTGCAGGTATCAATGTAGCTTAGACCCCAGAATAATACGTAGGCTACATATTTTTTCCACGGGAAAAAATATTTTTTTTCTCGGGTCATGGGTGTTTGTATTTGTCTTTATGTGTGTTCCGAGGGATCCACGACACAAGGGAAAACCTTAATGTGGGACTTTGAGTGTGTAGTGTTTATTTATTTAAAAAAAAAAACGAAGTCTCGGGCGGAACGGTTGTTAAAAATTAAATTTATCAGCTAAGCTGTCGCTGGCGAGTCCTTGTCTCCCCACAAGGCTGATTGTTTAATTATCACGGCTTTTATAATCCCTACGGTTTGCTCCGCAGATTCCGTCTTTTCATTTTGTTTTGTGCTTGTTTTTGCTCCGATTTAAACGGTTTTTCGTCACGGATACTTAGATTACTTAGTTCTACAAAAAACAAAGAGATGTAAATGAGGTTTTATAAAAATCTTACATGTTTTTCTTCTTCTTCTTATCGTGTAGGTGTAGTCAAGTATGTGGCAAACTTGGCTAACCCTGGTGTCGGAGTTTTCAAACCGCACAATGGCCTCTACTGTAGTCAATCGACAACAGCCGAGACCGACTGCTTAACGTGCCCTCCGAAGCATGGAAACGCTCGTGATAAATTGCCACTTTGGTCACCCATCAGGTTCCCTACATCTGTATACGTCTTAACCTCACTGATCGGTTGAGATCAGCGAGCGCCACTGGGCTCGAGCGCTTCATGTTTTTGAAAATTTATTATAATGTAGAATTGAAAAAAACATTTCGTAAGAATGTTATAGAATACATACATAGGTATAGCGCCTTCTTTTGTAATAGTGCCTGCCATGAACGAACTCAATAATGATTGCTTTGGACGTTTTCACAATCGTATCGTCCGATCGAAACCAACTGTACCTTCTACGATTACGATTAGTAATATAAACCCAAACACGCATATACATACAAAAGTTCACATCTCTGCTCCATTGGGGTAAGCAGAGACTACAGATTTCCACCTGATACGATCCATATACACCTCTTTAGCTCATTACTCACTTCATACACGCTCGTCAGATTCAGGTACACCTAACACCGCCTTTCCTCAGATGTCATCAATTTAGTCTAAGTACATTCGTCTATAGGACATCCAAAACCTTTTATTATACAAAATTGAATAGTAACAATAATTATGACAAGTTGTTAGTAGATAAGAAAAAAGAATACATTGTGTACGGGTTAGAAAAAGTAATATTTAATGGGAAAAGATAATCTTTGGCTTAGAATAAGATAAAAGTAGTACTTTAAAATAAATAGAAGGAAATCTAGAAACTGTCTGTATGCCCTGAGAAACACGCGCACTTCTCACCTGAGGAT
The DNA here is from genome assembly GCA_949987775.1 of Aproaerema taeniolella. NCBI lineage: Eukaryota > Metazoa > Arthropoda > Insecta > Lepidoptera > Gelechiidae > Aproaerema > Aproaerema taeniolella. Next base: position 348,663 of record OX465260.1, on the reverse strand, counting down.
GATGCCCCCTGCCACCCCTCGCGACAAATCGCGTGATTACATAAACAAATGACCCTCTTGGTTCACTCTCGGATCACAAGATTCACAAGTAGTCTCTCACTGCTATGATAGACTCAATATTCATGGTGGTACATGTTACTGTACATTCTGTTTAAGTTTTATCAGAAATATCTTTCGGTAGTGGTAAAGAATACTTTAACATTAATATGTAGAGAATTAACATTACAATCTGCGCCCAGAAGCACTGCTTTCTTATCGTTTACGTATAATCAGGTATGTGGCGAACTTGATGAACCTTAGTGTCAGAGCCTCCGACTTAGTTTAACAACTGCTCTTTAAACTTCTTTTTCACACAAAATCACTTATATCTGCATCAAAAGCTATTGAATACAAATGCTACATCATTCGTAGTAAATAAAATAAACAGAAAAGTTGTTCCAGGAATTACCAACAACATTAATTTACATTTTAACATAATTTAATATCGTTAAATAAATTTTACATTAAATTATCAATAGATCAGGAATTAATGATACGTAGTAAAAGAAAGCTGTAATTAAATACAGGCTTTATATTATAATAAACAGACATGGCTGAATCAGTACGGTACCTAAAATAAGTGAATTACTGATTGAGGTCAAGAGTTAACCTATTTTATAATAAAAAAAATAAACGTGTGGCACTCGGGGACTGCCGCGGTAAAGCTATTGCATAGCATTTTGTATCAACTTATGCAATTATAATTAAAAGTATCCCTCTACTTTTAATTATAATTGCATAAGTTGATACAAAATGCTGTGTAAAAATTTCAAAAAAGTTTACAATTTTTTTTGTTTTTTACGGCCGCCATCTTGGATTTTAAAATGGATGTTATTTTCTCAATCAGCACCCCCGAAAACCTATTAAACGACACCCATGACGGTTTTTTACAAAAAATACATGTCCGCCATCTTGGATTTCAAAATGGATGTCATTTTCGGAATCAGAACCACCGAAAACCTATTAAACGACACCCATATCGGTATGCCCGAAAATTTCATATCCGCCATCTTGCATTTTTGGTGGGGGGAATCGAGACGCTCCGGGCTTTGCCCTTCGCGTCACGATTCCCCCAACTAAAATCCAAGATGGCGGATATGAAATTTTCGGATGGCGGTCGGCGGGTAATATGCTTGGTGACGCTTTGGGCTTCGCCCTACGCGGAGTTCGGCCTTCGGCCTCGCCCTATACGCGGCTCGACTCGGCCTTCGGCCTCGCCTCACCTTTAGAATCTAAATTTGTTATTATTATTATTATTATTATTATTATTATTATTGTTCTAATTCTATTTTATCTCAGCCTACGGCTGGCATTCAACAATATTTACGGGCATCGAAGCCAAGTAAAATATTGTATTTTACTTATTTATTTATTATTATTATTATTATTATATTATTATTATTGTTACACGCACACAAACACCGTGTCGAAGACTGCCGAACTGAAACGATGTTAGACGATGCAAGAGACCAGACGTCGTGGTGGGGGGTGTTAGGTTTTTTCGTTACGGAATTTCTGGGTTCGGTCCCCGCGCTCAAAGCCCACGATAGAATCTATGCAATAGCTTAATAAAATCATTTTTTTGTTCTTTTACTCCATGTCTGTTAACTAAGTTAATTAAACCGATATACAGAACCCCATTTAATCTGTAAAAACTTAAGAGTTATTTGAATACTAGCTTCCCGCGCGGGACTTCGTTCCCGTGAGAATTCGGGAAAATCATGTACTCTATGTCCATCCCGGATAATGTAGGATTCTAATGGTGAAAGAATTTTTCAAATCGGTCCATTCGGAGCCTATTCGATGCAAACAAACAAACAATCAAATATTTTCTCTTTATTATATTAGTATAGAAATAACCCTTTGCATGCTTTAATATTAACGTGGGTTGAAAATGGCTTTAAATTGAAAAATATTTCATAGTGTAATAATTAAAATCGCTTGGATTTTAGCCAAACATTTTACAATGACATTCTCCATAATTTGTTGCTTGGTCAGGTCATGTTATTTTAATGTTTAAACTTTCAAATTAGCTTTGAAAGTAAATGATTAAATTAAATTTTTGATGTTGTGAAAAAAAAACGATAAATTATGGTATTACGTAAATTCTGTATGGGTTTTGTATTGAAATAAAACTTCCTAAAAAAGACTACAAAAAAGGCTATAGTAAAGACTAGAGGATGCTCGAAACTTCGTTCTCGTGGGAATTCCGTAAAATCCTTTCTTATCCCTTGCTTACATTATAAAAAAGTCTGTAAGAGGAATGCTAGGGTTTTGCTGTATAATGAGCGATAGCATGACCACCTGTCACCATTATGCAACTTGTTCCATCTGATAACCCTCACAATTTATGTCAAATGTGGCATCTAGTGGTTCTAGAACTACTGATGCTCTGCCTATCCCGTTAGATCCAAATAGGGTTTGGGCTGGGCGTTGATGAGTCAGTGAGGGACTCAGAACCCTGCCTTATTTTTAAAAGAAGGAGACTCAAGTTTTGATCTATTCTTAAGGATTGATTGTCTCTTTCTCTAACTATCAAAATAACAAAGATGACTGATACTCAAGTATACATCAGAGTCCGAGTCGCGTTTTGTAATATGGGCCTAAGAGTGGTTCTAATGGTAGAAACATATCATATAGCATAGGGAAATAAAGAAAACTATAGGAGAATGGCCCGTCCCGAACAATATTCAGGTGTTCCGAAGAAAAAAACCATCATTGTCATCCTAGATATAGCAGTGTTTTGTTCAAATTCAAAAGTGAACATATAAAATGTTGCTTGAACACGTAAATATAGTCAATAAACTTAGCACTTTTTACTTTGCGCCTATTCACAAAGGTTCAGTCTTCCTTAGGAGAAGAATAGGCAAGAAACTCCGAGGGTCGGTCTTTTAAAGTCAATCATACAAATATTTGGTCCCCTTTATAAGTAATATCACAAGATTTATAAGGAATTTCCATTTCCCGCTGTTACGTCTAGTAGTTCACTGTGCCATGAATACATCAATGCATGTCAATGCGTAAGTTAATTGATACGTCACACACAGCGCAGCACTCTGATTGGCAGACTGACACGAATGACGACCAATACAAGAGCGAGTTGAGACCTTCCAATTTCAAATGATTTGTTTTCATTTCCTCTCCCTTTTTTATTGATTACCGATTATTTTTGTGATAATTTTCCTATTGTGTAACCGCTTGGTAAAAGTTTAAAAAAGTGAAATCTTGAAGGTTTTAAAAAAGTGAAATCTTGAAGGTCGGCTTCTAAGCTATGTAAAAACACTATTCCCAAGGTACGCGCGAAAACAGAGGGCCCTGTTTTCGCGCGTATATCGTGGCTATCAGTGGGATCAAATGTAGCCTATATCCTTTCCTAAGGTCTAATCTATCTTTGTACCAAATTTTATCGAAATGGGTTTAACAGTTAAGGCGTGAAAGCGCAACAGACGGACAGAGTTACTTTCGCATTTATAATGTTAGTAGGGATATACAAACTGTTACTCACATAAAGCCGATTTCTACAATTCCATTCAATTCGCTGGAAAGCAATAGAAAAGTAAATAGAATCATTTGGGATGTGAAACAGAAGGTATTTGTTCTGATTACCCTCAAAATGTCCGATTTGTATGCAATGTGTTCGCGTGTGTTTGTTGGAGTGCGATGGGAAAATAAGAGTAAAGTGCTCGCTACTTGTTTGTACACCTGCTGGATTTTACACACGGCAGCACATCGAGCTATACATGATGGTTAACTTCGCTTTTATATGTTTTGTGGCAGTTATAGTTTTTGTGATACAAAAGGGCATTGAATGTTGCTTAAAATATAATAAAAGAAAAACTTATTCACCATATAAAACAGACGTCAAACAACATACAAATGAATAATGTGGTGAAAAAGTGCTGCCTCACTGCTAACAACTATGCATATAGGATGCAGCATAATAATCATTGAGAAGAATAAGAATAAGTCAATAACATTAGTAGCTCAGTCTGTAGGTAGTTTTGCATTGCAAAAGGTGGCGTAGAAAATGTTTTGACACAATATTGTTTAGGTATGGCAGGTTAATAAAAATCCAAGTTCTCGACCTTGGAGGACCCAGGCGTTAGCCGCCATCTTGAATTAAAGGTGCCAAAATTAGGTATATTTTAAATAACTTCTCAATTGTTTACTAAATCACAAAAGTGTCTATGAAGGGTTCAAAGAAGACAAAATTGCCTACATTTTTTGCATACATGATTGTTCTGTAAGTCTTATAGGTAAAAAGTTACAAGCGAAATTCGGAGTCTCTAGACCCAGCGGTTTGGGCTGCGCATTGATATGTCAGTCAGTTAACCCCCTTAATCCCCTTAGGGGTAGAATTTCCAAAATCGCTGATACACGTGTTCATTATTTTTTAATCATCAGCCTACATACGAAGTTCTAAGATCGTAACTTCAAAATTCACGGATTTTCATACAAACTTCCATCCCCTATTTAACCCCCTTAGGGGTGGAATTTCCAAAAATCGCTCCTTAGTGGATGCCTACAATACATAAGGTATCTATGTGCAAAATTTCAAGTCCGTAAGTCCAGCGGTTTGGGCTGTGCGTTGTGTATCCCCCAGTCAGTTTATCATTTTATATATATTAGATTTTTGTAAATATTATTATTTCCGTCGCTTGTAACTTTTTACCTTTAAGACTTACAGAATAATCATGTATGCAAAAATGTAGGCAATTTTGTCTTCTTTGAACCCTTCATAGACACTTTTGTGATTTAGTAAACAATTGAGAAGTTATATAAAATATACCTAATTTTGGCACCTTTAATTCAAGATGGCGGCTAACGCCTGGGTCCTCCAAGGTCGAGAACTTGGATTTTTATTAACCTGCCATACCTAAACAATACTGTGTCAAAAAATTTTCTACGCCACCTTTTGCAATGCAAAGGCCTTTGCATTTCCCCACAGACTGGGCTTTTATAAGTCAAGTTTGTTCGCAGTCTTTCCTCGAGAAAAAAAGACAAGAAACTCGAGGGCAGCTCTTTAAAAAAAGAACTCATTTGCTTTTTAATTGTTCTTTTCATACAGTATTGTCTTTTCATTCATCAAGTAATTAGTATGTTTTTTTGCAGAAAATAGATTTCACCATATCTGTCACGACCATCTGTATAATATCATGAGTGAGAGATGTACTGACATCCGATGCTCCGAAGTACAGCGTAGAGAAACAGAATAGATGCCAAGTATTGCATACTAATATGCTGTTGCAGTGGACGTCTTGCGGCTTATATAACGATGATGCTGCTGTTGTCCATATATTATCTTTAAACAAATTACTTTGATATAACACTTGTAAAGGTGTATCGGTTGAACTTGGTTAATAGCCTCGGGCTACTGCTGTTGTCAGAGTTTTTGCCGCCTCTTACAGTATGCCTAGGCAGAATCATCAATTGTAAATTTTTATGTTTTTGTTCGTATTCTAGCCCCGTAAAGGTGCCCGTATTCATTCGAGTCGCCTTCGATGTCGTACAAAGCTGTATTTGTCACTGTCGTCCGTATAGCACAAGAGAGAAATGCACTGAGCTTTTCCGATTGTCGGTATTGAATCGAATGGTGTAGAGTACAGAGGCCGAGTAGATGTGTGGGAGTTTGTCGAATACGGCTCCATTTAATCCCGGATTTAAAAGATAACCCCGCTAGCTTTGCCTCAAAAGACCCTTTAAAAAATTACCATTTTGAAGGTAATTTATTTTCTATAGAAATGTCAAAAATTACAAACATAATTATGTCAGAATTTATCAAAAATTACAAAATAAACATGTCAAAAATGATCAGACAAATGACCCGCCCCTTGTCATCCTTGGTGCAAAGGTGCCCACAACACTTGCGGCATTAAATTACCACGTTGAATGGCAACGGACAACCTTTGCACCAAGTATGACCCACCACCTTGACAAATGTAATACCTTATTCCAATCGCACATTAACTGTACTTTCTTAAACCCTAATCCTCACCTGCGAGTCACGTCTCAACCGCATTTTAAGAAAAAAAAAAGAAAAAGCCTCCCCGTGGCCCTTTTAACGCCCAATCACGTAGTTAAATCCACTGATGTAAAGACGTTTTTGCACAAGTTTCTCGCAAATTCGATTGCGATGGGCAAGAAATAGATTTGAACAGAACTACGAGGTGAGGGGGTTGCCCGGAATATTCCTAAATAAGCTACACTTTTTCCCATCTATAGTTATTTTAAGAAAATGTAAAATCATTAAAAGCGTCTTGAAACTTAAGTTTACTTCGATAAACAATTTTATTTTTTATAAAAATTAAAAATCACGCCGGTGGTCCCATACGGAGTAGTCAGAGCATCAGTGGTTTAAACCACATGATTTCATGATCAGCATGAATGCATGAAACATGATGTATAGTGGTGAGAGGTTTTCAGCCTTTCGCCCAAATTTTTATACAAATTTTACTTACATACAGTACCATAACTTTTCAAATAGAATAAGGTCGTGTAAATTTGTTCCAGCTAAGTCTATCTTTACATGTAATAATTCTTAAAATTTTAGGTAAGCCGTCAACTACAGCTTTTTTGACACGGAATACTTTGGACGAGCTTATTTCATATAAATAAGCTCATATTTCATATAAATAAGCTCGTCCAAAATACAGCAAAAGTACCTAAATTGCCTGGTTTACTAAGATGTGTTACACGTTTACAAAATTAAAGCCAGGGCTAACCAAGTTTGCCACACACTTTACTATGCCTACACGATAAGAAGAAGAACGAATTGACTAACATTTTCGCACAACTGAAATGGAAAAAGTATTGCAGTTTTAACAGGAATAGTCCGAACTCGAGGAGGAAAGCGCAGGGAGGCAGTACGTGACCACAAGCTCCAGCGCAGGATAAGTGAAAGGAAAATAATTCCTCGGCGGGATCCCGCAGCCTAATGACGGCTGATTATTTCCACCAGGTGTGCCCCAGCTCCAGCCTGGTCGCACTCGCTCCGAAACGACTCAATAAAATTACCGCTAAAAAGGCCTTTCAAACTTTTGTCTGAGCTCTGTTTATTCGAGACGTTAGTTCTTTAGGTGTTGCTTTTGTTTCATTTAGTGCCTTTAAAAACAGAGACAGGTCTCAATGCTTTGTTTGAGACTACAATAATGTTATCCACTACGAATATAAATAAAGCCTTTTCTAAGTTTTAAATAAGCCATTTTATTGTAAATGTTAATTTAGTCTCCTTAATTCCATTATAACGAATTTAACTCGCGTTTCAAATGATAAACTTAGAATTACACAAACTAAATTAAACAATGGACTCCATTTAAGCCTACCTATCGCGAACTAATACGGTTACGCCTGCTTTGTGTAGGCAGATAGGAAAAAACTATTTTTCTTGTATTTTTTTAAATTTATGAATACAGGCTATGAGTGCGGTGAAATAGCTTTCTGAAAAACTGCTAAATTTTTGAAACATGTCTGAAAATTTTCAGGCATCTTGTTACAACTAGCGGCCATGTCCTACTTGTGACGTTCGGCGCTTAAACGATAAATAGCTTTCAAACTGGTTTTAAACCCAGTTTAACTTGTCGCTCGTCCATCTTTAGACAGAACAATCAAAATTTATCTTCAAAATCTAAACTTCAAAATATTTGTTAAGTAAAGTTTACATAAAATTGCTTTCCAAGCATTTCGACAATGATAAACGCTTTTCTTTAAAATTCTAAAGTGAATTGGAAAATTTCTTAAAAATTAATTTAATTCCAAAGTAATACGGTCAAAAGCATAAATTCCATTTTTTTGACTACTACATAAAATTTTGCCGCTTACCTTTAATATTGTTTTGAAACGTAGGCAAACAAGTGCTAATAATAGAATTAGGGAAATAAATCTAAAGGAGGTTATGTGTTAGTTCACTCCGCCATTTATGGACCGACTTACAAAATTATTTTTAATTTTTACACACCAGCAACATATACGTAGAAATATATATACATAGATACGAAACAGCAGGCTCTGCTTATTCCTAGGAAAATTCATTTTACAGCAAACCGATATTGAACAAATTGATGCGATATAGATATATTTAATGTGTAAAATAAAATTGAAAGTAACTTTTTATTTTATGCAACGATGTTCGATTCCCATCAAAGAAAATCTATACTTATCTATACCTACTAATATTATAAAGAGGAAAGATTTGTATTTTTGTATGTAACGAATAAACTTAAAAACTAACGGATTTCAAAAATTCTTTCATCGTAAGGATGCTACATTTTCCTTGAGTAACTTATGCTACATAATTTTTCCGAATTCCCACAGGAACGAAGTCCCGAGCGGGATGCTAGTATGTTATAAAAGTTTATTTGGTTTTAGTGTTCTTGTTTTCGTCTTGGTATTTTTTTCTATTTAAAGTAAACAAAATATATTTACAAAACATTCTCCTGTGCGACCTATGTTCCCACTATTCCCCACAAACTAAAGAATTTCCACGTTGAATTACAAATTTCTACAATGTCAGTGCGTTAAGAGATTATTCTGCAACTGCTCGTATAAATGCGAGCGTCTAGAAACTTTCGAACGATTTCCCTCGTAATCGGATTATGCTGATAAAACGCTGGTCTCGAGCGAAAAACTTTACAACTCGTACGTACGACTGCTACAATGGGAAACTTTACTACAATAATGTTATTGTAACTTTAGAATACATTGCGGTGTAAAAGATTTTAAGGTTGTTTTGGTAAAGTGAACGAGGATTAATTATTGCGAACTAATTTGAATGATAAAATGTGGCTATTTTTTAACCGACTTCAAGAAAGGAGAAGGTTCTCAATTCGACTGTATTTTTTTTTGTATATTTGTTACGCGATTACTCCGGCAATTATAAACCGATTTGAATAATTCTTTTTTTATTTGGTAGGTCATACGTCAGAGGTGGTTCCATTGTCACCAGGTTAGGATCTGATGATGGGATCCTGGGGAAATCGAGGGAAACCCTCAAATTTTGTAGGCATATACACTGTTTATCAGAAATTATCTTAATCTATGTAGATTTTTGCATCTAATGGTCACCATCTGATGTTGCTGAGCTGATGATGAATGGTTTAGGAGTATGGGATCTCTGTAACAAAATTATGTAATACCATCGAATTTGAATGTGTCTGAGTCTAATTAATAAGGACTCCGATCCTTTAAAAAGAATAAAATAAAATATTTTTAACAAAAAATTGACCCGCCTTCAAAAAGGGTGAAATAATTTTTTAAAGCGGAATATGGTAAATAGAGAGGAATTTTTTTTGACGTCGGCGCCGGTTTGAACAGGACCTAGTTAAATGAAATAAGTATTCGCACAAGCTTTTTGGCAGTATAAAAGCTAAGATAGTTATGCCATGCTAGTAATTGTTCGGCGCCGACGTCAAAAAAAAATCCTCTCTATTTACCATATTCCGCTATGAATTCACCTATTTGCTGTTTTACCCGTAACCACTACTTACTCGTGAACATAGCTTTAAAAAAATATTTCACCCTTTTTGAAGGCGGGTCAATTTTTTGTTAAAAATATTTTTTGGATATCAAACTATAGATAGATCATACAAATAAGTTTTTATCTGTCTATACTATACTCGCAGAATAAAACCCTTCATAAGGGGCTGAAAATCCTATTCTTCTTTCACACTTACCTATAAAGTTTTCGGTCCATATTTTGTTAAAAAGGTGATAATATCATTCTTCATACTCAGTTCACAAGCATATCGTCACGTTCCCAGATTGTTTGCCGGCGTCACGCCGCCGCGCCGCCGACGTGCTGCGTCCAAATGAAATCGGTACGTTGTTTGCAGCGCAACACGACGGGGTTAGATAGCTCATGGATTCAGGGATGGGAAACGCAGCGTGTTTTTACGCAAAAGGTTGAGACTTATGTAAATTAAAAACAGCGATGCGCGGAGGCAACGCGTGACAATTACATTTTTAAAATCTAAAGCGCTGTTTATACACAAGTGACGTGGCGTGGCGTCGTAAAGTAAAATGAATCTTAATAGCTACGGTGCAAAGGTTTTTTCGTACATCGCTCCAGCTTCAGGTGGCAGATGTCACTTATGCTTCTATTTTTGCCAAAAAAAAGCCGAAAATGCAGAGGCATTTTTCTCCTCCAGAGACGCATCTGTTCAAGTAAGAACAATTTTAATTTCATTTCATCATCAAATCCAACTTTTTTTCTTCTTCTCTCTAAAACCATAGTAATATCACTGAAACAGCTGCGTTTTGCCAGCATGGTGTGTTGAAGCCGCTGCGTGCGTTTGATTATGCTAATGCGTGTTTGCAGGCGGTGGCCGCACGCGCGGCGCACGCATCTCACGCCTCAATGTGTCCGCAGCTTTATGTTGTTGGCTCACATCACTAGGCTACTATGTAACGCCATTGTGGTGTATTAATAAAATCTACGGATACAGAAGTAATCAGATTGCTTCGATTACCTTTTTAGGATTCCGTACCCAAAGGATAAAAACGGGACCTTATTACTAAGACTCCGCTGTCCGTCCGTTCGTCCATCTGTCATCAGGCTGTATCTTATGAACTCTGATAGTTAAACAGTTTTTTTTACACATATGATGTATATCTGTTGCCGCTATAACAAGAAATACTAAAAATTATAATAAAATAAATATTTAAGGGGGCTTCCAAACAACAAAGTGATTTTTTGCTCGTTTTTATAGATAATGGTACGGAATCCTTCGTGCTCGAGTCCGACTCACACTTAGCCGGTTTTGAAAAATAAAGTGAGTCTATCATTAATCTTATTATCATGCGCTTTACGAAGAATACTACATAACGTTTATCGATACAAGCAACAGCACAATAGATTACACATACTTATCTACACTACACTGAGGAAACCATAACTATTATAAACGAGACCAGAGCAATGTCAAGTTCGATGTGTGTAATTTTATGTGCTTTTGCATCTAAAAAATTCTCAATTCGCATGTCCTATGTCCAGCAGTGGACGTCTTGCGGCTGACACGATGATGATGATGTAGTACCTAATCACAGCGTTTTATAAAGATGGACTATTTTTTTTAGTCCAACTAGCTTCTTATTAATAATAATAATAATAATAATAATAAAATAATTTATTATCAGGCATCTAAGGCCCATAGATAAATACCTTACAGACTAACATACACATGAATTGTAATTTAACAAAATAAAATAAAACTAACTATCACTATTTCCCCGGTGTTTTACCGGCTTAATTAGTTCATTTAAACCTGCCTGACTCTGTTTATAGGTAAAGTGAAGTCTGGCCGGAATGAATATACTTAAACATAATTGTCTAAAAGTACAGGTTTCCTTGCCATGTTTTCTCTCATCTAATTATAATATAGTACGCAATGATAATACAATACAGTATACTTTTTTTGCACACAATGTACAAAACTTAAAACTGTACTTTTAAAAGACAGCACTGGAGATCGAACTTGACACCTCTCGCTTAACTTCAACCCACAAACTATTACCCTGACATTGAAAACACATTCAATTTTGAGTGAATATTTTTCAAATGGTTTCAGCGTGATCAAAGCAAACCTTACCAGTATTAAGAATCTTTACCAACAGGACCCGGCCCTCTAAACCTCCTTGATCGTTAATCACCTCCTCACAAAAACCTCCTCACATGAGCGAGCGCCGGGAATTAACCCTCCCGAGGACTTATGCATTGATATCCGGATTACCCGGGCTTGTTATGCATCCATATGAATATATCCGGGACACAAGTGCTTTTATACTGTAATGGCAGTAAAGTTGGGTTAGTAGAGATTTGTTTTGTTTATTTCTTCATCGGCTTGTTCATTCAGGATATCAACTTATTCATTTAAGGCTTTTTTTTGAGCAAAAATGTGTTAATTTTTATAATTTTTAATTATTATGATGTTATTTTAGCTTAACTAAACAATTTTCGCCTAGGAAAATAAGTCACATTATAAAAGCGAACGAATACGAAAATTAAATATTGAAGTAAAAGCTTGTTTTAGAAATGATTTCTTACAAGGTTTTTATTTGTTATTTCCAGAAATCATATTACAATGAGAACACTCCTTTACCCACTTTCCTTACCATAAGTTTTCAAACATTTGATGGACCGGAAAAGAGAGCCTTTCTGAACTAGTTCATATTCAAACAACTTACACAGACACATACAGAAACCAACTTATAACTTAATAACTTCCAATTCAAAGGAGAATTTAAGCTCTTAATTAGAATTTCAAACACGCATTTGGTAATTTGTATACAAACTCAAATTCTAGTTTCATGTATTATCCGAATTCTGTTGACAAAGTTGGAGGAGGGGGAATTAAACATCACTTAGAGAATTTGAGAATTATTACAAGAGGAGCAGTAGCAGGGAGACTTTGGGATCCTCCAAAGTATTTACTGCCTACTAGTCTACTGTCTATTTAAAAAATATGGATTTAAAAAAATATGAAAACGAAAAATACGGCTCCACTCGCGTGGACTACAAGTTATATCGTATCCAGCTGTAGGATAAAATGTAGCCTAAATCCTTTCTGATCTATCTCTGTACCAAATTTCTTCAAAATCGGTTTAGTACGTTAGGCGTGAAATCGTAACAAACAGACAGAGTTATTTTCGCATTTATAATATTAAGTAGGAATTATCAAAACAGCTTCTTTTTTTTATGTGCTGTGGTGACATCTAGGACAAAAAAGTGTCGACATAAGTCCATGCCTAAGTTGTCGAGCCATGTTATGTCCGAAATCATAACAAAATATCAATAACTATACTCATTTAAACCATTGCAGACGTTAAAAATAAGTAATAGCCATGGAAATTAAAACGAAAAAAACAATAAAGTATGTTGTCCAAAATTAAAATTATTATAAACGATAAATCTAATAGATAAGTCGTGAGTATTTGAAAATATTTGAAACACAGCAAGAAATTAGAAGCATTAATTAATTAGTTCTCTTATTTCTATGGCATCAAAACCATTTTATAAAGATTTTATTTATGTAAGTGTCTTACACCTGAAAACATAGTAAAAACGTTTTCTATATCAATTTAATACCGAGAATATTTTAAATACAACTTAAGCAGAAATATTTGTGCTGAAATAGGTCTCCACAATCAGCTCCTTCCTGATCGAAGTCCCTGTTTTTTGTGACTTGTTGATCACTTATCACGACCGTGCTGTTTGTCACCCTTCTAGAACCTTCCATGCATGGTATATAAAAATACATTTTGATGTAGTTTTGAGAAATAATAACTACTTACTTTGTTTGTAGTGTAGCAACATTCGTATACCTAAGCAAAGGTTTTTTCTTATTGTGTCGGCTGAAAACTCTGGAACTTTAGTAGCTTGATTAGACAAGTTACAGAATTGATGATTTAGTTATGAGATAGAGATATTATGTTACACAAAACTCGACTATAATGATTGTAAACAGTTTGTAGCCCACTATCTTGTTTGGTCCGACAAATTGAATTTAGAATGACGACACTTACCTAACCAAGCGATGTCATCCCAATAAAACGTGCGTATGCAAAATTTCAGCTCAATCGATTGAGGGAAACTGCAATACAATTCTGTTACAAGATTTGACCCGATCAAACATACATACATACATTGCAAGTTATTAGAAGAAACAGACGTTCTTATTTATGCACTCTATAACCAGGTTCTAGAACCCAGGTTGCCAAAAATTGTGAAGATTATTTGATTGAAAATAGTAGTGTGACAATTAGTGAGCCTTTCACCCACGATACTTCATGCAATAACTTCGCGTCCAACTTACTGCTTTTCACAGTAAGTAAGTCTGTGGTAACTGGCTTAACCTTTTATACCTTTACCTCCAGTCTAGCGTAAAACAGAAGTTTCGCCACCTGTAATTTATACAAAAAGCGTCAGTAACCTGCAAAGCCAAATCACTAAAGTCCATTGTCTGGAAATAACAAAAAATAAAGTCTTATTTATACCATGGCCGTCGCCCGTGCCGGTGAAATCCGGCGACATGTGAAAACGTTCCGTTTCACGTAGATAAGGATCGCGCGCATTCAATTTAACGCCTTCCTCCGATCGAGCACCTGAGAGAGCCGCTATTCTTTTAACTGATAACATCTTACTGCCTTTACCTGTACTTACAGACAGACCGCGCAGACGGGAGACTCGAGTAGCTATTGAAAATACTGGAGGCAAGTCTTTTGTTAAGAATTTTCTGGAGTTTAGGTATCGTTTTTCGTTGTTTAAGTAAATGATGATAGCTCTGAGGATCGTATGGATACATAAATACAAAGAAACCAAACAGAGATTGATGAGAGTCGACAAAGATTGTCTTTTTTATGTGATTATTTTGGTTCTAATAATATAATCTTTACTTCCTTACTAATATTATAAATGTAAAAGTAACTCTGTCTGTCTGTCTGTTTATCTGTCCGTCTTTTACGCCTAAGCTACTGAACCGATTTTAATGAAATTTGGTACAAAGATAGATTAAAGCCTGAGAAATGATATAGGCTACATTTTATCCCACAGTTGGGCATGATATAACCTGTAGTCCACGCGGGCGGAGCCGCGGGCGGAAAGCTAGTATTTTATATTTGTAAACCAAAGTATACCAACTCTTTGCATATTTTCTGTTTTCATGTGAATGCTGGGAGAAGCGTCTCCTGATGACTTGACTTGCTTTCTATGCTGACACCGGATGAAGGAAATTTTTTGCTAATGTATTTTTATGACGTTTTCAAGAAACACCTTGTATGTTCTATGAAAATAAAGTATTTTTGATTAGATTTGATTCAAATGCGGAAATCGTTTTGACAGACCGGCGGGTGATGATTGTAGTGCGTATTTACTGAATAAAACATTTTCTATTCTATTCTATTCTATTCTATTATTGTAAATCCTGACACACTTTTGAAGCAAAAACTTCTTTAGCGGCATTGTGCACTTTGAAGTATGGGTAAAAAATGATAAACTCGCGTCAGGGTCACGTGTCTGATCGAAAATCAGTAAAGCGGAGGGGTGTTTATATAGGAAATTAAAACTGCAAAAGTCAAGATATCACGGAGGGGTGTTTGATAAATATAGGAAATTAAAACTGCAAAAGTCAAGAAGTCATCCGGTGTCAGCATAGAAAAATTAAATTAAATATTAATGCACAACGTTAATGTTTAAGTTTTTACTTCTGCCGGCACTCCCGGAGTGCAACCCGTTATTTTTTATAAGTTCTACATAATTCGTCTAGCGGAATCTCTTCAGTAAACTTTTACGTCACATACAATGAAACAGGGCATATATTCTGAAAGTCTTCGACCGATACGTCTGATTATCTGAAATCGATACAAAATTGTGCCACACAGATGACAGTGACAGATGATACATGGCAGGTATGAATCGTAAGTCTATCGTAGACTTACAGAACAAAAGCCTAGTTCTTAGAAATTACGCATACATTGAAATAAATCTTCATGCTTGGTAAAAGTCGTAAGTCTGTCCGTGTATATGGCTTTTAGCTGAAGCCACCCGGGATCCCGCTAATGCCAAATGAACGGATCCGCCGTGACAAGGCGAATTTTAAAAGAAAGCCAGCTGTAATCGCGGACCAACCTCTGGGGTTCTGAACGTACAAATACAATATTTAGGCCCGTATTACAAAAAGAGACTCAAGTCTTGATCTATGTTCAAGAATTGATTATCTCTTTTTTTCAATATCAAACTGACAAAGATGACTGCTACTCAAGTATAGATCAGAGTCTGAGTCGCGTTCTGTAATATGGACCAAAGTAATGAGTAACATTTGGTGTCAAAAGGGAGTATAAATACAGCCCTTCACTGGACACATTAAGTCTTCAGCCCTGATTACCAACGATGATTCTATATTTACAAGAGGCAGGTTAAGCAATGTACAAAGTAGAACCTGATGGGTGACCAAAGTGGAAATTTATCACGAGCGTTTCTGTGCTTCGGAGGGCACGTTAAGCTGTCGGTACCGGCTGTTGTCGATTGACTACAGTCGTTAAAACCAAGTCAGAGGCCATTGTGCGGTTTGATAACTCTGACACTAGAGTTAGCTAAGTTCGCCACTCACTTGACTATACCTACACGATAAGAAGAAGATCCAGGTAGATAAAAGGCCGCCTTTTTGTACATTTTTGTTTTCTGTCCTTGTCTGTTATTGTAATGTTTTTGTGTCATCTATGGTGTGCAATAAAGTATATGTCTATGTCTATAAATAAAGCACTAACAGCCCAGAACTGTGAGGTTAATTAATAAATCATATGATGCTCTTCCTACACCTTCAAATATGATTTTAGATTTAGCGTATGAATGAATAAATTAGCGGTCATGTTTTAGCGTAAATATGCGTGATGCGCAGCCCTCACATGATGTAATAATTTATTTAATTTTTTAGCTATCAAGTAGTGCTATTAAATTTTGGATGTAAATGGTAGATATCTAGCTGTATCCTCCGAAGGGACGCTACAGGGAGGCGAACACGAAGATCTGCAAGTCCCTATGCCGCTCGTAACTTTAAGTTGAGATTTTGTTAAGTGTATTTTGGTTTAGATATTTATCTATGGGCCAAGTTGCCTAAAAATAAATAGTTTATGATTATTCTTACTAACACCTGACCTATTTATACAAACAGTCAGAGAAATGTATCACTTAGTCAATGCAACCGCAATCCATCAGTACAAATATTTAAGCCTGGTTTAGCACTAAATTAGTTTAGATTCGGATTACTAAAGCTAATTATTGTGTTAAATTTAGTTTACTATTTCATCAGCTATTTCTCTGTTAACATAAACACTAGCTTTCCGTTCACGACTTTGCTCGCGTTGGAGAATACTTGGTCATTGTTATTTTCCAGTCTTCCAACTGTCTCAGGTCCGTAATGCAAAACGCGACTTAGACCCTGATCTATACTAAAGTAGCAGTCGTCTTTGTCATTTTAATTAGTTAAGTATAGATCACGACTTGAGTTTCCTTCTGTAATACTTTAGTTAAAAAAGCAAAACTAAACACTCAATCGCCTACAAAATGGTCTTTCATTGTATTATAGGTCCCAAGACATTGAAGGCATATATACAAAGGTAGTAACAAACAGCCGTACTGCTTAACACTATAGTTATTCCAGATTTAAGTAAGTTAAAATAAGAAAATGGGTAATTTTATCTTTAAAAGGAATTTCTCGCCTATTTGAATGGGCGCAGAACTATTGTAATTTATTACTTTGTCTTATTTTAAGTACTATTCTAAATTTTCCATTAAATTAAGCTATTTTGATATTGACTTTAAAAACACAAACAACTGCTTTTTACAAAAATGTCAAACCCAAACGGATGAAACCCAGAAACCGTTGCCTACAAGGTCGGTACGTTGTTCCGTTACAACGTGAAAAATACAAACATACACACTTTCAGTTTTTTTATTTTGAACGCGGACTCCCAAATGCCAAAAAAAAGACAAAAAATGTCGGAACGGTGGAGTGGTTCATCCGAATTCGTCCGAGTAGCTCGTTTAATTTCGCGAACAATTTACTCACAGACAAGAGGGTTGAGGGAGGAAATTATGTTCGACAAAGGGTAGCCTTCAAAATTGGAGCCTCCAGTGAGGCAATCATATCTTAGAGGTTTTTAGAAGCATCACTGAATTCGTGGCTTCTTTCATGCCTGAATTTCTATCTACTTCATTTATTCACGTTTTTTTCACTTAAAGATTAATAGTATTCAGTCGATACGTGACATCAGATTGCAACAAATATCCTCGTTTCGTAGCAAGATATTTCGTAGCATATCGTAACCTATCGTAGCATTAGTCTACGACTTCTCATCGAAAACTTCTATTTATTCATTATTAAATTATGGTCTTAAGTAACAAATTTGCAATTTACACGACAGATTTTCCATCATGAAAAGTTAAGCCATGATAATTTATTGAGCACTCAAATTCATCTTAGTCCATTTATCCATGTGTGATTGATTCACAGATAATCAAAAATTTCACATCACAATTAAAATTATCAGAATTAATATCTGCATCCATAAGCCAGCTAAAATAAAATTAACCTATTATTGTTTTGTTTCCCTTATTTGATGCGTTATTGGTATTTATTTGTGGTTTTCATAATCACTCGAAAACATCAAACTGAGCCGCAAATTACGATAAAAGTCGTTGTTTCCGTTTATTCGGTCGGTTATTGTTTTCATTGCTAATTTCAATTTACATCATGTTTTACAAAATTCAATGTAAACGAAAAATCTACAACTACATATATATACTCAGTACAAGGGTAAATATAGAAATACAGTCGTTTAAGGACCGGCTTGACCCTGCCTTCCAATTGACGGTTAAGACGATTCAATCCTTTGTTAGAGCAAACATTTGTTTCGAAAAGTTTTTTCTTAGGTCTCTAAACCTTTTTGTGATTTTTGCGTGTTTGATGTACAAACAACAGCATGTCAGACTACCCATTAGTACTAAGAAAGGCGAGTATTACGAGTGAGATAAGGGCGACCTTTTCAATATGTATAGCCTGATGTACTGCCGTGTGTACCTGGGTGTCTATTCTACTAAACAAAGGCGTCTCGTGGAATGATAGTAGTGACCCTTTGATCCGTTCAAGTAGCGAAATTTATCCTGATACGTTGAATACATTGACCTCATACATTTGAAAAAATACCTTGACTGGAAGCTCAATTGCTAACTGAATTTTAAGTTTGAGTCTATACTATATTTTATTTGACTTTATTGTACACAAAAAAGCAAACATTTTACAGAGAACAGGATACACACTGGCGAGCTTAGCTCAAAATGAGTTCTCTTCCAGCTAACCTAAGTGACAGAGAAATTTATACTATTGAAGCGGGCAAAAGTGTACAACACGGGGAACAAAATTACTAACATGGTAAAATATATATCTTAATTGAACACATATTCATATAACAAAAGCAGACTAACTACATAAATATCTTACTAACCATACATTTAAATACTTACTTATATAACTTTATATAAAAATACATGAGTTCAATACATACATAATATATTTGTATACAATATAAGGTTACAGGATGTCCCACGGCTATGCCACATGGAGGGAAACTACAAGAAGACTTCGTTTTAATTAAAAAACAATTTAAACTAAATATATACATTTTTAAATAATTGCCTATTTGAACCGAGAATCAAACCCGGTACATTAAAAAACAAATCATCGTGTAGTTTTATCATACCGATCGGAAGGTTTCATCATAAGGATTTTTTTTTAAGTAACATTGTATCAGAAATAAAAGGAAGACCATGAATTTTAACATTTTACATTCCAAATTAATCAATAAATTTATCAAAATGAGTCAGCTTCTAAAATATGCCGGTTTAACCAGGCAATATTCTTTCAGTAAAATGTCCTATCTATAATAATTCAGGTTAGTTTTCCTCCATGTGACAAAGCCATGGGACACCCTGTATACCTTAGACTCATCGAAAAAAATCCCTTACATTAGCAGATACAATAAAATCAACGCCAATTATTGACGAAAGAAAAGATAAAAAACATACTACATTCTTTTTTAAACTTGTTTTATTTCATTATTCTTTGCGGTAATACAATAGATAAAAGTAAAAAGCTCACTGGATTACTTTCCATTAACTTTTTTTCACAAAACCAAATGGCTCTAATAACCCGTGACTGAAAACGTGAGAGGAAAATGTCGTACCACATTGGAAACACCCATTAAATATAAAAGTTTATTTTGGAAATAAAATTCAGGGAATCAATAATCTTTTTCTGCGTCACTCCGTATATTTGTGTTCTGTTCCTCAGAATGGGAGAAAACTTATTTTATTTACCTCGCGCCGTAATAGCGATTAGCCGTTCGCGTTGGAGGAAACAGTCGAATGACAAAACAAAGTCACATATCAGCTATTTCCGCTTCCGCCGGAAATGCCCCTCTCTTCCGTCGCAGCCTTCGGACGATGGACGATAAATGCCTTCTATCGTAACTTGTAGTAAAGTCGAACGGAACACGGCTTCGTAAGTTTTAAATGAACTAATAGATATTATATTTTGTTTAAGATTGTGTGGCGCTAGATATTATATTTTGTTTAAGGTTGTATGGCGCTGTGTTACAGTGTTTCTGACTTCTTGTTATGTTTTGACAATGCAATGTTGTGGGAGAGAGAAATAAAAACATTCCATTTCATCACAATGACCAGTCATTATAGTAAGTTCACCTCGGAATTCGAGATACCCAGCTGTAAGTCTGTAAATACTTGTATATTGACTCCCTAAAAGTTGTCTCAAAACCTACATATGGTAGGGTGTAAGCAACTATTAAATTTCAAGGTCAAAGGTCACAAAAATCGGTTTTTTGCGCTTTTTTTGGAAATATCTCATTTCCTATGGGTTTTTGCTATTTGTATTTATTATTAATATTGTTAAATACAAAATTCTCTACAAATTTTGTATAAAAAGGTTTTTTATACGGTGAACCGTTTTCGAGATACAGGGCGGAGAGCGCGCGGTCACAGCATCACTTCAGGTCAACCGGTGCCTCCGGTCGAAAACGCGCCATATATAGTTGATGAACTATCGATAAATCAATGATTATAAATATTTGTCAATTTTTATTAACTATTATATTATATTTTATCATTTTTTTCCTAACTTATCCACTTTTTATTCAGTATTAATTTATTTAACAACACTTACCTGCCCATGTAATTGCAGAACTGTTAATGAAAATATAGGAATTATATTTGAATTTTAACCTAATTAATATTAATAACTTCTTACATGATGAAAAAAAAACAAATACTTAAATTATGAATTAATCTTTTTATTAAAAATATCATTGAATACGTTTATTTTTATTGAAAGTAAAAAAATGGAATAAAGGGTACAAAAACTACAATTTATAATTTTAATCATCTTCTTCCTCTTCATCGTCGTCTTCTGGCTGCTGGTTAATTTCAAACTGGTCTTCATTATCGTCTTCAACGACATTTGTCTCAAGTTCTTCCATGATTTCGGGGTCAAAGGTTCCATCTTCGTTAATGTCGCTCTGATATGGTAGTGCATTGAAACAAGCTTGCCCATTACATTGGCCACAAGCTAAAGAGCATTGCAAGCCCGCTTTCCTGCATCCGCATCGCGAACCACAACCACTCTTGCAGTTGCAGAAAATTGTATTTAGCAAATGTTCTGGAACAGGTGGTAAAATTGTCATGATAAGCTCCAGAAAATCGTTTCGCATTGCCCAACCCCATACCTGGGGTTCCAAATCATGTCCTAACCAAGTTTAAACTTGATAATATACACGGTTGAAATGTTTATGAGCAGCTGCACTTGTTGGTGGAATATTTGAAAGCTGCACAAGTGCACAGGTTTATTAAGTTTTGTAGACTTCACGTAATGCATATAACGAAGATGATCGAGACTTTTCACAGATTTCGGAACATTATAGACTGCCAATAAGGTTTGAGTTCCACTCTCTAATAACGTATTCAATGATATTTTTTAATAAAAAGATTAATTCTTAATTTATTTGGGTTTTTTTTCATCATGTAAGAAGTTATTAATATTAATTAGGTTAAAATTCAAATATAATTCCTATATTTTCATTAACAATTCTACAATTACATGGGCAGGTAAGTGTTGTTAAATAAATTAATACTGAATAAAAAGTGGATAAGTTAGGAAAAAATGATAAAATACAATATAGTAGTTAATAAAAATTGACAAATATTTATAATCATTGATTTATCGATAGTTCATCAACTATATATGGCGCGTTTTCGACCGGAGGCACCGGTTGACCTGAAGTGATGCTGTGACCGCGCGCTCTCCGCCCTGTATCTCGAAAACGGTTCACCGTATAAAAAACTTTTTTATGCAAAATTTGTAGAGAATTTCGTATTCTACAATATTTATAATAAATACAAATAGCAAAAACCCATAGGAAATGAGATATTTCCAAAAAAAGCGCAAAAAAACGATTTTTGTGACCTTTGACCTTGAAATTTAATAGTTGCTTACACCCTACCATATGTAGGTTTTGAGACAACTTTTAGGGAGTCAATATACAAGTATTTACAGACTTACAGCTGGGTATCTCGAATTCCGAGATTCTTACCTAATTTAAGCTTAAATGACTGGGCCATTGGTATTGATTTTTCGAATGCACACGAGTTATTTGTGAAATATTGTGATTTATTGCTTAGAATTATTTGAATTTATTTTTATTGCATTTTTTTTAAAGCTTTAAGTATGTTCAATAGACAAATAGCGTTACAACAAGTTGTATGTGGTCACAGTCACAACAGTTTAATATTTAGTATCTATACTTTTTGATCAAGTTAATCTTAAGCCAACTTTCCGCCCGCATCTTATTCCTGTGCAAATCGTCTCTCATGCAAGAAATCAAGACCCCGATTCGTAACTTCAGTTGTATGTCGATAGACTGGAGGCCATTATATCTGTTGAGGTGTCAAAATTGAGAAGTATTTAATTTTCACAAACTTGCTGACAATCACCCCGACCAGCAGCGCCATCACCAACCGAACGTAAAGTTGCAAACTACCTAGCGACCAAATTCAAAAAAAAAAACAGTTGGCGGTGGCGTCACCATTCGAAACAGCCTTCATTAGATGTATGAAATTTGGATACCTAGTTCTCGATTGCGCCACCTGAATGGATAAAATGGCGACCAATCCATCGACACACAACTGAAGTTACAGAATCGGAGCCCAGGTCGACGTGTTGTTCTATCACGACGTGATGGAAAGACAAAGAAAGAAACTTTCATATTTGTAATTTAATAATAACAAAAGTAGGTATTTTTATCCAATACGAGACATTATTATAATCAATATTATTTTAAATGATCATTTCAACAAATTACACCAAAATATGTAGTGCTGGGTGTGTCGGGATGGTCATTGTCATTACATCCTGCTGATAAAACGGGCGAGGTTCTAACGTACTACATAACCAGTAAAGGGTTTCATTTCTTAATATTAGCGACTTCGCTATTTTTTATTTTAATATATATTAAAATACTTGGATAATGTTAACATCACGATTGTGGATGCCATTTTATCAAGACTTTAATAGTAGTGTCAGTTAAATATTTCTCTGTTTGACCTTACACACATACATATATACAAATGTATCCGTAGAATTTCCAAGTACATAACTACAAACCTTCACTAGATGTGGGGGTTGTTAGTTTAGGGGAAGTTAATAACAGGTAGAGATAAACGAATGATTAATATGTTACCACGGCGTAGCGTTTTGTTGTTTTAAGTTAGAACTACACATTGTTTTATTTAATATTATAGTTACCAACTTTTTGGGGAACTTTTGGGTACACAGCCCTGAGCAATTTTTGTCACTAAAACTGTTTAAACTACCTATCTTTACTTGGTTTTCCTGAATAAAAATAGCCCAATATTATTTTTCAAAGCTAATCTGCCGGACTTACATAAACGTTAGCAAAGCTCCTTAGCCCATGAATATTATCTACCTGATAGTTTGGTATTTTTTAATCAAGCCAAATTTCAATGGGCCGCAGGGTAAAATTCAGTAAGACTTCACAAGTATAAACAAAATTGGATTTAATAATAAATTTATACCTTACACTTTGACACTTGATGTTACGACTCGAACTGTATTCTGCCTAGGATTATACTGCTTTTAGTCAGAGCGAACAACACAGAAAACCTTCCATCTAACAAGTAAAGGTAAGTGTATATGAGACTAGGTCATCAACTATGCCACCAAAGATTCAGAAAGTTACTAGAATACAAGTGATAGCTTAACAAATAAACTAAGCCACAATATAGAATAAGATCAAGTTAGTTAGGCCGCATTACAGAATTAGGGTGCCGATACAACAAAAAAGTGTATTTAGCAAGATTACGTACTGTATGGCAATAAGAATGAGTTTTACGACTATGGTCAAGTCTGACATAGGTCAAATTGGTAATTCGTCAAGTCCTCTTTTCAACAAATTATGAAATTTGCCAAGTATGCCATTCGTCAACTTAATCAAGTACAGTCAATAGTATAGAAGTACACTAATTTTCAATCATTTACCGGACAGCATCAAAAAATTTTAAAATTAATTCGTCTAAGAGACTGTTGTATACGTTCTTTCTGTCAAAAAAAATGTATAACAATAATGTGACATTTAACAGTAATTATAGAATGCTGTGTTCTCCTATAATTACTGGAGCATTCACAATTTTTATTTTGTGTAAGTTCTTTTAAGATTAAAATGACTCCACTGTTGGAGATCCTAAAATAAATAAACTAAATAAATAAATAAATAAATAAATATACATATTTAATTTAAAGAATGTAATGTAGTGGGATCTTGTTGGCTAGATAAAAAAAAATGTAATGTTGTATATAATTATCTAATTTAATTTTGAAATTACATCATTAATTAAAATGATTCGCAAATTAATTTGATGTATATTACCAAAGATTTGCCCATCATATTGTAAAGGGTAGAATATACTGCTACTTAGAATAAGTTTTAAGACCTTGTGAAACATTTATTCTGGCAAATAAAGTTTATTTGCAGTTTCGTGTGCAGGTTCCCACACGATGTTTACTATTAATCCCGATCACGATAGACTGTTACATCCCTTCCATCATCATGTTTTGCAACAATAGCAGCTACATTTTATCATCTGTTCAGTATTCCAAACAGTATGGCGGCGGTACAACGCGCGCCGCCACTCGGGCTCAAAGCGGCCTGCAATCTACAATTTGGTTCGTTTCAGACGCTGCGTTCAGCTCCTACCACCGACTTACAAGTACGAGAAGGTGCCTTGGGCACATCAACGATAATACAAGTAAAAATAATGGTATTACATTTTTATTGCGTATTTAGAAATGATCAAAAATAATTAAAACGCTTATAAAATTTAATGAAATGTTATAGATAGATAGATTCTTAAGTATGGCCCTACATGTGTTGCCACATTTCCGCCAATATCAGGTAGCGTAGAAAATACACGACGATGTGTTTTAGCACTTTGATAGCCTGTCAAAGTGTATTTGTTTCATGTCATGTTTACAGCGTCGTGTATACGGTCCATGATTGGCTGTGAAAGGTTATCTTGTTCTTATCGTGTAGGTATAGTCAAGTGTTTACATAAATACATGAATCTGTGGCCACTAAAAAGAGTCTGTGTCTGTCTATGACATGTCTACTCCCGTATAGATAATTCCTCGCTTACAGAGTAACAACCTAGTAAATATAATTTTCCCTCGCTGTTGGCCAAACGTGAAGTGGTCATCTAAACAGCTGGCTCTTACGTTATCTCACTAATTCATGACATGATTTCCAGGGATCCATACTAAACAGTTTCATAACATATAATCACTAATTGAAACCAATTAGAATTAAAAAAATGATGTTTTGCCTACGATATAGATATAATCTAGATTTAAAGGACGAGTTAATCTTTAAAATCTGGTCTTTTCTTTGTTTGCAATCATATCCTACTTCATCTTAAATTAAAAAGTAGTCCATGACTACAAAAAGGTTAAAAAAAAGAACTAAAGTAATATCTTCCTTTTCACTCCGTTCCGTTCCGACCATTGGAAAGACGTGCCAACTGCATGTTTTGGGAAATCGAGTTCCTAAAACGAAACGCAAGTGGTGCGCACTTTTGTTACAAGTTTCTTTGAGCGGAAACCTACCAATAAGGAAAGAAGTGAATTTTAAAGTCTTCCGCGTTCTCTTGTGAATGTTTTGTTTCAATTCCAAGAATTTTAAGTATTTCGCTAAAATTGAAATGTTACAAAGAATAGAAAGGTCTGTCTTGGTATTTTTTCAGAAAACCAAGTAAAAGATGT
Source organism: Aproaerema taeniolella (assembly GCA_949987775.1). NCBI lineage: Eukaryota > Metazoa > Arthropoda > Insecta > Lepidoptera > Gelechiidae > Aproaerema > Aproaerema taeniolella. The sequence continues at coordinate 322,738 of OX465260.1, read as the reverse complement.
AAATGATCTTATCACTGAATACGTATGATAATTTTAGTATTGCAAAAGTGTGCAAGGCCGCTCTTGCACACTTTTGGTTATAATTTTATATTGTACGTTTGTTTATCTATATGCAATAAAGTTTTTAACTATCTAACTATCATTATTATCGTAATTTATTATTATGATAAATTATCGTTACTTTTGAACTTACAAGCAAACTTCTTTAAAAGACTACAGTCATGTGAAAAATAAATAAAAACATTTCTCCTCTAGATTTCGTTCAAGTGGATATTTAAGTGGATATTTCATTTTGTATATATATTCACAAGGTATTCTTTTTTGTGTTTGCAGTTAAAAAGTATTAGAGAACAAACACATGCAAAAGATTACATTCTTTGTTGTAAAAAAAAGTTGTCAGAGTATGTAAGACCCTTGCTAGTAATTTCGTTAAAATAGCACAGTTGTTACGAGTGTGGCAAACCTAAAAGACAGAAGAATAAAGAGTACACAGGGTGCTCACTACACTCACATACAGGATGTCGTGAAAAAGAGCATAATTTCACAGCAACGAGGTGCATGAGATGGATTATTCCTAAGTAAACAATTTTTATCAACCATTGAAATAATAATTACATGTGAAATAATAATTATTTGGGCTTTTAAAAAAAATACTATTTGTCTACGAAGGTTTTTCCCTTAGTCTGTTGTCAATTTAAAACTGAAATGGAAAGCGTAGTGAACCTAACTGTGTACTGCAAGAAAGCGCAGGAGTATAAGAGTTATTTTTTTTTACGCCTAATATCTCTGCTAACATTAATTTTCCACCCTACCGCAGTCAGCGGCAGAAAGCTTATCTACTATATTCGTACCTATAAAAATCAAATAATGAGAGTTTAAAGGTATTACGGAATTCCAAAGACATAGATTAAACAAAGAGACAATGGGCCTTTTTATAATTCGAAAACGGCACGGCAAAATTGTATTACCATTGCCTCATATGACTGTAATAGTATTACTAGAAGCTGAAAACATAGGAGGCAATGATAATTCAAATTTTGAAGTGCCGTGCCGTGCCGTTCGAATTATAAAAACGCCTAATAGAGTAATAATTATTTATGAGTGGAGAAATCACCAAGCACAAATGAGAATACACCTAGGAGTAGTGAGTAATGTGATGCAGACAGAATATTATTTTACATCTCGCGCGGACGTGACAGTCGCGTGCGAGCGAATGCATCTAGAGGTGACTAGAATTTTAAACTGGGGAAAAATCCAGAGAAAAAGAGAAATTTTATCGTCCTTTTTGACTGCGAGCTCTTTGACTATTTGATGGCGTTTGAAGCTTTGACAACATGTCGTTAGGGATTAAGGCTTTACTTTGATTTGGCTTTGAGTTTTCTCCTCTTTTTTTTAAGGGGTGAATTTAAAAATACTTCTCATTGAAGCAGAAACAAAACAGGTAAACAAATACCAAGTCAACTATTTTACTTATACACGATCCGTGAATGTTACACATAATTTATGATTAAAACAGTTTTACTCACTTTACTTAAAATCGGCACCGGGCCGACAGTTGCCATCCTATACGTGCACATTTATCAGGGAGTGAGGCAGGCGCAGACCATTTTTTATCTACTTATATACTAATATTATAAAGTGGAAAGATTTGATTGTTTGTTTGTTTGCATTGAATAGGCTCCGAAACTACTGGACCGATTTGAAAAATTATTTCACCATTAGAAAGCTACATTATCCCCGATGTACATAGGCTACCTAATATTCCGGAATTCCCACGGGAACAAAGTCCCGGGCGGACTGCTAGTAAATTATAAATCAACAAATATTAACACTAATATAAATACCGTGCTGTAAATTGCTTATAATTATTACACTAGAACAACTTCACGATCAAGTTAAAGTAGTTATCTCAATCTGAGAACGCCCCAACTACTCCAGTAGTTAGATAAAACTACCAACGTGAACTCACAAGCAACTCAAACAATCAAACTGGAAGCAAAACATTGCAGCATGAGTTTAATACTCTGCTGCGGAGGGTGCATCTCCACCGTATTAAAATATTATAAATAATAAAATGGATAATATTCAGTCTTCTTCTTATTATCGTGTAGGTATAGTCAAGTATTTGGTGAACTTGGTTAACCCTGGCGTAATAGTTTTCAAACCTCACAATGGCCTCTGATTTGGTTTTTACGACTGTAGTCAATCGACAACAGCCGGGACCAACAGCTTAACGTGCCCTCTGAAGCACGGAAACCTTATTATTCTGTGTAAAACACACTTTTCTGCTAATAATGGGTTCGCTCTTAACCACAATTTAGCTCGGGGGGTAAGATGTGGCCAATGAGGCAGCAAGCGAAGGGAGACAAAGCCCCAGTGACCGGGAGTTTAAAGATGCTGATTGTATTAGTATGAGAATTCGAGAAAAAAATTTGACAATTTTATTCTGGTTCCTTGTTCATTTTCCTGGGAAGAAGCCGAAGTTTTCTAACTAATTTAAAGTCACCCTACGAGTATATATACGATACTTATAACTGAAGAACGATTAGTATTTAATATAATAGAAGAGATCGACTCTCAGCATTGTGTGGCTATAGGTTTAAGAAAATTAAAAAGAAAGAAATTGGATTTTATAATTACCTATTATCAATGCTAAATACGTTTTCCTGCAAAAAACGAAGTAACTGTTATCTCGTACGGCGTGGTCGATATTCTATTATAACACTGAGAATTATAATATTCTCAGTAATATACAAACAGGAATAGGCTCCAACTTAATAGAAGCTTTAGGGAAAATTATATTTACATAAAGCGCTTTTTTAATATCTAATTACAAATCAAGGCTGCATTTTCAATAAATTATTACGAAAACCTAATACATTTTTTAGATATTTCATTTTTTTATTTTTTTATTTAATTTATCGAATCCGAAGAGACGAATGTAGAGGAAGCAAAACAGGTTTGGATCGTAGCAAGTGGCAATCTATGGTTTCTTCTACCCAATGGGACAAAGCTGTGAGCTTATGTATGTGAATGAGTTTTTAATTTGCAATACTCGATTAGATAATGGAATTTTTCATATTCATAATATAGCTTGTTGAAGTATATACATATATAAACAATCAAGGTCGTCGCCATCAGCAGGAGTATATTCATATATGCCTGAACCACTGCCAGCCCGCAAATTATCCGGCTCAAAGGACCATAACAGACAGACGAACTACTTTCGCTGTTATAAGGTCTTTACCTATGAAATTGATAATTTTTTCTCAAACTTTATTTTGTTCATAATTTATTTGATTAAACAGTTATTACTAAAATGGTTTTTTATTTAAAACCTTGACCATAAAACGGAGATTTTGAGTAAAATTAAAACATAAACAGATAAAACTTTGTATTTATCTACTGAAAGCGAAGCTCAAATACAGCTCGTTTCATCTGTTGTCCGTTGCTCGATTACACTTTCAATTAACTTAATATGATGAAAATTAACTTTAAGTTGTCCAAACCTTTCCACAAAATTTCTCGAGAAAAAACCAAAAACGTTAGTAAGAAAAATTCAGTTTTCCAATAATATTGTATGAAAAACGGCAATTTCATTGGCAAGGACCTATTACTTGGCATAAACGAAAGCATAGATTACTTACAGTGTCACAGAAATACCTACACTTGGCTAGTAATACACGTGTTAGGTTCATTATTATTCAATCTGTCGGCTTGCGAATGACAAGGGTCCACTGAGCTAGGTAAAGTTGACGTTATTCAAGACAGGCTATAGGGTAGCGTACCTTAGGGTATATGAAATGACATCCTCTTACCTGTAACCTTTGTTGGAGTTATAGGCCAAAACTTCATACCTAATTCTCTATTTTAATTTTAAATGTAATATTTCTTGATGAAAATAAAATTAACAGGCTTTTAGTTATACAATTTGGCTTTAAAAAGATCTATTTACAAAAGTGGGCTTCGGATGTCAGGACATCTTTCTCTTATAGATGATAGTGCAAAGTATCGATCGTATATTGGTCTTTGACTTACACATTTGATGCTCATTCCAAAGAAACGCCACATTAGTGAAATTCTTTATTTTTAAATTAAAAGAAGTATAACTAAAAATATATTTTATATTTCGTAAGTTTTACAATAGCCAGAAGTAAACAAGAGATCACATGTCCCACGTATTTTCTTAACGTCTGTTTCAAACTGTTTCTTAGCGTCTCGTATTATAAGCTTCTCAGTGTAATAGTGAATAAATGGCAATATACGGAATCCGTGCAATAAACCTTATATTTCTCGTCAGTAAATAAGGCAGTTCGTCCGGAGCGCCACGCCGTTCTATTCTCGCCATGATCTCATGCATTGCAGGCTTTCGCAGGGGACAATACATTCAGTTAATGAACCTCCACTCACTAGCAGTACACATGTGAAACAGTCAGTAGTGGGAAACAATTTAATATAGTTCTACATGGACTAATCAGCACTTCAAAACTCTTATTTTCAACTTTCGTTTGGATAATTCTGTTCCCTGCTTATCTTAGTGAATGTGTTGATTTATGGCTTCAATTTACTGAAATAAGTGACGCAAATAATAAATTTAACTATAGTGCAGTTTAATTTAATAGATAGATGGATAAATCCTTTGTTAGTGGATACAGAAAAAACATAAACAAGTTATAGATTATACAGATAAAACAAGTTTAATTCACCAACTCTCTTGTCTGTGTAGCACCTGCCAAAAAGGTGCTGAATCAGCATTATACTACATTATCAACAAACATGAGATACTCGCGAACACTTTTGTTAATGTATACCTCCTTTGTTAGGTTTCTATACCTCTTTTTAGGCGTGTAACACAATTCCGATGAGAAACTTGTCACTATCGCCACAACACAATTATCTTCACGATTACACCCTTACGTCCCCTCCCTCCCCCTTAACCACTCTTTACCCTCAATTTCACCTCAAGAGCGATTAATTGACTTTTCTGTGTTTTGTTATGTGAACCTAACACCTTGATACCAGACCTTATTAAGATTTCTCGAGGAAACCTGTAAATGGAAGAAGGATTTTCGGTATGTCAGTCATTAATTTAAGTTCTAAGCCTTAATTAAGTTCTGATTCAATCAAGAATATTACAATCATACTCTGATTGGGTAACGGTGGTTCCAGCTTAAGTCTAGAATTGAGATACATCGTTTATGAGATTCTACATCTAGTAACATTATTCTAAAAAAAATGATCTTATCTATATGCCTCCAAAGACTTTTATCACATTGTTCGTTCTCCTTTTCAGACCTTTTCCTAAGCGACGCTCTTGAGAACGTGGTACCTCAAAAATAGCAGTGACTTATGAAATAGGTCATGTGGAGCTGACTCCATTGTTACTCAAGTTGACTTTAACTTTAATGAGCTATTACAGCAGCGTTCGAAAACAATTCGGAATGAGTCTCTTTTTCTGAACGAGGCGAAAACTTCCATATAATTAAGATGTTTTGTTCCCGAACAAATTGTTTCGTGTTGTTGGGTGTTGGCTACAAAAGAAACGAGATTTTGTTTTTATTTGAGGTTCAAATTACTTTTTTCTGATTATTGAAGTTAGTATCGTGTAATTCTAGTCACTTTCAACGTCAGATTCGATATGATACACCAAGAAATCCGGCAAATTAAATAATTTTAGTGTATTTTTGCTGTTTACGAGGGCAAACTGCTTTAGAAAGTTTCAAAGAGGCTTAAGTAATTCTCCTAGAAGAAATTCATTACATTTAGGCGGTATTATGAATTCCCGCGGAATTCCGTTTCCTCCTTTCAAGTTTTTTCGTGAGAATCCACTCCAAGAAACTTCCAGAAAATTTCCGTTTTGTTTACACAGATAATGTTTGATTATTTGTTGTTTATTTGCTTTTCTGTGAAATGGTCTTTGATGTAATCGTATAGAAATTATGTTTTAGTAAAAAGTATCGGTTTCTTATTTTGATTTAGTTGACGGTGTTTAGAACAGACCAATTTTTTACATATCAAATACAGGGCGTCGTGGATGCCACGCCACGTGGAGGGAAAGTACCTTAATTATTGTAGATGGGACATTTTACTGAAGAAGACTTTATTTTAATTTTAAAAACAATTTAAACTGCTTACATACATTTTTAAATAATTGCCTGGTTGACCCGGGAATCAAACCCGGTACACGAGAAAAATAAATCACCCCTAGTTTTATCATACCGATCGGAAGGCTTCATCATAGGGATAATATTTGATAAAACTACAGGCTGATTTGTTTTCTCGTGTACCGGGTTCGATTTCCGGTTCAACCAGGCAATGTTTTAAAAATGTATGAATGAAGTTGAAATTGTTTTTAAAATTAAAATAAAATCTTCTTTCAGTAAAATGTCCCATCTACAATAATTAAGGTACTTTCCCTCCATGAGGCAAAGCCGTGGGACGCCCTGTATACTTTTTAATAAAAATACGGAGGCCACAATTCTCCTGCAACACAGATATATACTTGGGCACGTGTAATAGTGAGACACCACAGAACGCAATATATAAAAATAGAAATAAGAAAGGAATGATAGCTTCCGGAGCGGTATTGTGTGGACAACCGGAGCACTAGTGCTGGTTCGATGGATTTATTTAAATCAAATGTATGAATTTTTTTTGGTTGTTGGTCAACCACGCTGGACTAGGACTGAAAGATATTATTAGAATGTGTTAGCTGCCAACTTTTTCCAGGCATACTTTGAGAGGCAGTAAGTCTGATGGTGTTATGGTGGTATTGTGTTGGTTTATTGGCAAAAAGCTGATAATCTATTTATATTATACACAAGCTTCATCTGATAACCCTCAGGATGTATACCAAACGTGATTTAAGAATCACATGATGCTCTGCTTACCCCGATAGGAATCAAAAGTGTGAGTGTATGGTATGGTAATATAAACTGCTGTGAAATATCTTCAGGAAATAAGGTATTTAAAGGTATTTATCTATGGGCCTATAGTTGTATGAAAATAAATAATTTTATTATTATTATTATAAATACAAATACTTTTGGGGTACCCTTGAATGATTAAGATTAGTAAGTAATGGTTTCGAATAAAAACAAAAAATAATAGGATGAGTGGCCTCAATTTCACTGCATCCAGTTATCTACCAATTTAATCTCGATCTCACAATCACATGATATCACAAATCAACAAAAAAATACCATGTAACTTCCTACAAAACGTACTTAAACTTGTTTTACTATCTTTTATATTTATTTCGGTAGCTTGTGGATTGTTTTTCTCGACATCAGCATACCCCATCACTATGTTGTCGAATCCTTGATTTATAGAGTTCTATTGTGCCTCAACTACTGGCATTGTCAAGAGATTTTTATTGCTACCTGTCGTATTGATGGTAATGTTAAGGACCTTGGTAGCTACCCGGAAAACGAATGTGATGGTTGGACAGTCACATGACTTCTCTATTGCTAATTTTGATTTTAGAATAAAATATAGTATAAGAATTAGATTTTTGAGGATATCATGCGACTTTACTAGGTTTTCATATTTAGCTCAGGGCAAAGATGCGGTCGCGGATGTATTGAACTCAGAAAAAAACTTACTGATAATTTTTATTTACTCAGAAAAAAATCTAGCATGTGTTGGCTTTATATAGATCGTTAACTTGATGAATTAAGTTCCTTATCTTTATTATAAACTTCCTCTACAAATTTATTTTGAACAAAAATGTAGTTTCTGTCGCTCCCATCCGCCCTTCAGTCAGAAACAGTGTTCTAGATTGTTTGATTCGTATGTGACATTAAATAATAACATTGATGTTTTATATCTAACTAAATGTCCGATTAATTATTTTATATCCAAACTTCTATAACTATATAGCCATTAAAATACATGGTAAAACGTGATACATCCATGAAATGTCAGTTAAAAACAAATGCAGTCATCTATAATCCTATGCTAAAAGCAAAGCACTTAAATCCACAAAAAAATCCAAAAGCATTTTCATTGTTTCAGTAAACACGTAAATACTCAATTTTTATTGTAAATTGAATACGAGCTCGAACAGATACCGATAATACTGTTTTACATTCATTCTTTTTCTACATCTGAAATAAGTTTCAACGAATTCTCTCTCAGTACAATAATCAAAGGTTTTTTTACATGATTTTCATTTCGAGCAAATGCCAATAACAGAGTCTGGGCATGATAAGCGGAGATACACTGAATTATTTCACAACAAAAAATATACAATGGATGAAAAGATTGCCGCAAATTGAAATCCATACGTAGTTACGCTTTATTCTTCGCAGAAGAATCAGGGGATTTCGATAACAGAACCTTTCTGAAAATTAATCTAAAAAATTGATCAAAATTTGTATAAATTCTATGAAATTATAAATATCAAACATGAAAAAATGATCAGGAAGCCATTGAAAGACTCCAAAGGAACTTGATTTTTAACCCCTGACGCAAAAAAAGAGGGGTGTTATAAGTTTAACGTGTCTGTCTGTGTATCTGTGTATTTGTGTATCTGTCTGTGGTATCGTAGCTTCCAAACGGATGAACTGATTTTCGTTTAGTTTTTTTGTGTCATAGATAATTTTATCCCCAGTGTTCTTATCTATGTTTCATAAAAATCTATTCAGTCGTTTAAAGTTATAAGCGATTGAATGTCGAGGGTGATAAAACGTTTTGAATTTTAGTGTTATCTTAGTTTCTTCTATTCGCAGTTCGTTAGTAAGGTTGCAACACGTATTTATCTTTATTTACCGTGCTTCTTACCTTACTACTGTCCTACCCTAAGGTTAGATGGAAGAAATTCCTACCTAGCAATAAGGCTGCCTTGTTGTTCACTAAGTTTTATGTTCTGTTAATTGTAGTGTATGTATGTCTCTGTGTGCAAATAATAAATATATAAATATAATAAATATCTGTTAATTGTAGTGTATGTCTCTGTGTGTATATTTTATTGTATTTATTCCACCAGCATGTTCAAAGAAAATGTCAGAAAAGTGTGACATGGAGACCCGGCACTGAGTAGCTGTGGGTTGTTTTGTTTGTTCGGAGAGAGCCGGCCTGTAAACAAGACGAGTTTAAAAACATGGCGCACGCAGCGCGGGAATTTCATTAAACTTGCCTCGTTGGCGACGGAGAATTACTGCTGGTCTCAACTCGGGCGCGTTCACACCACGACGCTTCTTCTATCGTGTAGGTGTAGTCAAGTGTGTGGCAAATTTGGCTAACCCTGGTGTCAGAGTGTCAGACTTGGTTTTAACGATTTGACAACAGCCGGAACCGACAACTTAACGTGTTCTCCGATTGGCACTTACTCTACTAGTTTGTACGCTTTGTCCGAACAAAAGACGCATTCGGAGTACGCTAAACCATGATCCAGAATCTGGCAATAAAGAGATAAGTTATTGTGATCGATATGAAAGAGTTCAACGGTTTCTGCACAGAAATTTTTCTCTTTTTTATAAGACGGAGGCATGGTATGAATTTCTTAGTTGTTTCTGTAGTAAACTATTTCCATATCTTCTCAGCCAAAGGATAAAATAACATAGTTGAGTTCCAGTGAATCTAATAAATCATGTAGGTACTTTCTTTCGATAACTCTACAATAAAAAATTGTGTATCACCTCCGACATGCGATAGCTTATAACTTTTAAACAGCCAAACCAAGTTTGATCAAATATAGATAAAAAAACATCTATACGTCAGCTTCCAAACCAAAACAAATCACATTGAAATCGGTCCATTCCTTAAAGAGCTACGATGCCACAAACAGACACGCAGATACACAAGTAAAACTTACAACACCCCTCTTTTTTGTTGGGGGTTAAAAATATTCAGACACAATTAGCTCTTATCTATGGTAGTCGCTCCACTGTAATGACTTGAAGTGCCAAATCCTGGATCACAGTCCCGAACCAGAAACGCTGTAACGCTAAATTTTGAAATTTTTATTTAAATGTAAACGTGTATTGTCTTGAAGAAATAAAAGAACGGATGGCCGTTACTCACGCGTGCACTCTACGTTGTTGTGATAAGAGCGGTTTTGCAATGAAAATGGAGTAACCCGATGCGCTGGCCTCTGTACATTATTATTATAATTATAACTGCTATACTGAAGGATTCGCTTCGGTCTGCGTGGCGTCCAAGCAGTGGCTTTTTGATTTTATGTCTGGTACTAATTCCACAAACGATTGCAACTTGTCATACCCTCGCCGTAATCACCGCGCTGGGGACTCCCTGTCTGATGCTTATGTGGTCTCTGTCTGTGCTTCTATTTCTCAGAGGTCAGTGATGAGAGCTTGCGATCGTAAAAAGTCGTATAACATAAGAGGTTAAAGCTTTTCTTAACGATTTGCCTTGGGTGTTCTTAAATTGAAAAATAAAATATCTTTGGAATTTAGGTAGCATCATCAATCCTTACTATCCTTAGTAATATTATATACTAATATAATATACAGGACTTAAGGTAAGTCTCTTTCAACCAACATAGGTCAAAATACATTTTTTATGGGAGATCAAAAATGTATTATCGTATTTTGACCTATGTTCCTTGGGGAAGTTGTTCAGTTTCATAGACTGATTAAACACCCGAGAGGTTGAAAGAGATTTACCTAAAGCCCTGTATATGTATAGATGTTTGTTACTCTTTCACGCTCAAATGGCTGGACCAATTCGGATAAAATTTGGTATGGAGGAAGCTGACACCGTAGGCTATTTAAATTAATACATAAACTACATAATTTTCCCAAACTCCTACGGGAACGAACTCCTGGGAGAAAAGCTAGTACTCAATGATTTTATTACGTCAATAGTATTGTACTAGCTGTTAATACGAATAAGTAAGTACGTAGCAGTAAGTAACATAAGTAGAGCAATTCAACGTTTATTTTTGACAATATTATTGTTCACGGCGCACTATATGGTTGCATATGGTCAAAAAGGTACAAGCTAACGGGATTTGTGTACAGGACAACCAAACCATTTAAAAATATTATTGTTTGTGCATTGTTTAGAAGCATTTGTAACATTTCGATACCGCGTTTTAGAATACCAGTAGCGACACCCAGTCTTTTTTTGTTTTGATATAAAGGTAACCTAACTTCAGGATAAATAAATAGAGATAAAGCTAAATAAGTAACATTGATGTAGATTTTTATTTTTTTTCGTTAATCATGATTCCATCAAAACCTAAAAGTACTGCGTTTATTTTTTATTTTTCTTGACTTTAGAACTTTTAGTCGATTAATATTTACAATAATACTAAACTGAAGCTTTTATGTAACAAAATGTTAAGTTATGTTAAACTCTACAGGCAAAGTTTCAGGTTTATTCAAGCAGACTTGCTCTCGAGACACCTTACTTCAAGAGCGCCGCAAAGAAATTCATTCTTATTAAGTTTATCCATTCATTTGAAAAAGTTAAACAGCGACGACACAGCTGCACGAAATATCTTTGGATTGCACAAGTTTGAGCACCGGCTTAGTGCAGAGTGCATATACATTAGTTACCACATTTATATTACTTTAAAAGCAGTAGGGACCTAAAACGTTTCCCTAGGGTACTTCTTCAAATTGCGAAAAGTCATGGTTGATGCTGTTGTAGGTTTCTTGGTGGGTCATTAAAGGTCTTACTTACTATAAAATACTTACTATAGATAATTAATTAAAATTTCGATAATTCCATTTTTTTGCCAGTGGTTGAATTTTAAAACGTTTCAAAATTTGACATTATCTGAGTAACTGTTCAAGTTTAGAAAGATGTTGTAGTGTGGTGTATTATGTGAAAATGACAAAAAAAGTGCTAATATCTATACTAATATTATAAAGAGGAAAGATTTGATTGTTTGTTTGTTTATTTGTTTGTTTGCATTGAATAGGCTCCGAAACTACTGGACCGATTTAAAAAATTCTTTCACCATTAGAAAGCTACATTATCCCCGATGGACATAAAATATTCATTACATTGCGTGCGCTGAGTAAACTATTGATAATAGAATAAAATAATGTACTACGACTTTGCAGAACACATAAATATTTGCAAAAAATGTCGCGACAGCATATGTCTAACTATTGTAGTTATACCACAATATGTGTTCTTTTATTTTAAAAATTTAATTGAATGCCGCCCGCTATAAAATGCTCTTTATTTGTATCTTAGTATTAATCCTTATCAAAATAAATTATTTCATATTCAAGACTGCTTCAATATCTTTATACCACTTTTTGAATTATGCAATTCGGACAATCCATTCAAAAGATATCACGAGTTTAAAAATGTAAGTATTAGAAAAAAGTTTCGTGGTCGCCGCTCATCCTGCTTAGCTAGCTATCTAGGCAGCACCTTATGCGATGTAGGCGTCATTGGGGTACGGGCCGTACGGGCAAGAGTCAATGTCAAGAAATGAAAAAAAAAAACTTCAGAAAGTTTAATAATATGTTATAAAATCAATCAATATCTATATTTGTGTATGCTGTATGACAGCAATGCAGACTGCTTTTCCAGTCTCGGTGGACATTCCTTCTACTGGTAATTTAGGTCCGTATTACCTAAATTACCAAGCTTGATATATACTTAAGTATTGATTGTCTCTTTCTTTCACTATCAAAATGACAAAGACGACTGCTGCTCAAGTATAGATCAGTCTGAGTCGCGTTCTATAATACGAACCTTAGATGCACATTGCATAAGTGCTCAGAGCATTTCAAGCAACTAGAATACCCTTTTCGTATATGAAGCTACCTATATGCTATTTTAGGTTTCAAACATTTATTTATTCATAACTTAATTGAAAGACTTAAATTTAATATCTTAGGTAATAAGCATAGCCAAATACAGATTACTCTGGATTAGCAAATATTCGTCTGTTTAAAGGTGTTTTTATCTATGTAACAAACATGATTATTCTATTCAGCTTACGTCTTTAGTAAGTAAGTAATTCAAATCAAAAAGTTGTATTTTTACAGCACCATTGTACTCTGTGTAAACCTTTCTGCAGCTTTCTATGTAATACCTATCAATGTCAAGTGTATAAGATCTCAACTTTTATTTGTTTAGTTAGGAATCAACAGGAAATAAACGTTGGCAAATGCTTATGAAAACACAAAAATATCTGGCATTTTTATTTTTATTTAAACTGGTTTAATTAGATTTCAGCTGCGTAACAAACACACATACAGGCACAGTCAAGAGCTCATCAAGTAAGCATGAAAAATAAACTCTATTCGCTTATAATAAGAGCGAAGTTGTCAAGTTTGATGTGATCTTAACTGTACCTGTACTCAATTAATATTCATATCTTTTGATATATTATAATAACAATTTATAAATGAAGATTACCTTTGGCCAAAGACAGGACACTAGTAGATTTAATCATTTTTACTTCAATTAAAAAAAACATGAAGTTTTGCTTATTTATTATGCATCCACAAACCTCAACAACCTACCCCCCAAAATGGCGATGATTTTTACAGCACTAAGAAAGGATTTTTCTAAATTCTACCCCTAAGGGGTTGAAATGGACCCCCATTTTGACTCAAAACTTCGTCAAGATATATCTCAAAGCAAATAAACGGACACGTGTTTCGCTATTTTTCAAAAATCATCCCCTAAAGGGTCAAGAATGAAACGGGTGACTAAAAGAGTTCTTTGCGCGAGCGAAGCCGCGGGGAAAAGCTAGTTATTTAATAAATGCCACACATTCCACGACCCATACTAAGGTTTCCCTTTTGTGGTGGGGCCCTTGGGCCGCAAACAGACACACAAACACATCTAGACTCCAGACATCTGACATGTTTAGACTTAATTTGGCCCGTCAAGGGATCGAACACAAAAGCCTCGAACTATCGAAGCAATGTATGTTTCCAACCATTGATCCCTATTCTCTGAACGATATATTACAAATAATAATGTTTTTGTTTTATGTTTATGTTTTTTGTGTGCAATAAAGAGTATTGTATTGTATTGTAAAGTTACCAAAGTAGTCTCTGTACCAGTTGAAATTGTCATGTGCTTTCCCCGAGTGTTGTGTAAGTTCTCGCGTACTATCTACGCCTTCACCACATCGATGCACGCCCTCGGCTTTGTCTCGCGCTCGGTCTACTGCCATCTACTGCCGTCTACGTCACTGCAGCTGCTACGTTTAATAGGTGACTGCTTATCAAATCTGCTATTTCTAGATTAGAAGTGCAAAGTAAAACGGAATAGTATTGTTGAAAGAGTAAAGGATTTTTACTCTTTATTGCCTTTTATTCGTAACTTTTCTTGCATAAAATAAGTCTTACTCTTCAGTCCTCTAAGCTTTTTCAAAAATCAAGATAAACCTTTGATTCTGCGATTAAAGCAAAATAAATAAATTCAACATGTAAAAGCAAACAAATTGTTCATTCCTGGGTTTCTTGGAAAATTGGTAGAACTAAAACTGTTAAGGTTGACAGGCGTGACAATCAAGTCTTTATAATCATAATCATAGTAATCGTTTATTTCGGGTAACTGTGACCCATAAGTTCTAATCACAAATACATCATTAAATTAAAAAATTGAACTTAAAAACTATACAAAAACTACAGAAGATTACAATTTATAAATTATAAAATAAAATAAGATTCCACATTAAATAAAACCATTAAATTCAAATTCAAATAAAATTGTAAAATCTAAATAAATTATCTATTAACATTCAATTAAAAAATATATGTATGACATTCCAATGGCAATAAAATTATAAAACTGAAATCCAAATAAATAATAGAATTGTCATCCACATAAAATTATACAATTAATAAGCAAAATTATAACGGACTGAATAATTTGAAATAAATGTCAATAAAATAAAATAAAATCAACAAATAACAATTTAAAAATTGAATTACGGCATCAATTTTGGCCCAGTGCCGTGAAGCTGTAGCCACCTCTTCAACATAGGGGAGTCCCACCGTTCCGCCAACACAGTCAGGATACCGTTGGAACTAGCGAGCAGACGGCGGTGCATGGAGGAGCATCTCTTACGCATGATCGCTGCGAAACCATCAACTTGTGCCTCCGCGAACATGCCACTGGCACTACAGTGCTTAGCCCGTCCCATCAGCATTCTGAATGTGTTGTTATACTGAACACGCAGGTCACTGTATGCCCGCCGCGTATAATCAACCCACAGACTGCACGTATAGAAGGACTGGCAGTACGCCTTAAATAGGGTCCTCTTGACCTCTTCTGAACAACGTGCGAATTTGCGAGTCAACATATTGCAGCGAACAGCCAGCGACCTACGCTCCCCCTCGATGTCAACTATGTCTTTTAGATCTTCAGTGACCCAGTGACCTAGGTATTTAAATCTGTCAACTCTAGTCAATGACGTCCCGTTTAAATAGATTTTGATGTCTGGATAGGTCTTAGTGCCCGCCTTAAAAAGCATAACTTCACTTTTCTTGGCGTTGTACCTAAGTCCCTGAAGCTCTATATTGTTTTTGTAAATTCTGTGTTCTTACGTTTTTAATTTTTAAGATTCCATACCCAAAGGGTAAAAACAGAATCCTAGATTACTAAAACTCCGCTGACCGTCCATCCGTCCGTCCTTCTGTCTGTCTGTTCGTCTGTCACCTGGTTTTATATCATGAACCGTGATAGTTAGACAATGAGGGCTTTTCAAGAAGACATTTAAAAAAAAAAGTTATTACTTATGACGCCAATAGATGGCGCGCATATCGAGTATTATGTCAAAACCAATTAAAAAAAATAGATAATGTTGCCAGTAGAGAAAAGCAGGAAGTCGTTGAAAAATCAGCAAAATGCAGAAATACAAAACTCACACAACAAACCTAGCGAATGAAATGCAGACTGCAAAGAGTCAGTCACTGTCACAGGCTGACAAGAGTAGATTATAGTCTTGCCAGACTAGATCCGAGCTTTCGCAAAAATTTTCCTATCCAGCATAAAAGTGTCAATCGGAAAAACTCGTATTGCATCCGTTCACTGAAGGATACTATCCCCTTGCAATAACTGGTAGAGATCATCACACCATATTTCACACATTTCAATATATTCGCAGTTTCTCAAAAAAAAATTGCCTATGAAATAGGAAATTGCCCTCGGTCTTGCAACATTGTTTTGTTTTCTCAAAAAAACAAAACAGATTTTTAAAAGTGAAATTACGTGTTCGTTGTGTGAACTAAACGTGACTTGACATTGACATAAGACTCCAGTGCAGTGCCATCTGTTGTCGACATTATGAAACTTGTTTTTTTCTTAAGAACTGTCAAAATGAAAACCCCTCATTGAAATTTTGACAGATGATGTATTTCTGTTACCGCTATAACAATGAATACTAATAAAACAGAATAAAATAAATATTTATTGTTTAAATAGTAATGTACCTTTGTCCCTACAAATATTTTGATGTGCCTTTGTCCCTACAAATATTTTGCTGTGTACAATGAACTAGGTATGTACTGTCGAGCTGTAGTCTCAAGACAGTAATGTACTGTCTCGGCGCACAGTCGTGATCGTGTAGAACTTCATTAGCACTTGGACCGTACTAGCTTTGTGCTCGCAACTTAACCCGTAGACTAAAATAGGAGAGAAAGATATATGTGACTTTAAATTAGCTAACGAAACTTTTGAGAGGATTTTCCTTATAAAAATAAACTATTTTCACCAGGGAATTCATATGAAACTCTCTAAATAAAATTTTGCCTCTTCATATAAAGACAATCCGCCAATCGCTCAAGTTTATGTTCCTTTTGGGGAAAAAGTTGTAACTAGTGGGATGATTTACATCCTTGATTTTTCGCTAACATTACTTAAAAGTCACCCAATAAATTCTATCAAATCATTCTTTAGAAAGAAATTAAAAATTAAGCCGTATCACTTTTGTTTTTTTAAATAAATAAAACAATAAATCTTGACTCACTAATTACTGAGTCATTATAATTTTCCCCTATCATAAATGGTCCCTACTATGTGGTCTTACCGACCTTGTGGTCATGTGGTCTACTAGCTTTCCGCCCGCGGCTCTGCCCTCGTGGACTACATTGTGCCCAGCTGTGGGATAAATGTAGCCAATGTCCTTTCCCAAACTCTAATCTATCTCTGTACTAATCAAAATCGGTTCAGTAGTTTAGGGGTGAGAGCGTAACAGACAGACAGAGTTACTTACGCATTTAGAATATTAGTAGGGATAATAGCCTGAACTAAGATTCGCGCGCTACTTGAACTTTCTACAAATTCACATCGTACTTCGCTGTTCTTCTGTCCCTTCTGTTGTACCCTCTCTCCTTTCTGGGGTTGTTTTTTTTTTATCAGCCCATATACGTCCCCACTGAGGGGCATGGGCCTTCGAAACACGAAGGGGATTAGACTGGCCCAATACAGGTTGGTGGACCACTCGTATTTCGAAAATAATCTTGGACGGACGGGTTTCATCACGATGTTTTCCTTAACCGTTTAGCAAGTGATAATTAGAGATTCGTACATAAATCTGAAAAGACGAATTTAGTGGTACAGGCCTGCACCCGGATTTAAAACCGCAACCTTCCGACTATAAGTCAGGCTCATAACCAACTGGGCTATTACCGCTATTCTGGGGTTTGCCTGTTCGCATATTACGACTGATTAGTTGTCTTCACCTTGCTTCTGTTGACTTAGCCTATAGCACCTGGAAAAAATAAAACGGAATTTTTGGAAATTATTTCTACCAATTCCCAGGCCTCCTCTGCTTCATACATCTAAGTAGAAGGAACTAAGTATTCCCGTACCATTACTAGCAGTGAGTAGCTTTGTGTTATACTATGTGATGAGTTTCTGCAAACTTATATTAATGGCAGTCTAAAACCTTTGGACTGTAATTGTCGCTTAACGCGCGACTGCTTTGAAACTTTCATCGGAAAGTCCCTTAATAAAAGTGCTTAAGATTTCTAGAACCCGCGCCGACTCTACACAGGTAGCGTTTTTGATGGAAACTCCTATTGGGTTTAAATTTTTTAACCTCCAACTTAAAAATAGGGATGTTATAAGTTTGACGTGTAAATTTGTGCATATGTGTCTGTGTGTCTGTGTGTGTCTGGGGCAATTTAGCTCCTAAACGAAGGAACTGATTTCAATGCACGGCCGGTTTGGTCGAGTGGTAGTGACGCTGCCTCTTGATCGGCGGGTCCTGGGTTCGATTCCCAGTCGGGGCAAACATTTGTGTAAAAAGCAGATGTTTGTTCTCGGGTCATGGGTGTTTGTATTTGTCTTTATGTGTGTTCCAAGGGACCCACGACACAAGGGAAAACCTTAGTGTGTGCCTTTGAGTGTGTAGCGTTTATTTTATTTATTTATTATTTAATGCGGTTCTTTTTGTTTGAATGCTGACGTAATCGTGATAGTTCTAAGTTATATTTGATCAAATTGGTTTAGCCGTTTAAGATGTTTAAGCGATGGAATGTTGGAGGTTATACAAAAAAAATAATTTTAGAGTAATTTATGACAACTCAACCTGAACCCTTGGACCTACAATGCTGAAACTTGGCTCAAGGTTGCTTTTATGACATAGAAAAGAAATAAGGTAGAATTTTGCGAAGTTCCCAGAAAACAAATTTCCCGGTGTCCTCTATTCTATTACAAATTTACTTCCAAATACAATAAACCCAGTTAGAATTACAATCGTAGTGAAAACCTCTTTCAAAGGAATCTCAGGAAACGAGGCATTGTTTTAAAGTTCAAATATTAACATTAGCTGTACTGTTTGAGCACAGTCTTGAGTATTGGGGCCGAATTCAAACAACTCGTAATCCATAGCACAGTATCAGTACTTTGTTATGAACAGTATAGTCTTTTGGTCTATTTTAGGTGCAACATTAAAAGGTCAGTTCTTCCATAACAAGGTACAGAAATACTCGTGATTAATTGGCAAAATGTGAACCCCAATAAACGTTGCTAAACTTCACTGATTGGTTGAGACCTACGAGCACGACTGGGTTACGTTGCTTCTTTCGAAATCTGCATTCTGCTTACATCATTGCGTTTTCCCATTTGTAATGTAAGCATAAAAAAGTCACTTGAAATATTATCTAGCGTCCGTTCTGTAAAGTAATAAAAATTTACATTGAACTAAGAAGCTTATAGTGAGTGAAATAATATAAAAAAATAAATATTGGAAAGGTGTGAATCCAAATTACTCCTTATATTAAGACCAGATTGTGTGCAAATACATGAGCTAAGCTTCCAAAAATTCATGGAAAATTTTAGAACCGAGCTTTGACTTACAACCGAATAGTAAGACTTTAGCTAAGCTTATAGTACCGGCTAAGGATGCAGCGCCATAAGCCAAGCAAATCAAATCTGCGTCGCAGGGCCCTTTGTGCAGGTGCGTTTGAGCAATAACTGACCGCAGAGCTTTGGTCGAGCATTGTAAACCAAGTACAACACTAGGTACGTAGCATAAATACCACATTTTAAACACTTTGTCTCGAATTATCAATACCCTTTTTTTATTTTAACTTAATTGTTTTGTTTGCGTCATTTGACAGAAGCACTTGTATACACTGGCAGGAAACTTGATGATTGACGAAAAACGAAAGGAGATTTTTCAGAAATACGTCAGTTTCAGGGGAAGTGATTGTGAATTTAAAAATGGAGATTCAAACCAGGAGGAGAAAAAACGCTCATGATGAAGAAGGTTAGGAACAAGACGCATGCAGTCTCTGCCTAATGTCGTCCACATAACGGTATCATATTAAAGGAAAAAACTGACAATGCGTTCATTTAGATTTGACCATACCCTAGGTAATAACAGTATACCAAACTCTAAAAAAATGCGCTGTTCTTGTAGCTTTCAGAAACAGCTTGTACCTACTTATCTTACTTATCTTATTTCTACCTAGTTGTTGAAAATTGCAGATTAGTACGTTACTGTTCAATATGTGCCCTGTGGTGGGAATAAAACAAAGCCGAAACAATAAGGCGAAACGACAATATGGAGTTTGAACTTTACTCAATCTCGAAGCGTCTTAGCGGGGAGCAGTAATGAAGGCACAATGAAACCACCAGCCAATAATATATAATGATATAGAAATTTATAGGATACTGATTACATTTTATGAGATTTCGTATAGAAATCTCAAAGGTTTTAAAACTAGGACAGTGCCAAGAATCCAGCTCTGCAATTTTTTATCTGATCTTAGCCCCCACGCATTTGCTTTTATGTTGGGATTATTTCATTGCATCGACTTATTTCTGTCAACAATGGAAAAACTCTAAAGTCAGTTGGCTACTAAATTAAAAAGAAAAAGTGTATCTATACCTAATGCAAATACGCTGTTTTATTTGGTGTTTTTTATTTTTTTCAATTAATGACAAAATTTCCAAATATTGAGTTGACCATAAAAAAATCATATAATTATGGAATCTCTTCACAACGTTTCTAAGAAATGTGACCTGTACACTCACTCTGTTAATAAACAAAACCTCCTGATACATTGTAGTTACAATGTTTATTAGGTATTGTAACAGTTACAACTTTTCAGAAATTGAAAGAACGAAAAAATTTTACCATATTGCCTATCCGGTGACATAAATAACCTATAGCAATCCGTTTTTATTTCTTGAATTTAGGGTATTTTGGGACTAACGTTGTTGTATGTAAGTGTGCGTGTGGTCACAACCATGTACCGATGTGATTCGATTCGACGCGACGAAAGTCGATTGCCGATTGCCCTGATTAGATGCGGATAGCCGCCGATTGGCCGATTAGCGTCCTCACTGATCTAGATAGGCCTCTCTACTAATAGCCTAGTCACTGTTAAGGACCACACAGTATCGTAAACTGCATTAAAGTGAAAATAACCTATTAGCCGAAAATAATAATTAAAAATTAGCTCTCCGCCTAGCAGAAAAAGTGCTTTCGCTGATATATGGCTCTACTCTAGATGTACTATCTACGACCGAAGTTTTATCAAATGTCAGTACATCTCTGTATTTTTTTTGGATGTGTATGGCCACGCGGCGCATTTTAGCTGCGTGGATTCATTTGTTTGTCAACGTGGGTCTACGTTTCCACTGCAATGATACACTTCATACACAAATTGAAACCCACGATTTTAGCTAAACTAGAATTTTTACTCCCACGGACTAGATGTAAACCAAGTTATGTCAATGTCAAAGTGTCGTTTCAGGGATTATTACATCAAGGGCCTGTAGACATTAATAAATAATAATAGATTATTTAAGTACATTGCTTTATATAAAAGAAATAATGTAGTTCAAATTTTATGGTGACAATGACACGCTCCTTTGTCGAGAAGTACTTGAACCGGGATCCATCTTCTTAAACAACAACCAAATAACAATTTAACAGGTGAGAAACAAAACGAAACGACAGAAAAATACAAAAACGTAACAAATAACAAAAACAACAACAAATTAATCCGACACAAAAAGACACAGAGCGCTCACAATCTCAGATCGTGGATACATTTTTTTTTCGTAACATTTTTTTTCTACCTTTCCGCGCGGGACTTTGTTCCCGTGGAAATTCGGGAAAATTATGAAGCCTACGTTACTCAAGGATAATGTAGCATTCTAACGTCGAAAGAATTTTTCAAATTGGTCCAGTAGTTTCGGAGCCTATTCGTTACATACAAAAATATAAATATTTCCTCTTTATGATATTAGTATAGAAGTATAGATTTATAATATTAGTATAGATGATAAATAAAGTAAAAAATGTTTTATTGTGTTATAAAAATTAAATCTAATGTTTGATTTTTGTTAAACCAACCCGAAATTACATCAGCCAGTAGGTAATATAAACTAGTTTATTACGAAAACAGGGTTTTATAGATATAACAATTTTATAACATATTATTTATAAATAAATTAACTATACAATTGTTGAAAGTTATTTAAACTCTTAGGCCAAATATAAAATAGTAATCTAGGAATCCTTTTTCATGTAAATTATAAACCTGCCAATATAAACCCTGGTGTCAGAGTTTTCAAACGCACAATGGCCTCTGACTTGGTTTTAACGACTGTAGTCAATCGACAACAGCCGGGACCGACAGCTTAACGTGCCCTCCGAAGCACGGAAACGCTCGTGATAAATTGCCACTTTAGTCACCCATCAGGTTCCCTGCCTCTAAGTACGTTGCTTTACCTCACTGACCGGTTAAGATCAGCGAGCGCCACTGGGCTACTTTCGTATTTATAATATTAGTAAGAATTTTTTGTCGGGGGTGAAAATGGTCTACATCGGGTGCGGGGCAGCAGCAACAGTCTGCTGTAGGTCGCCGCGTCGCCGCGAGGATGGAAGGACCGCTGCTGAGACACTGGCTGTTATTACATCAGCCACTGACTCAGTATCGCTTCTAATTACTAACATAGTCTGAATTACTAACAATTTTCATTCTATTTTTGTATTTTAATTTAAATTTAATTTAATTTAATTTCAATTTAATTTTATGTTATTTTTAATTTATGGAAATAATATTCCACTGCCACTGAAACGCCATTGACCAGCGGAATAGCCACCCGTCCTCGTGACAAGTTGCGACCGGAGTTGACAACAATGTCCGACACACAGCGCTCCTCCAACTACCCCGAACATTCCGCCGTAATAAACAGATGCTTTGACTCTCGTGCTGCACGCAGTGGTACTGACTGACGTACAGAAAGTTTTACTTACGGTGGCTCTGGTTCAAAATTATTAATTGTTTTATAACTAGCTTTCCGCTCGTTAGTTTTCATGGAAACATACGTATTGTGAACTTATTTTTTCTATGTCTATAATTGTGAACAATTGGACTACAATATTACATTTTGCAAGCTGGTGACAGCTTGAATGTGCGAACAAACTAATGTAAAGACATGTTTGATTTGAAACATTACGTTTTGTTAGCCCTCGGCTCACCGAAAATCCTTTAAAAAAATATATGGTCATTAGGTTATTCATTAGATTAGATTACATATATTTATTTCGGATAATGTCAAATTAAATTAATTTGTCAGTTCAGCTCGTGTTATGATCGTCACAAAATAATAATAATAAAACGTAATTAAAATAAATTAAATGTCAACAGTAAATAATAAAGTATGTCAAAACAAATAAATTAAAATTATAAATTGTATCCATACGTACACTATCTCAGTTTCTAATAAAATTCAACAATTCACAACTCGTATATTGTAAAAAGAACTGTTTACATGACACGCAATCACATACTGTACAATCGAATTACACAATGTTAGTGGAGGCTGTCATATCAACATATGGCAGCTTCCGATCCCAAGATTAGATCGTAGGACTAGCAGCAACAACAACAAAAACACACACACACACATACACACACACACACACACACACACACACGTACATATTCACATAAGAGGGTTCATATGGTCATTTTAGCTTAATTTTTCCTTTTGTTTTGTTTCTTTAACTCGTTATATTGAGTCTCGAGCGGTTACATTAGGTGATCCTTCTTTTTTCCTTTTTCAAACCATTACTATATAAAATCTAAATACCAATAGGAAACTCACTCCAGTGACATTGCTCGTACTTAATACAGTAATAATTTATACGGTAATTTAATTTTGCTAGTATTTATACACATTGGTAACTGTACTAGGTTTGCAAATGTTTTCCACCTCCTGTTTAAACTAGAAAACCTGTAATTGGCTTTACAATTAGAGCTAAGCTAGCTACTAATTTTACATGTCTTGTAATTAAGCTGTTGGTTTTGTATAATAAATAAATTTTATACTTATACATTATGAGATATTTCAAAAATAATCAATCTCAAAATTTAATGTCCAATATATTAATTTAACGTATAAAATTCATTTTCCAATAAAAAGTCTTTTATTTTATTTTATTATAAGATGGGTTAACTCTTGACCTCAATCTTGACCATAAGGTCGACAATGGAGCGAGTTAACCCAGAAAATGCCTATAAAGCACTGGTACTCCCACGCACCGACGGAACACAGCGAGCTGTTTGGCGTCGGACTTCGGTAGGAGGGTGGTCGCGAACCAGACGGCCCTTTACAGAGCCTACCACACCGCATGAGACCATAGGACGACACCTCAGATTCAGAAAAAAATGAAGTGTCGTTGCCTGGGATGGATTACTAGGAGGCAGGTCTCATTTATGTTTCCTTAGTCGCCTCCTACGACACCTACGGAAAGAGATGGGGTAGTGTTATTCTCAACCGATCACCACACGGCTCTAAAACTTTCTTCATTAATTTCCTTTCTTATGTCAGTAGGCAGGTGCTGATAGTAAGTGGGTCCAATCACACGCGGGCTTTTCGTAGTAATTTTTGTACGGCGTGGAACACACGCTAATCGGCCAGTATTTCTGAGTTTAATACTACCACCTTGTCGGCAATCAAAGGAAGTTACGTTTCGCCTAACAAACATTATAACTTCAAAAAGATACTGAGACTGTAAGGTTATAATGCCGTTCTTGTGGAACAAAGACCTACATGAATCTCGGGGTTTTGTTTTCTAAAATTCTAATAGCTCTTTTTTAGAGGATAAAGACTCGATGATAGTGAGTAGAATTACCCCAAAACATTAGGATAAGGACTAAAATTCTATTTCAGATAAAAAACCCTGTAGTATAGTACTGTAGTATAGTACTGGTTTGTAGTTCACTTCTTTTTTTGTTAGAAAAAGTATACTCCAGAGGTGAACCACATAAATTTTATCGAAAATGAATCAGTGCTTTTAAAAAAATCAACAGAAACAAAAAAACACTACAAATCATCATCTAAATAAATGAGTGACATTTTCGTTAGTGGTTATCTCCTAATAGGCATAGTAGTCTGCAAAAAATACTAGTTATGTACTTTGTGCTGTTGTTGGGATTGAAGTCGGTGACTTATACGTTTTTAACGTGGAAAATTATGTTTTGATGCGTTTCCCTTCTCCGACACTACCATATCAGTATAGATCTATAAATGAATCCGGTCAAGTAGGGCCACTTAAATTAATAATCACACTCAAGTTGTTGATGTCCAATTAACCATTAGTAACAGGATGCACGTCCGAAGCGAAGTACCTCTTGAATGAAATGAAATGTTATCTTCTTCTTCTTATCGTGCAAACTATATCATGTAATAAATAATACATTTAAAGTTAAGTTTATTAGTTAATTAAGTTTAAAGATTACTACATAGGAAGAGCGCTACGCCTACAAACTACTCTTGTAGTTTGGCGACTTTAGTTTTAAGTTAAACATTGTAATCTTTATTTGAAATAAAGTAAAAAAAAAAAGCTGGCTATGTTTATCTGCTTCTTCTTCTTCTTATCGTGTGGGTATAGTCAAGTGTGTGGCGAACTTGACTAACCCTGGTGTCAGAGTTTTCAAACCGCATAATGGCCTCTGACTTGGTTTTAACGACTGTAGTCAATCGAAAACAGCCGGGACCAAAGTGGCAATTTATCACGAAAACGCTTGTGATAAATTGCCACTTTGGTCACCCATTAGGTTCCCTGCCTCTGTGTACGTTGCTTAACCTCACTGATTGGTTGAGGTCAGCGAGAGCCACTGGGCTACGAGTGCTTCAATATTTATCCCCTTGACAATAATAGTTCCCAAGTATTGATTGCAAATTCATGATAGTCCTTCTAACTCTTTGTCGATAAAACTACCTACCAAAGTTGGTTGGATGAAAATAATATCTACTCGGACTCCTACCGATTATTTTCTTAAGTATGTTTGGTGAATAGTTTTCGCAAGTCGTATCATTAATCACTACTAATAAAGCGGAGTATTGTCGTCCACTCGCCTGAAGAGCAAGCTAAATGGAGCGTGACCAACTGGGAGATGTACGGCCGCGGTCTATAGCTGTAGATGATCTGTGTATGGTAGTAAGTATTTTTTATGTTTGTGTGTGTGTGTTTGTTATCTAGCTTTACATTGTGGCTGTCTTAACGGCGATGACTTGAATATTTTGGGATTTTGGTTTATCCATCAAAAGCATATTGGGGTCAATAATTGTGATGCTTTTAAAAACTCTGGCCATTCCTATTTCCTTTGACACACTCTCTGAAGGATAATCTTACAATTTGTACATAGACTTAGCCGGAAAATTATTTGCAAGTGGATTCTCATAAATAATATACGTAATTAGGTGGTATTAGAAGACTATAGTCACCGCGGACTATCTCACATACTATGCCTATGCACACTACACTACCGGTATCTTATCCACAAATGATATTTCGCTGCGACTACACTTCGTCTTTACACTTCGTCCGTAGAGTATGTGTAATTTCTGTAGAACATATGTCATATGTCATTTCCCTACTTTTGTTACCTCGTCTGTGCGTAGCATAAACAGAAAATGACCTTAGTAGTATCAATATATATTTTTTGCCAATAAGGTAATACAACATAAAACATATTTTAGGAATCTATTTTTATGGACCTAACTGAAGGGATAAATCCTATACAAGTTGTGCCAAACCTAAACGTCCTTTTTGAATTATGAGTATTTTCCCGTTTTTATGCGAAACGCTTCCCGAACGTAAGAGGGAGGTAGTTTTTTTGAGAGGTTTTATTGTCGCAGCATACGCTACTATAAACTTTTATGGGACGGTCCGGCGAGTTCGGACCTGGGAGGTACTATCGAAACTCGCGTTGTACTAACTCGCTTTACCAGTTTGGTACGATTTGGTCGAGTGGCAGTGGCGCTGCTTCTTGATCGACGGTTCGTGGGTTCGAATCTTAGTCGGGGAAAATATTTGTGTAAAAAGCAGATATTTGTTCTCAGGTCATGGGTGTTTGTGACTAGGGACCCACGACACAAAAGCATACCTTAGTGCAGGCTTTGAGTGTTTGGGGTTTTATTTATTGTTTTTTTTAATATTGATCTTATGCCGTGTTAGGAAAATATGGATGCATAAGATGCATTTGGCTACTGAGCGTTACGTGCACATAATTTTTGAAAATAAACGGTTTTACTCACGCTACTGTGCGCCAGCGCCGCCGGGCCGACAGTTTACATCCTAAACCTACGAGGAACTTCATCAGCAAACGCTGTTTAATGGTCAAGCGGATTGTGAAGTTTTAAGATGTATTGTTTAATTTTGTCAAGTCTCAAAGTAGTATTCTAGGAACTGTCCATTAACATTGAAAATATGTATACCCAAGACAGTTCCTAACAAAGACTAAAGTAAAGTTGTGGCTTTCTTTAATAAATTAAAAATAAGTTATAAAACCGCCTTTGTACCTTAAATTTATTTTAACTATAAGTACCATATTTTGCTTTTGTAAGAATATTTATTGTACAATAAAGGATTAACATACATACAAAAACTATAATTTTGTACATATAAAAAAAGTGAACGGTGAGCCAAGCAGCGGCTGCGGCGGTGGCAAAAATCTGAGACCTAATCAGAAAAACAACCGACAACTTCACGAATTGGACTTCAAACCTAAACTGCACGTAAACAAAAGGCGCTTAGACGATAAAGTTTTTCTAGAAATAGCTGTAAATGTGAAAGTCAAATCAATTACACAAATATTTAGCCTTTTGCGAAGATGCTGATTCAATTATTCGATGTTTCGCGTATGAAAATATTCGAATACGCCAGAGATAAAAATTTGCTTTGATCAAGTGCGTAGGTACTTGGTGGTATACTGACCTTTCACAGCAAAATCCTTACTAATATTATAAATGCGAAAGTAACTCTGTCTGTCTGTCTGTCCGTCTTTCACACCTAAACTACTGAACAGATTTTGAAGAAATAGGTTTAGCAAAATTAATTAAGTTGTAGTTCTATCGCGAACAAGATAGAAGAAGTTGTGCAACCATCGAAATGTAACCGTTAGTGGATAAAGCAGGTGTAAAATAAAAATACATTAGAGGTATAGTCGTTACAGCCATCATTTTAATCGAATAATTTCGAAGTATAGACAATTTAATTGGACATATTTAAATTTTGGAAGTTAGCGACCTTGAGTTGCGAAGTCAACTTGCGCCCAGATTTTTCTCTTAAACATTTATAGTAAGTTAATTGAAGGTTTAAAATAGTGTTTTCTTTTGTGGATTTGCAAGGATTTAAATGGTCTGAAATAGCCAAATAATTTTTTACTTTTCTTTTACTTTCAAAAGTTTCGGCAACTTTACAACAACTTCTAACAAAATATAACTTTTTCTTATATTTTAAGTTGTTTTTATTTTTCAATGATGGATGTCGGTCTTATGAAAACGAAAATAGTTCTTTAATAGTTTTAAAAACATTAATATAATGAGAACGTATCCCGTAGTAAGTTCCAGTCTACGTAGAGATCATTTTTCGTTTACATTTCGTGAGGGTTATAGTACGAATATTTTATTAAAGAGTCTTTCCGACAATGCTTTGTGTTTGGGTCAAAGGTCAGCCTCAAAATATGGACAGAAACCTTTTTCTGTGGCAAACATATTAAAAGACCACTTAAACATTTGGTGTTACTTGTTCCAGAGATAAAGGTTTGAATTTTATCTTGCTTATAACCTACTGCTGGGTAGTAGTTATAAGCAAGATAAAATTCAAAGGCAAGAAAAAAAAACTCTTTTGTGTACTAAATATCAATAAAAAAAATCATTCAAATTAAATTTACTTTAATATAATACGTTTAAAAGTGTGAATGTATGTTTGTCCTTCCTATTACACAAAGATAGTTACAGGACTGGAAAGTTACATATGATACTTTTCTTCTTTTATAAACGAAGATGCGGGTGGCAAGTTGGTTAATAATGAAAACAACTACTTATTCGATTGTTTCTTTTGTATTATTCAGTTATAAAATTATTAAAATAAATAAATCAAAACAAAGAAATTGTATTTAATTTTATTTACGGCATTTTTTGCGAACATCAACAAAAACAACCTTGTTGAACAGAAGTGATGGAAAATGAAGGTTTTATCGTGAAAGCACGTGTATTATTCCGTTTTTCAAATTGCGACGTCAAGTTATTACGTTCGTCTTAACGATAACCAGGAAATAGGGGAGGAAACAATGTGAAATGTGTCCTAAGGAAAACAATCGAGTGAAATTTTCTTTTTTCTTTTTCTGCACATTCTATTGGTTATTAAAACGGCTTTGTGAAGGTTGCATTATGAGAATTTTGTAATACTCAAACAGAATTTTGGAATCCATCAGTAGAGCCATCTAATAGGCTTTTTTACTATTCGAATGGCACGGCGCGGTACTTCAAAATTTAAATTACCATTGCCCACTATATTCTCGGCTTCTAGTATTGCTATTACATAGGAGGCAATGGTAATACAATTTTCAGTGCCTTTTTCGATTGTAAAAAGGCCCAATGGATTTAAGTTGACGGAGCAAACATTCGTAGATACTGAGTTGCCGATAAAAGTATTTTAAACCGATACTGTTTTGAAAATCTGCGGCCACTTTCCTGCATTTAAAAATCCCTTACTTAATAATTAACTACCTAGATTTCTAAGCCAAACCTAAAAAAATAATATTAAGAAAGTCTGTTGGAAATTGGTTCGTAAAGAAGTAAATTTCTTTTTAATTAAGTCTATTCAGAGATTTTTTTTCTTTGAACACTGTTTTAGAAAGTTTTTACGTGAAATTGAAAGGATTGCAAATGGAAAAGTATTCCAATGTTTTAATGAGAATGCCGGAAACACGTGATGATTTCCGCACACGGCTTTGTCCGTGCTGATTTTTTTATCAATCTTAATAATTAAATAAAACAAAGTCGGGTTTGTTCGAACACTCAATAACTCGAGAACGGCTGGACTGATTTTGAAAAAAAATTCTGACACCCTGGATTAACACATAGGCTACATAATTTTCCCAAATTCCTACGGGAACGAAGTCTCGGACGTAAAGCTAGTATAAAATATATAATCTGACTAATAATATAAATGCGAAAGTTTGTGAGCATGTATGGATATTTGTTACTCTTTTACGGTCAAACGGCTAGACCAATTTTGATAAAATTTGGTATGGAGGTAGCTGACCAAATTTCCAAATTTCAAAGACCCGGACAGAAAGCTAGTATATTTATAAGTGTAACAAAGACTATACCTACGTATAAACTGTAAGAATAATACTTATTAAAAAATCGATCTACAAACAAGGTATTTCAAGCTTCTCAATCGCAGGGCCCGCATTGGCGATTATAAGTGTAATTTATCGAGGGCAGCAGTCGGCAAGTTTCGGGGGCTGTAACCTGCACGCGGGCCCAAGGTTGAATTTAAAGCCGGCCCGACTAATTGCTACAACTTGGGCCCGGACCCGACTGTATTGGACTCCAACGACATTTGTCTTAAGATTCCTGACTTGCTTTATTAATATCTTCACGCCTCGGTCCTTTTGGGGTAAATTTTGAAGACATTTTATACTCACAATGCTTTTAATTTCTAGTTGTGTCTCGGCAAACATCGATTTTCCGAATGCACATGATAGACATTTCTAGTTCTATGAACTATTATAATTATCGCTCACATTAGTTTGGATCCAGAAATACGTACTTTATTGTTGCGTCGTTTTAATTTTCATGACAATTTCTTATTAGATTTATCTCTACACTTATTTAACTTTAAAGTTATATACTTCATTGTTATAATTTTTCAAATAATGCGGAAACACGTTTTCCGAGACACAGTGCTGTACCTAGACGTATTAGTTTTGTTTTTCGTTTGCTGAAGTTGATTTAGGATAGTTAAAGGATTATAATCAATTCAGTGCATATACATTAACCCGTGAAACCTATATTTTTTACCAGAAAAACTTTATTTTTTTATAAACGGTACCAAAAAAAACGAAAAAATTCAAGTTTAGAATTTTTACCGTGGAAAGTTTTCTGCAGAATTTGTGATCGAAGTTTAAATTGCGTTGGCATCCAAAACTCACATTACTATCAAACCTCGTGCGCAGTACGTCGTTTTTGTTGAACCTTGACCCTTGAGGCGTACCTTAAATATTCAAAACATTTGCAAACGTCAAGACGATAGTGCAGAATCCGGGTGGAACCAGTTCATTGAATCCAGTTCAGTGCTGATAGTAGTATCGACTAGTATCACTCAAGCACCGTTTGGAGATAAGGCCAAAAGTGCCTACGAGAGAAGTACTTGGTCTTTTCTTCTGCTCTGTCTAGCTAGAGCAATACCACAAACATTAAAAAATGTATATAACGCCCGACATTTACGTGTTGTAATTTTAAAAGGTTTAACCAAATTTTAATAAAATAAAGCTAAGAACTATATCGATCAAGTAAGCTTTCAAGTTTCAATCAAAAAAACTGCATCAAATTCGGTCTTATTGTTTTAGGAGCTATGATGACAAAGAAAGACACACAGAGATACACACGTCAAACTCGTTACACCCGTCTTTTATGCCAGGGGTGTAAAAAAGCAGAATTTACTTGTCTATGTAGTCGTTTTATACTTGCTTATATTCAATAAGCTATTCGACTAGCCTCTATGAAAAATTACTTTACTAACACGTTGGTAGCCTTGAGATTTTTTCACTATTTTGTATAAAAACCAAGTGCTGAGCGATAACTTTGCATTGAAAGCAAAGTTGGATATTAGATCTATTTAATTTTGCGTTAGTACCTTAGTTGTGTAAATTTGTGTTATTTGTGTTAGTTGTTATTTGTTATTGTGTTTTTTATGCAAAAACACCAAAAACATTTTTGAGAGTCCAACATCTTTTCTGCGCACTGTTGGGCTAAAATATGACGTGTGACATAATTACTAGTAATGTAATGTCTATGTTGTTGTTGTTAAGCGATAGAACGAGATACATACTACATAATTTCCCACGTTAAAAAAACGTATGAGCCAACGACTTCAATCCCAACAACAGTTCGCACAGACTACTCGGTTTTTGCAGACTACAATGCCTATTAGCAGATAACCACAAACGAAACTGTCACTCATTTATTTAGATGATGTTCTGGTTTGTAGTATTTTTTTGTTTTTGTAGATTTTTCTAAAGCGCAAAGAAAAGGCAAGATCTACAAGACCGCAGTCAGACCAGCCATGACGTACGGTGCCGAGTGCTGGGCCATAAAGAAAGCCCACGAACAGAAAATGCACGTAAGCGAGATGAAGATGCCTGCTGCCCAGGCATCTCGATAAAGTGCAAACGAGCACATCAGAGGAAGTTTCAAGGTCGTGCCTATAGCAGAAAAACTCACCGAAAGCCGCCTACGATGGTTCGGTCATGTCATGAGACGCCCGAAAGACTATGTCTTAAAACAGGCTTTAGCACTGCCAAATAATAAAAGAGGTAGAGGACGCCCACTTGCCACCTGGTGGTCCACGGTGGCCTAGGACTTAGAGCTTGACCAAACAAATATTTCGACTACGAGGACGAGGAGAGCCGACCCCAAATAATGGGAAATGGCTAGGACAAATAAGAAGATTTTTTTAAAGCGCTGAATCATTTTCGATAAAATTTATATGGGACTACTTCTTGAGTATACTCTTTCGAACAAAAAAATAATTTTGAAAATCGGTCCATAATTGGTGGATAAATCGATGAACGTACCTACATAAAAAAAAATACAAAAAAATAGGTCGAACATAGAACCTCCTCCTTTTTTGATGTCGGTAAAAACTATGCCAAGCATCTATGTTCTCTATGCAGTAGTCCTTTGTAAACCATTTTCGATATACTCTCAATTTTCGGTCAGCACTAATTCGATTTGCTTTCTCTGGCAATTGAATCCCCCCTTCCCTTTTTCAATCTGCCTCCCCCTCCTCTCTATCAGTTAATGTAATTCCTCTCAAATTTCACAGAATTTCCTGTTTCCTGCTTTTTTAACATCGAAGGGAAATAATAATTATTGAATTATTCAATAATGTAGTCTTAAGGCTGTTCGTTTACGCTTAAACATGATAAGCATGATGTTAGTTACAAACTCTAGTTCTATTCAAAATATATTATTTTAGATTCTATCGGTTATTTCCACAAGTTTGAAACATATTTTAATTGGTCTCGTAAAAAATCGCGGTAAGAACCAAAACATTTAAAAAATCCTAGAACAACACTGACGCCTTTGTCCTGACGGGGTAGATAGGGCCCACTGGTTGCCATCTGGTACGATCCAAATACACCTCATAACTTACTTTACATTCATTACTCGCTTCATACACGCTCGTCGGATCCGGGCACTCCTAACAAGGCCTTTCTAAGTACATCACCAATTTGATATAGGTAGCGCGCCCAAGAAATTGAGTTTTTTCCTTTTAAAGCTAAAAAGCTACTGAATACCTGAATCGAAAATGACTTATCTCTACGGTTTTTACATGTATGATACAATTTGCGAATTACTCCGGCCTCGCCTGTGTCTTTCTTTAAAACGGGGTGTTAGTAAAAGTACCGAAGACCTTTATTTCAACATATTCCTACTTTAATATTATAATAATAGTAACTCTGTCTGTCTGTCTGTCTGTCACGCTTTTACGGCTAAACTACTGAACCGATTTTGATAAAATTTGGTACAGAGATAGATTAGACTTTGAGAAAGGACATGGGTTACATTTTATCCCACAGCTGGGCACGATATAACCTTAAGTCCAATCGGGCGGAGCCGCAGGCGAAAAGCAAGATCTGTTTAAGTGGAATACAGTATAACTAGCACTGTATTCACTTAATTTTAATAACATTAAATAAATCTCAATACCAACGCTCGCGCCATTCAACAATATTCAAACATAGACAAGGGAGCAATGTGCATACGGTTCATGTACCTATTAAACTAGAAGGGTTGAACAATAAACATGGGTTTTTTGTAACTTTTTTTAAAAGTGTTCTTCATAGACTTCATAACACTTGAAACAGCATATGGTTCAAAGGTCTTCAGTATTTTTTCTAAGAATCTGATATAAAATAATTTTTAACGAAGTTCCGTATAATTTTTTATACAACTTGGGTCATAAATGCAGGCCTTTATATAATTATGTTCATGTATTTAATAAAGAGTAGTGCAGTGTTTTATACTGTAATCATAATATATTCCCCGTACTGCTGCGTCCATTGTTATCGAGGGCCACTTTATTGTAGTCGGGTAATTATAATACGTATAGAGCAGGTAGTTACAAGCCTTTGTTTAACATTATTTCAGAAATAGGTTGCTATTTTCACAACTAAATACACAGTGCTAGCGTTAAACTGAATTTTTTTAGAGCATAGCTGAAAACATGTTTTCAATTTTTAAAAAATTCAAAAACTGAATCGACAAAAATTTCCGTATAATAATCACACCTGTTCAATAAAATTCACGAGAATCGGTTGACAAATGCTACTTGTAGAGGAGGACAGCTGGATATACGGACAGACAAACAAAAGTATTTTTGCGCTTCACGTTCGGTTGGTAAATAACAAATTGTAATAAAAGTTCATTATAGAACACACAAGAAACAGCAATGAGCGCTGCATTTCATCAGCAGCTTAAAATATGAGAAGAATAAATGCAAATATTAATTAACTTAATTGAAAATACTTCATAATTTCGCTTCATCCTGCACAAATATATACATATGTATATGCATATAATATTGCACGTAGAGCGGCCATAAAGTTAACACAGTGGGTATTAATGAATTGTTCGTTCCAATTCGAGTGGTGTTTACACAATGTTTAATTACTTTACTTACCACTCATGTCATATGCGGTGGTGCTCCAAAATTCAATACGAGTATACATTTTTTAAGTTTTCTCTTTAAATTGTTGTATTTATACAGCAGCTGACTGAATCGATCTTGATTAAAAGTAATTAAATAAATGTCAGTACAATATTTTTTATAAATGATAGGAAAGGGATTAGGTATGTACAGCTACTTAAGAATGTGTAAAATCCAAATAGATTTACTATTTAATGAAAATCATGTGAAGAAGAGCGCAAGCGTATAGAAATATTGTTATACATATAAATCTTCTTTTTATTCCACAAATATTTTAAATGTTGAGAAATAACTTTAGTTATATGATAAATTACTGTCCTTTTGTTCAAAATACTATCAACTTTGGGGATTTAATAGATCGTCGTTTCTATAGAGTACATCCGTTGAGTACAATATACAGTAGATTAATGCACTCTGTAAAATAAAATCGATATTGTTATATAAACACCTAGTATATAGGGCTGTGAACTGTAAATATATTTATTAATTAATTAACGTAATACTCTCTACCGCAGAGTTAATTACAATAACGCACTGCCGGCAAGTAATAAAATATCTACAAGTGTAATATTCCTAGTTTATTACCAACACTTATGTACCACTTCAGTGGATATTAAATTTTCCTCCCTCGCGCAGTAATGAAATTAAACACGAGAGGTAATGAATTTCTGAAACGTGGCCCTATCTTATGAACCGCGTATTTTTCTATAACCAATAGCGGGCATTGCGTTAAGGATTAACCCTTCGAATGCTTGGGGGGCCTGGTGGACCCATTTGTCTTTAGGTCAGCAGAGTTGTACAATTTTTTAATGACATACGTACGCTGTAGCCTATAATCCCTAATGGGATATGCAGAGCATCAATGGTTCTAACAAGCTACTTGATGCCGCATTTGTTTGAGGGTTATCAGATGAAACAAGTAATGTAAAGATGAGAGGTGGTCAGCCTTTCGCCCATTATACAGCAAAACCTTCGCATCCCTCTTACAGACTTTTTTGAATTAATAAGAGTAATATCATATTGCATTTATTTGTATTATTTTGCGATGCTACGTTACACTTAAGTATAAATCTAGAGTAACTGAAGTCTATCTAGCGTTTCCCTACGAAATTGTTCCGCTTACTGTTTTATTTAACCACTAAGTTCCCCTTAAACCACGACCTTAAAGGCACTTTTTTTCTTGTGGTTCTCTAAGACCCTTTTACTTTAAAATGAAAAACATTACGTTCGGAGAGGTTAAATTATAATTTCTGTTTGGAAAATTGCCGGTAAAAATTCAATTAAGTTTTTACGGGAGCCAGAGGAGTATTAGAACATCATGAATTCATGAATATGCAATTTTCGGCCCCGCAAACGATTTTTGAGGCAAAATTATTTTAGCCTTTGATGATGCTTAATGCTATTAACTTTCCCCGAGTTCACTCGAGAGATCCTTGGCAGATGTTGGCTATTTATACCGAGCGCGATTATAAAAATACACTGTATGTTAGCTACTACGTTGTGTATGTTATTTAGATCCTAATTCAAGATATTTATTTGAGAAAGTACAAAATATATATGAATGAATAAGTAAATAATATATCATAAAATAGTGCTAGGATTTCGCCGATTTCTTTCACATTCTCCTTAGAACCCTGGTCGAGTTTGCATAGCCTCGCCGAAATTTTTATCTTCAGAGAGAATGAGACAGTGTTAGTTTCCACATAATAATAACAATAAATTACTATATTTTTTGTAACTTAGTTCGTAGTTATGTTACCTTACATACTAATATGCGTGTTGTAATATACATAAATGTAATATACATTTTTTTAATATTGACTATTGGCGATGTTATACTATTTAATTAATTGTTATGTTATGACTTTAATATTTAAATACTTTAATAAATATTTGGAGTAATATACATGTTATAAAATATAATATGTAAAGTCTTCGACCGATACTACGGAACATCGGATGTCTGTACATCTCTCTCAAGCGCTGTTATCTAATGACAAGTATCGGACATGTCGGTCGCAGACTTACATAATAAATACCGCTAGATTTAACTTCAGTTGTGTGTCGATGGAATGGATGCCATTTTATCTGTTTAGGTGGCGAAATTGAGAACTATTTAATTCTTATATACGTACTCGACAACCGCCCCGACCAGCAACGCCAACGCCAACCGAACGTAAAGTTGCAAACTACCTGCAACTGAAAATTAAGTTGGCGGTGGCACCATCAGTCAAAATAGCCGTCATTAGATGTACGAAATTTGGATGGTTCTCAATTTCGTCACCTGAATGTATAAAATAGCGACCATCGACACAATTGAAGTTACAGAAAGCTTAGCTACCAAAAGCTTAGCGCTGATAAAGCTTAGCTACCAAACCAAACTACACAACTGTTTACTGTGCGATGTCACTACTGTGATGTTAGCCTCAATATTTGAACGGGATTTTAAAGATATTTACGATGTAATAGCCGAGTAAACTACGTAACTTTATTATCAGTGTTTGGCGGGAAATATCGAGAGAAACTCCAATTAGCTTCGCCCTGTACACAGTACAGGGGAGACCCTGTGTAATTGAGAGCACGACTTAGCGATGTATAGCTGTGGGAGACGAGTGGTTAACTAAGATGATCGCAACGGTTATGTTACAATTTACATTATACTAATAACAAAAGCAAACTTAATATTTCAATTTCGAATTACTAACTCAAATGTTTTGTATAGGACTTGCCAATCAATTTAAAATAACACGACATAGTACATACTCGTTGAAGCTTCGAAAACAAATAGAAGAGAAAAAACGGCATTTCATCCTCACTTTTCAACGGAACATTTTTTGTGTTTTTTGAGGATTAAGCTCGGATATGTTAATCCGTTCCGTACTCGGAATAAATTTGTGAATTTCACAGAGTTTCGCGGTCCCGCGGCTCGGAAGGACAAACCTCCCTAATTATAATGGAATTTTTAAAACTCACCAACTTAGGGCAAAGTGATAAGGAAGTATTCTTACGAAGTTGCTAGTCATGCCTTTGTTGGAAAATTGGAACACTTGTTCAGTAATAGGGCGCTTTAAGAAGACCTTGGAAAGAGAATTTTTGAATTTTCTGGTCACGGGAACAAGACAGGCGAAAATTTTAATTTCGTTTTTTTTGCGTTTTTTTACTTTGTTTGTTGACTATTTTAATGACATGAGAAAAGTTTCATAAGAATAAAAAATATTTCCAAATCAGAACTAAGTTTCACTTGAGGATAGCCCAGTAAGCAATGGTTCGCTTGTATTAGGAGTGCCTCATCATCATCATCATATCAGCCTATTGCAGTCCACTGCTGAACATAGGCCTCCCCCAGGGTGCGCCACTTTGCACGATCCTCCGCTGTTTTCATCCAGCCACTACCCGCTATCTTCTTTAGGTCATCTGACCATCTGGCTGGGGGGCGTCCTACACTACGTTTGCCAAGACGTGGTCTCCATTCGAGAACCTGTCTACTCCAACGCTCGTCGGTTCTGCGACAGACATTCATTCCTTAAACCCTCGCGCGATTCTTGCACACCCGTGTGTGCAGGATTTGTATCGCTCGCGCCGCAAACAAGCGCGCAACGGGTAAGTCAGTAGCTCTCAGTACGTTTCAGCCAGTGGTCATGCTTACAATGAGTTACAAACTTATCTCGGTATTTTTTGACAAAATAGGTATCTAGTTCACAATGTTACAGTCAGCTGCGGTACAAAACTCACGCAGTGCAAAGCGTGACTTAGAATTACGTAGTCATTTCTATGTTTCTTTCTTTATTTATAATTATAAATTGCACACCACATGAGTTACAGCGTTGGTAATTATAATCAAAAGAACACACATGTGACGCCCTTGAAGGATGTGGCAATGGTAGAGATGTACTGCAGAAATAAGAAACTTATCTACAAAATTAACGTAATTTGATTTTGAGATCAATTGATTTCTGAACTAAACTAAACACAAATTTAAATAGAAGCCCTACTCAAATGAAATAGAAGAAAACATACATTCTTATTCATTTTGATATAAGAATCACTCGTAATGTTTAGTAATGATACACAAAATGAATCCATAATAGCTAACACCCAAAACGACTGCTTCTTCTTGAAAAGGGGTTTTGCTTTATAAAGATAAACTTTCCCAATACACTTTATCCGCGATCTGTCCCCCCTCTCCTGTCGGCTGGGAGTGAGGTGGGTGGAGGGGGGTAAGAAGGCTCGAAGACTTCATATATCATTACCAGCTCATTGTATTCATGTCTCTCCGGCGGTCGATTTTCATTAGATAGTGTTGGGACGCTCGACTGCTTTGCTTTATCACGGTTTAAAAACCTTTCCAGGATTTTTTAAATACAATTGATTACAGAGTTTTAAGTTTAAGTTATGTAAAACTTTGCTCATTTTTTTCATTCAAACAAAGAGCAGTCAAGTAATGCTTAAGTGTGGATTGACTTTATGTTAAAGGATGGCACCTAAACTAGGAATAAATAGAACAAACCGTTTCCCACTTTAAAAACTCTTTTTGTACTATTTGTCAAAATGTTGTTACAGAAATGAAAGCAATTATGAAATGAATAATTTATTTTGACGTACACAAAATTTATCAGTTAACAAAACTTCTCGACCCGAATAAAATTATGTTAATATTTTCTTTCAAGTCTTAAATCCAGAGAGCAGAAGATCTGACCTAGATACAATACAATCATTAACCACTTTTCCTTTGAATTAAGACTCAAATAAATCAAAGAACCCTTTTAATTCTTTGTTCTTTTTGGAATGCGATATCAATTCATCTCAAAAGAAAGCATAAAAATGCTGGAATGAAACAAAATGAAGACAAAAGGGCAGACATGTACAGTTACATTACAAATTCTGTTTGATTTAAATTATTAGTAATAACGTTGCTTTTTAGTAAAACGCTGAGGAATCGTTGAGTAGTACAATGTTTTTCTGAATGTCAAGATGTTATGTAGGTATGTTAAAGAGACTCGGAGGTGTTCAAGCACGTTAATAGCTATAAACTTGTCACCAATCACGTAACAGTGTGTCTCTACGTGATTGGGTAGTTAAAACTATTGACCACTTGCCCAAAAGAAACCTCTATTACGAGTATCTTAGAGGACACTGTTTTAAAAAATAATAATCATAACTTTCGATTCTGAAATAA
Source organism: Aproaerema taeniolella (assembly GCA_949987775.1). Lineage (NCBI taxonomy): Eukaryota > Metazoa > Arthropoda > Insecta > Lepidoptera > Gelechiidae > Aproaerema > Aproaerema taeniolella. The sequence continues at coordinate 282,905 of OX465260.1, read as the reverse complement.
AATGAAGTTTTTAATTTTAAGTTCTTAGTCTGTTCTTTTGTTGTTTCAATAGATTATTTTCATGTGTTTGAATCAAAGAAAGATTGACCTGGAACTGGAATGTAATTAAAATAAACTGTACCAAAATAAATATCTCTAGGATTAGATATAATCGTGTCCATCCCTAAGAATCTCGTTTGGCGGCGTGACGTATGGTCATTAGGGGCTAATCGGGCCGAGAGAGGCCTTTGTTTTTATGAGCGCCGCGGCTGTAATGACCACCGATGACTCGAGGGCTCGGGAAGTACTGGCGATGCCAGGTAATCTTGTTCTATAGTGAACAATTAGGTCAGGGTTCAGAGGGAGACAGGTTTTTCTTACAATACAGATATTGTAAGAAATACAGAATTGCCAACGTTATAAAAGTAATAAATAGTGCCAAATTTTAGCTTTCTAAGGTCAGTGTTACAGAATGCGACTCAGACTCTGATCTATACTTAAGTAGTAGTCGTCTTTGCCATTTTGGTAGTGAGTGAAAGAGATAACCAATACTTAAGTATAGATCCTCCTGTAATACGAACCGAATTTCAAGGCTTTGGGCTGAGCGTTGATGAATCAGTGAGTGAATCTCTGCATTTTCAGTGCCCACTAATAAATAATAATTCTTTGCCCATGATGTTGTGCCTACCTGGTAGTCAACGTGCTTTATTTATTAATCCCCATCTTACTTAATTGGGTGCTCGAAAACTGCCCTGGTGAAATAGTGGCTGTGTATCCCGGGTGTGGCGTCTTCTACTTCCCGGGTTGTTTGTAGTCTCTCGAGTATTGCGCTAATAAACAGAATGCCCCTTCCGTTCACGAATGGGTAGATTCATGTACCTAGTATTGTACTATTATGTTGTTATTTATACCTTACTTGCCAAGTTCGCCACACACCTACACGATAAGAAGATGCCCTTACTTATTAATAAGGGCATGGAAAATTTTGGGTTTTCCATGCCCGTCTGTCCCCGGTTTTTTTTCAGAGACCTTTGGTACTGCAAAGATGTTTGGTATGATGGAAAGACAAATCAATAAAACACGTTTTCATTCATGCATTAGTGAGCAATTTAAAAAATATATATATTTGTATGAATGTAAATCCTTTATTGTTCAACAAAAATTATAATTCCGACACTGATTAAGGAACATAAAGTGGCATTGGGTATAAAGGCAGATTTATCCCACCTATGTTGGTTTTTATAGATAAAAAATATAAAATCTCCTGCGAGTTTCAAAAGTTGACACTTCGAAGAGTATTTAAACTGTTGTGGCCACGCGTCGCGTCGAAGTAAGAGCGAAAACTATTTAAAAAGGAGTTGGGAACGTGCCCTCGGTCTGAGGTGAAGTTCGTCAAGTTAAGTTAGCACCAAGTTAAGTGAGTTAACTGCGGCGAGTGGAAAAACCAGAGCAATGATCCGTGAGGGAAGCTAAACTTGACTAATGTTGGGAGGGGGCGGGGGCTTAACGGGTAATGGATATTAGTAACATGGGTGGTTTTATTGCTTTTGTAACAACAAGTATTTATATCGTTGGTAAACATCATTACCTAGTGAATATTATCTTTTGTGACACTCTGTACTGGTTTCCACAATTGGAAAAATAACTTCCCCAAGGCATGACTCCTGAGACTTAAGGCCAACGTTCACTTATTACAGTGAAAAGCAGCCTAAGATTATTTTCACTAACCCGTCGCGCGCTTTTTTACGCTGTATGCGATACACACGTGTGTGCGAGGGTTAATAGAATCGTCACTTTCTCCAATTAGCTACAGTGGGTTGAAAATCACTCTAGAGTTCAATTTTATTTTAAAAACTTCCTAATTGTAATGTACATTTCTTATATTGAATGTTTGAGTTGGAAAAATTATCATTTCTGTATTAAGAGACGATCATCTTGATTTTATCTATAAAACCAAAACTTTTATGAAACTTCGCAATTTGCACCGGTCTAATATTGCCGGTCGGTTGCTTAATTAGTCCAAAAGTTGTCAGAGACTGAAAAAAGCCGCGTTTAAGGAGTTAAAGTTTTGCCATTTTGTTAAATCAGACCTGAAAGGCGATTAAGCCCTGAAAGTGGTAGGTAATTAATTTACAAAGTATTTTTTTACTTTCCAAAATAATTTTCTTCAGGCTAAGGATACAAATTTAAAATCTATAAAGTTTACTAATTCAAAAAGATGTTCAATTTCAAAAATAAATCTTCAATTAAAACATTTCTCAAAAAATTGTAAGTCAAGTATCATCCAACTAAAGTTTCCCCGAAAAGGCTCGGTAATACAATGATCTACTTTTCCTTGCCGTTGCGTCTCTTCTGCTAATTTTTTGAACAAAATGAACATCGAAGAATTACCATTTTAGATTATTAAATTGAAGGGTTCCTCTTAAAGAACTGCCAAAGCCCAAAGCTTTTCACTTTTATCGATGACGTCACTCATTGTCCCCAAATAATTGGTTCCGGGAATCGAATCCAGGCCCCTGTAATTGAATTACAATGCCATTATTATTGTCCGCCGGAATCAATGACTCCTTCACAAAGACAAAAGGGCTTTTATGTTCATAAAATTTTGCTCACCGATTCTTTTTTCGAACGCTCCTTCTAAAATGCAAGATTAGCTATTTGTGAAGATTATTTCTGTTACTGGCTGGTTTTGCGCTTCGTTTCACTTCGAATTTTTGAATGGACAGAAATGTTTCCGATTTTAAAATTTGTTGAATTGGAAAGTTTTGAATTTGGATCGTTGCTCACGTGTGAAGGCCTGGAATTGGGCTAAAAGCTGTCGAATAAAACCGAAGGCGTCGTATCGACATAAATCGGCCTCGCTCGGGCGGTCTGTGAACATTTTTCTCCTCGTGATTATATTCAAACGGTATATGCGGTAGACGCATATTTCATTCTAACCGGCCGTCGATAGCTACGATGAAATATGGCCGCGCCCCGGGCCCCAATACTCCGCAGTTCCCGTGCACTGGGAATACCGAATACACCTCCAAGATTATTTCACGGAATATTCTCCGCAATACACAACGGCATTATAGCAGCTGTATAGAGTTCCAAGAAAACTTTAGAAGAGAGCTGAAAAGATTTTGAACAAAAATAAATATAATTTCGCCACTCTCGGGGACTCCAATTTAAATATGAACGTAAAGTCAGCAGGAGTGGTCGTAAAACTTAATTTACTTCAGTCAAGTTCCGAGTTACGACCCCTAATTAAAAATCGACGCGACCTCGGCCCTGCGCTGAACACGACGTCCGTTGGCGGCGACGAGCTGCACTGCAACCAGTTTCTATAGCTTAGTTTGGCTCGGTTAGCTTTCTATAAATTATTCACAAACTAAATTAGGTACCTCGGTGGGTGCTAAAAAAACGCTCACCGGAATTTACCTTCCGCATAAAACGGAACGCTTAGTTTAAAATTCAAATTTGGAACGTCTAACACGGCGGGCCGGCTCAGTCGATTTAAGTGCAAATACGGCCGAGTGCGGGAGTCCTCGCCGGACATTTGCTATGGTAATGAGCGCGGCGCACTCTCCGCGGTCGGGTAATTCTATTCATGGCGCTACAATGGACCGAATGCACTGTACAAATAGCGAATTACGCCTGCTCTGAATAAAAGAAATGTGGACTTGCGCGCGGTTTTTCTTAGTACAATCTGCGCTGTTTCATTTACATAAATGCAGCTGAATTTTTTAGACAGTGGATGGTGCGGTTACCGAGTCCGCGGAACAATGAGGTCTGTCCGACCCCGCGCCACGTGGCATTACCAACAGGAGCCGCGTTTTGTAACTACTTTATTTGAGCGTTGAAATATTCCCCGCGGCATACTTACAATGTATTTTGCAAATGATTGCGAGGAAAATTGTTAAAAATGAGTAATACCTATTTTTTTTTTTTTAAAACAAAAACAACAAGAATGGAACTCATGAACAATTAATCTCATTTTACATTTTTGTTAACTTTGGGTTATTTTGCTTACTTTTACAAGTCAATATTTAAAAAAAAATCGTACCATTAATGCCCATTGTCACTTATGTAGCACTCATTTATCGCTTCATCTTAGTCTAGTCTTGGTCAGTCTTCCATCTTGATTTTGATCTAACAAATTGCTAATACTCACATCGATAACATGACTAAAATATCAATTACTACTTAGCATAATAAACGCATTTTAACCACAAACACTATCAACTAAACACGGTATCTGACCCAATTTGGGAACTATGTCGCTCAAACGTCAAACAAACAGTGATTGCATTTCGCCCGGGAATACTTAAAATACCTTTCTGGACAGTTTCATCATTTGTCCGGGAAAAACGTCGTCCGAGCGGATCCCGGCTCCGGGTGGATTCCATCGATGCGAATCAATTTAAGTTAGGAAGTTAATTATTGGCCCACAAAGACAAGCTTTGTCCTAAGTTGGATCACACAAGTTCTGTCGTTCCGGCAATCTGGCGGATTTAGATAACCGGACGGATTGATTTCTGAAGACGAATTGTACGGACCGACACGCTTTCATACTGCAGATATAGATAGCTTTTGTTATAGGGAAATTTTGTAGAGAATGAAGAATGAGACGAATAAGATTTATGGTAGATTTATTTACAGACAGTATAAAACTAATTACTCCTTTTATAGCTTTGCTAATTTTATAAAAATTGATGCTTCTTTGTTTCTTAAGATTTTTGTTTCAATTTAAGTTAGTCGTTGCCTTGCTAGTTAAGGAAATTTTGTGTGTGCTTTTAGTTAGTAAACATATTTGTTTATACATTTATCTATTCATAAGTTTCAATTGTCAAATATAAAATACATATCTTGCTGTTAGTACACCTTTAAATAAATAAATCATTTTAAAAACTTATCATATTAAGTGGCAATCTGCGGTGTCTGCCTATCCTTATGGAACTAGGACGTGAATCCATGCATGTATTATTTATTGAAAGTCATTTCTGTGATGTCATTTCGATACACAAATAACATTCTGTGTCATTTCTTAATCTCATAATCTGGAAGCCTTATAAAGTTGCGAGATAAAGTAAATCTAACTATTGAATTTTCACATTAAAAAAAATACCTAGTTGGAAATATAATTGTTTAGTAATTTCATTTTTTCAACTGCTGCTTCTGATACATTATTTTAGTAACGTATTAGGTACTTTGCAATGCATCTTTGAGCGACATCTATTGGAATTTTTCGGAAACTCAATACTGAATTTCTGGTTGATATGAAAAACAGACAATTATTTTTAATACGTAAAATATTATTTTTAAAGATGGTCTAAATACAAGCTACGAGTACGTGATTGGTTAAAATCACTTACTCCGCCTCGTGTTTGACATGTTTTACTTATTAAAAGATATAAAAATATTCTTCAAAGCTCTTAACTCACTTCACTTTAAAATACGTTTATGAATAAGGAGGTTTGCCTAACCATGTAGCCAGCCCAACTCCTTTTCAGTTTCAAATTACTGTATGTTACATCTGCGGCTGAAACTAGATATTATTATAACTACCACTTCACTGTATGCCATAAATTAATTATCCTTTGTTATTTTACTATAAATTGTAAATGCTGATTTTAAGAAATGTAAATTAATTCAAATACAATGTAAATTGCTATTGAATAAAGAACTAAACTGAACTCCTCAATTGAAATAGAAAAAACACCAATCGGAACACTGTGGGCAGTTGATTGGTCAATCGCTAATTTGATGATGTCACGGTGCCAATTCCACTGACCCGCTGTCAGAGTAATTGCCGCGACCATACCGCGAGTACTCCCCGGCTCGTGGCCTCAACACACTAATTAATTTGCATTGATTCAATATCGCCGTTTGAATAGTTAGGACCGATTTATTGAGGTAACTGTGATTGGGAATTAGGTTTAATCTGAATTTCCAATTTATAAGCAGGAATGAGCTTGCTACATCCTCGATCACATCTTCGCTCCTGAGCTAGATTGTGGTCAGAAATGTAATAATTACAAAAAAAAAACAAGCTTTGCCCTTACATGTTGGTTTAAATGTGAAGTAATCACTTCATCAGCCTTAATAGGTTTTTCGGTCACGAACGCAATTCAACTGCCGAATTCTCCCGCTAGATGACGCTAATGGAATAGAACTTCGAACAATGGGCACAAGGTCTCTTTATTTGCAGTCGAAAATGTAATTTTGTTAAAAAAAATACAAAAAAAATTAACGCTACACACTCACACTAAGGTTTTCCATTGTTTCGCGGGTCCTTTGAAGCATATACAAAGAGAGATTGTTGAAGAACATCATACGAAAAGATATACTCAATTTAGGAATGACAGTTAACCCCATCCAAGAGATCCCGTCTATTTGACAATATCGTCAGACCATCGCATCGGGCCGGTGGTCTGCCCACTTGCCTTGTAGCCACCGTTCTATGACTTCCTTGGTCCACTGTCCGCCGTCTCTCCTAGTTAAGTGTCCTGCCCATCTCCACCGTAATATTTTTGAATAATACACAATTATTATAACCGATTGAAAACCATTCACGTCGTCTGCCGATCTCCAGACATGCAAATGCCGCCGGCTGCGCCTCGCCATTAACTGTTTATGGCCACAATCGCCGAATTTATGGGCCCAAATAAAATATAAGCCAGTGCCAAGTCACTTAGGAATTTACTGCCGAGTGGGAACTTGAAGATGGGCCGACACTTTCTCAGATACGAACCGTGTGGGCCTCAGAGTCGGTGGGAAATTATTATGATAATATTTTGTTTTATCAAAGTTCTTAGAAAATAATTAAGGTTTTTATTTCCGTTGGGTACTTACCGAACTTGATAATAAAAATTTTAGTACCGCTTTTAATCAATCGTCTACTTAATGAAAGACCCACTAAAGTGTTTTATGCACTTTGCCAATCTCGCACTCTGAATATTCAACATGATCTAAGTTTTTAATACAAAATCCAATGTATTCAAGCAAAGGTATTCTGAAATTTTAGTCAAGATTAACTCAAATAATTAATGGAGTTGTAACTCTATAACATTTTGAAATGACTACCTTTTTGTCCTAGTGCTGATTTTTGGTCAAGACCGAGTGCATTTTTCATTAAAATACAGTTATTATCAAAACACATATCAACTTGTACACAAATAAAACACAATACATTTTATCTAGGTTACTATTACTACCGTGGGGGCTCTCATGTAAGTCAAGCAATGGACGTTCGTATTGCAAGTCACGCTCACAACCGGGGCACTGCGTGTATCACTACGAGAGGCTTTTCACAGTCCCCATTGATTTTAGGAAGTTTTGTGTAACCTTTTTTACTACATTTAAATAATTTTTCTACAACTTTTTGAATATTTGAGAGATCATTTTTAATAAGTCATAAAAATTTACTCTGAAAACAAACAAAACAATTTAACAACTGGTTCTGTATCAGTATTCTGTGTTTGTTTTGTGAAGAAATATACCTAGTATTTTTCTGGTCTATTCTAAAAAGTTAAAGTTAAACTTAATTCACTTTAAATGACGTTATGATTCAACAATATTTTCTTATATGTAGACAAGTCCAAAGTAGGATACATGTAACATTTAAGGCTTTTGGCATTAAGCATGCATGCAGGAAGAATTGGTACATTGGAAGCCACACTTTGTCCCACCACGATGTCAAGTATGTGCCTGTTACGGACATAGCTACATTTGCGGTTGGCACAGGACTCAAAGACGCTCTGTGATGATAACAAAAAGAAGGGCACTGACACAATATACCTGTCAAGGTCGCAGACTAGTAAGCCTTTGGACTTGCTGGATCCCAACCCATCCATAGCACAAATAATAATAATATTAAGGGCCCTTCTCCCAATACAACGCGAAGACTAGTCATCGCAAAAAATCTCACATCGGTTGACGGCCGGTTTGGTCGAGTGGTAGGTGACGCTGCCTCTTGATCGGCGGGTTCTGGGTTCGATCCCCAGTCGAGACAAACATTTGTGAAAAAAGCAGATATTTGTTCTCGGGTCATGGGTGATTTCGTTTGTCTTTATGTGTTTTCTAACGGACACCCACGACACAAGGGAAAACCTTAGTGTGGGCCTTTGAGTGTGTAGTGTTTATTTAGGTACTGTAAAACGGAGAAAGCTATCGTGACATAGAATTGTAAAAATCTTTTCGACTCTATTTTTATCATTTCATATCAATTTGACCATATATGAAAATGCAACTTCTTAATTGGTCAAATGAAGCGGTAGCCCAGTGGCGCTCCCTGATATCAACCGATCAGTGAGGTTAAGCAACGCACACAAAGGCAGGGAACCGGATGTTTGACCAAAGTGGAAATTTATCACGAGCGTTTCCATGCTTCAGAGGGCAGTTAAGTTATCGGTCCAGGCTGTTGTCGATTGACTACAGTCGTTAAAACCAAGTAAGATGCCATTGTGCGGTTTGAAAACTTTGACACCAGGGTTAGTAAAGTTCGCCACACACTTTGCTATACCTACACGATATGAAGAAGAAGAATGGTCTAATAATAAGCATCAAGGCGGATGATGATGAGAAAGCTAGAGTAGGTGTATTATAAACTTTTAACATTCCAAAGGGTGGGCCGCGGGGCGCGGGACGAGCCATCAATAAGCCCGGGCCGCTCCAACTCCACTCAAACATTAATTATTACGCTTGGACTTTAGATTAAATACTCGAAAAGTACATTCACGGAATATACTGACTAATCAACAGTAACGACACTGTCCAATGAAGTCATAACAAAATGGCGTTTCACTACAAAGTAACTTTCTTTATCATGATTTTCGTCCTTCAGATTTCCACTTTTTTAAAAGTTTTTTTATATATTTCAGCGATAAAATTTAAAAAGTTGATCGCCGAAACACACAAAAAATAAAGAAGTCAAGATTTTTTTGAAAAAGAATAAATGGATTTAATTAAACAAAAAATTACAAAAATTCGACTTGGACCCAGAAAAAAATAAAGAAATTTACAAAAAGTGCAATGTCACAAAACACCACAACGAACAAATTAACCTAAAGGAGAGTAACTGGGAACAACATCTAAAGCTATTTTTCAAGTACCAACTAAGAACAACACGCGAGCAATACCTAGAAGTTACAAGAGAAATAAACACAGCCGGGAATCCCAAACGAAACGTCTCAACATTAAAACCTAGCCCTAAATAACTAACTCTAAGAGATATCAACAATAGAAAACAACTACCTATTACGTAATAATTTACGTAAAAGTTTCCTAAAACTTTCAAAATGTCAACAACTGACGACAAATAGCAAAAACCACAGACCTAGACTTCAAAGAAAATAATGGACTGTCAGTCAACTCGGACTTGACGGTCAAAAATAATGGTTGCCAACATCTATGTCTATGTTGCCACCATAATGGCCATGCAAAACCATACCATAAATATAGATCAACTATGACGTCCACCAATGTAAGACCACAAAGCAAAAAAATTGCCAAAGCAAAAAAAAAAAATTTCCAGATCTTCAGCGATAAAATTTAAAAAGTTGATCGCCGAAACACACAAAAAATAAAGAAGTCAAGATTTTTTTGAAAAAGAATAAATGGATTTAATTAAACAAAAAATTACAAAAATTCGACTTGGACCCAGAAAAAAATAAAGTTAGAAGATTTTGAACATTTACATTAAATTATAAGGTGTTACATAAAGGTTAAACTAACACGCAAAACAATTTTCAACGTATAGATATTTTGTTTGGAAATGAAGTGTTGGATTATTTTGAACTGTTACAATTTCATACATAAAATTTAAACACGAGACCTAACTAAAATAAATTATTATCGGTAGCAAATAGGAAGAATAAATTCAGCGCTGAATAAATACCCCACCTACTTGATAGATAAAACTAAAACTGTTACAATTGGCACATATTGACAAAAATAAATTAAGGGTTTTTAAAGGTATGGTTAAAACACTTAGCTACTGGTCTTCCAGAGGCCGCAGGTGGAACCGCTGTAGAATGGAAGCAGGATATGGTGGTTTAGCTGGCCCAAATTGGGTTCTCGTCTAACAGAACTCCCAGGGATAAATTGTCGTTCCAATTTTTAAAATCGTTTCTTAATTACACTGAAACTACAAAAAAATCCAAATTGGACTAGGATACCTAAAAGGTCACGAAACCCGAAAGGGCCCAAAGAAGGAAAGATAGAGGTATATGAGTATTTATTAGAATAGTAAGGATGTCTAGCTAGTGTAACCTATACAACAAGGATATTCTCCTCTTGCAGGTCGTGAAGTAATCCCCCCAGGTCAAATGATAACCAGATTTGATTTAAACCATAAGACCCAGGATTCTCGTAACTGTTGCAAGAACAGCCTGATAGAGTATCTGTCTGAGCGTGAAGAAGATGTTTTAAAAGTGTACTGTATAGCGTAGCTAGGGTAGAGTAGGCGTGTGAGTACAAAAAAAATAGAAATGGTGAAAAACTTACATTTTGATTAACACAATTGGTCGTTGAATAAAAAAATTTTATATATCTCTGTTGACCGACATTAGTACTGATGTATTTAATAACAAAAATAAATCAACTCAAGCATTCACTTTCACCGAAAAAACAGGCGTTTCACTGAAATTTTTTTGTCGAATGCTTATGTCAACTTCTATCCCAAACAAAATCCAAAAATCAAGCAAATTCTAAAATTTTGAAATATATTGAATTAAAAAGAAAACTAGACCGGAAAGAACATAAAAAAGATCGCAAGCAGAAATGCTGCAATATACATACATACGCTCACGCCTATAATCGCTATCGGTGTAGGCAGAGCATCAGTGGTTTTGAAATTAATTGATGCCACGTTTGATGTCTATGATGTCTTTGTCTACATCATTTTTCCCTGTGTGGTGATCGGTTGAGAATAACACCACCCCATCTCTTTCCGTGGGTGTCGTAAGAGGCGACTAAGGAAACACAAATGAGACCTGCCTCCTAGTAATCCATTCCAGGAAACGACACTTAATTTTTTCTTAATCTGAGGTGTCGTCCTATCGTCTCATGCGGTGTGGTAGGCTCTGTAAAGGGCCGTCTGGTTCGCGACAACCCTCCTACCGAAGTCCGACGCCAAACAGCTTGCTGTGTTCCGTCGGTGCGTGGGAGTACCAGTGCCTTTATAGGCATTTTCTGGGTTAACTCGCTCCATCGTCGACCTCATCTTTGACCTTATGGTCAAGATTGAGGTCAAGAGTTAACCCATAAAAAAGAGAAAAGAAAAATATTATATGGAAATGACATGCAGTGAAATTTTGTATGTGTAAGTGTATGTGTGTGAGTGTGTGGGTGTGTGTGTGTGTGTGTGTGTGTGTGTGTGTGTGTGTAGGTGTGTGTGTGTGTGTGTGTTGTGTGATGTATGCTGTGTGGTTGGTGTTTATGTAAGCCCTCTCATTAAATCCTCTATTTCATTGTAAGTTAAGTTGCCTAGAGTTTTTATAATTTTGGATTTGGCTTCATTAGTCGTTAGCTTTTTGATGGTGCTTATTTTATTTATTTTATTGTATATGAAGGGATGTAAAAAGGGCGAAAAACGTTTTGCAAAAGAGGTCTTGATGGTTGGGGTTTGAACCATAAAGGTACGTTTCCGCAGCATTTTCTCATAATGTTCTGAGGCCAGTACGATTCGATGGATTTGTGTGACGGCTGTGAGAATATACAGACTTCGAACATTTAATAGTTCGGCTTCTGCGTAGAGAAGTCTGGTGGGGTACCTAAAGGGTTTCCTCAGAATGACCTTTAGGACAGCTCGTTGAGCTCTCTCAAGCAGTATCATGTTGGTTTTTCCAGACCCGCCCCACACTGAAATGCAATAACAAATGACAGATTGGCAAAGGGATACGTAAACCTGCTTAAGAAGGTCTAGATCCGCTACAGATCGCAGGTTCTTAAAAAGATATATGAGTTTGCGAACTCGTTTTGCTGACGCGGCCAAGTGCCCCTTAAAAGTCACTCCTAGATATTTGATACTTGGAGTCCTTCCAATGCATTCACAATTGCAGGAAGCCCTCGTATGACAACTGTGCACTTTAATACTTTGGGACAAGGATGGCGCTGAAGCTAAAGTCTTATGAAAGCAGAGGTACTTCGTTTTATGAGAATTCAGCGTGAGCAAATTGTGACGAAGCCATGATCCAATTACCTTCATTCTTTCCTCTGTATTTGCTTGCACTTGTTATCATTCATCTCCACAAAACAAAATGGCTGTGTCGTCAGCATAACAGATAATCTCCGAGTTCTTTAATTTTATCTGTAATAGATCGTCGATGTAAAGAGTAAACAGTGTGGGGCCGAGTATACTGCCCTGCGGCACACCGTATCGGACTTCGTTGACACAGCTTGTATGTTCGTTTATTTTTACACAATGTTTTCGCCCTGTTAGGTAACTCTCAAACCATTTCAGAGTGACTCCTCTCATGCCTTTAATTTCCAGCTTTCTAAGTAAGATTGGGATAGAAACGGTGTCGAAAGCCTTTGCCAAATCTATGAAAACACCTATGCATTTTTTGTTGCTGTCTAAATAATTGGATACTTGATTTGTGAGAAGGGACACCGCATCTTCCGTTGATTTGCCCTCCCTGAATCCAAATTGATGCTCACTAACTAGTCCATTCTCATTTATAAATCTAACGAGACGCCGATGCATGACTTTCTCCAATACTTTAGATAAGGAGCCGAGCAAAGAGATGGGCCTGTAGTTACAGGGTTCCGATTTTACTCCGGCCTTGTAGATTGGTGATATCGCAGCTATTTTCCAAGCTTCAGGAAATGCTCCTTCAGATAAGCTAAGATTGCAGATATAGCTTAAAGGTATTACTATGTACTCCTTAATTACTTTGCGTAATCTGTTTGTCTATGAGTGTGAGTGAAATGACGATTACTTATATGCACTTTCTTGAGTATGCTCTTACAATTTTCTTGAATAATATGCTAAAACTAGCTTATGCCCGCAACTTCGTTTGCGTTTTAATTTTTTTTATAGAATAGACACTACATTGATGGAACTATACATGAAATTGACATTTTTTTTTCAAGCACCATTTAGTTCATATTTTCGTTGATTTCTAAACATGTTTTTTTATTTCAAAACTTGGCCATACTGTATTACATTGGACCTGAAGACAAAACTCTAACTCGCTTCCCGTTCCCAGGGGAATTTTTAACTTTGCATTCACTAGGGTATATGCATGTCGAATTTCAAGCATCTAACTTACGCAATTTAAATTTTTTCATACAACATTTTTTTCCCGCTAACTCTCGTTCCCATGGGAATTTTTAAAAATACAGCCCTAACTAAACTTTATATTTACTAAGGTATGCATGCATGCTAGATTGAAAACATCTATCTTACGTGATTTAGATTTTTACATACAAAAGTTTTTTCCCGCTAACTCCCGTTCCCGTGAGAATTTTGCAATATCCTGTTGCAACTAAGCTTTAAGTTTACTAAGGTACCTGCATGCCAAATTTCAAGCATCTAACTTAAGCGGTTTATATTTTTCATACAAAAGGATTTTCCCGCTAATTCCCGTTCCCGTGGGAATTTTTGGAATTCCTTTCTTAGTGCACCTCTACGGTATTTAAGCTACGTCCCTTCCAAATTTCAAGTGCCTACGTTTAGCCGTTTAGGCTGTGCGTTGATATGTCAGTCAGTCAGTCAGTTTCTCCTTTTATATATTTAGAAGATAAGGTAAAACAAACAGTTTTTTTATATCGCCGTTTCTTTCTCACATAAACTCAATAAAAAGCCTAGAAATAGAAACAAAGGATATTTTTGTGATTATTTTTATTATTTTAATTGTTTTTTATTAAAATAATAAAATAATCAAAATTTACTTTCAAGTCGTTGGAAATCGAAATGTAGTATTTTTTTTTATCAAGAAGTATAATTTGATCTCCAAGTAGTATAATTTTCTGACGGTCTGATTACAACCCTGACTAGGAGGAACTGAGAGTAGGAGAAGTGTAAGCTACAAATTTTAATGTGGTGTGAAAATTCACACTTGGATAAATTCGAGTAAAAATAAAACTAGGAGTAAAAACATTTACAAATAAAATACACAAATTCAAATTAATTGGTTGAACAAGATCCATTATAAAGGCAAAAATTATTGCAAACAAAAGGAGTTCAAAAAAATTTGCCTACGTCACTCTTGCTCTGAACACTTCGTATACTATCTTTAACACCCTTCATTTTACGAGTAAAGCATCAGATTCATAGCTACTGCTATAAAAAAAAACTTAAAAAGTTAAATTTCTCGAAATAAAATTTAAAAAAATGTTTTGCAAAATTTTCCACATCAATTCAAACGGTCCGTACTGTAGCTCTGTTTAATTCTCTATTGGCTTAAAATTTACGGTCTAATTAGGTTTCATTTAAACTTCTTAAGTAGAGTTTTGGGATTCCGTTCCGGGGTGGCACAGAGAACATCGGGGCCTGCCTGGCAAGCAACTACCCGGCGACCAACAACCAATGAAACCATAAGTACACAATAAAATACCAACTAGTATGTAAATAAAAACTTAACTATGACTTTATACATACTAAAAAATTTGTCCTAAAACTCTCTACATTTATTAAAGACTAGCTTTCCGCCGGGGACTTCGTTCCCGTGGGAATTTGGGAAAATTATATAGCCTATGTCCATTGGGGATAATGTAGCTTTTTAATGGTGAAGAATTTTTCAAATCGGTCCAGTTGTTTCGGAGCCTATTCAATGCAAACAAACAAAAAATCAAATCTTTCCTCTTTATAATATTAGTCTAGACTAGCATTCCGCCCGGGACTACGTTCCTGTAGGAATTCGGGAAAATTATGTAACCTATGTCCATTGGGAATAATGTAGCCTTCTAATGGTGAAAGAATTTTTCAAATCGGTCCAGTAGTTTCGGAGCCTATTTAATGCAAAGAAACTTACAAACAATCAAATCTTTCCTCTTTATATTATGTATAGAAGACCTTTCTACGATATTTTTCCTTATAGTTGCAGTGCAAGTTAGTGCACACAGCTCAGAAGAAGACATGCAAACTGTAGCGCTGCAGGACGAAACTTAGGTATTATAGTTTACAATCTTGACCTGCTTGACATAACGCTGTGAATGCATTTAGTATTTTATTTTACACAGTCAAAGGTCAACATTAGGGTTTTCCCTTGTGTAGTACACAAAAACAGATACGATGGGCGCTCTTATATCTGTCTTTGTGTGTGTTTCTCAAAAATAAACATCTGCTTTTTACACAAACGTTTGCCCCGACCAGGAACCGAACCAAGGACCCGTCGAGAGGCAGCGTTATTACCACTCGAACAAACCGGCCGTCTTAAATAGTGATCTTAAAAAATGCATTTATCTTGTATAATACCCCCAGGAGATGCCCCAATAAATCGTTCCTCTTTTTGAATGACTGACAATACCTTTGAAAAGGAGTCAAGTGAATTAACGAAAAACCCCGATCTCAACTCGAAAATACCTGACAATAATACCCTAACCCTTAACTTGAAATACAATCCTTCAACTTTCTAAATCCACTCGCAAGAATGGAACCCAAAACTCAATACCATTCGCTGCCCGCTCCATAAATAAACAACTTAACACATTCACTGAAGAGAACCCTTCCTCACATCTTGCACAGCGGGAAAACCCTGCACAGTGCTGCGAATAACCGAACGAAATTGAACACAGAAACACTCGAGAAGAGCGAAATAGAATACGCGAAAATTTCATTGGTGGAGTTGGACAAAAAATGCGAAATGCAAATGAAACAATAAATCGTGAATACACGTCGTATCGGTGTGTTTCCAATGGCCACGTAACGTCGGCAGCATAAGAACGTTAATTTATTTTCTGACTCCAAACGCGGGTAATATGAAAATTTCCTCCGCTGGGAAATGGCGCAGACGTGCGGGTCAACATAAGCATTTACAAAAAGTAAGAAAGTTTTGCTCGAAACAAAAGAACTTTATAATGTTAAAGAAAAAGTATAATTTGTAAAACTTGAAAACGAACCATTGGCCAGTGTTTTACGAATGTGTAAATTTTATGTAACTAAAGTCTTGAGCCATTTCAACCAAAAGGGTTAGAGTTAATTTCGAGATATCACTTACTAATTCAATGGACCACCGCAAATCAATAATAATTAAATGTTTTTATTTGGCAGTGTCAATGTCTTCCTAAAACATCCTCAAATAACTTATCAGTCATTGAAGCTAATAATGATCAAGCAACAAAATCTGTGAGAAAAATACAAAATACTCTTTAGTTCGTGGTAAGATGACCCTAGCTGTAACCGCGGCGTTTTTTCCCCGCCCGTGTGCGCAGCTTTACCCCAGCCGGGCGGTTTAATTGGGACGCAGTAATTTATCGCCGGATCTCCGTTATCGGATTACCGCCGATCGAAATTATATTTGAACGGGTAAATTAATTTACAATATGCATTGTTTCCACTACACAGGAGAATTAGTTGCCCCAATAGATGAGTTGACAAGCAGTATAAACTTTCACTAGATCTTCACGTATTTACATAACTGTATATTGAAGTGAATATACTATACTTGGGCCATTATGAACGTGCGAACTGAGTTATCGATAAAGGGACACAGGTAGCAACTAGTTTTTTTTTATAGTTGCTACCTGTGTCACTTTATCGATAACAATTGGCCCAGCATCCCTATGACGTAATGATTGATGACTCAGTTCGCACGTTCGTAATGGCCCAAGTATAGAATGAAATTTTAAAAATCTATGTCTGTTTCCTGCAAAATTTGATCATTTCATGGTATGGCTAAAGTTCAGTGCAGAAGTGTCCTCGAGTGGCAACTTTGTGGCCAAAACCCTTGAAGAAGAAAATCTTTCACAAAGTGGACGAAGCAAATACACAAGGTGGACTAGATGGTGAGGAGTAGCTGTTTGAGGCAGGCTACACAGAACTGATGGTCAAATGAAGTAGATTAAATGAAGAAAAAAATTGTGCCACTTATCTAATTTTGTCGTTATGATCCTTCACCGCCAATGACATCACTGTACGGCGACTAGTTTCCTCCCCCGATGTTGTTTGTTTAGAGAGCGGTAATTAATTCGCTCACAGTTTGTTCTGCGGGAAATTAAACCTTTTTACTGGTTTGACGGTTTTTCACGTCCTTTGCACAAAATGTTACTTGCAAGTTTATTTAAGGTTTTTACTGGCTTTTCGCCAGTGGCTTTATTTACGAGAAAAAGTAGCTTATGTCACTCTCTACCCGTTGCTCCAGAAATAAGCAGCAGCAGCTCGAGAACGATGGCGACAAACTTGCGGCGCGCAACTCGGCTGACGCTGAAACTTCACTTTGATTGCGCGAGGGCCCCGTGCAAAGGCTTTCGCCCTCTGGCGTTGTCAATATTGACATTTTGACATAGGACCGCGGCGAATTATGCATGCTATCACCATCGTACTTGAGCTGCAGATAAACAAACACACACTTTAACTAAAGATTAAGTAAGAATTTTTCTTCGATGCTGCTAGGAGGGAAAGTAAACCTTATAATTTGCCAGCCACCTACTTTCCCCAGGTATACTGTAAAAGTATTGTGAGTGAGATACGAGGGTTTTGCTGTATAATGGGCAAAAAGCTGACCACCTCTCACCATAACACAAATTGTTCCATCTTATAATCCTCACAGTTTGTGTCAAACATGGCATCTAGAGGTTCTAGAACCACTGATGCTCTGCCTACCCCGTTAGAGATTATAGGCGTGAGCGTATGTATGTATTTAAAAATAAATAAATTACTTGATTATAATAGGGATTTTGAGAGTGTTTAATTTTATGAATATATGAAACAAAAAATTATGCTAGAAATTATATTAATATCCGAAAACAGCATTAAAATTGGTTTATAAATGAACAAGTTATTGGCATTTATGTTATCGTAAGGACTAGCTATCTCGTTTTGAGGGGAGAGCTAGCTATCTCGTTTTTACCTACGCAAACAAATGGCGGTGACGTCACATGCCTGTAAGTGCATCTCTTTTTCGTTGTTTGACAGTATCCCCCTCTGTTGAAATTTAATAGCTTGTAACTTTTTTATTTCTCAATAGTTTTCAAAAATTATTTCGGTTTTGGGTTTTGGATTTAGTGCCTTTTTAAGATAAACAATTCTATAGTTGATCGAAGATAAACAATAAATAAAAATTGTCAACATCCCTATTCGTAACACCCATATGGAGAATAAGTGCGTGTTTTAAATTGTGTGGAGCTACATTCAAACCATTGTAATTCAAAAGGGTTGTCTCCGTTATTGAGATTGCCGTCACGGAGCGCAACACAAGCGCAAGTCGAAACAACAACACGAGCCCAGCTGCGCCGCGGCGCCGCGCCGCCGCCGCCCCGCCGCCGCGCCGGCTCGGCTTGAGTTTGACTTTCACATTTACTTTGGAAATAACTACCACCAACATCAACATTTGGGTGTTTGGCGAAATTATTTGCGTATTTGCGATCCACTTTATCTTTATTTGGGAAAATTAAGTTCTGATCTGCTCATGAATTTATCCGCTGTATACCTGTTAAGTCTTTAGTGTAAAATTACTTTCACTCTGAATTGGGAGTAAAAAAAATTATTTGAATATGCCAACTGCCAGCTCTTCCTAGGCATACTGTAAAAGCCAGTCAAAGGGACGCGAGGGTTTTACTGTACGGTGGGCAAAAGGCTGACAACCTATCACCACCCATATTTCTTTGGATAACCATACATAATAATATGTCAAGCTGTCATTGTAAGCCTATAGAAAGGGTTAAATGTGTCACTTATCTTGGAATGAAAGTAGATGAACATTTTTCCTGGTCTCCGCATATAGATACTATATGTAATAAGTTGAGAATTTTATTAGGGAAATTTTTTCACTTAAGTTATAAAGTGCCTAGAAGTACTTTGAAATGTATTTATTTGTCGCTTGTTGACTCAGTGGTGAGTTATGCTCTTGATTGCTATGGGCTCACAACTAAAACTAATATTGATAAACTTGAACATATGCAAATTAGGTTTCTGAAGTTATTAGTTAGTAAAAAAACGCGGAATAAATTTAGAAACAATTATAGGAAATTATTTAAAATATGCAAAATTCTTCCAGCCGGACTAAAACATAAGTATCTACTTGCAGTAAATAGCCGTGGCAATCCTGAGCGTGACTCACTGCTGATCAATGTGGTCTACAAGCAGGGTACAAGATCGATGACGTCGGGTAAATACGTCATACCTCATGTAACAAACTACTTTAGTGACAGAACCTTAAAGAAAAGAATTCCTTACTTATTAAACAGTTTGCCCGAGGTTATTCGTCGAGAACCCAACAAAAATAAATTTAAAAACAAACTAAAACATTATTATTTGGATAGTTTATAATTGTATCTCTAAATATTTCCGATTGTACGGACGGCCGCAACTCAGGTTACCACACGCGTGCACTCTGTGCTGTTGTGATAGGAGCGGTTTTGCATTGAAAATGGAGTGAACTGATGCGCTGGCCTCTGTACCTATTCAAAATTTATTAGCGTATTCCATTATTATCATTAAGTTGGAATTGTTTAGAACGCGAGAATCTTGATCCCACAGTCAAACCGTATATATGGTTTTGTGGGGCTATGTATATCAATTGTTCATTTATATGATTAATAAACAATAAATAAAATAACCCTCAGGACGTATGTTAAATGTGGCGTCAAGTGGCTGTATGACAACAAGACGTTCTGCCTACCCTGTAAGGGATTATGATGGATGGTTAAATTCTAAAAATTAAAAAATATAGAAAAATAAACGTAGGTACGGAGGACCTCAACTCATGAGCGGTTTTGCAATGAAAATTGAATAACCTGATGCGCTGGTCTCTGTTAAATTACATGTAATACCTATGTATTTTAAGTTAATGATTTTTTTTATTAGAATGCGCTTTTCTGTGGTATGTTTTAGACCAAACAATAAGTATTACAGAAAGCTGATGGATACTGCTACTCGCCAATGCAGGACATCTTTTAAAAGGCATCGTTAATACCAATTGCTGGTATTGATGCTGGTATCGTAGGGTGTTTTTTTCTGTTTCAGAGGATGCATCATTAAGAGCAGGAAGTGACAACGATCTCAGGACAAAATAAAAAATGAAATGAATGAATGAATGAAATGAAATAAACTGTTCTGTGGGACTGGTCATATTGTGAAATAAAAATTGCCGCCAGAACGTGCCGCCGCGGTCCCGGCGCATGTGTCGCAATTTGTAGCGCGCGTGACACGCTGGGCCAGCCTGCACTGGGGTTACAAATAGCATTTATAGTGGCCATTTTAGGTTTCTTAAATACGCAAAAAAAATATCAATAACGTTAGGAATTGGAAAAAAAATTACGTTTTTAAAATGAACTACCTAATTCACTATTTGTCTTCATTATATCTAAGAACATTTTAAGAGTTTCTTGATTAGCGGTAATCATGGACAGCATCAAAATATTAGATACTTGTAGCTTTCCTTCTGGAACTTCGATGATTTGCGAAAATTATGAAGTCTTTATGTTAATTCAGGGTGTCAGCTACCTCCATACCAAATTTCATCAAAATTAGTCCAACCGCTTGAGCGTGAAAGTGTAACAAATATCCATACATAAATACAACCATACAAACTTTTGCTTTAATAATATTAGCAGGGATTATTTAACGTAACACGATTAAACGTTTTTTTAAATAAATAAGCAAAAATTTTAAAAATTGTGTTTAAAGATTTTTTTTAATTGTGTAAAAACTCAAAAATTTTTTTTTGTTCTGAGGGTAATTGTGGTTTTCTATAATAAACAAAGATTTGGTTATTATTCTCATGTCTTAGAGATATACTCAACGTAACCCTTTGAATGCCATTGAATGCATTTTCATAACTGCAACATTGCCATTTTACTAAAGCAATAGATCTCCCCTTTTATCTCCTTATTGGAGATATTAAATTGAAAAGCGTTAAGTTTTTATCACGTCTGCACGTGCGGGATGGTCGTTGATTTACCGTAAAAAGATTCCTGTTCGAGATAATCGAAGTTATTGAAAAAGTTGCTCTTTAATCTGTGATATTCAATCGACCGTTTCAATTAAACAGCCATTTAGCGGACCTTAGAAAGTTTGTGAGATAGAACTTCAGGCGACAATGGAGTGTGAAAGATTTTCTTAGAAAATTTTCTTTGTTTTAATATGAAGTAGAATTTAACGCATTTAAAATAAACTAATAGTTTATTGATTCTTAAATTAAATAAACCAATACTTTATTATTCATAAAATATTAATTTAATTTTTTGTTGGTGAAAATGAACGAAAATTAATTGTCTTTTATTCAAATTATTTTTACAATTTTACATAATGAATCATGCCGGAAAAGGACTAAATCGAACAGTGAACCTGAGTGAAATCATTTAACTTCATTTTTTTCGAAATCAAAGTTAAAAAATAATTAAGTAATAATTAAATAATAATAATTAAGTAACTTAAAAAGTCAGTTTTCTTTTTCAGATTGAAATCCTCAAATCTAATTAAGTTATGGTTTTACTATCGCTTTATATTTCCCAGTAAATCTGAGCTAACTACCACAGTGCGGTGATCGTCAGTGTCCCAGCACCTCTCCGGGAAGGAAACAGAATTACCGCGGCCCCCGCCCCGCCCCGTGGCCCCCTCTGACACCCATTGACCGGTTTTTGGACAACAAAGCACTGGAACTAAATTATTTGTAAGCCACAACATGTGCCTGGCATTTTGTTGTAATGTGATAAGCTAAATGAAGAGGTATGTAGGCGGTCGAGTTATTAGTTTGAAGACCGGAGACAAATTGTTTAGCGGTTAAATAGTAAATCGGGCTGCAGTGTGAAACGTCCCAGTGGTTGTAGGCGTTAAAGTATTTCTAAATTTAAACACTTCAGGAATTTCAAGAAACTCAAGGCAGCAAATCCTATTAAAATGTTCTTTTTTTATTGCTATTTTTATTGCTGTACGAATCTATTTGAATGTGTAAAGCTTCAAAGTACCTAAGTCGCGCTTCACGTAGGCACTCTACATTGGCTTCGCAATTTATTCGGATTGTAGAAAACAAAGCTGTCACTTTTATCCACCAAGATCTAGAATGATATGGTATAGTTTATTTCTAAATAATTCAAGAGCAAATGGGTACCTTCCTCGACAATGACTCTCTGTGGGTGGCTGTGGCTCTTCGCCTGGGCTGCGATGTTTGTGAAACTCATCAATGCATCTGCGGCTCAACGGCGGAGGCAAATGGCCACCATGCTTTAAGTTGTTGTTGCTGCGCTGGGAGGTTCCCTAGGCACCACGCTTTGAACGATATACCTAATCCGCAGGGCGCAGATATCAATAAACGTCTCTAGCTTTCTGGAGCTCCCAGTTCTCAGCAGATCAAACGGGAAGAAACCTAACGGTATGACTGTGGTGCCATGGGAAAAAGAAAGGTGCTTACTCTGGGACGGCACGTGCGTCAGCACCTTTGCCGCCTCGCATCTTAGTCATACTGTTAGGCCAGGGGTTCCATCGCCGAGGTAGGTCGGCATATTAGGGATAAGAGCTGTGACTCCCGCTCCGGTTCATCTCGGTGGAAAGGTTGTCCATTGCCATTCAATGTGGTAATGCTGCAAGTGTTATGGGCACCTTTGCACCAAGGATGACAAGGGGCGGGTTATTTGACTGATAATTTTGGATATTTTTATTTTGTAATTTTTGACATTTTTTATGCAACAAAGAAGATCGAAGATATTTGACATACAAATATCAAGATCAACTAATAAAAATCAACCAGAACCGACGCGATAACTCGATTGAGTCTCGGATTCTACCACCCATAGGGTTTTTATTTAAGCTCACCGTTCGGTCGATCTGATCCGTTGCAACCATTAATCTTCATAAGCTAAGATCCCCCATCGTTTCACAAGTTTAAACCCTAATATTGAAAAAAATCCGTGGCGTGATTCGGACGGCACGTCAAACCGGCGCGGCGGCGGCGCGACGGCGGCGCGGCGGTCCCAGTTGTTTTCGATAACCAAGTTAGAGGCCATTTGGTGGTTTGAAAATTCTGACTCTAGGTTTAGTCAAATTCGTCACATACTTAACTGTACCTACACTGGTTACAGCTGACACTATAAAACCTATAGAAGTCCCTGTTATTACATTATTTTAATACAATAACTTTCCGCCCGCGGCTCCGCCCGCGTCCTAATTTTTTTTTAAATAAAAAGTATCCTATAAACCTCACGGAGCCCGAGACCTTTCCAACGAATGCAAAACCGTGGAAATCGGTTCGTGCGTTCTGGAGTTATAGCGTCAGGAAAGAAAACCCGACTTATTTTTATATTGTAGAATTAAATTGTATGTTTATTTTTAAACAAAATAATACCTACAATAATCTATTTTATACAATTTACTAATATTATTTAAAGTTGCACTTGTACAAAGGCATAAACTGACATGTAACAATTGTTATAAAAAATATTTAATTTCATTTTTATTTATTTTGAATGTTTTCATAATATTGTTTCATTAACTGAAAACTTTTGCAACCACTCAGCAAACGATTCACATTCAATTTGTTCCCGTGGGATCCCGGGAAAATTATGCAGCCTGTTTTACCCGCTGATAAAAGAGCTTTTCATTGGCGAAAGAAGTTATAAAATCAGTTCAGTAGTTCCAGAGATTACTTCCTACAAACAAACAAACTTACAAACTTTATATTGAAAACTATTAGTACAGAATAGGTAAATGTAGTCAAAGTCAAAAAAGCTTTATTGCATAGAACGTACAGTATGTTGTTTCAAATAGGTCAAAATAGGGAATTACATTAGAATTTTTGACTTTGCGCCTCGCGAAGGCGCAAAAGCGAAGGTGCGCGAAGGTGCAGTCTTCCTCAGGAGAAGAATAGGCAAGAAACTCCGAGGGTCGCTCTTTTTAATTCAATCATAAAATAGGTTGTTCTGTAGTGCGATGTAAATAATATTCCAAACACTAAAATTAAACATTTTGAATCACCCCCGACATTCGATTGATTTCAACTTTTAAACGGCTGAACAGATTTTCATGAAACATGGTTAAGAACACTCGGGATATAATTATTATGACACAAAAAAAAACTAAACGAAAATCGGTTCATTCGTTTGGGAGCTACGATACCACAGACAGATACACAGATAAACAGACAGACACGTTAAACTTATAACACCCCTCTTTTTTGTCGGGGGTTAAAAATCAGTTCAGTAGTTCCAGAGATTACTTCCTAAAAACAAACTTACAAACTTTACATTGATAACAATCATTACAGAATAGGTTAATGAAGCTATCTTCGTGTTTCGAAGGGAGGCCCGTACCTCTCGGTGGGGACATATATGGGCTGGCAAGAAGAAGGTAGGTTGTTCTGTAGTGCGATGTAAAAAAGAACCCAGATCAGTATCAACATAAGAATGAGTTTAAGCCTAACGCTGCCAAGAATTGCACCATCAAATAAAACGAAGTACCATCTAACGGCAGGACCGATGCGAGATAAGAAATAGGCAGCGTAACTCACTGGCCAAATCCACCAGTGGAGGTATAAATTACAGCAGTGACTCGCTCTGTCCACTCCCAGCAGTGGGCTTACCGTTATTAGACCGGCGCCGCTGTCGCCTTAATCCACCTTCTAGTATATGTATTGGATAGTACGCACCACTCAGAAGACAATAGAAATTTAGTTAATACCAAATACCAACTGTTTATGTACTTTACTGACCGAAAATTGACTGTGTTAAATTCATGCAAATAATATTGTGCGTGCTCTATCATATTAATCTGTTTTTTCTGGAGATTTTAAATTTAAAACACCAGCCGATGCGCGGCCGATGCCGATTGTGCGGTAAATATTGTATGGAAACTTGTCCATACAGGAGACTGAAAGAAGTGATTTTTTTCTTGTGCTCAGTTATCAAGATCACGTAACTACCTGCTTGCGAAATTCTGGATCATAGTCAAGCGTTGCCCAAATGAGTAGCGGGATAAACCACAAGAAGAGACATTAGTAAGCACTCGTAGCCCAGTGGCAACCGCTATCTCAACCGGTCAGTGAGGTTAAGCAACGTACACAGAAGCAGGGGGTACAACGTACACCTGATGGGTGACCAAAGTGGCAATTTATTACAAGTGTTTCCGTACTTCGGAGGGCACATTAAGCTGTAGGTCCCGGTTGTTGTCGATTGACTACAGTCGTTAAAACCAAGTCAGAGGCCACTGTACGGTTTGAAAACTCTGACACCAGGGTTAGCCAAGTTTCCTACACACTTGACTATACCTACACGATAAGAAGAAGTTTAGTGTAGTCACCGTAGCTCACTGCTAGTGTGTCGTCACAGACAGCGGCGCGTTAATTCTGACTAATGGCCGCCGGACAAATCTACGGATATATCCCTTGTTTGTTCCGCTAACCGTTTGAAGGGTTGCTCCATATCGTGGTGCCAAGTATTTGGGTTATTGATGTGACAACCATTTCGGATCAGGGGGTCTTGGAAGCTAAATTTGTAAAGATCTCATCTGTCCGCTTGTAGACTACATACATACATAAGCTCACGCCTATAATCCTTGTCGGGGTAGGCAGAGCATCAGTGGTTTTAATACCATTTGATGCCACGTTTGACATGAATTCAGAGGGTTATACGATGAAATATCATGTAAGTGGTGAGAGGTTGTCAGCCTTTCGCCCAAAATACAGCAAAACCCCCGCGTCCCACTTACTGACTTTTACAGTATGCCTGGGAAGGAAGGCAAGTGACACATTCTGTTTTTTTTTTACTCCCAGTCCTAGCATGGAAGATTTTAAACTATTATAGAAATATATTCGTATGTAACAGAGCTATTGAACCAATTAAAAATCTAAAAAATGCTTTTTTTACGCGTGGGTGTCGATTAAATGACATAATTTCTTTCACTATGGGCCTTCCACGCTGGACTGGTGTAGAAAGAAAAACTTGGAATGCGCCAGCTATTTACTCTTCCCAGATATACAGTTAGTCTGTAAGCAGGATGCGAGGGTTTTGCAGTATAATGGGTAAAAGGCTGACCACCTCTCACAATTATCCAACTTGTTCCATCTGATAACCCTCACAATTTGTGCCAAATGTGGCATTTAGTGGTTCTAGAACCAGAGATGCTCAACCTACCCCGTTAGGGATTATAGGAGTGAGCGTATCTATGTATGTATGTATGTATGTATGTATGGTTCACCCTTTTCATTTAGAAGTATAAAGTCTCGATGACACTCTGTTGAGTCTCTCGTTGAAACTTTCTATAACCCATTAAGATTTATTTATTCTCCTTTAATTGATATACTCACTTATATTCAGATGCTTATATAAATGTTGCATTACTTTATATATTGTAAGGTCCTTATTACAGAACGTGGCTTAGACTCTGATCTATACTTAAAAGCATTGCGAACAATATCTCAAAGAAACTATTCAAATTCTCAGCGTAACAATATGCAACGTAGTGGTCACTGAAGCACAATTAAATATATGCGAATGCAGTGTAATATTCAGTTGATAGTAGTCGGTAGTAGAGGTACATGGTAGGAGCGGGGCCGGGGCCAGCTGGGCGCGCGCCAGCAGCGAATTCAATAACAAATTATTAGAGCCCGTTATTTAGCCCGCCAAATTGCAAATGCGTACAATATGGAAATACTGGGAAATACTCGCGATACTGTATTACTGATATTGTGCAAATTAATGCCCCGTAAGCGGCTTACGGGGCTGCAAGTGGGAATTTATTAAGTTTGGACTCCACCTGCCGCTGCGAATAAGATGATATATGTATGTGAGCTAAACACACCTAGCAATCAATTATGATCCTAGATATCCGTACTTATTAAAAACTAGCTTTCTGCCCGGGACTTCGTTCCCGTGGGAATTTGGGAAAATTATGTAGCCTATGTGTTAATCCAGAGTGTCAGCTACCTCCATACCAAATTGTATCAAAATTGGTCCAGCCGTTTGAGTGTGAAAGAGTAACAAACATTTATATAGATGGTTGGAGGGCTAAAGAGTGACATAGGCTACTATTCATCGTGAAAGAATTTGCGGGCATAAAACTTTATAATGATACTAGCTTACCTACCGGAAATTCGTTCCTGTAGAAATTCTAGGAATAAATTATGTAAAACTTTCATCTTGAATCGCTTAGTCTATTGGTGAAAACTATATGAAAATCCGTCCAGTAGTTTTTGAGTTTATCGCGTTTAGACAGACAGAAGTTGCGAGGGAGTTTGTTTTATAATATATTATGAATGATGTCTCTTACAGTCTTAAAATTTTGGGTTAAATTTTAATGAAATTAAATAAAAATATCTTTTGTTGAATTGCAAAGTTGACAAATAGTGTCGATGTAAAGACATGTGAAGGCGGTTTAACGAAACGCAACTTTAAATTAGTTCATTACACTCAATAATTTACCAACCTGCATTGGACCAGCGTGGTGGACTATGGCCTAAATCCCCTTCGTATTTCAAAGGACGGCCCCTGCCCCTCTGTGGGGACGTTATGGGATGGGCTGGTAAAAATACACTAAATGGTAATGTTGGTATCAGATTACCAACATCACATTTGATAAAAATAACGCTCTTCTGATGACATACACAACTTTACCTACACTTAATTCGTAATGACCCGATTACAAAAACAGTTACATATGTATGTATGTAGATTATAAACCGAAAAAGTAACATAAAGAAAGAATTTCACAAGCCTTTACTGTAGAGAATAGAATACAAAGCATCATCTTGTAGAATATTAAATGCAAGACGTATGAAAGCAAAGAGTAAGTAGTAGTTGATGTTTACGAGTACATCTAGAACTCTCTGCCTCTAAGTAAGCACTCAGTTTTGTGGGAATCATAAAAGGATCCTCTGCCCCTAAGTTATGTAAAATTGTGTTCTTACAAACAAGTTGGATCGGAAGTTTGGAACGAGCGAACGGCTTGTAATCCTTCGCTTATGAAATTCAATGAGAGCTTCTCTTAAAACATATAGGTACGGGACCCACACTTGATCCTCACTCAACTTTCCCAGCAAAGTTTTGGTAAACACTCCATCCATTGCCGAATTTATTTCGTGTAGAAGAAACATAGGTAGAAGTAAAATAGCAATGGATAGAACGCTAAGTGATGAGTTTGGTAGTGTTAAAGTACCGTGGTAATTTATGTAAAATGTAAAGTTTGCAAACTTCGCGAGGATTTCGGATGTTAGTTCCGTACAACACAGTGATGTTCTGTAGAATGCTGCATTAAGGAGTTTCGGGCATTTTCATAACAAAACTAACTTCGCGTAAATTTTGTTAGTAATTAATAATATTTGCTGCCAATTTGCAGCAAAAATAACTTATGAATGTTATGCTCGAGGTGAATTTTAATAAATTTTTGAAAACAGTATAGTTTTGCAGTTTCATCAGTATTTATCATCGGCTTGTACTCTCTATACAAGGTGTTTCGAAAAACCAAAAAAAAAGAAATTCCAAAATTTAATTTTAAAAGTGAAATATCGCAACTCTAGTAATCAGTTGCACGGTTTTACATCTACAAAATGAAAGTTTCATATAATTAATATGACATACTTGTCATATTTGTAATAGAGCTGTACAATAAGATAAAATTTAATACACCTTGTATAATGTAATGTCGACAGACTTGTTAGTTAATACGTTCTCTTTTACATTTGAATAATGCTTTACATTGAACATATTATGTATACAGGACAGGATGTATAGTCAGTCAAGTTTATCATTAACTGTTTTATTTATTTTTATTTTATTTTATTTTAGGAAGACCAACAGAAAATTTTGAAAAAAAAAATTTTTTCTTCCTTAATTACCTACGTTCTATCGACGTTACTGACACCGTAGGAAAAAAATGCGCACTGACTAAAAAGTAACCCTGTATACTTCTAGAAGATATTTGTAGTTACAATAATTTGTACTCAACAGTGAAAGTCACCGATCATCTCTCGAATACAAACCATTGTTATCTTTTACATTTCATTTTAAGTTATACTCCTCTTCTTTCCATTTACGCATATTTTTATTTAAATTACATTACTTCCTCGGAATTAACTGCACAGACAACATCTCTCCCGGCACGATGAATGGACTGTTTGTTTCGAAGTGAGTCTCGTTCGGCTTCTTCGAGTTTGGATGCGGCCGGAACTCGAACTCCATGATCAAGTGCGCGAAAGCAAACTTCATCGTCAGGTTGCCGAATCGCTTTCCTGTGGGATAAACATTAATTTAGTACAGACGAGATAAGATACAGTCACTGACGGCCGGTTTGGTCGAGTGGTAGTGACACTGCCTCTTGATCGGCGGGTCTTGGGTTCGATTCCCAGTCGGTGCAAATATTTGTGTAAAAGCAGATGTTTGTTCTCGGGTCATGGGTGTTTGTGTCTGTCTTTGTGTGTTCCAAGGGACCCACGACACAAGGAAAAACCTTAATGTGGGCCTTTGAGTGTGAAGCGTTTATTAAAGCGTTTGTTATTATTACTGATGTATGTGAGGTTCTTTTCTGAGGGTTGTGGTCAAATGAAACCCTACTTTTGGTGTTTTTAAATGTTATTTTTTAATAATGGGTTTACTCTTGACCAGGGTAAAGATGCGGTTGAGGATGTAGCAAGCTCACCAAAAAAAGTCTGTTCACTCAAACTTTAATGACATTCGGGTTATATGAACTCGAAAAAGCATACATAGGCAGGGAATATATTATGAAGGTTTCGCATTTATTATCGCTTTGATTTAAGGACAAAATGTTCAATAATTTAACCAAATCTTTGACATTTCCGCAAGCAGAATATTCTGGGGAAATTTTCAAAAGGTAGAAATTCTTTTTTATTAAGAACTAGCTTTGTCCTGCGGCTTCGCCCGCGCAAAGAACTTTTTAGTCACCATTTCATTTTCGAAAAATCGTGAAACACGTTTCCGTTTATTTGCTCCAAGATATATTTTGACGACGTTTCGAGTCAAAATATCTAAAAGAAATGTTTTCTCCATACAAAATTAGAACCCCATTTCACCCCCTTAGGGGTAGAATTTAAAAAAATCTTTTCTTAGTGCTTGCCTACGTCATAAAAGACAACTTTTTGCCAAATTTTAGCTTTCTAATAGGTCAAAGGTTTGGGCTGGGCGTTGATGAGTCAGTGAATCAGGGCCTCCAATTGTATATATATATACAACCGACCGACGACCGACCGTCCCGTGTGCCTGCATTAGGTGACTGGCGACAGCGGGAGCGCGGCGGCGGAATGTGCACGCTTGCACATTCCTAGTGTCCCTACATAATATGTATATGTATAAGATATAAATTATTTTTATGCTAACTATAAAAACTGTATCTCACCAATACAGTTCCTTATCCCATCACCAAACGGCAAGTAGGTGAACGGTTTGATATCCTTCTCATTCTCAGGGAGGAACCTCTCGGGGATGAACTGGTCTGGCTCTGGGAAGTACTGGGGGTCCATCTGCATGGCGACCGCGTTCACGTAGACCGGCGTGCCGGCCGGCACCGTCAGCTGGTCGTCAACCTGGTAGTCTCTCAACGCCACGCGGTCCAGCCAGCCCATTGGAGGGAACTTGCGTAAGGTTTCTAAGGAAGATGGGTGGTGAATGTTTTTAACAGCATGACCAAGGTATTCAATAAATGATTGAATTGGTATAAAATTGAGGCTGTTTTATAAACTACTAGCTTTTCGCGCGGGACTTTAGAAAAATTATGTAGCATAAGTATGTGTCAATCTAGGGTGTCAGGGTGGCAGTTTTATCAAAATTTATCCAGCCGTTTGAGCTTGAAAGAGTGACAAACATTCATACATACGTATGGATATACATCCTCACAAACTTTCGAATTTATGATATTAGTAGTATCACAGACAATATAACACGAGTATAAAACCATTGAACTACGTATTTCAAAAGTACAAAAGTCAGTCTGTTACTATGTTACGGGTAAAGGGAGGTAGCACCTATACGCCAGTCATATTTAACATGAAAAATTTCAAAACCAACAAACTAACAGCTAATTCTGATTTAAGTAAATATATGTTGTTAGGACCTCTACCAGTATCGTATATCCAAGTTTGCAGGTTCAAAACTTTGCAGCACTCGAAAAACCGCGAAATTTTTGCACGTTTTTTAGTACTAACCGAGAAAGTACAAAAAAATATATTTTTCCAAAAAAGTGAAATTTTAAAAAAGCTGATATAATCAGACGGCTGCCAAATCTCAATGGATAATATGTTTCGTTTCACGCAATGTTTCTAACCAAAAAAAGTTCGAAAATTTCACAATTTCTCTAATGATTTTCCTGAAATCTCAGGAAATTAGTGCAGAGGTCTTTTGAAGCTGCAAACTTGGATAAACGGTACTAGTAGTGGTCCTAATAAAATATAAAAAAATCAGGAGTAGCCGTTTGTTTGTTAGTTTAATATTCGATCATCATCATATCAGCCTATTGCAGTCCACTGCTGAACATAGGCCTCCCCCAAGGTGCGCCACTTTGCACGATCCTCCGCTGTTTTCATCCAGCCACTACCCGCTATCTTCTTTAGGTCATCTGACCATCTGGCTGGGGGCAACGCTCGTCGGTTCTGCGAAAGACATGGCCAGCCCACTGCCACTTCAGCTTGCTACACTTTTGGATAATATCCATCACTCCGGTTTTCTGTCGGATGACCTCGTTTCGGATTCTATCCCTTAGCGAGATCCCGAGCATGGAGCGCTCCATTGCTCGCTGAGCGACGTGCAATCGGTGGGCCAACCTCACTGTCATGTTCCACGTTTCGGCTCCGTAGGTCATGACTGGTAGGACGCATTGATTAAAGACCTTGGTCTTTAGACACTGCGGGAGTGGCGACGAAAAGATATGACGCAGCTTCCCAAACGCTGCCCAGCCAAGCTGCACTCTTCTGGTGATTTTCCGCTCGAAGTTGTCTCTACCTAACTGCAACGCTTGCCCGAGGTATATGTATTCCTAAACAACATCGAGCGTAACACCGTCAACAGAGATCGGCCTGGACACGACATTATCATTGAACATGACCTTGGTTTTGTCCAAGTTCATCCCAAGGCTGACACGTCTTGAGGCAGCGTTAAGGCTGTGCAGCATTTCTTGCAGGACTTGTGGTGTTTCTGCCAGTATTATTATGTCGTCAGCGAAGCGGAGGTGCGATAGAAATTTGCCGTTGACATTGATGCCCAGTCCATTCCAATCTAGCGTCTTAAAGACGTCCTCTAGAGCATTGTTAAACAGTTTCGGGGATATGACATCCCCCTGTCTAACACCTCTGAGCAATTTGATTGGTCTTGTACGGTGGTTTTGTACTTGGACTGTCATCGTTGCCATATTATATAGGCTTCTCAGCACCTCCACGTATCGCCAATCGACTTGGCAACGCTGCAAGGACTCCAGAACTGCCCAGGTCTCGAGTCGAAGACTTTCTCGTAGTCCACAAAAGCTAGACACAGTGGCTGGTTATACTCTTCGCACTTCTGCATAACCTGCCTTACTGTGTGGATATGGTCTACGGTACTAAAGCCTTTGCGAAACCCTGCTTGTTCCGGTGGCTGGAAGGCGTCAAATCTAGCGGCCAGACGATTGGTAACGACTCTCGAAAACAGCTTATAGGCATGGCTCAGGAGCGTAATCGGTCTATAGTTTTTCAAGAGAGTTTTGTCCCCTTTCTTGAAAAACAACGCTACCACGCCCCTGCTCCACGCTTCCGGGGTAGTCCCATTGGTTATTACGGAGTTGAAAAGCCTTTTGAGCTCTTTGAATATCGGTCTTCCTCCTGCCTTCAGGAGTTCTGAGGTTACTCCGTCTTCGCCGGGAGCCTTCCCATTGCTAAGCTGTCGGAGAGCCGCCGCTATCTCGTCTTCGTCTATATCTGGGAGGTCGTCGGTGAAGTGGCGTGTAAGCATGGCACGTGGATCGTTGGCGTCGGGTGAAGGCTTCGGGTTTCGCGAAGCATATAATTTGCCGTAGAAGTCCTCGATTTCAGCGAGGATCTCCGGTGCTGATGTTACGATTTTGCCGTCCGAGGTCTTTAGCTTTGTCAGATGACTCCTTCCCAGGTTCTTGGAAAAGACTTTTGACCCCCGGTTCTGCTGAATCGCCTCCTGTATGAGGCGAGTATTAGAGCTTCGGAGGTCACGTCTCACCAATTTCCTGATTTTTCTATGGAGTGCCTGGGGATCTGACAAAACATCCTCCGGCGTTTCTCGTCGTACTCTCATCAGTTCCAAAGTCTCGCTTGAAAGTTTGGACTTCCGGCTTTCCCTTAAAATGCCTGGCTCCCACTTCGCTTATTGTACGTGCCACGCTTTCGAGGTCCTTGTCAATATTGCCTGTGGTTTCGAGTAGGGCAAAACGATTTTTCAGCTCTAGCTGAAAGGCATTTAAGCCTTTCTCGACTTGGAGCAGTGTCGGACGAAGAACAGATCTCATCATTCGGCTTCTTTCCAGCTTAAAATCGATATTTAGGGTGCCTCTAACCGTGCGGTGATCACTTCCGGTATTGAACCTGTTGATCACGGAGACATCCCTAAATATGTGCTTTTTATCCGTCAGGATGAAATCGATCTCGTTCTTCGTCTTGCCATCGGGGCTTCGCCAGGTCCATTTCCTTTGGGGTTTTTTCTCGTAGAACGAGTTCATACAAAAGAGCCCCTCTGCTTCGAGGAAATTTACTAGCATCTGTCCCCTAAGGTTTCTGCATCCATATCCATGTGGCCCAACATGCAAATCGTCTCGCCTTTTTTTCCCTACTTTAGCATTAAAGTCCCCCATGACAACGGTGAAATGGGTCTTGGTGGTTGTGTGTATGGCCTTGATAATGTCTTCATATAGGGCCTCGACCATATTATCCGAGCTGTTCGACGTCGGCGCATATACCTGTACGACCTTAAGAGAGTATCTTTCAGTCAGTTTCAGTACAAGGTACGCTACCCGGATCTATATACAGGATATCTCCACCACGTTGTCATGGAGTGCTTTATTGACAAGAAAACCTATGCCACCTTGGGATATCTGGTCTCCTTCCTTGAAGTAGAACAAATGGCCTGAGTCTGGGGTTATCGTATCCTCCCCCTCTCTTCGGACTTCAGATAGCCCAACCACGTGCCATTTTATCTTTTCTAATTCCGCTTCAAGGATCGCCAAGCTTTCGTCCAGTCGTAGACTGCGTCCGTTATACGTCGCCAGGGTCAGTTTTTGGCAGCCGTCCGTAACCCGGAGATTCTTAGCACCCCCTACTCTGCCGTAACCAAGGCCGCTGCCGTGGCCTGGAATAGCAGGGCGGCCGGGAACTAGGGGCCGTGAATATTGGTGTGCTGCCATTGGGGGGATATTGCCCATACTCACCACGCTGGGCAAGCGGGTTGGTGAGCGCAGGTACTGGGTGTCGCACCAACGACACTGCTGCCTGTCGTTGGCCAGGTGAATTTACCCCAGCACTAGATGGATACACCGCCATCGGTTCGGTCGCCAGAGCCTCGTCCGTTGGTCAGGTTGGCATTTGGGGCACGAAGGATGTTGTGTGCGCCCCCGTTACGTCCCCCTTTAGTCGCCTTTTACGACAGGCGGGGGAGACCGTAGCTATATTCTAATCCGTAGCTACACGGAAATTGCTATATTCTAATCCGTAGCTACACGAATAATATTCGATATGACTAGCGTACTAGTTCTAACTGAAAACGATTACAAAAAGATTAGGTAAGGTTAAATATAATTCTCCGATGTGTCCTGTTAATGTACCTAATTGTAGCATTCAATAAATAATATTATCAATCTTTTAGAGAACGATTTTTGGTTTTTGTTTCATAATTTCTTAAAAGATTTTGTTGTACCTAAAGGTGACTTGCAGGTTAAACGTTACCTTTAAAAACACAGTCTAAGTACGTTGCATCAGTAAGGCTGTCTACATCAAAATCTTTGTCTCCAAGTTTCTGTTTGATGTCGCATATCTCCTGGTAGAGTTTTTCCTGTCAATAGACAAGTCAAGTTAAGTCAAAAATGTTTATTTCATTGAACATACAAAGTGCTGCTTGAAAACGTCATAAAAATACATTAGCAAAATCAATATAAATCATTGAGCAAAATAGTGAATTACATTATATTAAATTTACCTTGCCCAACGTTAAACAGGTTAATACCATTGTAAAAGTTACGAATGAAAATCTGGAAGTTGTAGAATCTGCTTTATTCTTAGATTAACTCTTGACGCAAAGCTTCAATGGGGTCCCCATATTGATAAGTTAGCGAGCAGACTCAGTTCAGCAGCTTACGCAGTTAAAAAAATCCGGCAATTATCGGACGTTGAAACCGCGAGAACCGTATTCATATGGTTCTAATGTCATATGGCATTTTTCAGTGGGGTAATGCTGCCGACATCAATAAGTTCTTTGTTCTGCAGAAAAGGGTTATTCGTGCGATTTATCAAATGAAATCTATAATGACTCTTAGAAATCGATTTAAGGAAATAAATACATATTTTGACATTTGCGTCCCAGTATATACATATATAAAAATCTTTTATATGAAAAGAAAAATGAACAATTTTTTAAGAAAAATTGTAATAGGCACAATGTATACACTAGAAGCAACATAAAACTCTTTTATGGGTCAATGGCTTCTATAATAAGATTTTATGGCTTCTATAATAAGATTCCTATTAATATACAAAAGAAACATTTAAGACGACAATTAAACAAAAACTTTGTAAAAAGGGCTATTATAGAATTTCTGATTATCTATTAGACAAGCAACCATGGGAATAAATTGCTCAGCTCCAGGGTTATTCAGATATTAAGTAAATTAAAATTAGAAGTAGGGTAATTTATATGATTGACTTAAAAAGAGCGACCCTCCGAGTTTCTTGCCTATTCTTCTCCTGATGAAGACTACACCTTTGCGAATATGCGCAAAGTCAAAAGTGCAAATATAATTGTCTATATTGACGTGTTCAAGTAACATTTCGTATGTCTAATTAAATAAATACTTTTGAATTTGAAACCGGTCGCTAAAAATTGTAAGTAAATAAGTGGTAGTAGTGTAAACATCATGCGACAACACAAAGTGTACAACAAACTTAATAAAACCGTTTGGTAATAGAAAGGCAGTAAGTACCTGTATGTCAGGGTGGTGTGCCAGTTCGTATGTGGCGTAGGTCATGGTACCAGAAGACGTCTCAAAACCACCCTGGACGAAAATTGCTGCTTGGGCTATCAGCAAGTCTTCCGATATAACTGCCAATATAAAATGATGAGTGTTTTATCACCGCACGCAACCACCAACACTACAAATGAGGGAAATTGGCAGCAGTTCTCTCAAATGGTTTTGAAATATGCTTTTTCCTTTCCTGTTAATAAGACCGTCATAGTACTAAGCACTGCTGGGCACGTCTCTCCACAAGTTGAAGAATTAATTATTATTGCTGAGTAGCTATTAGTTAATCCATAAAATCTTTTAACTAAACTATAACTACAAGAGCAAATATTTAATTAATGGAATTTATCCATAGCTAATACTTTTTTTTACTAGCTCATATACGCCACTACCGATCGAACTTGTACTCATAAGATTAGTTATAATTATTTTATTTTCCCAGAAATGTAAAAAGAAGAGTGCAGAAAAAAATAAAATACAAATAGAATTATAAAAAATCCTAATGAAAATCCCACAGAAAAATTATTCAGAATGATGATTTGAATTCAAGGTTTTAGTTTTTGCTAATCACTATCAAAATTAGAGAATAGCTCTGCTGTATAATAATAGTTTACATTCATTTTCTTTGGCGGCGTTCTGTTTCATCTTGATGAGTGCGTCCACCAAGTCTTTGGTCTCCGTGATTGGCTTCTCGTACCCCCCCCGCTGCTTCACCATGGCCTTCCATATCTGCCTGAAGAATTTGGTGGCGGACTTCGGGAAGAAAGATAACCTGAAACGACTTACTTATTGTAGACCGCACGTTTCGACCGCGATAGCAACCGAGTTTCGCAACCAGTTGTCAAAGACGATTTTTTTTCTTTCTTGGCAACTAGTTGCGATTTACAAATATGATTTGTTACTACACAAATGGTTACGAACTTATGAACCACGAGTAGGTTTTAGCCGTATATGGTATGATAAAAGTTATTTTTGTAGCGATGTGCCTGTACAAAAGAAACAATTGTTACTACTTAGTTTTGTTTAGAGTATTTTTTTTTTTATCTATAGTATAATCTCATTCCATTTCTTTATTACTATTACTTATATGTTACTACCTAATTATCTTTTTAAAAACCAAACGACAAGTTGACCTCCTCATATCGCTTAGTTTACATGTTATCTCGCTTGATCTAATTTACTACGCACTTAGTTTTTAAATATATATTGCTTCCAATTATCATCGCTAAGACGCTTGCTCGAATTAAAATACCTTAACAGATAGAATTGTGATATCGACAGTAAAAATTTTAATGCGTAAAGTAAATCCTATAAAAAACATAACTGTGAAAAAGAAGGCCAAGCGAGTAGCAAAAAACTTGCAAAACTTTGCTAATAAAAAAGTAACATCTAATTGGACACCAAAATCTTTCTGTCGTGTTTAGATCATGATGTGTGGGCAAAACTCGTCGGCTCAGCGATGTTCAAGTGACAATCACACTAATTACTTAACTAGCTTTTCGCCTGCGAGTGCGACTTTGTTTGCATTGAAAAGTGGTTAGGGTTAACAAAGATCACTTGTTGCATTAACTTTCTTCCCGTTCTTGTATCACAAATAACCACGCAAACAAAGTCGCAGTCTTTAAGCTTGTATAAGAATTTGTAAGCTCGTTTCCAACCTATTAGTTTATAATTGTTTTGGATTATGTCTGTGAACTTATCGTTCTTAATTTTTCTTTTTTTAAATATTATAAATGCGAAAGTTTGTGAGGATATGGATGTTTGTTACTCTTTCACGCTCAAACAGCTTGACTACTTTTGATTTAATTTGGTATGGAGGTAGCTGACACCCTGAACACAAAGGTTACATAACTTTCCTAAATTCCTACGGGAACAAAGTCCCGGGCGAAAAGCTAGTAAATAATAAATTGTTATTAAGATAATCAAATACTGGTCAATCAATAAAATAGAAGTCAATCTTACCTGAAAATGTCAATAATTTCTGGAAAGAAAAATACACTGGCAAAGTTGATGCCCCTGAAGGTGGTGACCTTTTGGAACTGCCTGGTGATCTTACGCATGGGGTCGTGCTGCGTGTTGGTCAGGGTGGCGTCGCACTGAACGCCGAACGCCGCCGTGCCGATCAAGTCGGTAGTGTAGTCAGTATACACGTTCTGACAAAAAGCAACTTTATATTATTAAAATAATTCACGTGCATACTAAGTAAACCAGAACGTAACATATTAATAACATAATTTTAGACAAAATTAAGTTGTTAGTTTGGTTCACATTCACAAAAATCTTCTGTAATTTTAAGTGTCTGTCAAAGCAAAATAAAATAAATTAATATACCTATTTTCTGACTCAGTATGATGTCATAGCTGAGCTAGTGAAGTTGGTATTTTGTCAGCACCTAAAAAATTACTGTTATTTCACCTGCTTAAGTCCCGTTAACGTGGAAAGTTAATAGTTCATAGTATTCCCTGAGCCAGAACAGCCGCGCTAAACTACTGACTGCTTATCAGATCAAAGCATACTACTGGAGGTAAAACTTTGCACAGAATGAGCTAAGATCCCGATAAGAAAGGATTTTGAGGAACAGTGGAAACCATGTGGTGCTATAATGTATTGTTGGCAATTAATTAATTATTTTCTTTCTTTCTTTCTGTCCTGTTAGTTGTAAGGCATTTAGTTCTAAATTAAATTAGCTTTCCTAAAATTGTATCAGTATACTGGCTGTTGGTCAGCCAAATACATAAAATAAATAAATAAAACCTGTAAAAATTATACTACGGTTATTCTTTTGACTTAGAACAAGCGGAGGAAGGGGTGACGTAAAGTATAATCCCACCAAAAACATAAATGTAAAAATGTAGGCCAAGTTCTTGTACATAAAAAAAGAGTTGAAATCTAAACTACAGCCAAGTTAATAATAATCAGAATCGATATTAATCATTCCAACTTGGCGGGTTTTCATCACTCCAATTTTTCTGAAAAGAGCAAATTTTGCGGAGGTAAGTTTTAGAGTTGGACTTTTTTCCTTCATTAAAATTTCAAAACCCGCCAAGTTGGAATGATTAATATCGGTTCTGATTATTATTAACTTGGCTGTAGTTTAGATTTCAACTCTTTTTTATGTACAAGAACTTGGCCTACATTTTTACATTTATGTTTTTGGTGGGATTTCATTTCTTTTTGCTCAGTTTGCTTTATAGTAAACTGTTGTTCATATTATATCATTTTTATACATAATAATGACTATAACTTGACTCGCACTTGACCGATTTCCAATTTTCGATGTTTTCTTTACTTTTTAAATGTTAACGACTATCCCCATGGCAAATTTCAGATTTTTAAGTCTTAGAGAAGTATTACCAACATTCTTATACATAGTTTTGACTAAAACCTGACTCGCACTTGACCAATTTCCAATATTCAAATTTTTCCATTACTCTTACCCTGACGACTAGCTAAATGCCAAATTTCAGCTTTGTAGGTCTTCTATAAGTGGTCAAACATTTGATGAGCTGTCAGTGAGTACCAAATTTACAATTTTCTCGAGTCTATAACTTTTTTTCTATAATAGATACAATATTGAAACTTTTTATACAAAGTATATTATATGGTGTTATTATGTCTGTAAAGTTTCATCCAGATCTATTAATCAGGAAAGAAGATACAGGGGGGCAAAAGTGGCTCGAAGCGGTTCGGGTAAATAGTGCACGGTGTGCGCGCGGCCTGTGCTTAGAACTTGGCCGGTGCACTATCGTGCGCTTTGATCGATGTGGGAGGCGAGTGTGACATTTACGATGTGGTATAGTGCACTTACCCTGATGTCAATCAACTTATTCTGAGTACATTCCTGCTTGTACCTCAGACACAGTTCTTTTGCCTTCGAAACGTAGAGGTCCTGCAAACTTTTTAATTTCGAAGTTGTGAACAGCAACGTCAGCCGGCGACGGACAAATGACCACGTTGGATCCTGTAAATAATGACTAGAAGTCAACTTACAGTCAATGATGGTACAGAGGGCCGCACAATAAGTTACCACATGTGGGCAGTCTGAGCTATTAAGATATAGTTTAACAATGAAAATAGGGTAACCTGATGCGCTGGCCTCTATACCTATCAGATACTAATGATATTAAAAAATTAACCAGTGCTTTTTAGGGGGCAATAATTAATATATAGGTACCTAATTAAAGTCACAAAATGTGAAAGAATTATGGTCAATAAAATGTAGTAGAATCAACAAATAAATCAAAAAAGTGGCCAATGTATTGGAAATAAGACTCTAACCTTTAATTAACCCCTTATTTATTATTTTAACGTTATTTAAAGATAAGTGACAGATAGCATTTAAAACATGTCTCAAGGAGATAAGAAATATTTTTAGACGCTTCCGGGAGGCTTTTGCTGTAACTTCACACTTTAAATAACGTAAGAAATCAAGTGACATTAAATTAGTAAGCAAAAATGAAGGGTGTAGAAACTGAATCACTTTCCATTTGGAACATAGGTCGAAATATGAAACAAATTTTTCACATATTCGTAAAATTTAACACGAGCGCAGCGAGCAGTTATTACTCTTGATATGAAAAGATTTTTTTTTTGAGAAATTCATTTTGGATATTTATGTCAAGTATCACAAATAATTTTGAAATGATTTTTAGGGAAAGAATAATGTCTGGTGTGAATGGGACCTGAGCCCATGACCCCAGGATTAGATCTCCTGGTGCTCTAACCAACTGAGCTATCGTGCCTTCAAGCCAAGTGTCGAAATTTCTCATCCCCTTACTGAGCACACTACGTCGTGCGTGTAGGTTAGCACCATCTGTGTCTCGTACGGAGACCTACAGACTCATATCACTTGAATTATTTGTGAATATCGCTCACGCTTACCCGTTTAAAAAAATACTAAATTAAACCCTCACGCGATGTTTGCGCACCCGTATGTGCAGAATTTGTATCGCACGTGGCGTAAAGCGCGCGACGGGTAGTACCACTCCCTAAAGCTTCACTTACTAATTTAAATGAATAACAAACGAATAAAACGCCATACACTCAAAGACCCGCTCAAATGTATTCCCTTGTGTCGTGGATCCCTCGGAACACACATAAAGATAGACACAAACACCCATGACTCAAGAACAAATATCTACTTTTTACACCAATATTTGCCCCGACTGGGATTCGAACCCAGGACCCGTCAATCAAGACGCAGCACCAATACCACTCGACCAAACCGGCCGTCAAAAATGTTTAAAGTCCATACATTAAGATTGTAAACCCATAAACACTTACATTGACGGCGAAGATGTTGAGCCCGCCGATGGGGTCGGACTGTCCCGAGCTGAGGAACCGGTTGCGGAAGACGTCGGCGTCCTTCAGCAGCACGCGCCGCGCCAGCTCGGGACTCTGCACCACCAGCGCCGGCCGCCAGAACAACCACACGCCCACGTACGGGGAGCCGGCGAACTGATGGTATAGCTCGCGGAACCATATCGCCTGGGAACATGGAGTTATTATAACTAGCTTTCCGCCTTTTTGGGAATATTATGCAGCCTATGTCACAGAATAAATAATAGTACTAACGCCTATGTATTAATCCAGGGTGTCAGCCACCTTCATACCAAATTTTATCAAAATTGGTCCAGCCTTTTAAGCGTGAGAGAGTAACAAATATCCATACATTCTCACAAATTTTGCATTTATAATATTAGTAAGACATAATAAACACTACACTCTCAATGGCCAACACTAAGTGCCGGTTCCCGTTAACTGTTGTACGCGAACAAGCACTAAGGTTTTCCCTTGTGTCGGGGTTCCTTTTAACAAACATAAAGACATACACGAACACCTATGACCCGAGAACGAACATCTGTTTTTTATAAAAATATTTGCTCCGACCGGGAATCGAACCCAGGACCTGTCGATCAAGAGGTAGGGCAACTACCACATGGCCGAACCGGCCGTTATGTTATAAGTAATCGATGTTCTGATAACTTTATAGTAATTTATATAATTGTTATGTGATTGTGAGTGTTGTGTGTGTTTGTTGTTGTATATGTTGTGTTGTTGTGATTGTTAAAGGTATAATGTGAGCGTGAGTTGATCAATAAGGTATATCTGAATTCGGTATAGTATCGCGTGAGCCTACTTTACTACTTTATCTATTGCCTATTTCGTGATAACCGATTTCAAATTTCAATAAGCATGAAACTTATCCATAAAAAAACTATAAAATTTTAAAAACACCATAACTATTTATTGATCTGTAAACAAGGGCTTAACAATAGGTAGGTGGATTTGAACACATAATTAATTTCTAAAACGAGTCTATAAATCGCGTATATTTATATATTTATTTACCTATTTCCCGACGTTTCGACGCGTTTGCACGCGCCGTGGTCATGGGTAGACTGTTGATGTCTCAGCAAGCTGTCATCGGAGTGGTGAATCTACCCTCAGCGTAATATCCAGTGTCATATCTTCGGATATATATTCGGCGGAACTACTTCACATCCCAATTTACCGTAAATATGTTTATCTAACGGAAAATTGTATCAAAAAAGTTCTTCTCGAGCACTTGACACCGGCAGAATCATCGCTAAAAAGCCGATGGGGCCATAAAATCCACGAATTGATTGATTGATTGATTTATTGATATATATTCGGAACGTGCCTCCACTGTGAGTACGGTGTGCCGGGAGGTAAACAATTAAACGTCATACTCGAATAGACAGTTTTTGTGGTTCGACCCGCGCAGTGAATTTAATTACGCTGAGGGTAGATTCACATCTCCGATGACATCTTGCTGGGACAACAACCAGTCTACCGGTGACCACGGCGCATGCAACCGCGTCGAAACGTCGGGAATAGGTAAATAAATATGTACAGGGCTTTAGGTATCTCTCTTTCAACCTCTCGGGTGGTTAATCAGTCCATGAAACTGACCAACTTTTCCAAGGAACATAGGTCAAGATACGAAAAAAAAATTTTTGATTTCCCATACAAACTTTATAGCGCATTTTGTATGGGAGATTAAATTTTTTTTTTCGTATTTTGACCTATGTTCCTTGGGGAAGTTGTTCAGTTTCATAGACTGATTAACCACCCAAGAGGTTGAAAGAGAGATACCTAAAGCCCTGTATACGCGAATTTAAACCCGTTTTACAAGTTGATTAGGTGGCAAT
Source organism: Aproaerema taeniolella (assembly GCA_949987775.1). Taxonomy (NCBI): domain Eukaryota; kingdom Metazoa; phylum Arthropoda; class Insecta; order Lepidoptera; family Gelechiidae; genus Aproaerema; species Aproaerema taeniolella. The sequence goes on along the minus strand of OX465260.1, from coordinate 239,507 downwards.
AAACTAAAATTTTGAATTTTGTGATGAACACGTATTAAGTGAGTTTTTTTTTTTTTTTTTTTTTTTTTTTTTTTTTTTTTTTTTTTTTTTTTTTTTTTTTTTTTTTTTTTGTACACTTAATTTTGCATCCACAGACTTGATGTCCGTGCCCTTGTCTTATTATAATTTATATTTTTAATAATAATTTTACATTTTCAACAGATTTTATACTCCATTTGAGTTTACAATAAATACATATAAAGAAACTAAAATATACTTAAATACATTTTTATTCTGTTTATTTACCTAAGCCAGCGGTGGTTTCTGTCTATTGTCTCCAGTCCTTAAAGCATCGATAACAACCGTATCCCGATTTTTGATTGCCATTTTAAGGTTATAGTCAATCACTTTTCCTCGGCCCGCCGCCTCTGCTTCTTTGATAAAACTGCTTAATTATGTGACTGCTTAATTAAGTGACTTTAAATTAGTAAACAATTAAAAATGTGAATCAGTCCACGAAAAAACAACTTTCCCCGACCAGAGTCCAAATATGAAAAAAAATTTTCGCCTCTCCATCTAACTTGGTGCGACCAGTTGATTTTGCTTTGTATCAATATGGGGAGCCGAATTTTTTTTTTTAGTTTTTAATATGTTCCTTGGGGAAAGTAGTTCACCCCTAACGTTTCGCTAGCTAATTTAAAGTCACCCTATGTTTAAATAAATAAATAAAACGTCATACACTCAAATGCCTTCACTAAGGTTTTCCCTTGTGGCATGGGTCCTTCCGTCCACACATAAAGAAAAACACAAAGACCCATGATCCGAGAACAAACATCTGCTTTTTACACAAATATTTGCCCCGACTGGGATTCGAACCCAGGTCCCGTCGATCAAGAGGCAGCGCCACTACCACTCGACCAAACTGACCGGTTTATAGTACTTCTTTGAATGTTAGTGCAAAAATAATATTTATTAATACTTTCTTACTGTTTTTTATTACTTTATCACCAGAAAGTTGGCTCTTGACCTGACCTCACTCGTATTTACATAAAATAAGGTCACACGACTTAAAATATAAACAACTTAACATTGCTTATAACATACAATTTGTCTTACACACAATTTCTGAAAAATGCACGCTTTTCATGTTACACTATATTCAAAGTTTGTGAAAACAGCATATTATGTATGTTACATATAAACGAATATATAACACGAAATCTCCAAACCTATTAGACTATAAACGCCCGCCAAGTAATAATTTTCCGAAATATCAATGGGAACACGGAAAATATAAAAAAAAACATGAAAGCGAAAGGTTACTCACTAATTTTTACATAAAATCTCAAATACAACTTGACTTGTTAAGCTAAAACTTTGTAGGCAAATAGATTGTAGTTAGAAGACATTTTCAGAGGACTTACCCCTACACAATCCTGAAACTTTTAGAACTAAGTAGATAAATTAATTTCTTATTTGACACTAATTGATTTATTTTGTGCGAACTATTGTTGGATTTGAAGTCGGTGTTATACTACATTTTTAACGTGAAAAATTATTCTTACTGGGTATCTTTGGAACAACCTGTGTAAAATTTTACACTCACAACATTCTTATCTTTGAGCTGGTGTAGACTGCCGAACAGAATGTGCGGCGGCTGGTGCGGCACGTTCCTCTTCACCCAGAAGGAGTGCTGGCGAGTCCTCCAGGACACGAGCCACACTATTACCAATACCCATATCCCGATCACCAGTATTGGCAGTTGTAACATTTTCGAATCTTTGTCAATTACTTGATAATTATTATCTTATTTTGTTACACTACCCACTACTACTCACTGTGCCGCTATAATTGTAACTGACGTTAAAGTAAATAACATCTTAAAAAAACAGAGTTATTAATATACTGTCGATGCACACCACTTTTTTATCTTTTGCACTTGTCACTCAAACCCTATAACGACACGTGCACTACTTTTTTTATCTTTTGCACTTGTGATAGCCCAGTTGGTAATGAGTCAGACTTGTAATCGGAAGATCGCGGATTCAAACCCTGGTGCGGGTTTGTACCACTAAATTCGTCTTTTTGGATTTATATACTAATTTAATAAATAAATAAATAAATAAACGTTGCACACTCAAAGGCCCACACTAAGGTTTTCCCTTGTGTCGTGGGTCCCTTGGAACACACATAAAGACAAACACAAACACCCATGACCCGAGAACAAACATCTGCTTTTTACACAAATGTTTGCCCCGACTGGGGATCGAACCCAGGACCAGCCGATCAAGAGGCAGCGTCACTACCACTCGACCAAACCGGCCAGCATCACTTGCTTAACGGCGAAGGAAAACATCGCGATGAAACCCGCCGTCCAAGAAAATCCATTTCCGAAAGACGAGCGGTCCGCCAACCCGCATTGGGCCAGCGTGGTGGACTATGGCCTAAATCCCCTTTGTGTTTCGAAGGCAGGCCCGTGCCCCTCGGTGACGTTTATGCATAGGCTGGTAAAAAAAAAACTTGTCACTCATATCTACGACGACAAGGCTTGTTTTTATTTTTTGGGACTGTAATTAATACGCAGCATAAATATCTACGATACAATATGATACAACACTCAGGAGTAACTTAACTTTTCTCTAGAACTACCATACTGCCAGAGAAAACGAGACAGTTCTCGATAAGGAAAAAGGATGGCGCTCTAGAATGTTAACCAATGCAAGTAAATTGTTTTTAACACGTTAGTAATATATTTTTTAAAATCATTAATCAAATATTATTTATGTTATACTAGCATTCCGCCCGGGACTTCATTTCCGTGGGAAATCGGGAAAATTATGTAGCCTATGTCTATCGGGGATAATGTAGCTTTCTAATGGTGAAAATATTAAATCGGTCCAGTAGTTTCGGAGCATAATCAATGCAAACAAACAATCAAATCTGTCCTCTTTATAAATATGAGTATAGACAATATATTATGTCAAAATAAGAAAAAAATAATTGCTCCAGATACTTATTAATTAATTCATCCACACTAGATATAAATAATGATAATTTTAGTACATACATATTATACATACGCTCACACCATAATCCCTAATGGGGTAGGTGAAAATTTCAACTGTCTAACTATCACCGTTCATGAGATATAGCCTCGGACAGACTTTCTATAAAAACGAGCAAAAAATCACGTTTTTTGTATGGGAGCACCCTTAAATATTTATTTTATTCTGGTTTTTAGTATTTGTTGTTATAGTGCACAAAGAAATACCTCATTTGCGAAAATTTCAATTGTCTAACTATCACGGTTCATGAGATACAGCCTGGTGACAGACGGACGGACGGACGGACGGACGGACACCGGAGCCTTAGTAATAGGGTCCCGTTTTTTCCCTTTGGGAACGGAACCCTAAAAACAACTAATGAGTGTTAAATATAAATATATGACCGCGACAATACTACGAGTCTCTGAGAAAAACCGAGATCGACGGACAGATGGACATGGCGAAACTACAAGGGTTCGTAGTTTACAACGGAACCCTAGGAAGCTCTAGACACAATCTTTGACATTACATTCATCTTTTATCAAGTACAGACGGCCGCAACTCAGGTTACCAGACGCGTGCACTTTGTGCTGTTGTGATTAGAGCGGTTTTCAAATGAAAATGAAGTAACCTGATGCGCTGGCCTCTGTACATAAAATTACAAACAATCAATTGATAAATATTAAAATTATCTACTTATCGTGTAAGTAATCTCATTTTGTTACTTATTGTATAATCTTTACTAATCTATAAAAAGAAAAAACCGGCCAAGTGCGAGTCGGACTCGCGCACCGAGGGTTCCGTACAAACCTGCTTAAAGGTATTATAGACCTGAGTATTTTATATGAATTTCAATTTAATACCTCTACGCGTTCATGAGGAAAGGGGTAGGAAGTTTAAAATTATCAAAAATATTTTATATGATGTAACTAAAAATTTACAGTTTTTGCAATTTTTCCTTTATTTATGCTATAAGACGTTGCTTTGTACCAAATTTCAAGATTCTGCGTTCACGGGAAGTACCCTGTAGGTTTAGATTCCCTTGCGAGTGTCGAAAATTTGCGGAATTAGTTAACAAATGGCTAAAGGCCCAAAAAGTAGATATCGCATAGTGTAAACAAAAATCAACAACTGACAAATAATCCGTCTCCATGTTTGGTACTTTTGAAAGACATACTCGTAATTTTGAAAGGCGTGCGTGGCGTCGTCGGCGTCGAGCGGGCTCCTTTGTGGGCCGGCCATAAATCACGTCTTTCACGGCAGCCTTCATAATACTCCGCAGTTCATAACTCCACATAGAGTCGCCGAGGAGGAACACTTCATTTACAACCCTTTCTTTGAAATGGAAAATTTAATCAAATAATAATTGAGTATACGAGTAATATGGCTAAGTAAAAACAACTAAATACTAATCTCGAGATAGGGTGACACAAAAAATAAAAGTTTGAGTATTATTTTCATACATTTTGAAGTACGAAAACTGTAACTTCAACCTCCATCTTATATCTTAACGCAACTTTTTACTTAAAAGGAGCTTTAGTAATAAAGGCGTATAATTACAAATATTGCATTTTATTGAGATCTTATACAACAATTAGGCACTTATGACACGTATGACTTATGGGATACGTTACACTACAATTTACGGCAATATTATAGGGATTTTTACCACATTTTAAAACAAATAATGGATTTGAATTTGCACTTCAGCATTGTAAATAGAGTGGCCATTATAACCTAGCTTAATATGTGTACCCTGCGTATTTTCACGTATTTCATCAAATGCGTATTTTTGTCAATATCTCCTTCCTCGAAAAGCAATCACTGCCAATCACCCTACCATAATAATTGTTTCAATAATTCAACATCTCTCACATTTTCCTCGGCCCATTTATTCAAACTCGTCGCGAAAACTTTTTATCATAAAACTCTATAAGAATTTGTAAGTATTTGTAAAAACAATTCGAGCGGAAGAAATTCCCGAAAATGCTTATTATAATAATTGGATTGGAGGTCGGTAGTCCAATGATAATAACTTAGAGAACTGCCCTCTGCCATCTTAGATTAAAAAGTAATTCATAGGAACCTTTTTAAACATTTCCTTTGAACTTATTTAGAAGAATATTTGGTTTATTAGATTTTGTAAGAAGATAATTAGAAAAATATCGAAAATTCATTAGGTAGTTTGCAATTACATTCCAGATAAAAACTCGTAAATCAAAATTAATTTAACAAAACAGAATCAAGAAAAAATTGGTATTTTTAATATGAAATTGCCGTTCTCCATGGAAATTTTCAAAATGGAAACTGATTTTTTCATACCAACGTTACTGTATTTTTCTCGGGAATGCGAAATCAAAATTTAACAAAATTTTGTGAGAATATTTAAATAACATTAAGTTATTTTTAGCGTACTTAGATTGCTTAGATTATCGAAAGCAATAAGTGTAACAATGATACAGCAAATATAAGCAATGAAACGGACAACGGATGAAACAAGCTATATTTGAGCTTCGTTTTCACTCAATCAATCTAAAGTAAATATGTATTAACTAGCTGATGCCCGCAACTTCGTTTGCGTGTTGATTTTTTCTTTTGAACAGATTACACTTTATTGACGGTCCATTAATGGACCTTCATTTAGTTTATTAAATATTGATTTAGTTTAAGATTTAGATTTTTACATACAAAAGTTTTTTCCCGCTAACTCCCGTTCCCGTAGGAATTTTGCAATATCCTGTTGCAACTAAGCTTTAAGTTTACTAAGGTAACTGCATGCCAAATTTCAAGCATCTAACTTAAGTGGTTTAGATTTTTCATACAAAAGGATTTTCCCGCTAATTCCCGTTCCCGTGGGAATTTCGGGAATTCCTTTCTTAGTGCACCTCTACGGTACCTAAGCTACGTCTCTTCCAAATTTCAAGTGCCTACGTTTAGCCGTTTAGGCTGTGCGTTGATATGTCAGTCAGTCAGTCAGTCAGTCAGTTTCTCCTTTTATAATATTTAGAAGATTTCACTGGAAATCTCCGTTATATGGCCAAGTATTTAAGTAAAAATCATTTAAATTATAGCTGTTCAATCAAATTAATAAATTAATAATTGAAAAAAATATTGGTAATGACATACTTAAACCCCTGTATTGCTCTAAATAAAAAATATGTCCAAAATTTCAAGCATTGGTAAAATTTTTAAAATACTTTAATTGCCTAGTGTTTGACACTAGGCATAAATATAAAACACGCAATAAAATGTACAGGAAATGAAAATTAAAGAGCGATCGATCTTACCTTCGTGGTTCCGTCAGTCGGACGAAATAACTGGACCACAAAGGTACACCTTTCACTATTCTTAGTGTTCAGCGATCCCACTAGCGCCCATTATCTGACCATATATCCGCTCTGAAGTGAGGGTCATCCTTGGACAAATTTAATCTGAACCTCAGAAACTTTGTTCGAGAGGTTCTGTACAAACCGACCGCAATATCTGGTCATATCAATAATAGTTAGTGAGGACGGACACTGGGTGCTTTAAACTACATTGTACAGTGTGTTCAGGAAAACACTTTTTCGAGTCGTTGAGTGGTTGTAATTGAATTAAGGAATACAGTACAGGAATCCTACTCTAATACTAAATGTGGAAGTTTGTTATTTGTTGCTTTTTCAAGCAAAAACTACTAACGGGTAATTTATAATTGTAATCGGTCTTCCTCTCGTTACCTAAAATCATCGTTGGACTGACAGTTTCTATCCTACCCGAGGACATTAAATCACTATCAGAGAGTAAGGCAGATCATGCGCCGGCGATGCGGGGACACACGCGTGCGTCACCGTGGGAGATAACCGTTTAAAATGTAACACTCAGGTCGATCTGTGCGGAGCGATCCGTACTGACGGCCCGCGTGACACTAAAAAACCAGCCTCACAAATAATTTATTTGTAAAAAATTGAACGGATAAATATTAACAGTAATATTACAGAGGTAGTTGAAGATCATCACCGACACCGAAGTCAGTTTCAGTTAATCTGTACAAATCAACTTTAGCGGTTTCTGAATCGATGCGATTACAATAAAATGCCATACCTAACAACGATTAATACGGCTATTAAACGCCACACACTCAAAGGCCCACACTTAGGTTTTCCCTTGTGTTACAGGTCCCTCAGAACATACATAAAGACAAACACAAACACCCATGACCCGAGAACAAACATTTTTATTACACAAATATTTGCCCAGACTGGGAAGCGAAAGCAGGACCCGTCGATGAAGAGGCAGCGCCGACTACTCGATCAAATCGGCCGATTGCTTGTTTAGTTACTATACTATACATGAAGAGGTCGGTCGTGTCCTATCTATAAACGTAATAACAAGGGTACACGATAAACCCTAATGCAGCATTAGAAATAACATTGGAATAAAGTTTTATTTGGGACTTCCAATTATTTCAACTCCTGGTTGACCTGTCAGAGTTGCAGGAATTTGTTAAAATAGAATAAGCAACTTGTAACATTTCTTTAAAAAAAAATTAATTAGCGTTGTAATAATAATAAAATATAATAAATTGAAAATGTTATATCACTCCCGACATTAATCTACATATATTAAAAAGAGGAAATATTTCTATTTTTGTATGTAACGAATAAACTTAGAAACTACTGGACCGATTTCAAAAATTCTTTCGACATTAGAATGCTACATTATTTTTGAGTAACATAAGCTACATAATATTTCTGAATTCCCACGGGAACGAAGTTCCGATCGGAAAGCTAGTCGCTTATAAATTTAAACTTTTAAACCAATTTAGAAACCCTCGCGCGATGTCTGCACACCCGAGTGTGCAGGATTTGTATCGCACGCGGCGTAAACAAGCGCGCGACGAATTAATTATAGTGAAAGAATCATATTGAAAGCTGACGTAAGCTTTCAAAAACAACCGGATCAAAATCGGTCCAACCGTTTAGGAGCTACAATGCCACAGACACAAATACAGATACACCCTTAAAACCTATAACACCTCTCTTTTTTGACAAAATGACTATTAATGCAATATTCCTTGAATCTGGTGACCTTTACTTATTATGACCAGTTACAATAATTGAACTTGTTCAACTTGTATTGATAACTTATCATCGGAAATAGTTATCTATGTATACTATGAATATTACGTAAGCTTATAGTAACTTATTACGCCACTGATTGAAACTTGTAACCAATTAATGTATTACATTTTTTATAATAAGTATTTAGAATAGCATCATTACTCTTGTTTTAAATCAACTTCGAAACAGCTTTTTTTTTATACCAGCCCATATACGTCCCCACCGAGGGGCACGAGCCTCCCTTTGAAACACGAAGGGGATTCAGGCCATAGTCAACCATGCTGGTCCAATGCAGGTTGGTTGACCGCTCGCTCGTCTTTTGAAAACAGATTTTCTTGGACAGGCGGTTTTTATCGCTGTTTTCCTTCACCGTTGAGCAAATGATGATTAGAAATCCATAAATAAATCCGAAAAGACGAATTTAGTGGTACAGGCCCGTACCAGGATTTGAACCCGCAACTTCCGATTACAAGGCTGGCTCATTGCCAATTGGCCTATCACCGCTGCAAAACAGCCTATAGTGACCAAACCAGACAAGTCATTATTGTATTCAAAAAATATTATCATTTGATTATTATTTATTGTAATAATTTATATAATTAATAGTAATAATATTCGAGTAATTGCCGAATACGAACGCCGTTCGTTCGTCGTTCGTTGTTCAACCATGAGGCAGCACTTCGATGATTGTAAAAGAAAAAAATCAATAAAGTGATAAAATACGCAGTTTTGAGCTATCATGGATTTTATTTGTGGGATTCCCTAGCATCTATAGCTATTGCCATAATTATAAAGAGGAAAGACGTTTATTGTTTGTTTGTTTGTTTGTTTGTTTGTTTGCATTGAATAGGCTCCGAAAGGACTGGACCGATTTGAAAAATACTTTCACCATTAGAATCCTACCTTATCCCCGATGAACATAGGCTACATAATTTTCCCAAATTCCCACGAGAACCGGGAAAATTATTAGCGGTCCCGAGCGGAAAGCTAGTCAGTAAATAAATTAGCAAGTTGCCTGAAAACCTGCTGAAAATATCTTAATGTTTATTTCTCCATCTTTTGTTTATTTTTAACAACCTTTTCACTCGCAACTGTACTTATTTTATTTATCAAGAAAACCAACAGCAACATACTTAAATATTTACTTTAAAAATACTCAAGAATTAAGCCTTTATAGGTTTCCCTAGATTAAAAATACGTTTAAAATCGGTTTGGACGTGAAGGAAGGGCCAACGAATAACACTTTCACTTTTATAATGCTAGTTATACTGCTGATTTTGGGCTACATAACATAACATTTTACAATCATAACAATGGAACCATTTCAGAGCACTGCAATGAAAACAAAAGCACACACATAGAGGCATTAAGATAAATATTTTTTGTTGATTTTCATCTGTTCTTTGAATGTGTATCTTTACAGCATCGTAACGATAATTATAGTCCCATTTATTGAAAAATATGTTTAAAACATATATGACACTTTAGTATTTTTACAATTTTAAAAGTATAAGGCGACCTTTTATATCACACTGACACTTATGTCAATCGTAAATGTATTATTTGCAGCTTTTGGGCGCTACGCGGCCTACTGTTTCGACAGTCGACCTTTGGGTCGACACCCCGTATTTATTTGTCTTTTGCTCGTAAACTATTGAAAACTACCTTTAGACCGGGACTTCATTCCCGTGGGAATTTGAGAAAATTATAAAGCCTACATTTTATTCTTATATCTAAGCTATATTGTTGAAAAGTTTCATGAAATCCATTTTTTTTTGCAAGAAACATCAATCCATTCATCTTCACAAACTTTGTCGCATTTATAATATTAGTACGATTGTCTTCTCATTTGCCTTGCTCCAGGTAAGGTAATGTTAGCTCTGTAATGTTGTTGCTCGAGAAATATCTATCCAGGTTTTTCGAGTCAGGGTTATTTTTCCTATTTACAAGTTTGTTAATGCTGGTCTACTTTGTATGCATGTAACGAGGCGGCATGCGCCTCATCTTCATCCTCCTTCTCCATTCTCTTTTCGCGACATTTTTACTCTTCAGTTTTGGCATTCCTAATCCAAATTCGAAATTGAACACTTCTAGTTGTCATTCGCTGGGATGACACAGACCCAACTGAGTTTCCGTTGCAGGCGCACGCCCGCTCATAATATACCGTTTTATATATTTTGCAATAAAATAACGTCAAAATTTTAAGTGTTTTGTGTAATAAATGTAATTCAGCTTAATTATCTTCTTATCACTTCATCGTAGTCCGACTCACCCTGCTCCCGCAGCCAGCCGGCGCACTACACGTCCTCTGCCTCTTATTCTCCAGCAGGCTGCAGCGAATCTGGTCACATGATCCTCGACTCTCCGAATCATATTACTTAATAGTTTTTTATACCCCTACAAAAAAGAGGGGTGTTATAAGTTTCACGTGTGTATATACAGAGATACATACGTGAAACCTGTAACACCCCTCTTTTTTGTTTGTATGTCTGTGTATCTGTGTGCCTCTCTGTGGCGTCGTAGCTTCTAAACGAATAGAACGATTGCGATGCGGTTTTTTTGTTTGAAAGCTGACGTCGTCGAGATGGTTCTCAGTTATATTTGATCAAAATTGGATCAGCTGTTTCAAAGTTATAAGCGGAGTTATACCATTTTTATTATTTTAGAGTTACGTTAGAGTTATTTTCCCAAATTTCAAGACCACTGTTTATAAATATAAATTAAAAGATATGATCTAGTAAGTACTTACATCCCTTCATTTACTTTCTCAATAGAGTTGAACCTCGCGCAAAAAAGGGCAACTTATTAAGATTAAAGTCAACGATTATAATCTGCGCAAGTTTTTACGTTTTACGTGGAGAGTGGTGAAATGTGGCCTCGTAATTAAAAAGTTACGGAGAGGCTCCGTATACAAGAATACAGTAAAGAGGTCCCGGGAACATTTTATTTGACATCTCAGTTTCTTAGAGGACATGTAAAAGCAAAGTTTGTACTTTGTTATTTGAAAATAAAACTGTAGGTAGGTAATTAAAATCATTCACAAATAGCTAGATGTCTGCCTACAAATTTAATTGCGTAAAAAGGAACCTACTTAACTGTTTTGCTACCCGACTGCTAAGTAAAAACTGAAAAGAAAAAACAAGTAACTGCAGTAGTCGAGACTTTTGTTATTGAATATTACAATACAATACAATATACTTTATTTGCACATAAAGACATACAATACAATTAACAGAACATTATTGAATAACATAAAGATTTTAACAGTCGGGACCCATTATGGACGCCGGATTTATGTATTTCGATTTCAATAACAAAAGTCTCGACTATTGAAGTTACTTGTTTTTTTCTTTTTAGTTTTTTATATTTTATTTTGTATGTTTCTAATTGTATAGTATGGGCAAAGCCTGAAATAAGTGATTAATAATTAAAAAATAATAATAATTTTGGAGCCATCCAACCATCCCTGTGTAAAAAATCAGGATATTAAACTTCCGATTGGTGTGTTCAGTACAGTCGTCAGTGACGAGCGCCGCGCTACGGCCGCAATATTATACGATACGTGCCACTTTACAAACGGAAAACTTACAACAAGCTTCACAAGTTTCTCGAATTGGAAATCGAGTAACCGATCTTTGAATAAAAATATGTTTCACAAATACAGGTTACATAAGTATATAGATATAAATCTGTACAGTTATTTGTTTTCGTATAAAACGTCTTATCAATGTTAATGTAAGCGATTCGTTAGATAACTAAGTTATATCTAAAGTAAACCTTGACATTGACAATCGATTTTAGTGATTATTATTTTAAGGAAAATTTTTACAAATGAACTTTAATTTAAAAGCGCCGTTTTATTTTTTTACCAACGGCGGTGAAGGTGTCCACAAGGTATAATTTTTTAGTTTTTTGAATCACTTTGAACGGCCTGCAGTGTGAAGTGTATTTCGATTATTCCAGGTGACAATCTGTGGTGTCTATCTACATTATATTGGGCCAGGGCGTGAGGTTATGTACCTACGTACGAGTATATGAAAAGACCTGGAAACGAAGTTACAACTTAGTTTCGACATCATCAAATAGCGAATCACGGAAGCGCGACAACACTAAATTGCGAATATCTGAAGCCCGACATATTGTTAGTACGAATTTGATGGAAATATTATGAGAATTTGCAACAGGTTTTTTATTAAAAGTTGCTTGTTTTCATGATTCATGGAGACATTTATCCTTGAAGCGGTTGCATTTTATTTTGTATGTAACACTTATTTTACAATTTAATTTTACCATTAACATAAAGTAGGTATACTATATCCTTACTTAATCCTTACTATCCTTATTAATATTATAAATGCAAAAGTAACTCTGTCTGTCTATCTGTCTGTCCGTCTTTGACGCCTAAACTACTGAACCGATTTTGATGAAGTTTGGTAAAAAGATAGATTAGAGCCTGGGAAAGGACATAGGCTACATTTTTTAGTCCATGCGGGCGGAGCCGCGGGTGAAAATCTAGTAATACATACCTGGAAACAATTCATCAGATCGGTACAATTACTGTAAACACTGTGTACGTTAGAAGTGGTCGGCCTGTTGGCCGTCAGCTGCCGTTTATACCTCTCCTCTCACTTTTATGGGGGTTCTAATATTTTTCAGCGTGAGTGTACCTCAGCCTACCGTGGTTTTTTGCCCTTGACTCCTGACTTAATTTATGATTGCCGGCTCTAGGTAAGTTACGTTGTATAATGAAATGTTACTCTTTAATTTTGCTTCTTCTCAACATTTTAACGGTGATATATAAAACTAAAAGCAATTTAGGTAATATATCAGCACCCTTCTTTTTTCTAGTTCTTCGTCTCGTTTTAGTTTTTTTACAAAAAGAATGGTTTCTTCTGACCACAATCTTGTTTGGGGGTAAAAATGCGGTCGAAGATGTAGCTTGCTCACCCAGAAGAAACTTGTTCACTCGAACTTTAAAGATATTCTGATCATAAGAGTTCTAAGTAAACTTGCTATATCCTCGACCACATATTTGGCCCTTTACTAAATTGTGGTCCAGAGCGAACCCTATTGATTAAAAAAAAATTCAGACGCAGGCATATCGAAATGACAAATTATGTAAGACCTTTGTCTCTATTTTTGAACACCACTACTTGTAACCTACACCAAGCTATAATATGAGTCGCAACAAGAGAGACTTTCGCCATTGAAAAATTTTCATGTTTTCATCGTAAGTTAAGATGGTGGTGAGACTGAATAAAGTTGGTAATCAGGTATTAAAAGACTGTTCACACTCTGACGTCCCCAGTAAACGTAGCTCGCTCATTACAAGCGTTTGGATCCTTTTATATGATGATAGAGGGGTGTAAAGGGGTAGCGGGGTGAAGGAGTGTATATGAACAGTAAACTCATTCCATTAAAACACATGAAAGCTCGACAAAGGGCTAATGACAACACCGCAGATAAATATACTTCGCTATGGCTTTGGAAGGATGGTACCACTACGGGAGTCTTCTCTATCTAGTGCATTTTTCTAGACACGAATGTACTGGAGGAATTACTTCACTATTTGTAGCTATAAAATTAACATAGGCCTCCAAAATGGTAAGATAAATCGATTAACTCCGATGTGCAGAAAAGGAAAACTTCTTCAGCTCAAGTAGTTCTCAGAGTTTTTTTTACTTTATTTATCGGCTCTAGTCAATAGGTATTGGCCACTTCATTTTACGGTTTTCATGGTAATATAATATCTTTCTAAGGCGTTTCTGGGAGGTATTTTACAAATAATGGAATCATAAATGATCACTGAACAAAAATAGACATTTATCTTAATATTCTGTGTTCTTTCAAAATCTCAGTACACCCCAAACTGAATGGCTCCTACTCGTAATCGAGAGAGGGGTAAATCACAAAGTAATTTGGCAAGTTACTTTATATCGCGGAAATTATTCACATGACGGCTGCGACAATCTAGAGGAAATTACAAACAGCACGGTGCTTATAACTTGGAGATAACATTACTTGGATATTATATGTATTTATGTACATACGAGTATATGGAACAGAAGTCGCACAACTCGTGTCAAGTTAATGTTTATTAATTAGATGATATATTGACGTTATTTTTTATACAATTGGTAAAAATTCAAACCCTTGTCTCTTTAGTACGTACATGAATTTTGGGATAAGTTACTTAGTGATTACGTACCAAAATCGAAAAAAGTTTATACACGTATTTCTTTTTCATCTATATTTTCGTCGTTTTCCGTAGAAATGTTAGAAAATCCTTTCTTAGTGAGCTCTACGTTACCTCAGGATCGCTCATGCCAAATTCGAAACTCCTAGAACCTGTAGTTTCGGGTGTGCGTTAATGTGGCAGTCAGACATGATATTTCTTTTCTTGTAAAATACAATCTTTAAATTTTGTTATTGAAATAACTCAAGGCAATGGGCCGTAGTCACGCCTTAAGAAAAACAAGCAAAATAAAAGCCTAGGAAAACAATTCTGAACACAAAACATTCAAATCTCTTTTATTATTTTTGTAACAAAAGAAATGGAAGTAGAAAGCGATTACTTGTACACGTTGGTACCCGTATTAGAGTCCGACGTAATACGTAATCTTGGGCCGGAATAAATGAATTCTAAAATAGGGAGAATGGTAAATCATCTTTTCAATTTTTCCTTGGCCGTGGCTCAGAACAGTGAAGTATTATGAATACATAATTAAACTTGTAAATGTGCGGAGCGGTGACTGCCGAAAATTGTTTCCCCATTATCGAGGGACAAGACACAGTAGCTGCTACTGAGACGCATATTTACTTTGATATGATTAGATTATGCAATAGATTTTATTACATTTAATGTATTTTTTATCAGTCCTTATAGGTCCCCCCGTGGGGCACGGGCGTCCCTTCCAAACACGAAGGGGATTTGGCAGTAGTCCACCACGCTGGCCCAATGCGGGTTGGCGGACCGCGCGTCTTTTGATAACGAATTTTCTCAGATATATATGTTTCATCACAATATTTTCCTTCACCGCCGAGCAAGAGATAAATAATGAAAAATCCGTTTATAAATCTGAAGACGTTTTTTTCTGAAGATGGGTAGCTTAAGCGTCTTCCTTACCTTTTTTCTCATTGCGTCGCTAGTCTGTCAATGTATTATACTACGAACGGCCACATCCCTTTAAGGGATATTTTCCTTAAAGGGATGTGGCCGTTCAGGTGCTAATTTGAAATGTGGTATTAAAGGGTATGATCCATCCAGGGAGTGATCATGCGGGGATGTAGTCATTCGAGAGAAGTGGACGTTTGTGGGGAAATGGGCGTTCGGTTTTGATTTCGTAAGAATTACAAAGTTTTTTATTTTATTTTAATAGAACGCAATAATTTTACGACAATTAAAAGTTATGTAACATCTTTCACAGTTAAAAAGTATCAGGTTTGAAATCTCTATGCTAAAGGATTTCCATAAATATGGGAGTATTACGGTTACTTGCCGTTGAGTTGTTTAATATCAGCGGGATATCCGCGTTGCGGAACAATGCAATGCAATGCTCGGTCACGCCTTAGAGCAACGGCTGCAGCGGCAAGCAGATTTCACTTTCCATTGCTCGCTGCTCACGGTGTAGAAAATTACTATACCACTCTCAGCGAGCGATGTAACAAAAAATGCCACACAATTTTGAGTAGTGAGTCGTGACCGAGGCACGATGCTTACTTTACATAGACAGCATTAATAAAAATAGGTCAGTCATATTCGCCTACTAAGAGATATGTAAAATCAAATTGAAAGTCTTTAAAGCTACACTGAAAGTGGAAATTAGTACCTGATTAGTTGACTGACCTTATATTTAAAACTAGCTGATGCCCGCAACTTCGTTTGCGTGTTAATTTTTTCTTTTGAACAGATTACACTTTATTGACGGTCCATAAGATTTAGATTTTTACATACAAAAGTTTTTTCCCGCTAACTCCCGTTCCCGTGGGAATTTTGCAATTTTTACGTTTAGCCGTTAAGGCTGTGCGTTGACATGTCAGTCAGTCAGTTAGTCAGTCAGTCAGTTTCTCCTTTTATATACTCGTATTTAGATTCAGTACGTTATATTGACGCTAAAAGACTGGCAACCTATTTTCACAACACTATGTAGTATAGTGGACTCTCTAAATATCATAATTAATTTGGATTAAGAATTTAAAACATCAACTTTTTGAATTTTTCCATATTATCGTAGTTATAAATAACTTAAAGGGCTGTATCTTGCCACCGAGTCACCGACGCTCTCATAATTAGATCAGCTGCAGGGAGATCAAAGAAGTTATCATAGCTTTTAATCAAGATTTAAGAAAGTTTCCATCGAATTCGTCTCAGTAACTAGAAATGTTGTTCAGACTTGTGGAGTTAAAAGTAAGTCCGACGCGGTGGTATTCTTTGGTGAATCTGATTTGAAACTAGGAGTTCATTGTACTACGGATTACTTGTAGCTTACAGACTACGTGATACAGGCTACTGCACGTAGTTTGCACAACTTTTTTATGTTTTCAAGAGAAGGCTAGCTTCTCTAGACTTCTTCTTCTTATCGTGTTGGCTAACTCTTGTGTCAGAGATTTTAAAACGTACCTTAGCGTCTGACTTGATTTTAACGACTGTAGTCAATCGACAACAGCCGGGACCGACAGCTTAACCTCCGAAGCGCGGAAACGCTCGTGATAAATTCCACCAAATTTACTTCAAGACTAGATTGATACAAATGGCTAATTTCACGCCAATTAAGTCAACTCAAGTTGTATTTAAAGTGACGGAATATATTAACACTTACTTTCGGCCCGCGACTTCTTGTAGAAAGAACCAGTTTGTTCCCTCAGTTAGGTATCTGCCCAAGTGTCTTGTCTGCTTGTTATAAGCAGAGTGTACCCTATGTCACTCTCAGGCTCCCAACTGTCCAAAAATGAGATCGATCCGTTGCTCCGTCACGACGTGAAGGACGCGGACAAACACACTTTTATATTAATAATTATCTATTGTTACCCGAATCCAGCGAATATATATGAAGCAAATTCTGAATGAAAAGGGAGCGAAACAACCCCATGTTATTTTAAACACACTCAAAAGCCCACTGAAGTTTTCCCTTGTGTCGTGGGTCCCTTGGAACACACACAAAGACAAACACAAACCCGAGAACAAATATTTACTTTTTCACAAATATTTGCCCTGACTGGGATTCGAACCTAGAAGTCGTCTATCGTCTATAAGAGGTAGCGTTTCTATCATTTTTGAACTGACCAAACCGTTTGAATTGTACCAGGTGAGCTTATGTATTTATGTGTGTACTACCATGTTTAAAGCTCATCTAAATAATTTTGCTGTTACATTTACCTGGAGACAAAAAAAGGAAAATTAAATGAAAGTCCCGGGGCTTGTAGCGTAGGAGTACAGGTGAGTTACTCGAGTTCACAGATCAAAGTGGATGTGATGTAATTAAATGTTCACTGGAAGCGATTCCCTGATCAACTACAAAAGAAAATCTTGTCGATAAACTCAGAAAGTAGCAGTTAATTACTTACATTACCAATATTGAAATTTATATTGTGCTTGTGCTGCACTTTGTGATGATTTCATGAAGGAAGAGTTCATCTAACTATATTATTCTTCTTTTTTTTTCCTAACGCTTTGTATCGTTTCTCATTCGGGGTACGCTTGACCATGATCTAGGGTTTGGCAGGTCAGGTCATTACAGTTCAGTCTCCTGAATTCTTCGCGATGTTTTCCCTCACCGTAAGAACATCGGTTAGTGTGCAACTAATGGGCCTTTTTATAATCACCGTGCCGTTCGGCCGGCACGGCTCTGCCGTGAACTTGGAGAAATTTTGTTGTTTTTATAATGCAATATTTTAAAAGCCCTTTTGATGCTTTTATATTACCACCGGCAAAACCATCGCATCCGTCTTGTCGTCTGTCTTGCTGTGAGAGTGTTGCCAACATAAATCAGAAAACGAGTCATTGGTACATGGCGGCACTGGGGATCGAACTCGGTACTTCTATATTATTATTCTATCTTTATTATTATTTGGAAAAAATAGGTATTCTGAGACATGTCAATGATATTTTGATATGTTTATGATGCTTTTGATTCCACCCAGTAATAACCTACACAGTTCAAAAAAAAAACATAGTATCTTTATTTAGTTACTCCACCACCTTACATTTTTGCTTATTGTTAACATTATTATAGTAAGTACTCATAAGTATGTAGATAAGATACATGTGGAGACTGGTGCCTGAAATACACGTGCATCTGTGCTTCAGGTCACCAGAGCCACAGACTAGCGCTTCCTAATATCAATCTGGAAATGTATAACAGCAGTGCCTTTGCGATGGCCGTTAAAGTTTACAATCATATACCCCAAGAAATAAAAACGGAAGATAATCTTAAAGTATTCAACCGGAAACTAAAAGAATATCTCGTAGAAAAATGTTTTTATACGATGGAAGAGTTTTTTTCGAATAAAGAATAATAAAATAAATCACGTCACGGTCTAGATAAAACAACAAATTATTCAATATGTATTTTAGTTGTAGTATTTTATTTTATTTTATTTGTCAAATCTGTTAATGTTTTTATTATTAACTAGTATTTCGTCTGAGACTTCGTTCTCGTGGGATTCTTTTTTTTCTTGTGAATTTGTCCAATATTTTTAATAGTTATTCTGCTATTCGGGATGTAAACAAATACAACAAATCAAAAAAAACAAGAAAATCGGTCTAGCCCTTCTCGAGTTGTAAGTGTTCGAACAAACCCGATTTTGTTTTATATATCAGGACTATTTTATTTAAACTTTGTTATATGTATTGTTTGAGTGCAGTGCCCTAACAGGGTTTCATGTTGGAACTACTTTTAGACTGTAAGAACTATTGTAACACATGAAAGCATGAAATAAATAAATAAATAAATAAATGGCCCTAGGGTACATCCCCGATATTATTCGTAGGCTTAGCTAAATTTATAAAAACACAAACAAGTAATACGTATTGGTTGCTAGGAGTCATCGACGTAGCGACTAGAAGTTACGAAAAGGTTAAACGTGGGTAGTCTGTTAACACATACATACGCTTATGCCTAAAAACCCTATCGGGGTAGGCAGAGCATCAGTAGTTTTAAAATCACTTGATGCCACGTCTAATATAAATTCAGAAGATAACCAACCTACCTCTACCTAGGATAACCACATAGTCTGGTAACCAACCTACATTATCACTTAATAATTAATTTAAACATTTCAGCGGAGCAGGATATGGCATGGCATCCATTATTACTTAGCATCTCTGAGAAGGGGACGTTAAGTGGCAGCTTAGAAGTCTAGCAAAAAGCAGTTTTACATTTAAATTGGACCGATGTGGGAACTTTGTGGATGCATATTTAAACAGTACAAACACGACTCTTGGCTTTAACGATTACCACTCTCGCAGGTCACAGCACTCCGGTATAACACCTTCATGGGGAAAATATGACTCGTACAAGTGACTTCATAATATTTTTTTAATGTAAATTTTCTATCCTTCAAAACATTTTCGTGCCTAGGTTATCTGTGATTAGAAAATATTGTTTTTGACATCACAACACAAAACCAGAATCGTTTTTCACTCTTATCCAATATGTTAAATCAGACAGGGTGTTGAATAGAATAAAATAAAATAGAATAGTATTTATATTTGCGATAATACAGTACAAATTAGAGATGTTATATAATATTTTGAACAGTGTTTTCAGCTTAAATGTAAGCATGCAAATGTTTAAAATACACACATCAACACGGTCTAGGGATATTGCACAATTTTTCATACAAAAGAGGTCTGTTTGAGAAGCTATAATAGCATACACGAGATACATGGAGGGCTATAATTTTCAGACGAGCAAGTGCTAAACCTGAATTTTCAATTCTAGTCAATAAATTTTGTTTTACTTTAAATTTGTGAACACGTGACTAAAATTAAAAAAAAATTGGGTAAATTCAACCATTTTCATACAAAAAGAAGGCAAAAAGTGCATTTTCGTTTTCGTTTCCGTCACGTTTTTACAAATTTCAAGTAAAACAAAATCTACTGACTAGAATTGAAAATTAAAGTTTAGCACTTGCTCGTCTGAAAATTATAGCCCTCCATGTATCTCGAGTATGCTTTTATAGCTTCTTAAACAGGCCTATTTTGTATGAAAAATCGTGCAATATCCCTAGACCGTGTTGTGTGTATATTAGTATGTTAGTTACATGTATGGGGTCATAACATCTTAGTGCTCCAAAATCGTAATCCTCACGCTAGTGGTGCTCCCTGCTCATCAATGGATGAGGCTCTGACGTATTAAACCTTTAAAGGGTTTCTCTACTTCTCCATTTTATATTCAAATTTTTATTGAAATACTCAGACTCCTAAAAGACTTGAATTGAAATATTCAGACAGAGTCATCCTCTGTGCTGTGACATGCAAAACGTAAGGTGAACAGCGTCAAACTAAGCTGTCCCTGTATGAGAAATCGTCAAAGACAGTACACTTAATGAACAAAGGCTACGTTCGAATTCTCACTAGGATTCTAACTGGCCACAACAAACTGAATAAATATCTGCACAACATGGGCCTCACCGAGACCAAGTTGTGTAGATTCTGTCATGAAGCTGACGAAACGTCTCTTCATGTAACCTGTGACTGCGGCGCACTGCACTGAAGCAGGAATCGGTACCTTGGAGGCCACAACTTGTCCTACCAAGACATTAAGGGCATAGCCAGATTCGCGGTTGGCATAGGACTCTAGGATGTACTGTGATATAGAAGGGTACTGTTACAATAGATCTGTCAAGGTCGCAGTGACACGGGGGCCTGCGTACAAGCTTGACCCCAACCCTTCGAACTCTTTAAATAATAATAATAAAGCTGTCCCTGTAAGCCGTCAAGCCAAGCTAAGCAAGCGTCAAGCGTGGAGCTGTAGCTGGTGTGCTGTGGGCCGCAAGTGTGTCACGGGCGGACAGCTGTACAGTGTACACTGTGAACGTATCCCTCAGCATTGATCTCTAAACTATCAAAAGTGGTCTGTTCTTTCTATGTAGTATTACTGTGCAATGTGTGCACGTCGGAGTTTTAAACTCGAATTTCTGTGATGGTGAAACTTCCCGTACCTGTTTTGGGTTACACGACATATTATATTTCAAATGTTATTAGCGACGACGGTACAAATATTGATCCTCTCGTGGTATACTGTAGGCTGTAGGTATCAGAGGATACCCATTGACATAATAAGGAAACCTAATAAAATAAACAGTTCCATATATACTCGCATAAAATTGAAATCCCATATTTTGTCATATAACGATATTTTGTCATAACGACGAACTGATTATAATAAAAATTGTTACGCGAAAAAATGTTATGCGTAAAAAGTTATGCAAAAAGAAATTAGGGCTTCCAATTTTGTGCGAGTAAATATAGAACCTAATAAACAGTTCTTAACTATAAAGCAACAATATTAAATGTTACTTAAACATTCCTCTGCCTCCAACATTTCTTTTAATGACTCGTAGTTTTCCCATAAACAAGATCAAACATTTTTTAACCATTTTTTGAATGTTTTTTTAAACATGCTGAAAAAACATGGAATACCTTAGGTCCAATATCTATCACCTAGAGCGTCGGAAGTTTGCTAAGAAAGTTTGATTGAAAAACGTTAAAAGCAAAAAACGGTGAAATTAGTTCCACAGTTTGATCCCACCATCAAAACACTAAAACCGTAATAGCAAAAGTGTCGGAAACTTGCAAATCTGTCGTTATTAATGTCGGAAACTTAAAAAAAAGAAAAACAATAGAACAGCAACTAGTACAAAGCTTTCCCTGTGAAGTTTCGAATTCGGAATTCAAATTGGCGAGCTGTGATTGGCTGGCGGCGCGCGGGAAGCGTCAGTCGCGGTCAGATCGCGGTCGGCGGAATGCGCCCTGCACGACAACTACTAACACCAATTATTCAGGGATTTGTTGGAACTGGACTTGAAAAAAACATTCGGAACAATTGTTTGACTGGCTGCAGTCAAAAAAGCCATGACGCTTTTAAGAATCTTTTTGAGACTTCTTTTTTTTTCGCGATTCCTTTTACAAGACTTTTTACAAAAACTTTAAACATAATTTAAGAAATTGTTTAAGTACATAAATATTTATCAAAAAACTGTACAAAACTGTCAGTTTATGACAATAAAAATCCGATTACTAGTTCTGCCGCCTAAAAAGGTATGGTTTATGCAGGTTTTTGCACAACAATATTTAGAGGTAATACATATAAGCACAGTGATCGGAATTGGCTGAATTTATTAACCTAAACTTCGAAGACCAGAGTCAAAAAGTGGAGACTGCTTATGACAACATTGTTTTACGAGACATCTTCTGGGACATCACTTAAGTACATACCTACAAATGTTAGTAGGTACTACTTACAATAAAATAAATTTAATTTATCTTTAGGAACAAATAAAAGAACTAATATAAATTGGTATAAACAATAACATATCAGCCTATTCCGATCACTGCCTATAAGTAATATTTATTAACTTTTTAAAACCTGTCAACATATTAACAGGACTGTGTCTATGCACCGTGTGCAACTGGTCACCGTTGTGCAGAGGTGCAATTTGATTCAATTAACGCTCTCGCCGACTAATCAGCCGCCGCCGCCCGGAAATTGCCTTCAGCTGCAACTTACCTACCTGCAGTATGCACCTGAAAAATGCACCCCACAAAATGATGCTAAAAATGCACTGATTTTACGCTTGCGGAGCGTTTTTGTGATTTATGTTTTTAATTTACATAATAAATGTTAGTGAGTAATTTGTGACAAATGTTTTTGTACTTTAAAATAGCGAAATGTTAGATTAAACTTTTAAATCTCCTCAAGAAAGGAATTTAATTAGGGTTTTATTTGAAGCGGCAAATTCTTATACTTAGGTTCTGCTTATAAATGAACATCACGTATCTTGAACAGCGCTGAGGCTCAGAGCTAGATTGTGGTCAAGACCAAGCAAACTTACCCAAGAGAGGCCTACTTACTCTAACTTCAAGCAAAATCGAATTATAAGAACTCCGAAATGGCATTGTTATTTTTAACCGATTCAAAAAAGGGAGGTTCTATGTAAGTTTCTTTTCCTTATGTATGTTCACCGATTTTTCCACCATTCGTGGACCGATTTTCAAAATCACAAAATGGAAAAATAAATAAACTTTTGACAAAAAGAAAACGATTTCAACAACGCAAAAAAAAGACAACATCATTTAATGTGCTACGTAATACCTACTGATCTGTTTGAAATCGGTGCCTAGCCAAATAAGTTTGATAGGCCGCCGGCGCTGTCGCACTGACTTCAAACAGATCAGTAGGTACTATGTAGCGCATTAAATGATGTTGTCTTTATTTTTTGCGTTTTTGATATTAGTTCTTTTTGTGAAATATTTCATTGTTTATAAGTTCAATACTCTTGCTTGACTATACACAAATAGCTCGTTGTACTTTATAGGAGCCACTCGGAAATACAGTCACTTAAACCGAGAACTAATGCAGTGTTGTGGAGATGGTCGTAAATCCGAAACTCCTGGGGTATTCAGAGTCGTCGTTATGGGCTGTAAAGCTGCACCTGTGGACCAGCTACACGGCGCGGCGTGAAGGCTGAGACGAGACGGCAGCCGGCGCTGGTTATTATATCTAAATAAGTTTCAGTTGAGCTTGGTTTTTGGTAATGATTATTACTAGATCGTCATAAATAATCATTATTATACTACCGAACTTGATAGCTCACCTGGCATAATGCGAGGCACATTGAAGGATCCCACGAAACCATTATGGACTAGCTTTCCGCCCGGGACTTCGTTTCTGTGGGAATTTGGGAAAATTATGTCTCATATGTATTAATCCAGGGTATAAGCTACCTCTATATTAAGAGCGTGAAAGAGTAACAGACATCCATAGCATACAAACTTTCGCGTTTATAACATTAGTAAGGATAAGAATGTACGAGTACCTACAAAACCAGTTTCAGTTTTATTACAAAACCATACCTAGTACCGAGAAATAACTAATACGGTACTTTAACAGCAAATAAAAAGTTTCTGTAGTATGTTATTTATACACTCAGTATATTGCAGCAAGACAAGAAACTGATCACCTAGACTTACTGCTTCCAGAAAAAACAAAACCACATCCATATT
The DNA here is from genome assembly GCA_949987775.1 of Aproaerema taeniolella. Classification (NCBI taxonomy): domain Eukaryota; kingdom Metazoa; phylum Arthropoda; class Insecta; order Lepidoptera; family Gelechiidae; genus Aproaerema; species Aproaerema taeniolella. The sequence goes on along the minus strand of OX465260.1, from coordinate 215,157 downwards.
GCATTAGCTTCAATTAGTCTAGAAGAAGTAATTTAGCCGCAATTCAGTTTTAGTCTTAGAAGGCACAAAGAGGGGTGCACTGTGCACACACAGCCTTACAGAGTTAATTATAATGAGGCGCTCCCGTCGGCGTAGACTGACGCTTTGTCCCAACAGACAGAACAATGTGGGCCCATTCAGGGCCTTTTGTTGGGCCCCGTTAATTTATGGCCACGAGAGCTCGCGAGCGCCCGTTCATATTTCATAAGAAGAGACTGTGTGAGCTCTATTACTCGTGCCTAAGTTTTCAAAGAGTCGTATCGGTTCAGTTTTTTGGGACGTTCAAGTTTTTCATTTGTATTAGTATTAATGAGTTGACAATCTCATTATCCGTAAAGCTTTTTTTTCTTGAATAAGCTTATTATCTTCATGTTATACATATTTATGCACCAGAAAAGCTGCAGTCACAGAAAAACTCCAGTCCAGCCACTAAATGACGATCACAACCACAAGAGTGTACGGACTAAGGAGAAGATGATCAGTGATTGTATATACTACCCGCGACCAGCCCACCGCCGACCTAATGCCTACTCTCTTAGGGATTTTCCATATAATTACGAAGTATTCTAATTAATGTCTCTTATAAAATTGGACATTTATATACTTCCAAAAAAGTATGCTAAAAATAGTTTGGTATATTAACTTTGTTTGAATCTATTAAGATCTCCATAGATATCAATACAAAATAGAGAGCAGTAGTTAAAAACAGGAAGCTCCTGCCAAGTCGAAGGAACAATTGGAAAGAATCAAGGAGCTTTAATGGATAGAAAATGGATAGTACAGCAAGGAAAACATTCCACCGAATTTTGCATAGTCAGCTCTCTGGATGTAGTGTGCTGGATATGACTTATTTAGGCAAGATCACCCAAGAGAAGGATAATCAAATATTGTTTTTTCTTAGAATGGTTTATTACTTTAACATTTCTACGAACTCGTTGTTAGTACGATTTTATTTAAATATTTATATTATTCCAGCTTCTATTTTAAAGAAACTGTAAAATGCATCACGTTCTCGGATAACTACAAAAATCTACAGATATCGAACAATTAGACTGTATGGACTTAAGTTATAAAAATTATCAACTTCATTTATTTCTTCTGCTCTTAAAAAGGCACAGAAAATACAAGCGTAATCAAAGTAAATAACAAACCTTCACTAGATAAAAAATAATGATGTGATAGTTTTGAAGACTATAGCTCATTCATAAGCTACCACAGTATAACAAAATCTTTGAGTCTGTTTATGTATTACTAAATTTCCACCCGGGATTTCGTTTCTGTAGGAGTTTGTGAAAATTATGTAGCCTATGTGTTAATCCAAGGTGTCAGCTAAATCCATACCAAATTTTATAAAAATTGATTTAGCCGTTTGAGCGTGAAAAAGTAATAAACATCCATATCCTTACAAAATTGAACATTTATAATATTAGTAGGATTGTTATACCACACAACATTATAGGCATGAAAGCAAAACTAAATGAGCTTCTTGGCCAACTATTCGTGTCTCATCTATATCTGAGTCGTGTCTCATCCAGCGGTCCCCTGCACCCTCGTATCTGCCCTGGCCCGTCGCCAGCTCGGCACACTGCGGGATGAAATTTAATACGCCGCCGCTGAATATTTATTTATGATAATACCTAATGATTTATACGCTCATTCTTTCGGCTAATAATTTTTCCCTCACATTCGGATCGAAGCAACTGACAATCGATATGAATACCGAGCTTACTTACTTAGCCTCTTTCGAGTTTGGCTGTTGTTATGAAGAACAACTCTCATTTATTGGCATAGATAATTAATTATCTCTCCTTCTTCTACTTATACTATGATTATTATACGAAATTGTTTTAACAGTTGTTAACTGGAATAATTTTTAAAAGGATACAATACAATAGGTATACTTTATTGCTCATCAACATTATAGAACATGGTACAGAGTAAAAGTTATATTAAGGACAGTAATAAAATTGTTAAGATGTTGTCAAGAATTTCTACTTATTTACAAAGAATTACAAAGATATCTTAACATCTTGCAGTAGTTGAAAAACTAGCATTTTAAAAAATAAATCCTGAAAAGTCTCTGCCTATTATAATTGGACAAAGGCCTGAGCTTACGTATGTGTGTCTGAAAAATGTTATTGACAGAAACGTAGATACCCTAAAAGTCAATTATAGTTGTTTTTCGCACGTAGGCAGTAACTGTAGGTGTGAGCAAACGGTTCACTGGGCGAATGACTTACATTACACTGACATAGCTTTACGCCTGAACAAATACTATCGGATATTTTACGAAACATGTTGCTATTTTTGATCAAGACCTAAGTACAGTACTCCACAAACATTCTCTATACATTACAAAGTTATTACAAATAATTAGATAAGAAGTGTACAAAGCCGACAAAACTGGGATGTTTCATTGCATAATTTTCCACGTTATAAAAACGTATGAGTCACCGACTTCAATCCCAACAACAGTTCGCAAATGTCACTCATTTATTTTGATGATGTTCTGGTTTGTAGTATCTTTTTGTTTTTGTTGATTTTTTTAAAAGCGCGAATCATTTTTGATAAAATTTATATGCGACAACCTCTTTCGAACAAAAAAATAATTTTGAAAATACAGTCGAATTGAGAACCTCCTCCTTTTACAAATACAAAAATTAAAAAAATACAAATACAAATTTCTTTATTCCACACACAATATAAACACATACATAATATAGCAAGCTTTAGAAAGGCAGGGTGGAAAGGGTGTGGGCACAGCAAGCTGATTTCCTCCTTTTTTTGAAGTCGGTTAAAAATCGACTAGCATGAAGCTCCTAGTCGAGACGAATCAAATGAGCACAAACACGGCGGAATTGCTTTATTTTATAACAGAGTTCCCATGGCTATTTACCGTCTCCATCATCAGACCCTGAATATCACATAGGATCGGAGTCCTTATTAATTAGACTCAAACACATTCAAATTCGATGGTATTACATAATTTTGTTACAGAGATCCCATACTCCTAAACCATTCATCATCAGCTTCATCATCAGCTCAGCAACATCAGATGGTGACCATTAGATGCAAAAATCTACATAGATTAAAATAATTTCTGATAAACAGTGTATATGCCTACAAAATTTGAGGGTTTCCCTCGATTTCCCCAGGATCCCATCATCAGATCCTGACCTGGTGACAATGAGACCACTTCTGACGTATGACCTACCAAATAAAAAAAGAATTATTCAAATCGGTTTATAATTGCCGGAGTAATCGCGTAACAAATATACAAAAAAAAAATACAGTCGAATTGAGAACCTCCTCCTTTTTTGAAGTCGGTTAAAAATGGAATGTATTTGAATAAAATATAATTTCATTTTAAAGCAGAACATAACCAAAAATTTTTTTTTTAATTTTTGGAATTCCACTTGAAAATCATTCAGTATTATGGTCTAAATTCAGCGTTTTAGTTTTTGATTAGCTGTCTTGGAAATAGAATTAAAGTTTTAAACTTGAAATTCTTTGCTGACGCAAAGTGAACTTTATCAATGTTGACCTTACATAATGAACCGAAGTTGGATGAGATTTAAGTCTATACATATTATAAACAGGAAAGATTTGATTGTTTGTTTTTTTAGGGTTCCGTAGTAATCTACGAACCCTTATAGTTTCGCCATGACCGTCTGTCCGTCTGTCCGTCTGTCCGCGGGTTTTCTAAGAAACCCTTGGTACTACAGAGCTGAAATTTGGCACGATTATACACATAAATCACGCCGACAGAACTGTAGAGTAAAACCTTAGAAAAAAAATTTTTTCGGGTGTCTCCCATAGACGTGAAAGGACGATGAATTTTTTTTCTCACCAATATCATCGAGTGGGGTGTCATAGAATAGCTTTTTAAAACATAGAAGGGGTTTACTAAAAACGTTTTTCGATTAAGCACTCCGCTTGCGAATCATAAATTTTTAAAGTGAAAATTTTTTGTCAAACACAAGTGTCCCCCCCATCTACCAGCTAAACGGTTATTTCTAAAAATGTGGAAAAATTCAAAGAGGTAGAATATACATCAAATTTAAAAGGAAAACTATAAAACATAAGTTGGCCCTTCAAGTTTGCGAGTAATGGTTGGGATTAATAAGAATATATTTACTAATATTAGATCCTTGGTACTACAGAGCTGAAATTTGGCATGTTCATACATATTAATTGCGCAGACAAATAGAAAAAATAAAATTTTGTGAAAAAAATTTTTCGGGTGTTTCCCATACATGTGAGGGCGATGGATTTTTTTTTCTCGCCGATATCATAGAGTGGGATGTCATAGGATAGTTTTTTAAAAGATAGAAGGGGTTTACTACGAACGTTTTTCGATACAGCAGTCCGTATGCGAAAAATTAATTTTTTAAATGAAAAAAAAATGTAAAATATTTTACGAGCATTTAGCATTTACGACGAAGTTTAGCCTAATCCAAAACAACTGCCATACAAAGTTCCACGCTAAAAGTGAGGCAAGGTCGAAAGCCAAGCTGTAACATATTGACATTTCATCAAAATTATACACAATCGCCACACGACCTGCTCTTTAGCAGCAGCTCGATATTATTCCTAACAATACTTTTGTTAATAATTTTTAGGGAAAAAAAATATTCGGCGCGAATGGAACTTGAACCCACGACCCCAGGATCAGATCTCCTGGTGCTCTAACCAACTGAGCTATCGTGCCTTCAAGTCAAGCGGCGAAATTTTTCATTCCCTTACTAAGCACATACGTCGTGCTTATAGGTTAGCGCCATCTGTGTCTCGTATGGAGAACTACAGACTCATATTACTTGTTGCAAAGTAGATTATGACAAGGGCGAAACCTGTTAACGATTATATTTTAGTATTTTAAAAACGCCTACCCGCGTGAGGAATATTCACAAATAATTTTTAGGGAAAGAAAAATATTCGGCGCGAATGGGACTTGAACCCACGACCCCAGGATATCTTTTTAAAAGAAAGAAGGGGTTTACTAAGAACGTTTTTCGATATAAACTCTCCATTTACAAAAAAATAATTTTTAAAGTGAATTTTTTTTAAAAAAAAACAAGTGTCCCCCCCTCTACCAGCTAAATGGTTGTTTCTAAAAATGTGAAAAAATTCTCGTTGGTAGAATATACAACGAAATTAAAAGAAAAACTATCACACATAAGTTGGCCTTTCAAGTTTGCGAGTGATAGTCGACCAAGTGCCAAACGTTTTTAGAATTAATAAGAATATGTTTACAAGGTTCAATAAGTGAGGCAAGGTCGAAAGCCAAGCTGTAACATATTGACATTTTAGGTGTCGTTAAATAGGTTTTTGGTGGTGTTAATTACGAAAATGACATCAAAATTATTTTATCAGCAGGTCTATATTATTTCTAATAATATTGTCGCAAAAAAAAAACAAAAAAAAAAATTTTCGCTCGCTTCGCTCGCGAATTTTATACTTTCGTTACGTTGTATTTAGACCAAAACTAAAGTTATTACTGAAACTACAAACTCTTTAATACATTTGTTTTTTATACTATCGTATTTGGAGATTTTAACATCGACTATGACTAGTGATGGAAGATACTCAGTCTCTTAAGGCTTTTAATAAAGACTCACCTTATTTTTGACGCCTCACGACTGACTCAGTCTTTTAGTTCCCAACCTTTAGTCATAAGACTAGCTTTTTTAGTTGAAGTCTTTTAACGTAAAAAACTGAGCTGTTACTTAAACAGCTTAAAGGACTTAAAAGACTGGCGACTTATTATCTGAGAAGTCGACAGTCGTAAGGTATGTGTTGGTAGAATGTAAATATCTAATTTTATCTCCTTGTCAAATGTTATCAAAATGTATTTAGTGGTTTAGGCGTGAATTATTCTTTTTGGTTGATAGGTTACAAAAGAAATATTGAATATCACACACAAACTGCGTTGCGATCGTTTTTACATAAAAGAACTTGAGTCGTTTAAGTCTTTTAAAATTAGCTGGAGTTGGTTAAGTCTTTTAGTATTTTGAAAACAACTCGAGTCGTTTCAGTTTTTAATCTTTTAATAAACTACTAAGTCTTATTAATAAAAACTCGAACTTTCAGTCTTAATTTTAGAGTCAAGTCCTGTAAGATGGAGGCGAGTCTTTTTAATAAGCCTTAAAAGACAGTCTCTTTCATCTCTAGTTATGACCGTTATGATATTACACCTGTTTTAAATGAATACGTAATGTAAACCATTTTTATACAACCATTTGCATCCACGCGAGGTGGTTATTAAACAGATGTTTTTTTTTCATTTTCCTTGTGGCGCTGGAATCTATATTTCTCTTTTAATTACCTTCTTTCTTTGTGACCTCGTTTTTATTAGAAATTATTAGCGATTTAACCGTCCATATGCTCGTAGAATTAAGAAGCCAGCTGCATATTTGAACCATGCTGCTACGGAACCCTACAATGCGCGTGTCCCGACACGCTCTTGGCCGGTTTTTGTTTGTTTGCATTGAATAGGCTCCGTAACTACTGGATCGATTTGAAAAATTCTTTCACCATTAGAATCTCACATTATCGGGATGGACATAGGGTGCATGATTTTCCTAAATTGCCACGGGAACGAAGTCCCGAGCGGAATGCTAGTTATATTATAAGTCATTTGGTTTCAGGTTACTGTTCCCAAGACCTGAATCTAAGCTAAAGCTCTAAATAACTTGAATTTTATAACATTTTCTGCACATCAAAGGTTTTTAAAGCACAAAAAATCCTTTTGTTGGGGTATGATTTCTATAAAATTTTGAATGTTGAAGTAAAAAATTAAATTAAAATTGCGAAAAAAAAACACTTCTTTTTTTAGAGGAAACACAGGAGGTATAGAGGGAGAAATGATCCCTGTTAATAGCCAGAAGGTTCTAATGAGATTAAAATTGGTCCCCTTCAATTATGAACTGAACCAATGAATTTGCGGGCTCTGCGCGGTTCTACTAACAATGTTAATATAAATAACCTTCTATATCATATAAAAACTTATTTTCTGCTCTGTTTTGATTTTGTAAAATCTTCGTCATTTTAATCTAACTTGTTCATTTCATTTTTGTAGGGCTCAAACAATTTTGACACTTAAATAATTACAATAAATCGAACCATCTAATCTCAGTAGATAGAGACTGGCATTGACCATTGCATTGTAGAGACTATATGAATCTGTTCCTTCTGAGAGATATTGGAAAAAATCCTCTATAGATTAGCAAAAAAGTTGTCACCGCCTCGCCGGTGCCGCCATGTACCAATGACTCGTTTCCAGAGTTGGCCGCCGTTTAACGGTTTGGTCGAGTGGTAGTGACGCTTGCCTCTTGTTTGGTAGGTCCTGGGTTCGATCCCCAGTCGGAGCAAACATCTGTGTAAAGAGCAGATGTTGTTCTCGAGTCATGGGTGTTTGTATTTGTCTTTGTGTGGCCTTTGAGTGTGTAGCGTTTACTTTACTTAGATACGTACATTAGTTGAACACTAACCGATGTACTTGTGAAGAAAAATATCCTAATGAAAACTGCACATTCATGCCGCTGAATGTGTAACCATGATCCCATCCATCCAGTCAGAAGATTAAAGACGCCACCGAGCCAGAAAGAAGGGAGTGAAATCTGGACAAGTATAGCCTATGAACAGACCGCTTTAAACGCAGTTCAAATGTTTTGATCGCTTAGTTATTACTGGACCGTTTATAATCGCATCTCACTCCACCCGGGCTTTGTCAAGGATCGCGCTTTTATCTTTATTCCTGACAACTTTTTAAATATGACTGGAATCAAAATTTTATTTTAATGCATACGGCTCTTTTGAAAACCACTCCTAAAAGTTTATTTTTTTGTCTATCCATAAATGAATACGCTGAAAATAAGGCGATCCAATCAAATAGGTCATAAAAAGGATATAAACTTGAGCAAGCGTCTCAAACTACGAAAATATCAAAGCTATTACAGATAGCTGTTAACACAGAAATTCTAGTTTAATTTTATTTCTTCGATTTTGTACATCACATTGTTGGAAGGCTAAAAGATGTGAGAAATGTTTAAAGAAGATAGAGTTGTGGATGGAGTCGTAATAAAATAATCAATATTTGTTTTTTTCGCCGTGTGGTAATCGGTTGAGAATAACACCACCCCATCTCTTTCCGTGGGTGTTGTAAGAGGCGACTAAGGAAACAAAAATGAGACCTGCTTCCTAGTATCCATCTTAGGCAACGACACCTTAGTATGTTTTCAATCTGAGGTGGTGTCTCATGGTCTCATGCGGTGTGGTAGGCTCTGTAAAAAGCCGGCTCTGTAAAAGCCAGTGCCTTAATTGGCATTTTCTGGGTTAACTCGCTCCATTGTCGATCTCATCTATGACCTTGGTTAAGATTGGGGTCAAGAGTTAACCCATCTCATAATAAAAATAAAAGTAAATTTGAAGGAAAAAAATAGAATTGAAGGGTAACTATTTCCTTGGTCTGTCTAGTTGCATGTCTTAAAATAGTTATTAAAAAGACTATATACGAAATATTATTAAGATGTCGCCTACTGTTGTAAGTGTACCTTCTGCAAAGAGATGTTTTTTTTATCTCAGTGTAAAAAGGTAACTGCCGAGTCATGAAACCCCACAAGTCATGGGAAGGAGCCCCGTGAACTGGTGACCTGGAAAGCGATTCCTGAAATCAATAGCAGCCGGAACCCTCGGCCGCGGCTTATGAAATATGCATGTACCAGCGCTTACGTACGCCGGACGGACAGACGGACGGATGGCCCTCAATGGAACGGCTGCGTTACAGAAAACAGTTTAGTGATATAAATATATACGTAATTCAATAAAAAAGGTACATACAGCAGCACGTCAAGTTATCCATTTGCACTATGAAAATCGACGTTATTACAAGCGAGATAAGGGCAACGTCAAGTTCAACATGTATGTGTGCTGCCGTGTGTACATGAATAAGTAGAAACTCATAAAAATCGTGTTCCGAAAGGCTTAGCAATATAAAAACATCAGTCGGTATAAGAAACTATAATATTTGATCGGCAAATTACAATAAATAGGCTTAATAAGCGGCCGGCCCTGTTGCCCACAGTGGATCATATCCTGTTTACCGGGTACCCGCCTCCACTGCGATAGGTACATATAAAGCAAATCTTCACCAGCGTTTGCAGAGGACCTGCCTCGATACATTGAGGCGAGCGACCGCAAACGAGTAGACCTAGCGTTTCACAGCTGCGTCCGCAACAAGCAACTTTACCCCAACACTGTGACGCGCAAACTTGAACCTTAAGTCGACGTCCTAAGGCCGTGTTGTGTAGAGGAGCTACACTGTCGACACACAGCGGACATTGTTTCCGTTACGGCTTATAAGTACGTGTCACGCGTTTAGGAGTATATTAATGGTTGGGAACCGAAAAAAGGACACGAGGTTTGGGTGTTTTTGCGTGTAATTGTTGACAGCAGAATTATTATTTTTGGGACAAGGGTTTTGTGGGATTAGGGTGTGGAAAAATGCAGCGTTTTGTTGGAGTTTAATTTAATGCCGCCATTTGTATGTCTTACGGCGAAGGGTTTTTGTCGCATCGCCGCGGTTTGTTTGCGATGGACTTTGCGGACGTCACGCACCACCTTACACTAGATACTTTTGTTACTTACGTTTATTAACGAACACCTAAATATTTTACAAAAGATTTAATCTTAGTTTCAAATAAAAATAGGTAAAAAAACTTTTTAAGTTAAACGGTTTTATGTTAAACATACATTGCAATGTTTAAGATAAATGTACTAAAAACCAAAAAATAATAAAATAGATACAGTCGTGGGAATTATAAACATATGCATAGACTAGACTAAAATAAAACCGTGGGGCACGTCAATTGTCTACAAATTATCGACTTAATGTGCCCCACGGTTTTATTTTAGTCTAGTCTATGCATGCATATGTTTATAATTCCCACGACTGTATCTATTTTATTATTTTTTGGTTTTTAGTACATTTATCTTAAACATTGCAATGTATGTTTAACATAAAACCGTTTAACTTAAAAAGTTTTTTTACCTATTTTTATTTTCTAGTTTTTAGTTTTTATTAAAAACATACATTTAGTAGCGGCGGCCATCTTGTATTTCAATTTTTTATAGTATATTGTATTCTGCTTGTTGAGCCCTTTCATTTGATACCCATATTGATGGGATTGATAAAACCTACGTTATCTGCCATTTTGTAGCGGCCGCCATCTTGGATTTCAATTTTTTATAGTATATTGTATTCTGCTTGTTGAGCCCTTTCATTTGATACCCATATTGATGGGATTAATAAAACATAAATTATCCGCCATTTTGTAGCGGCGGCCATCTTGATTTTATAATGATAATGAATAAACATAATTGTATTGTCACCAAAATCCAAAGTGTATACAAAATTTCAGATTAATCGGTTGACAGGAAGAGGGTGAAATTTGAATTACTAAATTTGACCCAAGAATAATAAATAAAACAAACGGGGTGAGCTAAATAAAACCGTTTAAAAAACAACACGACATAAAACAAAAAAACAAAGAGTATATAATTTAGATTCTTTTCTAAAATTCTAGAGACTCCTTAAACAAAAGTTAAACACTCTTCAAGGCTAAAATAACATACCTAACAAAATAAAAATCAATAATTGCAAATTGTAGTATCTGCCCAAAATAATAGCATGCCTTCAGAACGATTCGCTGAATATCATCTAAAAAATACGGGACATAAAAATGAGTGGCCGCGTTCTTTTCTTTTCTACTTTTGTTGAAGAAAGCAGGCAGGGAGCCGGGTAAATGAACAGATGCAATTTTTATGAGGCACATTTCTATTACACAATTTAACAAATATAAAATTACATTTAAAGTTGGTGACCAGTGTGGCGGGCGAGAGACGACTGACGTCACCTCGCCCAACGCTACTGGAAGTGGCAAAAATCCTGAATTTACAAAACATGATAATCATTTGTGTCCATACACTTTTCCGCTAAACGGTCTTATTCCGTCGGGTCGGGCATTGATGATATGAGATATACTAAGTGAGTGAGTCAAGTCTTATTCTTGTTAATTTATTAGAAAATTCGCCAAAGAATTTTTTAAAGAAACTTCTTCTTTCTCTAAAAGGTTTTTTAGAGGCTATTTTCGATAATTAAAAAACTACTAATTTCGGCACTTTTCCTTCGAGGCATCTTTATTCTAAAACAAACACAATAGCTGTTAATTTGATTGACACTTGTCACCTACCCTGTTACTGTCATCCTTATAGCGCTAAAGAGAAATCTGTCATAAGATGCTCACAAGTATTAGTCGTAGACTTACAGAATATATATCCAGTAGAACAAAACACCATTAACGTTTAACGAAATATTTATAAAATGTGATTAAAATCCGATGTAAATTGTTGAATGTTCAGTATTACGTGTATTATGGACTAGCTTTCCGCCCGGGACTTCGTTCCCATGGGAATTTGGAAAAACTGTATAGCCTTTGTATTAATCCAGGGTATCATCTACCTTCATACCAAATTTTTGTAAAATTTAGTATCCATACATAAAAACTTTTGCGTTTGCAATATTAGTAAGGAAGGATATACGAACGAAATCGAAATAAGTCCCCGTGTGTTGTGAGGATGTCCCAATCACTTGGTTCTGGCGAGGACGTTTAAATGATATTTCAGCGAGAACAGCTGATTGAACTGTGATTGAGGCGAACAATCACCGGCCTCTTCACATCCACTGTCAACGCGTTCCATTACACGCAGACGATGTGATTCATGTGTTACTCGACTCCACAAAAGAATGGCAAAAACCAAATTGGCAAAATTGTATTTTATGGAAATTTTGTATGGATCTAGTTTAGATTACAAGGGTAAACAAACATTTTATTTAAAAATTGTAATAATTTATTCAAGTAAACAATATAACCGAATTCCATGCGGTGGTCCTGCGAATAAAACCGCGGGTAGAAATCTTCTAATTATACATAACTAGCTTTCCCCCCGGGACTTCGTTCCCGTGGGAATTTTGAAAAATTATGTAGCCTATGTAAATTCAGAGTATCAGCTACCTCCACATCAAATTTATCAAAATTGATCTAGCCGTATGAGCGTGAAAGAGTCACAAATATACATCCATACCTACAAACTTTCGCGTTTATAATATTAGTAAATATAATTTGGCCATTTTGCAACTTACTTAACAATGATCATATCAATGTAATGTGAAGACTATTGAAGCGCTCGTAGCCTAGTGGCTCTCGCTGATCTCAACTGATCAATGAGGTTAAGCAACATACAGAGAGGCAGGGAACCTGATGGGTGACCAAAGTGGCAATTTACTACGAGCGTTTCCGTGCTTCGGAGGGCACGTTAAGCTGTCGGTCCCGGCTGTTGTCGATTGACTACAGTCGTCAAAACCAAGTCAGGGGCCTTTGTGCGGTTTGAAAACTTTGACACCATGGCTGGCCAATTTGGCCACAATCTTATCTGTAACTAATCAATAACAAGTTTGCCACACACTTGACTATACCTACACGATAAGAAGAAGACTATGACTGCTTTACTTTAGTTGGTAGTGACTGCGTTTAAATCTTGACGATATCCCAGGTTTGAAATCTGGTAGAGGCAAGCTTATATGGACCTAGACCCTAGAGCTCATTTTCTAAACGACATAAGGAAAGTTTCAACTACACAATACAGCATCACCAGATGCTTTAATATTATATTTACCGACTGATATCATAATTAATTTGGTAATTGCTGTTGGATGCTTCTTAACAATAATTTATATGAAAGATTTAAAAAAACTTTTAATCTAGGAAGCTATGAGCTGAATAATGTAAACATGGTGATAGTGATGAAATACATCACTATCATACATGCTAATACATAACATGCTAATAAACCAAACTAATTCCTAAACATATTATATTGAATTCCTTAAAATTGTCTAGAGTAGAATAATTAGGGTGTGTCGCTGTCGCAACCAGCCGGCCCTTCGGAAGTTATTGCTCATTATCCACGAGATATTGCCATTGTCGAGCTGCTCACGGATGAATAATAGTAATTATAAACAGTTAGTTGCTTTTGTAAATATCTTTTTTATCGTTCAGTGAGATTAAGCAAAGTATACAGAGGCAGGGAACCTGATGGGTGACCAAAGTGGCAATTTATCACGAGCGTTTCCGTGCTTTGGATAGCACGTGAAGTTGTCGATCCGGACTGTTGATTAACTAGTAAACCAAGTCAGAGGCCATTGTGCGATTTAAAAACTCGGACACCAGGGCTGGCCAAGTTGGCCACAATCTTATCTGTAACTAATCAATAATAAGATCGTTTAAGTACCTATAGTCAAGTACGTGGCTAAGACTAACCCTTGTCCAATTTTTTTAACCGTCAATTGACCATTGCCTTGGCAGTGGTTTCAGTGCCATTATACGTAAATCTTATACAACCTTTCATTGAGATAACTAATAAACATTGAAATAAGATATAAACAAAGTTAATGCAATGAAGCGTGTTTTAGTAGTGTTTATAGAGTAAGGGGAGTCACACACGAGCAGGTATTTACATTGTCCCGGACTGTCGCAGGGTGTAACGAGAGGAAAGTCGTTACGGTCGCTTTATTGCTTTTTTATTTTACGATATTGTGTGGAACGTCGTCGCCATCTTGTTTTACAAAAGCCTTTGTTTAGTCAGGATACAAAACAAATCAATATATGGACGTCTGATCTCCGACAGCTGTGAACCATATGGGCCTTTTTATAATTCGAACGTCACGGCACGGCATGGCAGAATTTGTATTACCATATTGCCCTATGTTCCCAGCTTTTAGCATCACTAGTACATAGGAGGCAATGATAATACAATTTTGCCGTGCCGCCATTTTCGAATTATAAAAAATCCCTATGAACGAGAAAAAATTTTAGCTCCTCTCAGTTTAATTCATCTCACTGTCGAAGTCAAAGTCAAAAAAGCTTCATGTTAAGAACATACAGGGTGAAAAACTACCTACTGAAACCTATCGCCTCACTCTATGTAAGTTTGCAAATATTCAGCATTGCCCAGATTGCCTAGAGATGAACAAACAAGAAACTCTAAAGATTGCTGTATTTGCTATGACTTGCGGATAGGTGGTACCAAGGTTAACGCTTTTAGAGCACTTTCCGTAACATAAGACTATTATATAAATTTATATTTTTAATTTTTCAAACTAATTCTTTCTTCAGATTTTGTCTTACATTTAAAAAGAGTGAAAAAGAGACCACAAAACTTGTATTCATAAACCAAATAACTTAAACCAAGCGATAGCTAGCCAATCAAAATGGGTAAGCTATTATTTTGTTTCAAATCTCATAACGCATGAACCGTCTCTCCGCAATAGTCCCCACTTCCCCACAAGGTCCCACAGGGCAATTGGGGGATTTTTAATAAAAGTTGCCCCGTTACCCCGGGACAATAACAGGCCGATTTCCGTTCTGCAGCGACGCGTTTACGAGCAAACTTCGCTCGTTCTCCGATATGCTAAGTGGGAGCCGAGCCGTGGTTTACAAGCCGAGGCGAGCCGAGCCCTGATTTGACACAATACGAAGACGTCGTTCGCGTGATTGTACGCACACTTTACTATTGGTTTTAGTTTTTATTGTATTTTTATTCCGATTAAAATCACAAAAAATCGGTGATTTCGTTTCATAAACCTTAGTGTGGGCCTTTTAGTGTGTAGCGTTTATTTTTATTATAACATGAATATATCAATTTTAATAAAAACTTTTCCTAGTGAACATTAAGGAAGTTTTTTTTTTTTTTTCTGGTAGACTTAAATTCAGTTCTGATAAGTTAAATGAGTAAAATAAAAATAAAGAAATAAAAAAAAATTCCCACTACATAATCGTACAAGACTGTCACCGCTTAAATTAAAAATGTGGAAGTCTGTTTGTCCTTCTTTCTAGTCTAGGACGGCCGGTTTGGTTGAGTGGTAGTGACGCTGCCTCTTGATCGGCGGGTCCTGGGTTCGATCCCCAGTCGGGGTAAACATTTGTGTAAAAAGCAGATGTTTGTTCTCGGGTCATGGGTGTTTGTGTTTGTCTTTATGAGTGTTCAAAGGGACCCACGAAACAAAGGAAAACCTTAGTGTGGGCCTTTGAGTGTGTAGCGTTTATTTATTTTTTTACATTGAAAGTTCAGATATTTTTGTAAGCAATTTTATCGAATCTATTATAAAATAAAGGTAACTGGTTACCAGACTCGGTTAACATGGCGGCCTATAGGAATATTTTGTAAAGTGTATAATTAAGTACTTGTACTTTCGTCAAGTTGTAGTTGTAGTTGTCGTGTCGTGTAGTGCCCGCTCTGAAGTTGTCCTGAAATGGTCGTATAAAGCGGCGGGGAGACAGGACAACTTTCTAATTGGGTTAGTTTTTTCTTACCTCCGGTCGTATAACCGGTCCAAACTAGTTTTCGCCAAGTTTAATTTTAGGATCCTCCGGCGGCAGCGGGCTTAAGTTTTTAGATTTATTTTTTTGCATATTTCTCGCGCTAAGAAAGTAGAAAGAAGACGTCCTCGTTTTGTTGAACTGCATTTGGAGAAATTTAAAAAACAATCTTTTTTCAAAAGATCAACCTTTTCATATTTACAAGAATAATTTAAATATATTAACTTATCTATACTAATATTATAAAGAGGAAAGATTTGTATTTTTGTATGTAACGAATAGGCTCCGAAACTACTGGACCGATTTGAAAAATTCTTTCACCATTAGAATGCTACATTATTCCTGAGTAAAATAGACTACATAACATTCCTGAATTCCCTCGGGAACGAAGTTCTGAGCGGAATGCTACTATATTATAAAATTGGAGGTCCTGATTCACTGACTCATCAACGCCCAGCCCAAATCCTTGGACCTAGAAAGCTGAAATTGGGCACAAAGGTTCCTTTCATAACGGAGGCAAGGAATAAGGGTGGGATTTATGAAATCCCCAAGAGAAAGAAGTCCTGGGCATCCTCTAGTTACTTATAAGTTTACATGTTGTATCAGTCTTACTCGATTTACAGATCGGTGTATGTCAATTTAATGGAAAAAAAATAAAAAATAAACAAAAACGTATCCGCAACAGGCTTCGTCATAATTAAAAACTAAGACAGAATTAATCAGCAACATGCTTCGTCAGCCCCGAGAAAAAAAAAACCTAAAAATATATACAAAATCAAAACCCTAGTCAAAAAAGCCCCCCCGAAGTTCACCCCGCTCAAAGGTTCCCATGATACTGGCCACATTCCCGCGCTGTATGGCCAACGAAATCCTTTGAGCAAGGTACGTCCTAGAGCGTGGGTCGCCAGTTTTTTGGTGCAAACGCCTGCCGATCTCGGCGACAAACTGCACGGCCTCTGCGCCCCAAGTCCCCGCGGTTTCCACTGCCACTGGCACAAATAAATAAGAGGCCTTTAAAGCCGCGTATTTATCGTGCTTGAATTTCGCCGAGGTTTCCGCTGCAGAGCCAGCCCGCTGCGTTGACCCCGCCAAATGGGAAGCAGCAAAAGTGCAACAACACAATTTACAGATTAGAAAACAGCCAATAATAAACGATTTCACGTTACATTTTATTAGTTTTAATCAGCTTAAGAATCTTTATTCTTTCCAAGACAATTAGGTGCGTCAATTACATGAGAAAATGAATCTGATGAAATGGTCCTGGTTGACAGTGCACATAAGAGGGTAAATATGAGAAAATCTAAAGAAGTAAAGTATATCGTAATACAGGAGTAAGCAGATGTAGTCTGGTGCAATGTGATGGCCGCTGCCTCCAATACACGACGATATATTTTTCAATATCCAGAGACGAGGCGCTTAATGTAGCTACTGGGGGTATGATTCTACTATCTCTATTGTACTTTCTACATATACAAAGATTTTTTTTATCTTAATTTAGACGAGGCTTTGGGCTTAATTACGCTCATGACAGCCTCATAAGCGACTCCCAAATTTAAAAGTCCGGTAAATCAAAGAACATTCCTAATTTCATAGACTTCTCTAACATAAAGATCTTATGTAACACTAGCTTTCCGCCCGCGGCTCTCCCACGTGGACTACAGATTATATCGTGCTTAGCAGTGGGATAAGATTCAGCCTATTTCCTACCCCATCGTCTTATCTACGAGTCGGTTCAGCAGTTTAGGCGTGAAAGCGTAACAGACAGAGTTACTTTCGTATTTATAATTAGTAGGCATTTTACTGTATCTGCAAGAGGTTGGCTCAGAGCGACTTTTAATTGAAACACATTCAGTTTGAGAGCCTAATAAGTAACACTACAGCCAAGCAGTTGTCTAAAAAAGCTATGCTTTTCGGCAATTTTCATTGTAGGTAGGACCAACAATAAAACTGTAAAGAATATGGAACATGTCTTTATTTTCTTTTATAAACTTTGGTGATATTTGAAAAAAATGATGGCACAGCTAATATTGTTTGCCGTCCTAAGTATACCAGGCATCTATCGATGGATTGGTCATTGTATTTTTTATATTAAATTTTATTACAATGGAGTGTTGGGCGTCTTAGGTCGCTGCGCGTTTTCTTTGAGTAGAATACAGGCGGGCGGGGGTAATCTCAGCTAAATGTCGCTTTAAAGCGGCGTCGGGGCTGGAAGACGTTATGTCTTTATGCCCGGCATTGCAGAGACTATGTACATTGCGGACAGCGCTTTATAGCACCAAACCAATAGCCACAAACGAACCGATTCCAGCAATGTACTTTCAATAAGAAATTACTGTTGAATCCTATAAATAAATACGAACACTATGACGAAATAAGTTTCATAATAACTCTAACAATGCCAACGGACAAAATGAGTATTTAATTTCGTACAAATTCAACCTAAAATATTTCAATCTTCCATCGAAATCCAGAATTTCTTGTTTTACCAAATATTGGCAGACCGCTAATTAATTACAATTACAAACAGGTCACAGAGTTTTGCTCAGGATCAGTTCCATTAAGTTGAGCTTAATTGTATATTCAAGTTAATTATTTCTTTGGAAATAATATTATTTAAAATTCAAATTATTTTAAAAATTATCACAGCTCAAAATTGGCAGTTAATTTTAAGTTACGTACTTTAAATTTATTTTAACGTCCTAAGTATTACACATCCTAACAGTACTAATGATTTGAGTGTTTTCAAGCACATAAAAATAAAGCAACTCCTAGTTACCTACATCACCCCACAATTAGTTCTACGACAAACGAAAAGTATTTAAAATTTCTACTAGCTAAAAAGAAAAGCAATCTACTGCAATCTTTTAAAATCACAAATCAAAATATTCTGAATAAATTAAATTGCAATATTGGAGTACTCCTCCAAGTGACTGCACTTTTCATTACAAACGAAGACGGACAAAAAAAACGCAATGGAGCGAAGAGCGGAGGAAAAATTACTATTTCTGAAGAAAAGTTTAATTAATAAATCGGAAGGAATGTGAATTTTCTCTCGATTCACTGCGCCGTGCCGAGCTGCTGCAAGGAGGTATTAACTTCAAGTGCTACATATTTTTGTTGAAATATTAACAGAAACGGAGTCCAACCAATTCAGGTTTTACTGTCTCTCGTGATTGATGCACGCAAGCCAAGCGTGCATTTGTAAACTATCAGATAAGTGGAACTGTGAAACTGCGTCTTCCTAATTGTAGATGCGAAAATGTACATTTAAATGTACTTTTCGCATCTGTCATCCTTGTTGTAAGATTATCACATCACAATAATATTTTATAGGGGAAAGTTTGTGATTTGCTGGAACAATTTTGATAAAATGTAGCTCACACTCATAGGCTACTTAATTTTTTCAAATTTCCACGGGAACAAAGTCCCGAGCTGAAAGCTGGTTTTGAATATTTTATTGGATTATTTTGTTAAAATGCATGGCCGGTCAATTGATTATTTACCTGGCAACTTGACGGCTGCTGGATAGTCGGGTGTGGCGTGATATGGAATCGAACTACGATGGTAAGAGTTATGTAGAATTGAGACGAGAAATAATATGGAATCCACATCTACAGACAAGAGGTCAGAGTCTACAGCGCGCAACAACATAGAGGTATAATCGATAACTTAACGTTATTTACACATCAACTGATTTATATGAGTATACAGGGAAAGGCCTGACTGTGATAATAATAATGTCAATAAACTTTATTTGCCAGAATACATGTATAACAAGATCTTAAAACTTAATCTAAGTAGCAGTGTATTCTACCTTTTACAATAAGGTGTGCACATCCGCTGAATGAGATAGGCTGAATTTCTACACGAACACATTCGTAGACGAAGGTTTTGTCCAGTGTGCCTTGAAGACAGACAATTTCCTAACGTGGATCACTGCTGGATACAATAAGAGTAATGATGTAAGAAGCTTTGATTCGTAAGCTTGCTAAAGTATCTTTTGCTACTAATGTATGCCATTAAATTTTATGAAGTAATGATACTTATTAACAACATCATTTATTAACTTATTAGACAGCTGACCTAATTTAGCTCTGCAGAGGTACTTTAGATTATTGTCGACGGGATAGTAAGCCGCGGCGGGCGCCGTAATTAGCTCAAATAAACAATGTAAACATATTCGGTGGGTGAGTTGCACCCCCTCCCACTTTCCTCCCCTCTGCACCCCTCGGTTACTGGTTTAAATTCAGATTTGAACTGAAACTATTCGTATATTCATTAATTGGCATTACTGGAATATTTTAGTCAGGTACCCTAATTTTAAATCGAATAATACACCGTATGTTTCGCTAACTTATATAATATCTCCCCATGACAATGAAAATTTTTCCACAAGGAACCTATACCAAATCGTCAAAAAAAATTTCGACTCTCAAAAAAGCTAAATGAGCAATTGTACAGAGGCCAAAGCATCAGCTTACTCCATTTTTATTGCAAAACCGCTCTTGTCACAACAGCACAGAGGGCACGCGTGGGGTAGCCTGAGTTGCGGCCATCCAAGTTGTACGGGGAGGCGACATTTTTTTACAAACTTCAAAAAAGGAGGAGGTTCTATGTTCGGCTGTATGTATTTTTTTATGTATGTTCACCGATTTCTCCGTCAATTATGGACCGATTTTCAAAATCATTTTTTTGTTAGATAGAATATACTCCAGAGGTGGTCCTATATAAATTTTATCGAAAATGATTCAGCGTTTTTAAAAAAATCAACAAAAACAAAAAATACTACAAACCATAACATCATCTAAACCAGAGCATTGTAGTCTGCAAAAAATACTAGTTATCTACTTTGTGCGAACTGTTATTGGGATTAAAGTCGGTGACTCATACGTTTTATAACGTGGAAAATTATTCATATTTCGACCAGATTCTTTGGAGGAAGTTTTTGTGGGGTAGTTCACATCCTTAATCTTCACGAAATATAGTTTGATGGTGTGAGTCTTGATGAAATGATTTTGTGATGCAAACTCCCTTCAATAATCTAATGTGTCCACCGCCGATATGTTTTCTTTTAAACAATTAACTAAACGGTGCATTTCAAAATGCGTTTGGAGACGTAACGAAGAATAATTTAGTGTGGATTTGAGTTCATTGTGTTCTTGCTGTTAACTTTATTTGTAATTGATCAGTATCTTCGCTTGGATGCTGAAGATATTGTCACAAGCTTCAATCATCATCGTTTAAAACTCTATTATACTTCTGCATAACTCAGAAAGGTTAATCATTAATATCTATTTCTAATTGTTGATTGGTATTTATTCCGTAATGCAACTTTTATGAAATAAACTGAATCGATACAGTTCATTAATAGAATAAACTGTAAGATTACATTTGGACATCAAGTATTCTAGTCTCCAAATCGACAAATACTACTTACTGAACATATTTTTCTGTTGTATTTTACTGCCCGTTTCATACGTACGTACGTGTTCTGGTGCGCTACAACTAAAACAGTTTTTCTTTATATAAATATTAAGTAGAAACCTCCGAATTCCCATTTCGCACTGGGCCGGGTCTTGTTAACAATGAAGTAGCGATTTTATTATGAAACAGGTCCTCGCCGCCCTGAGCTCACCCAGCATTACGGCGTATAACTTTATTTCGACAGAAATCTATTTACTCTGCCCCGTATCTTATTTAATATACATTCATGAGATGGTATCTTTTTTTATATTTTTAGCTCTACTTTTACATTTTGAGATAAGAAAATTAAGGCTCGAAATAAGGTCAGCGAATAACGTCATAGTCCTACTTTAAGTACTTACCCTGATAGTCTGTAATATATAATAGTAGCACGAGTGGTAATATGATATTAATTTTGAAATATTTTCCATGACATACTCCAAGATATTATGAACATATTCATAGTAAGTCCCATAAAAAAGTTGTCAGTCTTTTGAATGTAAGACTCACTTAAAAAACTGAAAATACAAAAACGAAAGATCTTTTGTTAAAAAACTGTCCTAACTCATTCTTTTGTTACATTTAGGAGGAGCAATGGAATCGAGTCTTGATTTGAGTCAAAGAAACGTCTCAAAGGGTATTATATATAGATTGTAGTGGGAACCAATTTAGCGGCACGCCCCTTCCTTTGGAGCACTGTCGGAATTCAATGGAATCGTTAATGACGCGATTCTTTGTCCTCTCTCAGGGAGGAATTAAATTATGACAAGGATATTGAGCCCCTGCCCCCCTGCCTACCCCGCACCCCCTCCGACTACAACTATTCCCAGTTAGTTTAACCTTCAATTGGAAGAACGGCCCCATTATTCCAGGGACAATGGAGGAAATCGAATAACAGAGAGAAATGCACACACAGGTAGAGACAGATTGAAAGCAATCTCTTATTTCGAGTTAGAATAAACAATCTCTTGACCTGCTAGGAAAATTTGATTGGAGGAGGTAGTTCGCCAGCTCTAGGACCAAACTAAGAATTCACAGAGGACTTGTGTTATGATTATGAATAAGTGATTATGTACTTTATAAAACTGTGCATAATTGGGCCTTTTTACAATTTGAACGGCACGGCTTGGCAAGATAGAAATTGTATTACCATTGCCTTCTATGTTCCCAGCTTCTGTGCATAGGAGGTAATGGTAATACAATTTTGCCGTGCCGTTATCGTATTATAAAAAGGCCCATTAGGTGAGCTATCTGGGTAAGTTTGCTACATCCTCGACCGCATCTTTGCCCTTGAGTTATAGATTGCGGTAAAGAGTAAACCCATTATTAATAAATTAAAAATCAAATTTATTTACTGTACCGAATTTGTAACTGAAAAGATATGAATAAATCCGCCGCACGCTGCTGAGCAAATTTCCAATTAACAGTATTCCCGAGAAGTCATATGCGAAACCTTTGAGCTATCTTCTAATATATCGGGAAATATATCGAAGGTCCCAAAGAAAACGCCATCGCTGGTCCGTTCGGTCGTATCGGTCGGTTTCAATCCTCTATCTGCCTGCCGTTAATCATGGCCACAATTAGGAGCCTACGCAGTTATTATATTTTATAAGGCAGGTTCACATTGAGTAAAAACACTAGCTAAAATAAATGGAAAGTAAAGCTGGAATTTCCTTTGACATTGGAAATGTCTTTTCGTTCGCTCCAGTATAGGCTCCAATTTCACGAAAAAATGCAATCCACTTATATCTCTGAGAGTTGTGAATATATGATATTCAAAAAAAGCTCAAAAGTAAATACTAAATACGCGATTTACGAAAGCTGTAAGGTGCAAAAAGAATGGCCGAAATAGTGAAAAAACTTATTTTGGAAACCAACTATTTTGTAAAAATTCCTCTGGACAATTTAGTTAACTACAATTTGAGCCTAAAACAAAGACGATCGGGTTAAGGGTTTACCCTGTAGCCTAAATTTTTTTAAAAAGTCAGAACGTTTTTTCGAATTCCGTAGATTCATTTCCAATGACGTGTGAGGCACGAAATCTATAAAAGAAAATTAAAACTTTTTTCGAAGTTTAACTAGTCAAATTAGTTTATGGCTAGTCCAAATTAAATTATAATTTACAAAAGAAATTGTAAATCATCAAAGTAAATAATAGTCATCCAAAAAAATAAAAATAGAGTCCAAATAATGATTACACACTAAAATTAAGAACTACACTCTGATTGAAAAAGATTACTTTGCTCTCAAAATCTCAATTTTTGACACATTATATTGACAACAGCGACTTCGTTACCTTGACATAAGTAAGACAGTTTGATACAAATACTACAAACAAACTTTTTTTTTTCAAAATTGTGTTTAAGAAGATTCGTTTGTATTCTGGCGATTATCTGAACCAGCCCCAGCGTACACATTCATGGGCCCATTTCGTTGTCTTTGTCCTCGCTCCTTTGTCCCTTTGCGGTGCGGCCGACTGGAAATACTCCCGCGACCAAATCGACGAAAATATGAATTTCTCCTTCCACAAGCAACCCGCCAAGATACGAGAAAAATGAAAAAGTTATACCTACCTACCACATGTTCATTCTGCTGTGTAACGATACGATTGCTGTTCTTATAACTAATGAAACTGAGGATCTTTTCAACATTTAGAACTATTTGTTTGCTAATATTAGTTTTCTGGTTTGACAAATTAAAGGGAGTGATGCGAACAGGGAAAGTTTTGTCCATGTGTTTATGAATTCTTTTTAATTGCAAAACTAATGCACAATTACGTTCAACAACTGCAATATCGTAAATAATGGCGATAATCAAACTCGTACGAGTACTGCATTGCACAATCGTGACATATAATTTATTTTGGTCAATAAATATGGCACCTTGACTTATATGAATTGGGATGTTGCTGGTTCTTACAGACATCATTAAAAAGTTAAAATAGAATGAAAAACTTCTTCTTGCCGTTTCTGATTCGAGGCTTACCTTACGCTAGACCAAGACCCACGATTTGGCAGATCGATACCACTATGAAAAACTATTCATAAATAAAATATTCATATGATTGCTTACATAAATTAAATAAATTGTTTTTGTAATAAACAACAAAGTCAACATCAAAAATATAGTGATCAACAAAATTGTGATTTACAGTATTCTTAACGTGGCGCCTATTTGCGAAGGTGCAGTCTTCCTAAACAGATCATAGAAGCACAAAACATTATTGTGACTCATAAAATTGTATTAATTATGTAACCATCTCTTAGTTTGTATTTCTTTCTGTTGTGCGCAATTCTCTCTTCTCGTCTAATACACTATTCTCACTGGTTAGGTTGGCTGGAAGAGATCTCTTCTAGAGATAAGCTCGACTTTGTAAACATTTTTTCTGTCAAATTGTCTTACTTTGTTGTGCAATAAAGAATATTAATAAAGTACCCTTGAAAAGATAAGTCTAACTAATCACTGCTCCATCTCCGTTCGTTGCGTCGAATAGTTCCTCAGGGCCGAGTGTGGCCGCAATTCTGAGCCAAAAGTTATCGAAAATAGCAGCTGCGCTATAAAATAGCAATTCCCGTAAATTTCGCTGAAAGTCTGCTCTCCAGAGGGACTGTCGGGGAACATGGAATGACCACGGTAAAGAAGATTTGTGCGCAGTCGGTGCAATTACTCAGTTTGTTTAAATTCTCTATTTATAAAGTACAGAACATGCTTATGTTAATGAATACTTACTTTCGTTTATGTTAACTATAAGTATCATATAAGTAGTCACTGACATTTAAATATTGTTGCAAATTAATTATAAATACTGTTTTATCAGCAAAACAGCATTTTTTTAAAAGGCGTCTTACAATATGAGTGGAACTGTCACTCTAGGTGGGGCCCTATGCTGGTGGTGTAAGTTTTACTTTCCCGGTGTTCCATTAATTCACTTTTGGGCGTCGTAAATATGATTTTCTTTGAAAATTTTAGTGACTAACAATAAGTAAAAAAAACATTGTATGATAAACTAGGATAACATCGGGGCTAGCACACACGCGAGAGATAATCATGTCATATCGAGGTCATTCTAACTGTTCCGTACTACATAGAGACAGATTTACTTTATTGCACACCAATTACACAAATGTTACGGCTAAACCAGGGAAGAAACACAAATTGTACAAAAAAGCGGACTTATTGGTTATAGCTACATAACCATTAAGTCCGCATAAGTCTCTTCCAGGCAGCAATCTCTTCATCTCTTCATTAGGTCTTTGTCGACCTCATCTTTAACCTTTAAGGTCAAGATTTTGGTCAAGAATTAACCCATATTATAATAAAAAAAAGGTCAGATTTTTAACCATGTGGTGATCGATTGAGGATAACACCACCCCATCTCTTTCCGTGGGTGTCGTAAGAGGCGATTAAGGAAACATAAATGAGAACTGCCTCCTAGTAATCCACCCCAGCCAAAGACACCTCAATTTGTTCTGAATCTGAGGTGGCGTCCTATGGTCGTATGCGGTGTGGTAGGCTCTGTGAAGGGCCGTCTGGTTCGCGACCACCTTCCTACCGAAGTCCGACGCCAAAGAGCTTGATGTGTTCCGTTGGTGCGTGGGAGTACCAGTGCCTTTATAGGCATTTTCTGGGTTAACTCGCTCCATCGTCGACCTCATCTTTGACCTTATGGTCAAGAGTTAACCCATCTTATAATAATAATATTATAATAATAATAAAGATACAATATTATGACAAAATCATGTTAAGTGCTAGCAGTATTGCAGTTATTGATTCGCTTTATCTTTCAAGGCCAAAAGGGAAGTCATTTCTTCCCTTGAACAGTCTGTGAGCGTCCAGAGAGTGTCTAGGACAACTAGTTGGATTCGCAACAACTCACAATATTGCATTTCGCGCTGTTAGCACTCGCAGACGTTTATTTTGCACCCAAGTCCATTGTGCCCAACTCCGCGAGTTTTTCATTTTAATGCAACAGAATATTGTGCTTGTGATTTTTGAATCCAAATGAATAAAACAAAGATACTGTTTGTTGTGTTTGTTGCAACAAACTTTCAACTGGGAATTTGTAATAAATTGCAGCTATTTGTCATAATCCAAGTGTTCACAAATATATGGGGTGACTTCAAATTAGTTAGCGATACATTAGTTAGAAGATGATTCACCCCATGAAACGGAACAACTTAGATCAAGGAACATAGATGAAATTTTCGAAAAAATATTCGACTTCCCATACAAAGATAAACCAGATGATCGAACAAGTTGCATGAATCAATACAATTAATGGTAAACCAAAATATACCGGTGATAGCCCAGTCAGTAATGAGTCAGACTGCTAACCAGAAGGTTGCGGGTTCAAATACTGGTGCGGGCCTGTACCACTAAATTAGTCTTTTCGGATTTATGTACATATTTCTAATTATTATCATTTGCTCAGCGGTGAAGGAAAACATAGTAACGAAACCTTTACGCCTAAGAAATAAATCCTCTTCGTGTTTCGAATGGAGGCCCGTGCCCCTTGATGGGGACCTATATGGGCTGATAAAAAAAAAAACAAATTCAAAGTTCAAGGTTTAACTTGTTTTCGATGCTTTACAAAAAATATCTTGCAGACGTTGCAGACAAGACGATACCGCTGGAAAAACCACGTGGAAAAAAGTTACTAAGCTGATATACAGGTAAACCCAAAATCAATGAGAAATTCGAAAAAATACAAATACAAAAGTATTTATTTCCATTTACAATTTTAAGAAAGTACGAATGATCAGAGTATTTGTTATTTATCGTGAAAATTCTTCGAAAAAGTTTGTACTGAGAGTCGATTGCTGTGTTGATCTTGTACTAAATACACTAACAGCATCTTCACTTAAAAACCTCAGCAAAATTATGTTTTATTTCGAAATGAGCCATCGTAATACCATATGTCTCAACTCACGCTAAAACAAGTCTTATGTCGTTGTACTAAAGCCGGTTTTCTGCACAAAGTATTCACTAAACGATGGCTGTGATTTTTTCGGATTATCTTTGGGTAAAAATCTACAGTGAATAAGACTCGAGCCTTCAGAGAGCGCTTCTTTTAAAATGTTTTAGGAAAACGCAAACGTTTATAAACAGAGCTGCAAAAAATTTAGCAGGTACATATTATTTATTTAAAACTCTCGATCAACGAAAGTAAGTTGCCAAGAAAGTTATTTAATTATCACAGTTTTAAATCGTTTCACTATGAATTTTTTTAAGCAGATCATATTTTATATATTTTTTAAAAAAGATGGTGATCTAGTACATAAAACTGCTTAACCATATTTCATCATTTTATTTTAATCTTGCTATTTTTAAATAATCACCAATGAATTAATACACAAAATTAATAAGTTAGTGTTTATTTTAAGAAGTACTCAACTAAATTATTAGAAAAGCTTGAAACAGAGTTAAAAAGTTCTCAAGTTTTTAGGCATCGTTGAGAAATAACGATCAAATAACAAAAAAAGTTTACTTTCTAAAACAAAAAAACATACATTAACAGTTTTCCATTCCAGTATTTTACATTTGGTTTATTTTCAGCAACAAATGGCGTAGTTTTGATGTAGATAAAAGAACAATATTATGTTTTAGTTCACTGCATGCATTACCATTCAATTGAAAGCTTGTTTTTAGATAAACTTATGTAGAGCCGCCTTGTTTTTTATTCATTGTAAAAGGTATTCTACGATGGTCGCAGACAGTAATATTAGGACTCATAAATCTTACCCATTTTTCATATCATCCATAAGAATAAACATGTTTCTTAGACACAAAACGAAAATTTATTATCGAAGATTATGAACTTAGGCCGTCTGATCTGTGCCGTGGGTTTAGGGGAGCTTACACCTTAAATGTTATTAATCGATGTTAAAGGCAAAGTAGAGTAAGAAGCCCCACATAATAGATACAAGTAATGACCAGGCATTCAGAGAGGCAGCGATAGGAAGATGAATTTCCTTGTGCGGCCAATTACGTCGGGATTGCATACCGAGAAAACACACGGCGCGGCCCCAAATCTCTCAGGTGATTAGTTCAAATAAAAGGAGGAGTAGAGTATTACTCACAAGACGTGCTAATTAACTTCAGGGAATCAGAGAGAGGAGGTGTTGTTACTGTACATATTAATTTACAATAATCGTACAGTATTACAATTATTAGTGCATTCCTGAACTATTCGAGAGGCATTGACTAATTCCCTCACCATCACTGACACTAGCGTGAATTTCTATTAATTTTAGTATTTTGTTAAAAGTTTCACTTGATCTATAACTTATAACGTTATATTGTAATTATAATATTTCCAATTTTTTTACTTTATTTTGCACTTTGACTAAAATTTTCATGCAGTTAATCGTATCACATTTGTCATGTTGAGCTATTCCCTAGAGATTTTCTAATTTTACTATTACAAAAAATTTACTTCATAAAATCATGATTTATTTTTAACCCCCGACAAAAAAGAGGGGTGTAATAAGTTTGACGAGTTTATCGGTGTGTCTGTCTGTGGCATCGTATCTTCTAAACGAGTGGACCGACGCATCGAGACGGTTCCTGGCTATATTTGATCAGAATTGGTTCAACCGTTTAAAAAAAGCCATGAATGTCGGAGGTGATACATAGATTTATAGTTATCAACAAATTTAGTCTGCATTTCAAGTAGGTAGTTAGAGGTTGGCATAGACAAACTACATTCCAAGTCATGGTTATCATTTAACGAAAGTTTCTCATAGTAAACTTTAAAAATTCGATGCTTTGTTTTCTGTTAAATGTGCGTTTAGTTTAAAATAAAGTAGTGATTCCCCATGTACAGATAAAACTTTTTTGTTTGTAGTTCATTTACGCTATTATTTTTTACATTTTCCGTCAGAGAATCCAAAGCATTCCAACCGAGTCAGTACCTCTAGTACTGACACTATTACTACTTGTAAAATTCAAGACGTAAAACTAAAGTCATTCCGCGGCGTGAAGCTTTCTCCTCGCTTCACTCTTTATAATTATTGTGACAGCCCACAGAGCCGGCAGCCTAGTGCAAACTTACCAGCAACCCGCTGCCACGGAAGATACAACCCTATTTGTGTCTATATAAGATGCAGCTCGGAGGAAAATGCTAGAAGGAAATTTAAAGCTGGTTGCTGGCTAGATGCACTTTAAGTTGTAATTTTAAGACAAGAACTTGTAAAGGTATTTAAGATTGCGGCTCAACGTCGTAGATTCTCGTGATATTGTTTGCACTTTATTGTATCAGATTTATTAGGTTAAGGTTTATTTTTATTAACTTTTACGTATCTAGCTTTTTACCTGCGACTTTATTTCTGTTCAATTATTTTCTTGGTATTTTATGGATTTTCGCCCCAGACTTTGTTTGCATGAAACTTTTTCTCTGAAGGCTTTGAACTATGCGCAAGAAACCAAGTCGATCCGTAGGAAAACAAATAGACACTCATTCCACATATACAATACTAGTTTTTTCTGCGAATTCGTTTGTTAGGTCTTTCACTGTACCATTCACACCATATTTTCTAGCATTGTTTTCTTACAGGTAATTTTTTGTTTCGTATCTACATTTTTCATGCATGATTCCAATTATACTAATTACTTGTTATCTGTGATAGTTTAACTAAGGACTAATATAAGTAGAAAATTACATAATTATTAGTCTGAAAGGACACAATGTGCCTTTCATTCAAGGCAGGCAGTTTTCTTTTTAGAAATCTTAGTCACTATTAAATGAAGAAATCTGACCACCGATTGTTTTAACGAGGGCGAGCGCGGGGGTGCCGAGCCCTGCGGGAGGGGGAGAGGGGGTGGTGACGAGGGTCGCCCATTAAAAGTTAGATTAGTGACAAATTTCGGCCGCCGGTTATATACTCACTATCGCTCTTTTGTTAGTTATTCAGAAAGGATTCCGTCATTGGATCAGCTGAGGATATTTTCCTTATTCCGTTTTGAATGGTTTACTCAAAGGCAAACATTTTTAATTATCATTGGTTACCTCAAACATACGCTCACACCTGTAATCCCTATGGGGGTAGGCAGAGCATCAGTGGTTCTAGAAACACTAGATGCCACGTTTGACACAAATTGTGAAGGTATCAGTTAGAACAAGTTTTATAATGGTGAGAGGTGGTCAGCCTTTCACCCATTATACAGCAAAATCCTCGCATCCCTCTTACAGACTTTTACTGTATATCTAGGGAGAGTACGTAGCTGGCACATTTTCAGTTCTCCCAGTCCAGCATGTAAGTATTTACCTCACTATCTTACTTATAGTTATATAAACGTCGGCTGCAAACCATTGTAACTCATGCAATTTCCACGCTTGACTGGGAGTGAAAGAAAAACCTAAAATGAGCCAGCTACCAACGCTTACCAGGTATTCTGTAGAAGCGAAATCCTCAAGTGGGACTTGACGATTTCGCTGTAGCGTGGGCGAGATGTTGATATGTCAACCTATCACCACTTTACTTATGTTTACTCTAATAACAATTAGAATGTACATCCAACGTGGTGTTAAATGAACCACGTGATGCTCTGCCTACACCCTCAAGGATTACAGGATTTGCAGGCGTGAGTGTATGGATGGATAAATAAAATAAAAATGCCACGTTATCTTTTAATCAGTATGCAATTTTTTTGTACATACGTAAACTTTAAGAAAGTTTAACAGACCCGTATTTTTTTGTTTTAATCGTTTCATATACAAATTTCAAGCTAGATCATCTGAAGCATGAAAATAAATCAAAAATTTTGTATGGAAAAAAATTTACATCGCCCAATTGACTTGAAACTTGGTAAATAGTACTGTTCAACACAATTTGTGACATTCGTGTTTCTGTGTTTTACAAAATTAATCCTCTAATACGTTAAAAAGGGGTATTTTTTTCTCCTTATTTACATTCTATCACCGTAAGAAAAATTTGTGTGCTGATTAAAAAGTCACCTTGTATGTGTTGGTATTTCAAAGCAGTGATTTCCAATGGTCTTTGAAGTATTTATGTCAAGCATTTAATTCATAGCTTTTCATCAAATATACGACTGGGTATATCTTTAGTTAAAACTAGCTGTCCCGGCCAACTTCGTTACGCCTTTTTTCCATATTTTCTCACCTTTTAAACCTTCCCTGGACTTCCACGAATATTTCAAGACTAAAATTAGCCAAATCGGCCCAGCTGTTCTCGAGTTTTAATCAGACTAACGAACAACAATTCATTTTTATTTATATAGATATTTTATATTGAGTAAACTTTCTCTCGCTGAATAAAAGCTGAGAAACTACTTCTTTCTTTGTGACCACGGTAACCGAGCAGTTATTCAAGATTGTTTTAAAACTTGACCAAAAAGCTTACAAACTTCTGAAGTACCATTAAAACTGCAAGCGAACTCACTATCTCGCTCTAACAGGGGGTGATGCGATAAGTGCGTCCCATTCATTAGGCTCACAGTCTTCATTACGGCTGTATCGGAACACACAGCGCCTGAAAACTAGTGCCATAACCGTACTGCTACTGTCCTATGACGTCACCGTACTTAAACGATATTGTAACTAAACGGCGTAGATAGAATGTCTTGTGATCACAGAATACATACGTTTTGAAGAAAAGATATTTAGACTATAAACTAATGGATATTACTGTGACCTAAAATAATAAGTATAGGTTTAGGTGATATTAGAAAAACCCACAAAATAAAACAACTTTTCCCAAAATAAACCCATAAAAATTGCAATTAAATGATGATATCTAAATTTTTTGTTGTTTAGTTTAGTGGATTGATACATCCTTAAACTTATTAAAATTACTTACCCATTAACTACTCTGAAAAATAACTTGCTCTGTAACCTTTTCAGCCTCAACTTTTTGCTAGTATTTAAGCAGTCGTTTTTGTTATTTGCGATATTAATGGTTCGCCCTATCCTATTTTGGATAAACTTTCTAATCACGTTCACTTTCACAAAAAACGTATACCTAAGTATCGCAAAACCATATCAACCGAATTTTAAGCCATCACAAAATGGTCCCTGATTTGAATAAATCCCAAAAGCCTGAACACACAGTGAACACTCGTATCTACCTCTATTTCACCTTTACCTTCGTGCTGCTGATTATATTTGAAGTTGATACTACTGTTTCCTGTTTCGATGGCAGTGTTACTTGTTATTGATACCACTGGGTCCTGTTTCAGTGTCAGTGTACTTGTCGTGTGCGAGTTCATTGTTTTGGATGACGCCGGTGGCAGTTGCAGATGAACTGGGGGCTACCGGGAGTCGAGAAGTCGATACCAGTGCGTGTACACATGCAGTTATGTACAAACTGCAGCACGTCAGGTTACCCATTTACACTATAAAAGCCGGCACTATTACGAGCGAGATAACGGCGACATCAAGGTCAACATGTATAGCGTAATGTGCTGTCGTGTATACGACAACGTTCAGTCGTAATGGTTAATCTATTACCATCGATGGTAGTCGCGTACTATTAGATTGGTGAACTAGATTGTGGTCACGAGCGAACCCATTTGCTATAAAAAAATGCGTTGGGTCGCGGAGCACTTCTTCATTTGATCGCAGTTTGATCTCTGTAGTTGTCTTGAATGATTTTGACATTGGAAATGTATTTTCGTCCGCTCCAGTGTAGGCTCCGATTTCACGAAAAAGTGCGATCCCCTTACCTATATCTCGGAGAGTTGTGAAGATATAATATTAAAAAATAACTCGGAAACTAATTCACGAGAGCTGTAAGGAGCAAAAATAATTATTCTTGAAAGTAAAAAACAAAAAAGTTATGGCTGAAATAGTGAAAAAAAATTCATTTTTTTCTGAATTTTTGATTTTGGCGCTCGATATTTTGGAAACGAAGAATGATATCAAAAATTTTAAAAAAATTCCTCCGGACAATTTAGTCAGCTACAAAGATGATCGGGTTCAGGGTTTCCCTGTAGCCTAACTTTTTTGAAAAAAGTCAGAACGACATTTTTTCAAATTCCGTAGATTCATTTCCAATGTGCTCGATAGTCGTGTGAGGTACGAAATCTGTGAATTTTGTCCATGTTGTTAAACAGAAGATTTGTCATAAATCTATTCTTAGGCGTCTTATTACCTGATTCTTAGTAATAGTCTAGGAAACGTAACAAAAACCTTAATAAAGAAAGAAGATTATATAGGGAATATTACACAAATAATTAAAGCCATTATTGTAGGCTTACAGAATACAGAAAGTGTGAAAATCTTAAAGAACAAAGTAAAGTAAGAAGGTAGATATAGTAGAAAATGCTATTAGTCTAAAAGAACCGAGTACGTAACCAGACTGTAAGGGGAAACCAAAGATCAGATCGATTCAGACACTTGGATTAAAGATACTAAGCCTCCACTGCCAGCTACTTAAACTACAGACATAAGACGACTAAATGCCAGCCTTTAAACAGAAACAATAGTTTACGCAACTATAAATCAATAAAAAATCCTTATTCTTCTAATATGATAAATGTGAAAGTGTGTTTGTTTATATGTTTGTCCACGTCGTTGAAACGGAATGATCGATCAACGTGATATTTAACATACCTAGATTTCTTTGAAGGGAAATTAACTTAAGATACTTTTCAACGCGAACGATATCTCGGGCGGAAAGCTAGTCATCACTAAAGTTAAGACTAACCAGAATAACACCTTTCTGCATCATTCAAAATAATTCATTCTATTAAACTTAATCTATTGTTTTCGCTCAAATAGTCAATTTCGAGTGGTTTGGGCTAAGCTTGTTTTTTATTAAATATTCGTATAAGTTTTCGTTCAATATCTCAAGACCGAAGTGTGTGTGGTCGTCGAACGTTGAGTTGGAATTGTTCCAAAGAGTGGTGGGTGATGGTGCGGCTTGTTTTATACAGGATTTAAGGCACAGCTTGACAAATACTTAAACCCTGAGTTCAGACTATCACTCTGATTGATTTTGTGATAAAATGTTCTCTATAAAAAGTTTCAACATTTTTATGTAGCTGCGGCAGCGGAGGCTGACCACCTCTCACCATTATGCAACTTGTTCCATCTGATGACCCTCACAATTTGTGTCAAACGTGGCATCTAGTGGTTCTAAAACCATTGATTATAAGCGTCAGCTTATGTATGTATGTATGTATATGTACCTATGCGGCAGCGGATCCGCACTCGGTGCTGCTGCGCCAGCTGTTGCGCTGTACATACGTTGCGAAGCGGCAAAGTGACCAAATTACGAAATCTCCTTAACTTTAAGTTTCTGAGGAAAAGAAGTAAATTGTAAATATTGAAGATCAGTACTTACCGTAGATTCCACCATTTAAGTTTTTTGTTTAGTGTCCCTTACATTGGATGTATTCGGTCGTGGCTCGTGACCCGCGGCGGCGGCGAAGTTACGGTAGTTGTTGCTAACCACGAGCCCGTAGTTGACCAACGAGTCTCTTTACTTCTCGCCTTGTTTTTTTTTCTAATTTTAAAGCTTCAAAGTTTTCAGGGGAAAGGTTACTACCCGCACATTCACTATGTATTATAGCGAGAGAGGTAGTCGGAAGGATAGAAAGGGGGCAAAAGAGGAATTGACTTTAAGTGTTTTATTTAGAGAAACAACTACGCCGTAAAATAGACACCAGAAATCTGCGTCAAAAAGTAATAAAACAAGCTTTTACCGTCAAAAGGAAGCGAATTGATTTTGATTTTGAATTATACAGAATATCTAGCAAAAGGTATTCTAAGTAGACGGCTGACGCGAGAGGTATACGACCTCTATTAGTATCACTATTTTCCAGTAGTTACGATTCTTTGGTCCGCTCTCAATATGTGTGTATTGATACGAAATACAACATTTACTTGCCATCTGTTTGCTAAGCAGAATGTAGCCCTAATAGCTACAATTTTCTTCTCTATGAAAAACGTTATGATTTTTAGATGTTAAGATTTTAGGTTGTATCAATGGATTATCCCTACTATTTTTTATAAATGTGAAAGTTTAAACGTTTATTACTAAATCACGCTAATTTGCTTCGACTTAAGAACACACACACACACACTTTCAAATTTACACGGCAACGAAATCCCGAACAGAAATTCTGCTTGCGATCTTTTTTATGTTCTCTAATTCTTTCCGGTCTAGTTTTCTTTTTAATTCAATAGATTTCAAAATTTTAGAACTTGCTCCATTTTTGCATTTTGTTTGGGATTGAAGTTGTCATTTTCATTCGAAAAAAAATTTTGGTGAAACATGTCTTATTTCCTAGTGTATTAGTCTGTTTTTTTATTTGAAATGATGGTATCATCTTACTAACAACGTACGACGTTTATATAAAAGTATATGAAATAATTTTCCGGTATAATTGTGGAAGTTTACCTACTTTATTATCAAAATGTAAGTTTTTCACTTTTTCCTTTTTTTTGTTCTCACACGCCTACTCTACCTTACCTACGCTATACAGTACTCTTTTACAACATCTACTTCACGCTCAGGCAGATACTCCATCAGGCTGTTCTTGCAACAGTTACGAGAATCCTGGGTCTTATGGTTTAAATCAAATCTGGTTATCATTTGACCTGGGGGGATTACTTCACGACCTGCAAGGGGAGAATATCCTTCTTGTATAGGTTACACTAGCTTGACATTCTTACTATTCTAAAATACTCATATATTTTAATTGTTCTTCCTTTTGGTGCACTTTCGGGAATAGTGGCCTTTTAGGTATCCTAGTCCAATTTGGAATTTTTGTAGTTGCAGTGTTTTAAGTAATGACCTAATGAAAGGCTGGGCAGCAGTACTTCTTTGTGAAGTCCGTTAGACGAATACCCTGATTTCAAAAGCCCCTAACCAGATCCAGCCTCAATTCCGTGGCGGATATTCCAGCGGCCCCAAGAAGACCTATTAGCTAAGTCCAATTGTACCATTCCTTAAATTTATTAATTTTAACAAAAAGCCAATTGTGTCAGCAATAGGTTTATCTGTCAAATAGGTAGGAGTTTTATTCGTTAACGAATCAAATATTATATTCCTATTTGCTTCAGATAACAATTGATTATAGTTAGGCCACATGATTCAATTTTATATACAGATATTGTTACTGTTCTAAATTAACCAGCACTTCTTTCCTAAACAAAATTTCCATACGTTATTAGCGGTTTAAATAGTTAGGCCTACCTTTCTGTTAAGTTAAAGTTTTCTTTTTAAATTTTAATTGTGCAATTTTCTTTTTTTAAATTTTGGTCACAGAGTCGAATTTTTTTGTATGTTTTAAATTTAATTAAACTCCTATTTCCTATAAATTTCGTCTACTTTATTTATTTTGTGTTTTGGCGATACCACCACCGTAAATTTATCGCTGAAGTTTGTACTAAAGAAAAATAATGCATTAGTGATAGGTAATAAGAACATATACTAGTACACACGTTTTCATATACATAAACGTGGTTTATGCCTTCCGCACAAGTTTTGGCAGACGTTAAGCACCGACCTAAATATTTTGGCGCCTAACTTGGAGCTCGGTGCCTCCACCTTCATAACACACCTCGTATTACGTTACGTTCTCGTATAGCATACACAACACAACAGAACACAACACAAAGTGAGACCACCCACATTCTGCAACCGAGGAGCCATTTAATGTGTGGCCATTTTGTATTTTAAACACCTGTAGTGTGGGAAAGCATTTCAACTGCCCTTCAGGATACCTACTTATGTAGAAGTAATCAAAAAATAACATTTAATACAACACGTACCTAAGTAGAACAGGCAAATGCACTGACTTTTTTGAATAATGTGGTTTCTATATAAATACTACGATATTAAGTTTGTAACTACAAAATGCTACGAAATACTTTCAAATGCTACGAATAGTATTCAATCACCTTAACTTGACATTTAAATAACTGAAAAGACAATTATTTTTTCCTTGTGAAAAAAAGTTTTAAGTCCACATACCTCCCCACACCGCAGGGTATGAGGCCTCCTTTCTAAACAGTGAAGGGGCTTAGACTATATTTTTGTCTAGTCGGGGTCACATTTGACAAACTGTTCATAGTCTTTAGAAAATCTTGAAACTCATAAGTGATATCAGACAAAATAGATACTAGCATAAAAATAACTGCTCAAGCCGGTGTTAGCCATTAAAAATGAATGAATAATGTGTAGCGCATACATGAAGCGTGGGCGGACGGGGGGCGGGCGGTGCGGGGGGGGGGCATCATAAACTTCATACGCGCAGATTGAAAACCGGCTCTGGAGTGCCGCCGCCGTAAAAACATTATAATCCGAGCCCAGACTCCGGTCCCGGACCGATATATGGGCACGACGGGCGGGGCAGGGGACGCACGGTAAGGGCTCTAGCACAGACATTGTATCGAACATCATTTCATCTTTACTTCCGAAAAAAAACTTAGAATAAGCCAGTTGCCGACTCTTCCCAAGCAAAATCAGGAGACAATAAGTGAAACGTAACATGTTTATACTATACTCATGATTCATGTGATAATGTCATATGAGGCGTAGGTGTTCCGCATGATGCTCTGCATATCTCATCAAGGACTATAGGCGTGAGTGTATTTAAAAAACCGGCCAAGTGCGAGTCGGAATCACGCATGAAGGGTTCCGTACCATTATAAAAAAAACGGCAAAAAAATTACGATTGTTGTATTTGTATTCTGTTTATTGTTGTTGTTGTTACAGCGGCAACAGAAATACATCATCTGTGAAAATTATCACGGTTTATGAGATACAGCCTGGTGACAGACGGACAGACGGACAGACGGACAGACGGACAGACAGACAGACAGACAGACGGACGGACAGCGGAGTCTTAGTAATAGGAGTCTTTACTCTTTGGGTACGAAACCCTAAAAAAAGGCTTCTTCTTGACTCTATGGTTATAAGTTTTTTTTTTAATTATCACCTTCAACACAGGTAATTAACCACAATTTACTGATGTATTAAGATAATTCATCGTTTCTTTGCCAGTGCCAGAACGATGCAGTTAAAATATGTTAATCCTGAAGAGCAAAGCATGCGAACTGACGACTTTATTTCATATTTAATTTTTAAAGTTATCTCTTAGACTTGTTTTCTGTAATAAAGAGCATTTTTAATAATGAAATTACGGCTGGTACCTACCTGTACGGGGCTACATTTTTTGCGCATAATTTTTCTTCCTAATCTACTTTGGCATTGAATGTAGCATAATTTTTATTGTCGTAATGAAACTTTTACAAAATCGATCGTAAACAATAATTTTTAAGCATAACAGTCTGTGGTTAGGTTATGTTACGTTAGGTAGGTTTTATGCTAGTAAAACTTATGCAAAAACAGTATGCGTTTAGTTGTTATGGTAAAATATAATTAGTCCTAAAACGTTATGCCTTATTAAATAATCACAAAAGTAGTTATGCGACTAAATATAGATCCACCTGTACGATGTTAGTACGTCGCCCCCAGCCGCAGTCAGGAAATTGGAAGAGTGGTTATCGAGACACGATGATAGAGTGAGCAGTAACAGAACACCCTGTCACACTCTCAGACACACGACTACTTTCAAAATAAGCGTCAGACAAAACAAGCATACTAAATAGGTTTTAAGAGACGGAACTTTCTGATTACAACAACGCAACTTAACTTAAATACATACATACGTGTTTCGAAGGGAGAGACCTATACGGGCTGGTAAAAAAATCTCGCAGTCGTGAACGTGCATGTCGTGCAAAAAGCATGTTTCATAATTGCTCCCTGTAAAACGTGCTTACATAAAATATGACAAACTCGGCCTATGTCTACTATAGGAGAAATACTGGGCCACAGCTTTATAGTTACTTGCCATCGACTCGCTAAGAAGAAGATAGGAGAAAGACTGATCAGAATTCGCATTGTTTTATTAAAATTACATGATTGTATTTGTTACTGTTTGTCTCTGAAATAAATAAGTAAATAAATAAATATAATAACTCCTTCCTGGCGCATTGTCCTATTACTGTGTACGTTTGACATGATTTGGCAGGTCAAATTACTACAACGGAGCGACTGACATCTAAAAGCGATACAAACTATGCCTAGTGCAGGATCCGTCGTGCCTCAAGCATGTATCCACTGTTGGAGATCCTTAAATTAATATAATAAAATTAATAAATGAAACAATTCCAGCAGCAGTACATAATTTTCAATTATATCATAATAATATTCATCAGTACTTAAGTTGACGTTCCTCCACAAGGTCGTTAAGACAGTTTTACACTCCTCTCGGAGTGCTAAGAGCTGTGACGTCACTGTATTACCCGGTTATCATTTCACCATAACTCTGAATAAGCCGGGGTCGCCGGGTCACACCCCCGCTCTTAGCCCCCCCTAATGACCCCACCCCTCGTTACCGGGAAAGGTTTGGGATGTT
This sequence comes from Aproaerema taeniolella, assembly GCA_949987775.1. Classification (NCBI taxonomy): domain Eukaryota; kingdom Metazoa; phylum Arthropoda; class Insecta; order Lepidoptera; family Gelechiidae; genus Aproaerema; species Aproaerema taeniolella. The sequence goes on along the minus strand of OX465260.1, from coordinate 175,831 downwards.
CTTGAAAATTAACAGTAACTACCTAAAACCGACCAGTTGCTGCTGGCCCACTGATTCTTATATCAATAGCAAAGATACAAGAAACGGGAAATGAAGGAAAGGTCAAAATAAAGTGGTGGAGGTCTCGTGGCGCAGCGTAAAGTTTTATGCATTTAGAATAGCCCGAAAATGGCTCGTTTGACGTTTCTGAGCATCGAACAGCGAGAGGTTATATCGTGAACTATGCTCGATGTGAGATCGTTGCTAACTCCTGATTCTGTCTAACCCCAATGGATCGTAGCGCGGCGAGTGTGGTGGATCCTTTTATGTGATTTGATTTTATGCTAATGTTGTGAGTTTAAAGACTTTCTAATGTTGAAAAGGTAATATCTCACGTATCTTAAGCTCAATTTTTGTTTTACAGAAAGCAGAGTTCATTGTGCTCGTGTTACGATTGTTCTTAATCACTTGAACAAGAGTTCTTCATTATAAGTTCTTCTTTGTACAAAATTATACTAATGACGTTGTATTCCTACATTTAAATCTTTTTTTTTTAATTTGGAAAATAAAGAAAAATATAATACAAAACAGCACGAAAGTAGAACACCTAGTTACTTATTCCTGGTTATCTAGAAAAAGTAATAACATCTCTGAAGTAGGAGATCCTGTATCTTCATGAGTTCAATTTTTCCTCCCCCTCCCCCTTTCTGTATTCCTTCATATGTCTGCAATAAATAGAGAGTGCGCTTGCTCTGAATAAAATATATATAAATTTCAAAAAATATCTCGTCAACTAACTTTGAGCAACATAAACATATATTTTTTACTTTATTTATTCAGCAAAAACAAAACCTCATCATGGGATTTTATATTTATTTATTTGTAGATAGTACAATAAGTCACTTTTTTATTTGAGTACTTGTTATACAATCATAACATAATACATCGCGTTTGGCTTGGTTTGTTCGTAATATAAATGTTATACGTAATTGCGAACAGAACTTTGTTTTTGGATCTGATTTTACAGTAATCAGATCCAAGAACTAACTTTTATTTAACCTTTCAGGTTTTCGAAGCATTATAACCTTATTTTCGCTATCTTAACAAAAATAAACACACTTGTTTATAATTCTCGAACTACAGTGTCGATAGAGTTAAAATTTATACTAAGCGCTCGTTGACTTGTGGCTCTCACTGATCGGTTAAGGAACGTACACAGTGGCAAGGAATCTGATGGGTGAACGTGGTAATTTATGATGAGCGTTTCCTTGCTTCGAAGGGCACATTAAACCGAAAGTTCCGTCTGTTTTCGATTGACTACAGTTGGTAAATAAAATCAGAGGCAATTTGGCGATTTAAAAACCCTCACACAAAGGTTATTCCAGTTCTCATACATGTCATTATATCTACACGTTATGGAGGAATTTTTGATGTTCTTCGTAAATACTTGGTACTTAGGTGGCGCGGGAAGGTTAGGCAAAAAGCAGCAATGCTTATAATTAGGCGCTCGCCGCGAGATGGTAGCACTGGTAACTTCTCTGATGATATATGTTCGTCATTTGTCACTGTCCGGTCGCCCCCCGACCTGCCCCGCACCCCGCTTTTCTCGTGCTACCCTCAGGCAGGCCTAGGTGATTCCAATATTTTTCCAAGACCAGAAATACTCGCCAGTATGCAAAAATAATGCTGATAATGGACATACTGCAACTTTTTTTGTGATTTTTTATAATATTAATCCCAAAGAACGTGAGATGCTCTGTCAACCCCTATAGGGATTATATGCGTAACTATGTAAAACGATTTATTTAATAATGAATGTGTTTTGTACAGCCAGGAATCTTCTAAATACTTATAAACTAATATGTATACAAATTGTATGTTAATAGTAAAATTCAATTTTTGGAGAAAAATCGAACGAGGACAACGCTATAGAAGGCTAACGCGAGGCTCATTCGAGAGTGGTTAACGTATTTACACTGTCAAGTGAAATTTTATGATAACATGCTCGAAAAGTAAACAAATATCCGACCGCTTACTTACAACATTTTAAGTACCAATTTTTGTGTACAAGGAAATTAATTTATCAATACACCTTGTAGTTCTTTGTTAACTTTAGTACTCTCATTAGGTTGACTGGAAGAAATCACCTCGTGGGATAAATCCGCTTTTGTAAACTTCCTATTACTGTGCTTGTTATCCTCTGTATTATCACTGTACAATGAATCCCTACTAATATTATAAATGCGAAAGTAACTCTGTCTGTCTGTCTGTCTGTCTGTTACCTTTTCACGCCTAAACCGCTGAACCGATTTTGATGAATTTTGGTACAGAGATAGATTAGAGCCTGGGAAAGGACATAGGCTACATTTTATCCCACAGTTGGGCACGATATAACCTGTAGTCCACGCGGGCGGAGCCGCGGGCGGAAAGCTAGTAATCAATATGTAGGGACAACAGCACATCATGCTATCTAAAACTGTCAAATTTCTTCAATCGATATTCAATTTTATCTCCAAGCATTAGAGTTTACTATCCATTGGAGAAATTTGACAGTTTCCGGTAACCTGATGTGCCGTTGACTGTACATACCTACTTAAAAATCCGATGGTGGAGATAAACCGCATTTACGTACGGAACCCGTGCCCGTGAGATATGACCCTCCCGCCGTGATCCATGGCTCCCACTCTCCCACCATAACCTCATTTGTCAAGAATCACATCCTTTATCTTATTTATATCATTTCTCTTATTGATAAACTACGCCGGGATAGCAGACTATTTGTTGGTTCCGTCAAATCTCCTCCATTCGTAAAGTGTAACAGTATTTTTGATTTACTTATTTGATTTATTCGATATTTTTTGATAAGTTTCTGTTCATTTCTTTGTCTCAAAAAGCAACTAAAACAAACAAACTATGTATTTTATACAGGTGTTATACAGGTAAAGAAAAGTACTTTAAACCATATACTGTACTAGCTGATGCTCGCAACTTCGTTTGCGTGTTAATTTTTTCTTTTGAACAAAGTACACTTTATTGACGGTCCTTAATTTAGTTTATTAAATATTGATTCAGTTTAAGATTTAGATTTTTATATACAAAAGTTTTTTCCCGCTAACTCCCGTTCCCGTGGGGATTTTGCAATATCCTGTTGCAACTAAGCTTTAAGTTTACTGAGGTACCTGCATGCCAAAGTTCAAGCGTCTAACTTCAGCGGTTTAGATTTTTCATACAAAAGGATTTTCCCGCTAATTCCCGTTCCCGTAGGAATTTCGGGAATTCCTTTTTTAGTGCACCTCTACGGTACCTAAGCTACGTCTATTCCAAATTTCAAGTGCTACTTTAGTTTAAGATTTAGATTTTTACATACAAAAGTTTTTTCCCGCTAACTCCCGTTCCCGTGGGAATTTTGCAATATCCTGTTGCAACTAAGCTTTAAGTTTACTAAGGTACCTGCATGCCAAATTTCAAGCGCCTAACTTAAGCGGTTTAGATTTTTCATACAAAAGGATTTTCCCGCTAATTCCCGTTCCCGTGGGAATTTCGGGAAATTCTTTCTTAGTGCACCTCTACAGTACCTAAGCTACGTCCCTTCCAAATTTCAAGTGCCTACGTTTAGCCGTTTAGGCTGTGCGTTGATATGTCAGTCAGTCAGTCAGTTTCTCCTTTTATATATTTAGATTTAGATTAGTGAAATACATTACAGTCGACACAAACCAATTTAGAGATAATAAAATTAAATATAAATCCCAATACTAGATCCTACAAAATATGTTCAAGCACTCGCATACACACAAACGCGCACCGATCGCCAATAACAGTTCAATTAGTAGGATTGAACAATAAATAGGAAGTTGATTTTTAACAGTTTTTTTTAATAATTTCGTACAGGTTCTCTGGAGAAAGTTGTTCATTTTAATGGGGATATATTATTATAAGATGGGTTAGCTCTTGACCTCAATCTTGACCATAAAGGTCAAAGATGAGGTCGACGATGGAGCGAGTTAACCCAGAAAACGCCTATAAAGGCATCATCACACCCTGAAGCTTCTCTAAGTAATTTAAAATCACATAAATAATTATCAAAATCCCATTTCAAACTAACCATATCATTTGACTGTAGTCAATCAAACATAAATCATTGATCTGCGAGTCCCGTCCCATGTCACTGGTAGCCGTGACCCCGGCCCGTCCGGTGTTTATATACAGTCGATGTCCGACCCTCGTCACACGAGACCGCTGTGTTCTTTACTGTACAAAGGAGAAGGTTTAGCTGCTGATTTGTGTTGAAAAGTCCCTCTTTCGCGTCTGAGAGGTGTCTGCGACGTCAAAAGAACGTGGATATGACCTCCGTGACCTCTAGGTTAACGCCTTTAGCTTAGAGGTAGCATTTTTATACACGTCTAAGGCTATTAAGATTGCAATTTCTGATAGTGTTTCTTACTTTTAATCGAAGCATCGTATCGAAAGGCACTGCGATCGCAAATCCATGCGTGGCAATTGTGATGTCGTCTTTTGGGAGAGGCTTTTGCTCGATTGTGAAGAGAGAGTCACAAATGTTGAACCTGTTGTCATCTATTTTTTGTTGTTTGCATTGGACTTTTGATCCCCTATCTAACGCTTTGTCGTGTCCAATGTTTGATCGGTTGGCAGTACAATCTGTGATTTCATAAGAGGTCTGATTGGTGATACTGCCTTGTCCGCAAATGAAGTGAACATATTATTAAGAATTCAGAAAAAAATACAGCTGTAATAAGACAATGACCATTCGCGTGAAAGCTCTGACTGGTGGAACATCTTAATTTCTGTATTAATTCCACTTTGTTCGGGACTGCCGTCATCCGCCGGAATATCCAACTTTTTGGAGAACACTCTGGAATAGCAGAGTAAGTGCGCAAGAAATACGGACGCAAGCACCGGCGCTATATACACAGTATATTATGTACATCTGAGTGTACAGTACAGTGTGAGTCGTTGGGCGCACCTGCCGTAATCTGCCGAGCGCCGGTATATCACGCAGCCAGCTTATCGGGGGGAGGGGGGAGGCTCTCCGCTTTGTTAATCAGAACGGAGGTCAAGCCAGGTAATGATACAATCTTTCCCAGAGTATTATTTATCGTAAGAGAGAGGTTCCTTACAGGTAATAAGCCAATCTCAGATAAGCTCTCTAATATATCTGCTTGTAATATTTCGTTTTTATGAACATCATTTGCTATGTATGTTTATGTGACTAGAATGATTTTTTGTATAACATAAATATTAATTTATCCACTTTTTTGCGTTGTACTTATACTTAAGTACATATTTACACTAGTTACGTAGAGTTTGTATTTATTTAAATTGGACTAAAAATGCAAACATTAAAATAAAAAAGCTCACGGTTTTGTGCTTAAAATAAGGTACCTAAGTCGAGCAAAAGATAAATTTTAAGGTTTTGTCTGCCCGCGATTTTTCTCAGAGATCCATGGTACTACAATAGTGAAATGTTGCATGGTCATTGTATATTGGTAACGCCGACCAAACAGTAGAATAAAGTTTTAAAAAATCTACCTACACGTAAAAGAGACATGATGTTTTATTTTACTCGTTAATTCCATTGTGTGGGATTTCAAGTTAACGAATAATCGTCGATTAAGTAGTAAAACGTATGTTTTCAACTACAAAACCCTGGCCCGACACGCTCTTGGCCAGTTTTTTTTTAAATTATTTCTCCTGATTACTGTTTTATTTATTATTTTGTTAATCAGCACGGAGGTCTGGAGGTCTGATATTTATTATTATTATATTTTATTCTTTTTTTTCTCCCTTTAGAGGGGAACATTATTATTATTTTAGACAGGCAAGCAGTTGAAACAACTACAAGTATTAATTAACTGAGATGTTTCATCAAACAAGCAAGCCACTCAGGAAGTTCATAATCCTTCAGGCTGATCTACAATATTTGTTTGAATATATTATTCCCATTGTGAATTAAAACAACATTACATTACCTACAAATATTGTACAGTTAAACATGGAGGATACAGATGTTAACATTATGTTGAAGAATCAATCTCGTTTGATGCATTCGTGAGTATTCCTTCGAGAACTGAGGAGGAGGTTCCCAAGCAGAATCAAATGTAGAGAGTAGGCGAGGAGGAAGGAAGCGAAGATAAATCACCTGAAAATGGAGTCAGAGACAATGATTACATTTTCGCTTTCCGGATTTTTCATACAACAAAACTTCGTTACGTAAATAAGAAGTCGTGAAATAAACAAATAAATAATAAATTTTTTTTGCCAAATATTTGCGAAGCCAAATTGCCAATTCCCAAATGAATACTATTGCGCTTTTTTAAGTTACTGCACGGTATTTAAACGATAGGTACGAGTTACCTGCATAAAATCATGAATGCGTACAACGATATACGAAACCCTTCGTATAAAACTCGTTTGTGTTATAATAGTATACTCCATAATTGATTAAAATAAAGCACTTATCAATGACAATTGGACACAAAATTGATACGAATACACAAACCATTCATTTTCAAATCAATTTATTAATCATGTTAAAAGATAAGAATATTTCAGAAAATGAAATATCACTTTAAACAGCTTCTAATGATAGAGCACATTCCCACATGATCTATCCCGAAAGAGGTTATAGCACATAATAGTACTAACGTAGTATAGCCGTGAGTGTATCGTGGTGTATGCTAAGGAACTGGATTCTCTGCCTGTGTCTATATTTCCAAGCTCATATAACCCGAGTCTCTTTAAAATTCGAATGAATAGGCATCTTCTGGGTGAGCTTGCTACATCCTATAACACATCTTGCTCTTGAGCTAGACCGTGGTGGTGAAGAGTGAACCCATTCGCTTTTAAAAAAAAGTATAGTTAATGATAGAAATAATAACATTGAACTTCATTTTCCCGCAGTATTTCTATCTAGTTGGTGGGTCTGAGAGCGCAGCGAACCGCTGCTAAAATACTGTTATTTATTCAGCCTAACGCCACAGGTTAATCGAATTTATGCACATTGCACGTTTCTATAACATCTACAGTTTGGGGAACGGATTCAAATTCATTTTAAGTACTCGCTTTTTGATGTTGACTTTAATTACAATATTGTTTTATCTAGACGTGTTTTCAATGTAAAAATATCAGAAAGCCATCGAAATGTTTAGTGTTTGTCTCTTTTTTTTCAAGGTCGTAACGAAACAACGAACCGCATGCTTGAGAAATATTGAGAGACGTAAGATGTTACCACGCAAATTAAGTCATAGACGAAAAGTATCTATTATACTTAGCCAAAAAATATATTCGACAACCACACGGTACGTAAAGAGTGTTATTTGAGTAGATAATCACCAGCTACAACGACAAATTGGTAAAAGTGGAAAAACACCGGAAACGTTTCAAACATTCTCGTATCCATCTACACTGGGCGTCAAAAATAAGTAGTACAGTTTTAAAATGGCGATTTCTCCCAAACTATAAAACTTAGACCTTTGAAACAAAAAAGGTTAAAAAGAAAATTTAATCTTATTCAATAAAAACTTCATGCATTATAAGAACTTATAATGCTTGACTTTAAAAAAAACGAATAAATAAAAACACTTTTTTTAAACTGTTGAAAGGTGTTGTCTTACTTAGGATTTTTGTGTTTGACACATTCGCTGCTGATAAAGCAATTGTAATTGAAAAGCATAGGTATCTTCAGAGAGTAAATTTGACTAATCATGCCTCTTTCACCAGAAGAATGTGCAAGAATCTTAGCTTTTCTCGAAGTGGGCATCAGTATGCGTCGTACTGCAAGGAGGGTGGGTGTAACTTTAAGAACGGTTCAGCGAGTAAAGCAAAGGTACGAAGAGACTGGAAACCATCTAAGGAGACGAGGTAATGGCAGACCCAGGTGCACAAGTACCCGAGAAGATCGCTTTATTGTTTCCACTGTGTTAAGAAATCGACACCTTAATGCAGTTGAGGTTCAGCAACAGCTTCTTCGGACCCGAACAGACTACATCAGTGAGAGTACAGTGAGAAGAAGACTTGCTGAAGCTAACCTGAAGCCTCTAAGACCAGCAAATGGCCCCAAACTTGAGACAAAGCATCGCGTAGCAAGACTACGCTACGCCCGTCAACACGTACAATGGGGCGAAGAAGAATGGGCTAGAGTTTTATTCACAGATGAGTCTCGATTCTCTTTATACACTTCAGGTGGACGGCGGAGAGTCTACAGACGACCCGGTGAGCGATACATTCAAGCTTGTATCTCGGAAAGAGTCCAATATGGCGGGGGCTCTGTACACGTATGGGCTGGTATCTCTTCAGAGAGTCGCACAGAGCTTGTGGTAATAGAAAATGGGACTTTGACTGGTGAAAGATATGCCTCGGAGATCCTCAACGAGTATGCAGGGCCATATTTAATAAATATGGGTGATGGAGCCATCCTAATGCATGATAACGCCCGGCCACACACTGCTCACCACGTACAAGAGTACATTCAGGAGGTTGGCATCAACTTGATGGCTTGGCCATCGAGAAGCCCAGATCTCAACCCGATTGAACACGCCTGGGATGAGCTTGGGAGGCTAGTCAGAAGGCGCAGTCCACCTCCTGCCACACTCAGGGCTCTAAAACATGCGCTGATAGAAGAATGGGAAAATATTCCCCAACACCGCCTCCGAAACTTAGTGTTCAGCATGCCAAACCGGATCCAAGCTGTAATTAGAGCCCGAGGCGGCAACACAAGTTATTAAATTGTGAAAAAGTTCCAAAACGTGAAAATTAAGTGGTTGACATATCGTTAAAAATTGATACTTTTTAGTATTTATCTTAATTTTAAGTTTGAAACTTTATTCATGCCAAATAAAATATAACTTTAATAAACTTCGTTAAGTTTACTATAAACTGCTTTTTATTTCATAAGTGTAACTACTATAGTTTAGGAGTAATTGCAATTTGAAAAGTGTACTACTTATTTTTGACGCCCAGTGTATTTTCCTTGAAACTATCAAACTGGCTAGTGTTATTTTCCACTTTGTAAGTTCAAAGTGAAAATAAACAACGGCTCCGTCAGGTGGCGCTTGTTTGTCACTGGGAAAAACCGGTGACATATTGTCGGGTGTCATTAGCCGGTGCGGGGGGGGGGGTGGGGCGCTGCGGGGCGGAGGCGGGGCGGGGACGTTTATTGCGCCCCATCGCATCAATCTTCATCGCCGGCCGATTGACGCGGGGCGCAATGAATACAGATGAACTGGCCGCGCTCCGCGGTCCAACACACGCGAGTTTCGAGGACTGATAAATGCCGGTCCTGTGTTAAACCGAGTTAAACTATTCTATCATTAATTTGATTTCATTATGGCTAATCATATTCTAAACGTATTTTATTTTCACGGCTTTAAATTAAGAAATCATTTATCGACAAAAAAGATTTACAATTTGTTATGAACTCTGGCACCAAAAGTAGGTGTATTCCTGTAGAAAGTGATCGAACGTGGAATTATAAGCTATGTACATGGTGCCATACCATACAGTGTACACACGGCAGAATATCAGACTATACATGTTGGACCTTGACTTCGCCCTTATGGCGTCTACAATATCACTTTTACCTGTCGCTAAAACACAACAAAACAAGTGTACACCATATTTTTCCTTTGGTTGTTTGACGAAGAATTATTATTGATTGTCGTCGAATAAAAACAATGACATGACAGGGACATATGGATAACCGACGACGCCTCTACCAAATTTCAGTTAAAAAAATATCTTACTGACGTTTACTAAAACATAACAATTTTCTTTGAGTTCACACCAAAGTTTCCCTCAACGCAACGCCCCGTTTCATGTCAGTATTGCGATGTAATTTTCTTTGAGTTCACACCAAAGTTTCTCCCCGTTTCTTGTCAGTATGCGATGTTCATAATGTCTTAAATCACATGATTAAGTTATCCCCGCGGCCTCCTGTGGCTGGCGCCGGCTCGCGTGAGACCCGCTCGCCTCGCAGGAATCAGTGTCGGCAGCATTACACGGCCTTTTCATTAGAATGCTCTTCATAAGTACCCACACGTACCTACCCGCTTAGTATTCCCTTTGTTTTTTCATCAGACTGCCCTTTCCGACATAAGCGGTACATAGATGTACAGTAGATTTTCCACTCTCCAAATATGTGGAGCATTAACTACTGCATGCCAAGCCCTGAGAGTACTTTGAAATAAGATCAGAAACGACATCAAAAAGTGTCTTATTGTGGCTAGGGAAAATTTTAAATGAAATTAACTAGGCATTGCTTTCATTCCTTACTTTATAAGAATAAAGGTACCTAATTTTATAAAAAGTTCAAAGGTGCTCAATGGTCAAATTCCGCCTGGTGTATTACCACACGAGCTATGGACAGTGATTACAGCTTTAATTCATAATCATTCGGTACAACTACGAGTACAACCAAACTGTACGACATGTATACCGTATCACCTCCCCCACCCCGCTCCGTTCTTCTTCCCTCTCTGCCTACCCCCAGATAAGCTCACAATAAACTAGGTCGACTGAGAGAAATTCAGAACATTTCTTTTCAGCTTGCGTCTTTTGTCCAAAGGCAAGCGGTCCAAAACACCGCGCCCAGATGGATAGATAGCACATAGACATATCGGGAAGGATTACGGCTGATACCTTTGAAAACCTGGAAGAAATTTATTTAGTATCGCACGATCGCAAACGTAAATGAGCAAGCAAAGCGAGGGTTTTATAGGACTTGAGTTATATCACATAGCAAAAAATATCGTTCAACGCATTGTAGAAACATGCAATAGCCAAGGAAATACAAAATAAGACCACCTGAGCTATATTGTGGTCAAGAGCGAACCTATTCTTAATAAATAAATAAGACCACCTTTTGACGTTCACAAAAAATATTAGGTACTATAGAGTAACTCAGATTTAGACGAGATTATTTTAAACCTCTTGCTTTATAGATGGCAAACAGCTTTAGATATATTGCGATTAAGACGAGTTGCTACTATAGACCATTTACGATTATGACCGTTCGATGCTACGTCTTATGAGTCTTTACAATGCGCTCAATTAGATTCAATATTTTATTCACAAGGTTTTGCAAGAAAAATTCATAAAATTGATGTATAGATTGTATTATCATTTATTTTACAATTCAAACTTTGTTTATTGTCTATCTTTTCATATATTTTATATCTCGCATAAAACAGATTTTTTTACTACGAAATTTGGAAGCGGAGTCCAATTAAAATGATAAACTATCATGAAATAAAAACAAACGAGCTCAATTTCTATAAAATTACGATAACTATAAAAACAAAAACTATTTAACGTCATAAGTAAAGAAAACATTCATTTAAGTCCAGCGTTAGTAGAATAGCTAATTATTTCGTTAGCATTATGTCTCAATCCCCAACGGGAGTAGGTAATACGAAAACATTAAGTTCAGAAACTGACTGACCTTGTCTGTTACATTTTAAAACTGCTCCGGGGTAAGTAGAGGGCTGAAGGTCAAAGGTACTTTCATTTTTGCGGCGCGGCGTGGTTTAGTTAAAGTTCCCCCGGGGCGGGGGCGCCGCTAACTCTGATTCTCTTTGATCGTTATTATTATTCATTTTAGAAACATTTTTATAAAGGTTTCATAAAATGATGTTGGCGTCTTTTACATCAAATATTATCCTACAACATCATATTACCAATAATGTGTTCATGGGAAACCTGAAGGGTTCAAGTAGTTTACAATTCCAAAATTTCCAAATACTGTTTTAGTAGAACTCAACCCAGTACGAAATGGTAAAATTACCGTTGGATATTAACATTTAAGTATGACCACAACAGCACTGTGTCCATGTTTGTTTCTGTATAAAGCTAGCAAGTGACTGGGAGTCCATGTTTCTGTTTGTTGTTACGTCGAGTAGACGCGTGTTCTTTGAGGGGCTTATTTTTATGAACAAAGCCCCTGTTTGATGGGAATTTAGATTTTCCTTGTTCATAAACGTGGACTGACCGAAGTACGTATGTAGAAGTCTCCACTACAAGTTAGTGATAAATTATTAACTTGAATTGGGTGTTAGTTAGCGAAAACTGATAATGTTGATCAGCCCAGGAAACGGAACAACTTTCCCCAAGAAACATAAATCGAAATATGAAAACAATTGTTTTTCTCTCCATACAACTTACGCGATGAACTGATTTTCCTTTGTGCGGGAAGTCGATCTTTTAAGTCAGTCTATATTATTCTTCCGTAAAAATGATATAGCAATCGACCGTTTCCACTTACGTTACGTATATTTACAAGTAATTCCAGCAACGGACTAGATTGGGCTTTAGTACTAAATGTTCTCATCATCATCATCGTTAATGATACATGAATTAAACAAATTTACAGGTAGAATAAAACGTAACTAATCCAGGAACTTTCTTTTTCTATTGTTTTTTGTTATTTTTTGTTTTTTGAGAGATGGTCTCTGGATGAAATTTTTGTGCCATATTTAATACATTGTTTATTTCTTAAATTTCTGAACCTTTTACGTATTCTAGGATTTTCATTTAAACATTGATGTGACTGATTATTGAACAGCCGAGTGACTGCTATTCCTCATAATATCAATGGTACCTCGTGGCCCATTTCGTTCGTCTGGTGAGGCAATTTGTATCACTTGTTTATTTTGTCCAACTACGGCTTGTTCATCGCGTTCGCGCAATCCCTCTGAATTATTTCCGTGTTTCTTCTTTTATCTTTTATTTTTCCTTGTACACGATTTGCTTAATTTAACGTCTTCTGAAATTGTAATTTTTTTGAGATCCTGACGTGCCAGTACAAATGGTAAATCATTATTGAAGGGGCGAGCGCCAGTTGTGTTAGTACTACAAGTTGGAACTACGCGAGAGTTCCAACTTTATCGACCGTTTTGAGTGTTAAACCTCAGTATCTTTTTCTGAGTTTTAGTCGAACACTATAAAAGTCCAGTACATTTATGAGATACAACGTTCATGCTCAAATCTGGCTAGGTTTTCCTTCTAGTTATAGTTAGAGGGTCACAAAGGTCAGATAGTAGTCGCTCCACGGTCAAAGATCACGGTCGGCTATGTCTGGTATGGTTCAGAAAGTTCAAATTTACAAACGACAATTATTGCAGGTTCACTACAACATTATACTATTAATTAAACCAGCGTTTATAGTCACATTGTCATTAGCAAAGCAAACAATTGAATACTACGACAATACCGAGCTGTACTGTAATTATTATTATGTGTAATAGTCTGTAATAAATATGAAATAGTTCGATATAATTCGGTGGCAGAGCGTGCATTACACGCGGGTGTAGCAAGGGTAGGGAGGAGAGGGGGGGTGCATTACGAGTAATAACTGCGATTTATGTGACTGCCGGCGCACTACCACCGACTGGTAATGAATAGAGCGATTATAGAATAGTTTCGATCGATCTTGTAGCACCAGGACGTTTCCAAAACATATTTAAGCTCTGAAGCACAAATGTATTGTCACTTTGTCATCAATAATATGTTTAGTCACCGATGTGGAAGAGGAATCCTTGATGCAGTGAGCATCTTGTCAAGCCTGAAACATTAAGATGATGCATTTCTTTTCCTTTTCAAATGCCATATACTCAAAGGCCGTCCCTTAACGTTTTTCCCTCCAAGAATCGTCGTTAATTTGAAGGCAGCGTTAATTATCACTGAACCAAATCTGTTGCTATTTTTCATTTCCCGTTTTCACTTAATATAAGCTTTTTTATTATTAGAACTAAAAGAAAGCAATTAATTCTTCCAAAATATTGATCTAACCGGAATTATAGTATCTAGTCTCATACCTTAAGCCCACTTTAGGCATAAGACGGAGCCCCGCTCTTCTCTTCTTAGGTTAATCCAAATGTGTGCCCACCTTCTGTGATTTACAATTTAAACGATTTTAATCACGTTGCTAAAAATCGGCATTGGGCCGACAGTTACGATTCTATACATGGACCTTCAACGGGCAAGCGTTCGGGGCCCGCCTACCGTTTAGTAAATTATAAATTAAGTGTAACACTCACGAATAGTTAATTATTAGTAAAACACCTTCTTTGACTTTAACTTCTGTGTGTTATGTCCGCATAACCGGTAGAGCACACACTGCTACTGTTTCATGTTCCGATGTACGGTAAGTGGTGGTATGTTAATATTGTGCAAATTATTTGTATGAGCTATGAGATCAATTACCTCGTTTAATGTACGACCGCGATTTGCGCACATTACGTTTCCCGGTATCATTTGGGTATTAATTAAATAAACATTTAATAAATGTTACCTCTAGCTTAATGCAGGATCAATGCGCTTCTAAACAAATGAATTGTATTTAGGTTACCATTAAATACTTCCTTTTTTGTAAAGTGGCTAGGATGGCTAAAAATTAAAAGTTAAAAGAAGCGCCTCACGTTAAATACAAATAAGGATTGTTTTTCAGGATACAAAGTAGGATGCCAAGTTAATTCAAAAGCTTTGAATTAGTAGGTAATAGACCCGTAACAGTTAAATTCTAAATATTGTTGTTATTCGGTCTCATCTGAATTAGGTACACTACACAGCACACTATCTGCCCGGTGTACAGCCCACAACTTATCGTCTTCAATATCCGTCTCCCCCCCTTCCCTTCCCTTCCCCTCTCCCCTCGACCTGCTTCGCTCCTAGTCTGCGGCTATTTACATAAGTTCCCAAAAAACTCATTTTATATTACTTAGAAGGGATTTTGGTGCGGCGGCGTAAATAAAATAGCTTTTTTGCCCCTCGCGGCGAATCCGCGGGGATATACCTAGCTTTGGCTTCGGTGAACATTAAAATTTACATTGGCATTCAATACATACTCACTTAAAGCATTGGAACTCTTATTTATCTTTATATTCTAATAGCTACAACGTTATGTCAATTTATTATGTACTTATAATGCTATCGAATTGGGCCCAAGTCCCGTAATGGTATCATTTTGTAACATTAAATGAATCAATAAATGAAATAAAATAAAATAAAGTAAACTGATCTCGAAGAGTTTTGTTTGAAGAAATTGGGTTCCCATCCAAATATTGTGTACAGCTACACTTGTAGGATATTTAACCGAACTCCAAGTACTCGCCGAGATGTATGTCTCTCTAGACGGCGCTAAAACCAATATAACGTGTTTCATAACACACGTACGTTACCACGCGTAGAACAATAATAAAGAAAACAGACTAGACAAGAGGGGGGCGGGGAGCCAAACACAGACCGATAAATCAGGCGCGCTTCCGAATATAAAGAAAAGTAATATCCTCAGAGTCCTGAGACATACCAGACTACATGACACAAAAAAGATTGTTGAATTAATCGGATTTTCGTTGTTTTAATATTCATTATTGGCGTCAATGCTAAAATATACAGTTATTTTGTCAACAACCCGCATAGGTTCCCGCCGCGGGGCCGGGTCTCCCTTCGAACCAGAGAATTGTCTTGTCCACAACGTCAAGTCAAATAGTCAAACATTGCTTTATTTTCATAGAACTTACATGAAAACGTCATCATAAATACATTAGCACTTCTGACTTTGTGCCTATTCACAAAGGTGCAGTCTTCCTCAGCAGAATAATAGGCTAGAAACTCCAGAAGTTTGACAGTTTCTTGGTCGCAACTCAATCCACATAGAAAAAAAAATGCCTCACTGACTCTGCTCTTCTGATTATTACTAATCGAAATCATCGTGTAGAAAATACAAACAAAACAGTTTTATGTTTATTATTCTTTGAGGTTAGATTTTTAGATGTGAGCACGCGGTGTGTCATCAACCTTATCAATGCCGTTTCACTATATTTCTTAAAAGCTTAGAACCGTGAAACGAACTCTCCAGAGATATATAATATAACTTATTGTCAGTAGATATTATTAACATGTCACTAGGTTACTGTACTGCGTGGTGAGCGACTCTGTCTCTTAACCGACTGTTTTAGAATTGAATTGATTGTTTATTTATTTTTAAATATACATTTTTTAATTAAAAAAAAAGGAATTCATTCAGATAAAATATTAAAAAGCAAGAATACACCCTGTATACGTTTTCGATAAAATTATTGCCTTAGTTCCAAATTCTTCCATTAAGGTATTTGTTAAGCTGTTCCTAACACCCTGTTTAATATACACTTCAGTTTTTAAATGAGATATTGATAAGCGGTCATGTACCAAAATGCTCGCAGGTTGCTAGATGACGGACAGACGGACGGACAAACCGCAACACGACCGTTCTCGAACCGAATACTAACAGCAAAATCGACCACTGATAACTTATTCCGTAAGAAAGAATATGTGTTGTCACTGTTCGAGTCTGAAGGTCACAAAAAGTCGTCACCTATTCCCAAAAACTATTTGAATGATTATTCAGTACTGTGTTTTTTTTTATTTTATAAAATATGCAATAGCTTTATTGTCCTATTCCAGGATTTTTTACAGTAAAATAAGTTTAGAAAGTGTATCTAATCCCGCTAATAGCTTATAACAGCTTGTTTTTAGATATTAACATTCTCTGTGTGATTACGCGGTATAAACTGCACTCAAGGCGCTCCGAGACTTTTTTCACAATTTGTTATTTATCACTGTGTCTAAAGTTAATCTAGTTCTACACTCTATATGAACATTTGAGTGAGGATAGTAAGTAGCACATCGCTCATGAAGGTGCAGGTACCTGGGCTGCTTGGAAAATAGTGATAATATTTTAATCTCTTTGATTTTAAACCCTTGCGCGATTTATGCACACCCGTGTGCGCATGATTTGTATCGCACGGCGCATAAACAAGCGCGCGACAGGACCGCTTTTTGTCATAGCGAAGGAATGCTCCTTGATTTTCAAGACATTTTCCAAATGCTATATTTTCAACGGAGACTACAAAAAAGCGTAAATTAACACTTAAATCCTCGTCAAAATTTAGAAATCAGGTACCAATCCATTT
Source organism: Aproaerema taeniolella (assembly GCA_949987775.1). Classification (NCBI taxonomy): domain Eukaryota; kingdom Metazoa; phylum Arthropoda; class Insecta; order Lepidoptera; family Gelechiidae; genus Aproaerema; species Aproaerema taeniolella. The sequence goes on along the minus strand of OX465260.1, from coordinate 158,891 downwards.
ATGTACGTTGTCACCTACACGTCACTTTCCTCATAAGTTGCATTTTGAACAGTTTCAGCTTCAGTCACGGAGTCACAGACATCCTGACATATATTACCTTATATATTACGTACCTTAACTGTTAACTAACTGCTAACAGAACATTCCTTCAGCTCTACTGCAGTGCAGTCTGCATCTGATTGAAGTCACGCTGACGGCAGCTGACTATTTTATTTCTTGCTACGAGTAGTTCATGATCACTAATAAAATAAACGGAGATAGAGTGTTCAATCTACTAAATAAGCGATGGTCCCTGATACAGCACCATTGAAAGTAACTAATAAACACAATGTGACTATGAAAAAAAAACCGAGTACTGAAATTAATATTGATTAATGTCTTATCAATCATATATGTATGGCGTTAAATATTATTAAATGTGTACAATTTTTAATCGTTAAAGTAGCTGATTCGTTTTTAATTATGTAATTTAACATGGAAATAAATCGGAATTGAGGTTTTCCGTGTTGGGTGTTGTAGTGTATCTGTCGTCTCGTGCGATGCACCGGCGGGGGGCGGGCGCGCGGTGGCAGTGGCAAGCCGACCGGGAGCGAGTGAGAACGTTCCGCCGTGCGGTGCATGCGCTCAGCGAGCCGATATAATATGGATCTTATTATTAAAGGAGGGACACAACATTGGCGACGAGGATTAATTGTGAGTTTTTAACTACGTGGATACACAAAAAGAAATGATCTCATTATGTAAAAAGGGGAAAATAGTGAAGTTAATAAAATAAGGATACGCAGTAAGTTAGGTACCTACCTACTTTTACATTTTGTAGGGTACAATATGGTATAATCCTAGGAATAGGCCAGGCAAATCAAGAAGTCTCCGTTATTAGAATTAATGTAATAGCTATCAAAAAATATTTTCATCTACCTCTTTTAGAAATAGTGAGTTAATAAATCAGTTTAAGAAGTAAAATAAATAATGGAGTAGCTAATATTAGTACCTACCTACCTATAATAATACCCCAATGTGGAATACCTAGGTAAAAGTATTAGCCTACAAGACATAATTATTTGCTATTACGGCAACATACATTAACATACCTATTTCAAACTGCTTACATAAATTCTCTTCTAGTGCTTTCGAATATTATTGATAAGAAGTTAAATACCTATATATTTTTCTCAAAGGCTTATTTTTAGTTAAGTATGTACTTACGAGGTTAACTAAGGCGGCCGGTTTGGTCGGGTAGTGGTGGCGCTGCCTCTTGTTCGGCGGGTCGTGGGTGTTTGTGTCTGTCTTTGTGTGTGTTCCGGGGTACCCGCGACATTGTGGAGGACCTTGGTGTGGGCCTTTGAGTGTGTAGCGTTTATTTATTATTTACATATGAAAAAGTATAATATTTTACTTCCGTGGGGGTATTCGAGTATCAGATTTTATGTAATACCTACATTTAGAGTACGATGGTGATAGCGCGTGTGGTGCGCCGCGGTCCTGTGTCGAAGGGTTGGCATTGACAGCGCCGGAGGGCGAGCAAGCTTTTGCGCGGGGTCCTCGCGCAGTCGAAGTGAGGTTTCGGCGTCAGCCGAGTGGCGCCGCGCGAGTTTATTTTATTTATTTATTTATTTGAGGTACATACAACAGATTACAACTAATATTACAAATAACCTTTCAGAAAACTTATATAGATCTAAGTTGAAATCCTTACGAGTACATACACAGCATGCAAACTATTTATGTTCCAGTTATGTTAGTTTGTCGCCATCGTGCTCGAGCTGCTACCTATTTTAGTTAACTTCATTACACTGTACTTACTGAAATTACATTTCATACTTCGGACGGAATATTAGTTTATGCCTGGGTGGGGCCAAGTTTGTACACACGACAGCAGATTGGGTTGTACATGTTAATCTTCAAGTTTTTAACCGTTTTGTCATAGTACCGCGTTTTGTGGCGCGTATTAGTAGCCTGATCTGGACATGCTGCTGTTGTCTGTACATTATTTTAATTTCTTTTTGTGTCATTCATGTTAGCATAAAAAAGGAGGGCCCTGGTCCGGGCAGTATACGCACTTATTGGAGTGCATAAAAAAGGAGGGCCCTGGTCCGGGCAGCATACGCACTTATTGGAGTGCATAAAAAAGGAGGGCCCTGGTCCGGGCAGTATACGCACTTATTGGAGTGCATAAAAAGGAGGGCCCTGGTCCGGGCAGTATACGCACTTATTGGAGTGCATAAAAAAGGAGGGCCCTGGTCCGGGCAGCATACGCACTTATTGGAGTGCATAAAAAAGGAGGGCCCTGGTCCGGGCAGTATACGCACTTATTGGAGTGCATAAAAAGGAGGGCCCTGGTCCGGGCAGTATACGCACTTATTGGAGTGCATAAAAAAGGAGGGCCCTGGTCCGGGCAGTATACGCACTTATTGGAGTGCATAAAAAAGGAGGGCCCTGGTCCGGGCAGTATACGCACTCATTGGAGTGCATAAAAAAGGAGGGCCCTGGTCCGGGCAGCATACGTACTTATTGGAGTGCATAAAAAAGGATGGCCCTGGTCCGGGCAGCATACGCATTAAGTGGTCCAAAGTGGTTGCCATAATCTGGCAGTAGAAGCACAATAGGTGGAGGCCAGTTATAGGGTGAAAATAATAATAATAATAATAATAATGATCATCATCATAGGCCTCTGCATCTTGACGGATGATTTGGGCAGCGACTGTGTGAGATCAGCAACGCCGCTCGTGACTAAATAAACCGATTCTAGAGTGACACATCCGTCCGCACTTGTGGCATGCGTACTGAGGAATAACAATACAGTTAAAATAAATAAATTGATAAATAAAAAAATAATAATAGATCAATGAACAAATAAATTAATATATACTATATACCTAACCTACTTAACTAAATACATTTTAAAAAATCTATAAATAATGATTCTTAGGAATAATAAAATTACAGTTGTCTTTTAACGAACAGGGTCATCATTAGACAACCGAGGAGGTTCCGCTATATTTGCTCGTAACAATTTGAAATTTAAAGAACATAATGACATAGTAAGCTTGTCTGTTGAGCGCACTACTTTAATAGCCTGTATAGAGCTTGAGCAGCTTATTGTATTAAACGTGTACACACCGCCTAATTCCTCATACGAATCCTTTGCAAAAAATCATGGAGGAAGCATTATTCAAAATAGGTAATAATAATAAAAAACGTTTTTGTTTGTGGAGACTTTAAAGTTAACTTACTAGAGATTGTTCTCTTAGTAAAGGAATCCTTGTTTAAGTGCTATAATTTGCTCAATCTTTTCTTCTAAGATCTAAAATCGCAACTTCTAAAATCTGTCTTGATAATATTTATAAACATTTTGATCCCTTAGAAAAATCTGTCATCCATAAGTTACCGTCGGATTACTCAGGCCAGCTAGTTTCCTCTGCGCTCCGTGGAGAGGCTGTAGAAATAGGTATAAAATATGTGCCTATTAGTGACTTAAGCCTTGAGAATTACAGAAGTAATATAATCACCAAATTACCAGATCTAAGGTTTGAGAGTGATGATCCTAACAAACTTTAAAATTCTGTACTCAATTTACCTATGCAAGAATTTGACATTGTGTTTAAAGCTAAGACACTAAAAGTTAATGACTCCTTGAAGTTAGTGACTGGGCGACATTGGGAATTGGAAAAAAGCGGGGAAAGGCTGTATGATCTCTATAGTGAGTAGTTAGAGCTTATTCCTAAACTTTTAAACGTGTGTGTGGCGAAGGTTATGTTTGTCAGAAACAAAATCAAAAATAGTAATAATATCATTAAGACTTCATGGAAAATTATATTAAAAAAAAAAATATATCCTTAGTCAAATTACCACTCACTTTTACGCTAATAACCTTATGAATATTAATCAATTTGGATTCGCGCGGGGTCGCTCAGCAGCCGGTGCCGGTGTTGGGCTCATTCGTCGCATTTTGGGGCCTGGGAGGATTCACTTGATGCCTTTGAGTCTTCTGTGATTTGTCCGGGGCTTTCGACTGTGTTAGCTATGGGACTCTGATCGGAGAATTGCATCACTATGGCATAAGGCTTTTGGAATCTTGTTTCAGTGATGGATTCCGGAAGGTTGAGGTTAGCGGCACTAGATCGCCTGGGTCCATATCTGTGAGGGCGTCCTACAGGGTTCGGTTCCGGGGCCGTTTTTGTTTCTCGTGTACATTGGAGACTTGCCTTTTCTTGTTAAGGAGGCCCATGTGGTCGTACCTATATTGTTTGCAGATGATACATCACTCTTATTTAAAGTGGAAAGAAACTCTGAATGTAACGGCGAGAATACGGTGACCTCTGAGGTGGTTGATTGGTTCAATGTAAATGGCCTGTTCTTGAATGAAAAAAAAAATAAAACGTGGTGTGTTGAGTTGGCTTGCCCGGTGTTAGACAAATTGCTAGCAGTGTGGAGTTTAGGAATGAGGGGCTGGAGGTTGTAGAGTCTGCTGTGTTCTTGGGTATCTCTCTTGGTGCGGGGCTTTAGTGAGGTCCTCACAAGCAGACTCAGTTTGGCGGCTTGCGTGGTTGAAAGGATCCGTCAGCTGTTGTCGGATGTTGAGGCCGCGGGAATCGTGTGTTTTGGTTACTTTCACAGCCTATAATGTCATATGGTATTTTACTGTGGGGTAAAGCTGCCGACATTATTAGTATCTTTGTTCTGCGGAAAGGGGCTGTTCGCGCGATTTATATTTATATATCGGATGGGGCCCGGAATGTCTCTTGGAATTGGATTTGGGAAGTGGATGTATTGACATTTGCGTCCCAGTATATGTCTTTCATATAAAAAAAAAATTGCGGGTGTTCGGGAGGGATTGTGATAGGCAAACATTGGTATACACTACGAGGCAAGCATGGATTGGATTTGCGGGACGGTTGTCTCCACAAAGTAACAGGTTTTTTGTGGGTCGGTATGTCGGTATGGTATGTGCTTCTATAATGGGATTCCCATTAGTGTTCAACCTTTGAAATTTGAGAAAATTGAACAAAACTTTGTGTAAGGTTCCATGAAAATCAACACTTTTGAGTTTGAGTGAGTTTGAGCCAAGTAAGCGTCTAACGAAATGGCACAACCGTATACATTGGACAAATTTGATTACGGTGGGGAAGATACCTCTGTCAGTGTACGATGGATGAAGTGGAAGAGAGGATTGTACATTTACTTAGAGGCAGCTAGCATTGAAGGCGAAAAGAAAAAGGGAAACAATACTCTGATCGGAAGAGACGTGCTGCAGAATATCATTTGGAAGCAGGTGACAAGGTATATTACCAATATAAAGAACATTAAAAAAAACAATAAATTGAGTATACATTTCGAACCGACGACTCATACTGTAGAATCTAATACAACGGAGACGTTCAACTAAGAAACGATGAGACTGGGACTTTGATTAGACGAAACGTGGTAGGTACACCTAAAGAAGGTAGAAGGTCAGAGGACGGTTTTAGACGGACAGAAGATTGTATAGAACAAAGTGAAAATATCGAAGATGAAGGTTATGACACTAATCAAATCAGTATAAAATTAAAAATTAAAAATAAATAAATAAAAAAGAGTTGAAGGAAAACACAAGTTGAATTGTTGGATTACTCTGGTTGAATATTTTCATTGCTTAAAGAGTTTAATTCACTAACAACTGGGATTACTTTGTGTAGGTATAACTTAATTCCGTAAGTAGTTGTTTTCAATTAGAAGTGAGAATAAAGACAATTAATTAAATCGTAATTTATTATTCATGAATAACTATCAAATAAAAAAATAACAATATTTAAAAAATAAATGATAAGGAAGGGATGTAGTGTATCTGTCGTCTCGTGCGATGCACCGGCGGGGGGCGGGCGCGCGGTGGCAGTGGCAAGCCGACCGGGAGCGAGTGAGGACGTTCCGCCGTGCGGTGCATGCGCTCAGCGAGCCGATATAATATGGATCTTATTATTAAAGGAGGGACACAACAGGTGTCATTAAAGATAATTAATAACCACAGACCTGCAGTTGCGCAGTGCAGTGTAAAATTTTGGTTCTTAGTTTATTGTTAGTAGGTATAGCACGCTCTTTACAATACTCATGAAAATAATTTATGACATTTACGAGTACATTGCATTGGTGTGTAGTGAAAAAATGTGTTTATTTAAAACACCGAATACAGGAAAATTTGATTAAATCACCAAATACCTATTTCAACTTAGACATTTGTTTTACCTCGCTACACAACAATGAGGCGGTCAGTATGTGAAAAAAAAACAATTACATTACTTTCGTAATAATTCCATGCTATCTTTAGTAAAATACAAATATTTTTTTTACATAGGGATCTATTTAGATTTATTCCCTTACAGATTAAATAGAAGTACAACATTTACAATTAGTTTTAAAGTTCAACACAATAACATTGAATCGAAATGTTCTAAAGATTTTGTTCTATCTTCTGGCTGAACGTCAATGTAAGAGTGTAAGCCGCCGCGAGAGGCTCTGTCCCGACCCGGGAGTCGACCCGCGAGCCGAGCGCTGATCCTGATGTTTGACACGAGACCAATGATATAATGCTCTTATAGTTGTTCATTTGATTGGTTCTCAGGAGGAAAGCTGAGACACTAGAATTCGAAGATTTACGAGTACTTGCTACTGGTTATCAACAATGTTTTGAGTATTAATTACGAGGATTATTCGGTGTTGCACCTTTAAAGTAAATTCATGTTTACACTCCATATTAAAATTACAAATTATGTATATTGTTTACGTCATTATGATTCCATTTTGACAACTTTATTCGAAAGAGCCCCAGGTTGTTGTGTCAATTATTTATCAAAAATGTTAATGTACACTGATTGATTTACTTAATACTTTTTAACTTTCAAACATTTACGTTGAAAAATGCTCTAATCAACTGTATAGCTAATCAGCCAGCTAGTATATTGTAATAGTTGTCTCTATAATGAGAGTATAACTTGAAAGTAGAACGAAACGCTCCCTTTATTAGCATAGTCACCCCTTGGCGAAGTTTTTTGGCGCCAAAGGAAACTTTGAAAGGCGATTAGCCGCAATAAAATGGCAAAGTCAATAGAACTCCTTATAATCCGGCGCTGAATTGCAAAATATCTGTCGGAGTGTCGCGGCGGGGACCAATTATGGAAAGTATGTTCATAACTACGACATAAAATGAGTTTAAAGTAGATTGAAAGAGCTGGTTCTGTTTTTCAACTGACTGAAGTTCTATAAAAGCAGTAGATGTGTGCAGTCGTATGTAAACTCATAGAAATAGATAAATGAAAAACTATTGCATCAGAAAATCACAAAGCTCGTGCTGTATCAACGCACGCACGTACAAGGACATGTTCTTTCCACCTTAATAACTACCCGCAAGTGTCATTACAATTAATAGCATCGAGTTCATTACTACATCCGCGCCCTGGTTTTATTAAAACACTTCTTTGACTTTACATTACTGTGACTTCAGTGAGTAATTTATATTAAAAAAAAGATTTTGATACGAGTATGTTCCTATTATTAACCGACTTCAGAAGAAGGAATTTTTACTTTACAATATTAAAGTGACTTTAAATTAGTTATTTTAAATTAAGTATACGTATCAGCCAACCAAATCGAACATTTTACACTGAAGAACATGGACCGAAAATTTAAAAATAAAATTTCCTTCTCCACACAACTTGAGCTATCGACTAGTGCCTTAGTTTGAGGCGGATGTTTTAATAACTAGATGTTTGTAATTTTCTAACGGGTCTCTGCGTGTTGGTTTCAGCCCCAGACATGCATTTCAAAGGTCTGAGACATTATTGCGCGTGATTCCAAGGAATGTAAACATTCAAAACAATACCTAATAAAAGGAACTTCATTTAACGAAATTACATTATGAAATATTTTTGAGAATTTCACTAAGTTTTCTTGGGTAAAATTGTTTAGTTTTATGGAGAGAATTACTTCGCTAGCGCTAGCGTCTTTTAAGTCACCGCTCATTTTTAAAGAAGTTAAATCGTAGAGGAATTATCAAAATAATCCACAGTCACTGATGCCAATTAGAAAAACCGACACAGATGATTCGGGTAACACGATTTATCGAAGATGATACAGTAAATATTGTGAACACATACAAACTCAAATTCAAAATAGCTTTATTTCAAAGAACAGTCAGGATGTTACTTAAAATAAGTCTAAGTTCAATTGTTACTAACCATTTATGGGCTATGTTTGAAATAAAACTGCTTTATTTTATTTTCATTAAATACATGACAACGTACCTTAGAATTAGACCGGTGGCTTTTACAGACCAACAGCATTTAATCAAAATAGTGTATCGAGTGACAACGATACAATGCACGTACGAGTACGTTACTCTACGGGGCTTTTTCCAACTGCCTTTAACTGCCCCCTCCCCCCTCTCTACTCCCGCGGGGCTCCACAAGTTTTAGCAGCACGGCTATTAGCTCGCCGTAAGCTGATTGACTTTACAACAGCTGTACAACCGACCCAGTAGCTCGGCTCACTTACAACTCCTTTGTAGTTTGAAATGCTATTATAAAGAAACGTAAATCTGATTTTCTGTATGTATGAGAATGTTTGAAGTTGTTTTACTCCTTTTTTAAATTTTCTTTTTTTATTATAAGGTACGTTAACTCTTGACCTCGATCTTGACCAAGGTCATAGATGCGGTCGACGAAGGAGCGAGTTAACCCAGGAAATGCCTATTAAGGCACTGGTACTCCTACGCACCGACGGAACACAGCAAGCTATTTGGCGTCGGACTTCGGTAGGAAGGTGGTCGCGAACCAGACGGCCCTTCACAGAACCTACCACACTGCATACGACCATAGGACGCCACCTCAGATTCAGAACAAATTGAGGTGTCTTTAGCTGGGGTGGATTTATAGGAGGCAGGTCTCATTTGTGTTTCCTTAATCGTCTCTTACAAATGGGGTGGTATTCTCAACCGATTACCAGATGGCATAAGTTTTAAAACACATTGTTTAATGCTATCATATTCGCAAAATCTTATATTATGAAATCATTTTTTTCCATAAAATTGATAAGTGATATCGTAAACTGGAAAAATGGTTCGCTCCGTAAAAAAACGGCAAAAAAGAAGAATTCAATAGAGTTTTTTTTATTTTTAGTTGTCTCGCCGACGACGCTACGCTAGTTCTACTGACAAATAGTTGTTGTAATAAGACGCTTGGAGATACTAAGGGTCGAGTCCGGATTTAACAATGAATAGTGGTTCAAACGATTTATGACTGGTTCTTGTAGAGCTTAAACCAAATTTCCGGAGCTGTTATTGGAATAAAATTTTGCTAACCAGGTTTGTCCCACTCTGCAGCTCGAGCATGATGTGGTCGCGCGCAGAATGCGCCGCGGTCCTATATTGAAATGTCAAAATTGACAACGTCACAGGGCGAGCAAGCCTTTGCGCGGGGTCCTCGCAGAATGAAAGTGAAGTTTTATCGTCAGCCGAGTAATATTCTGAGCTTGCCGCGCGAGTTTGTCGCGCTTTATGCTCAAGCTGATGGTGGGAAAAAGTATCTCCTAATTACTTATTTAATTATCTTAAAATTACAATGACAGTGAGACGCCGAATGTATGGCCAGGAATATTCCGAGTAGTTATAAAAAATGGGTACCTACTGTTTACGATTGGTTGACTTTCATTAGTAGAAGAAGTATTACCGTGAAACGAACCGAGCCAAGTACGCCGGACGTATCAACTAGTATTACAATGACTATCATTTCTGATGTCCTCTTATACTTTCCCTGACAAAGGTTCCAGAGGGAGGAGGAAGGCGCATCAATCAAGTGCTAGCAAAGTATACAATATATGTATGTATATGCAATACAGTTTTATGAGACTGAGTTTTATGATAAAAATATAATTATTTTCAAGTTTTTTTTATTTTATTTCTTGGAATGTAGACTATAGAAAAATTAACAAACCCGATAATCATACATATTATAATTGTTCTTTATAATATCTACTCTGTCACAAAGACAGGTCACTATTCCGTGCTTCGGAGGGCACGTTAAACCGTTGCGTCAGTCCACTGATTGAATCGGTAAACTTAAGTCAGAGACCATTTGGCGGTGTGGAAACTCTGACACCAGGGTAAGTCAAGTTTTCTAGACATCTGATTTTTCAGAAACATAGTGAATGAAAAGAATCATTATGAAAAAATAAAATAATATGCTGAAAATATACTTAACAAGTGTGTTATTAACATGTAAGATGACTGTCCCGTCACATCTTCATATTAGAATGTATGAAGATGTGATGCTAGGATCAGGAAGGAAGGATTGTAATGTTGATTATCGGAGCAGTTAGTCAGGAACAATAACAGCACTGTAGGCTGTAATAATACGCGAGATTAGTGTTCCTATTTGGAGGTAAACCGCGGAAAAACACTACTAACTGTTAAAGTCAGAAAAATTAAGACTGTGGCGTACTCGAGTCGTTTTATTGAAGAGCAAAACCATATTAACTGGGACGTGTAATGTAAACACCCGCAAAAAACCACCGCTGCTGTAAAAACTAATGCTTGGCTTGTATATACGTGTAGCCATGTATACTGTGTGTGTATGTGTGTAGTTAGATTGTGTGTGCTATAGTCGTATTCGTATAGTGTGGAGTTTGGCTTGAGATGTAGGTTCGCATTCGCAACGCGGTCACGGCGCGGCTACATTCGGCCGGCAAATGTTTATGTGCACCAGTAATGACCAGATAAAACCGGAATGGGCTCGGAATGGACCACCATATATTATTTAGTACCGCCCCGCGCCCCGCGCCTCTTCGCCGCCCCCGCATGCTCTACCATCTAGATATGTTTCTTTAATGAGCGTGCTTATGAAAAAGAGAGAATTTTACTCATGTTTAACTTAAAATAGTATTTACTTTAAAACGCTTTACCTGGTTTGACCAACAATTTTACCAGTGATTAAAAGTCACCTGTATAATTATCTGAAAACAATGCGGTTCATGTATTCTTAAGGCGGTTGCTGAGGTGTCATTTTCATACAACACGTTTCACCAATACACGCCGGACTGAAAGTATATCAGATTCTCCAAACTACTTTGAAAAATTGTTTAAAAAATCTAGTTTTCGGCAACCGAATAAAATTATTAATAAATCAAACCATTTTTAAATTATAAGTCTTTGAAATTATTAAAATTTTTGCCTATCTTCTGTTTGTGTGCGTTACATTTACACAAATTGACAGATAATAGATAGGAAATGTTTCCCGCCATACATAAACTGGCCGTTCTGAGACGTGACACTGTTTAACTTTTTTTCATAAAAATTAATGTAAAATGAGTTAAATCGCGTTATTTTAATTAAATTTAAATTTAAGGTAACATATTTATAACAAAAACTACTTAGAAACGCTTATACTTATTTATTTTCATTTTTTTACAAGGCTTTATCCGAAATGTATAGTTTTCAAACGCATTTTGATTATTGTCACAGATTATGAAATGTGTCAAGTTGTCATTGTTTGTTATGATTATAATTTTTGTAGATTTTGTATTTCCTCTAATTTGAGAATGGAAAAAAGCGCGGGAAACGTTCGTTTTGGTGGTTGAGTCGTGGAAAATTTTCTTAATTTTATTTGTAATTTTATGGTAGTTTGGATCAGTTTTGTAGAAAAGTGTAGTGTATTTTAGTGTATGTGTATATATTTATTATAATCTTTGTGTAATCTTCAATATCTGGTAAGTCTCGTAAAATTTTCTTTCACCATGGATCCTCCACCTGATCCAGGTGGAGGTGACGTGCCTCCTGATATTTCTCACACGGTTATCATATCCAACAATGAAGATGGTAGTATGGATACCGATGGTTCTATTTCTTGTGGCAATGCAAACAGAAAACGAGTGTCTGCCCGTCGTGTGTGCAGACATTGTAACAAGAAAAGGCGACGACATGGAGAGGGTAAAAAGGAAAAAGATTGTCAATGTTTAGAAACCACTGTTATTCCAGATAATCACATTCAGTCAAATCGAATTTTAAATAATAATAGTCACTCTGATATGTCCCGTAAACAAGTGGAAAACCAAAGTTCTTATAGTGAAAAAAATAAATCCACCAATGAGTCTTCAACACCTTCAGTTGCGAGAATGCTATTTCAACCTTCTGATGCCGCACCATATGTTGTCCATATCCAAAGAAAAACAACCTCTGAAAATGATGGAATTTCCTTGCACCCAGTTACTTTTGGGCGATTCTTAAAAGAACATCCTGTGAACAATATTATTAATGGGAGTCTTAAACGTATAGGAAGAAACAAGCTGTCTATCTCTTTTTCAGATTACAAAGATGCCAACTTGTTTATAAACAATACCAATCTCTTCGGTGAAGAATATTACAAAGTTTTCATACCTTCATTTACAGTGACCCGTATGGGAATTGTCCGGGGTGTACCTGCTTCCTGGTCCGAGGAGGAGGTCAAAGTAAATATCTCAGTGCCAATTGGTTGTGGTCCGATACTGAAAGTGAGACGTTTAAATAGAAAAATTGTGACTGATGGGCAAGCGGAATATAAAAAAACTGAGTCAGTTGTTTTAACTTTTGACGGTCAAGTACTCCCAAAACGCATTTTCATGTGCTATAATGCACTTCCAGTAGATATTTACATTTTCCCAACAATTCAGTGCTTCAATTGTTGTAGATTTGGCCATGTCAAAGATTTATGTAGGTCGAAGCCAAGATGCTACAGATGTGGTGAGGGTCATACTGGTAATAGTTGCTTAATTCCTGATGATCAAGTACAGTGCTGCTTGTGTCAAGGCTCTCATATGGCTATAAGCAATAAATGTTTAGAATTTAATCGGCAGAAAGCTATTAAGGATACAATGGCTAAAAGTTGTTTATCTTATTCCGAAGCATCAAAACTTCATCCCAATATTTCAAGACGGTCATATGCTGATGCATTACTCTCTTCCCCTACCCTCAGTTCTCAACAAGAACAGTTGTCGATTTCAAGTCCTATTCCTAAGCCACATACAACTTCATACAAAAAAACTGTTTTTATCAAACCCAAACCAGTTACCCAAACCCAACGAGGATATGATCAACAAGCACATGCAGCTCTCATTAGGGATTATAGTGACCCAGAGCCCTCTCATAATGGTTGTGGTTTTCCTGTTGACGGAATTAACTCTCCATCAAATGCTGAATTAATTATCAGTTTAATTAGTTTACTTTCTCAGAATAAAATAATTACACCGTCCAACGCTGCCACTTTACTGAACATAGTTGCTCTCTCTTATAAGAATAATAATGGACAATCTTGCCAAGGTTCTTCAATGGAACAGCCAAAGCATAATTCCTAAAAAAAATGAACTTGTTTTTTTAATTAATAAATTTAATCCCTTTCTTATTTCTATTCAAGAGACATGGCTAAAACCAGTATATTCTTTTAGGATACCTGGTTTTTCATGTCTACGAGAGGATCGATCTGATGGGTATGGTGGTGTCGCCTTACTTATCAGACATCCTCTCCCTTTTACTTTTGTAAATATTCCTTCCCATAGTGATAGTTTCTCAATAATTGCTGCAATAGTTAAAGACATCTGCTTTGTTTCCATTTATATTCCTCATCCTGCAAGTCGTATATTTAGTGAGATTAGTGGTATTCTCTCCTCCCTTCCCAGGCCTTATATTCTCTTAGGTGATTTTAATTGCCAACATGAGTCATGGGGTAGCTCTTCTAATGTTTATGGTAATTCAATTATTGATATTATGGAAGAGCATAATCTATGTATTTTGAATACTGGCAGCATCACCCGTCGCACTAAACCCGGGGAAGGCGACAGTGCTCCTGATCTGTCTATTTGCACCCCTAACTTAGCTTCTTCTCTTTCTTGGCAGACCCTACCTTCCACACATGATAGTGACCATTATCCAATTCTTGTTTCTTTTCCCTTTCATAATATATCTTCTTATAGACAACCACCTCGCCTTAAGTACAGATTAGCGGATGCGGATTGGTCTTTGTTTAGGTCAAGACTAGATCGGGAGATGTCGTCTCTTCCGTCTATCTTGCAAGGCAATGAGTCTGAATGTGCTGTAGCTTTAGCTCACGCGTTTATTAAAGTTGCTGATGAGACCTTTCCTGTCAAGAGTAATAGATCAGACAAAATTCCTTCTCCACCTTGGTGGGATGCTGAATGCACAGATGCTGTGAGAAGGAGAAAGGAGGCAGAAAACACCTTTTGTATGTGCTCTACTTCAGAAAATTTTGATAATTTAACTGAAATTATTAATAATACCCGTAAGTTGTTTAAGGAGAAAAAATTTAATAGTTGGAGATCATTCTGTTCTTCTTTATCCCCAGATGTTAAACCATCTGAGGTTTGGCGCAATATAAGAAGATTTCGTTCTGGCTTTAAGGAGTCTTCTTCCTCTTTTCTACCTCCTGATTTAACAAATAAATTTTTAGACAAATTAGCTCCACCCTCTGCCCCTGAAAACTTCACTTGTATAAATAATATTCCTTCTATTGTAAATATTGACCCTTTCGATCTTAACCAGCCATTCACTTTTCAAGAACTCAAGGGCATTGTCTCCAATTTAAAAGACTCTGCCCCAGGAGCTGATGGAATTCCTTATTCCTTTGTTTCTCAACTTAGTGATGACTGCTTGTTATATTTCCTTCAGTTAATTAATTCTATAATGTCCACTGGTAATATTCCAATGCAATGGAGAACACAGGTGGTTCTACCTTTTCTAAAGCCGAATAAAAGTCCTTCTGACTACTCTTCATACCGGCCTATAGCCTTATCTTCTGTGCTTATGAAAATTTCGGAACATTTGGTCAAAAACCGACTTGAATGGTATATAGAGAGTAATAGTTTGCTGAGTAATAGTCAGTTTGGGTTTAGAAAGGGTAGAAGTACCATGGATAGCATTGCTATTTTCATCACAGATATAAGAGTAGCTTTTTCTTATAATTGGTCTGTAGTAGCAGCGTTTCTTGATATCAATTCCGCTTATGACAATGTGAATATAAGTATTCTTAAGTCTAAACTTCAGAGGTTAAATGTTCCCGTTATGCTTTCAAATTTCATTGTTAATATTTTGTCTGAAAGGTATATAAACCTTTCTTTACAAGATGGTAAAACTGAAGCTAGAAGTGTGTGGAGGGGTCTTCCACAGGGTTCTGTGCTAAGTCCTCTACTGTACAATATTTATACTTCTGATCTAGAGCAATCTCTACAAGGTACTATTAAGATATTACAATATGCCGATGACTTACTTCTCTACCACGAAAATAGATCAGTGGTAAAAGCTGCAGATAGTGTCACATCTGCTTTGGCTCTCTTAAAGTCATGGTTAGACCTAAATGGCCTGGATTTATCTGTTCGAAAAAGCACTGTAGTACTATTCTCTAGAATGAGAATACGACCAGCCCTTTCGGTCTTTTTTGACAATGAAGTGTTACCAGTTAAAGACAGTGTGAGGTTTTTGGGTGTTATACTTGATTGTAAATTGACTGGGTTACCTCATTGTGAGTATGTTGTAACTAAATGTGAAAAGCTTTTAAATATGCTTAGATGCTTATCGGGGGTGTGGTGGGGAGCCCATCCTTTTTCTCTTAAATTAGTCTATAATGCTGTGATCAGAAGCACTCTTGATTATGGTACATTCTTATTGGGACCTGGTAGTGCGGTGGCCTTCAGCAAACTGGACTCCATTCAGTCTAGGGCATTAAGAATTGTTTGTGGTGCCATGAGATCTAGCCCGATTAACGCCCTTCAGATTGAGTGTGTTGATCCTCCTCTGTACCTTAGAAGACAATATTTATCTGATAAATTTTTGTTCCGTGCACTACAATTTTCCATTCATCCTCTTCATCATAAACTTCAACTTCTTTTAGACTGCGTCAATTCTGATAGCTACTGGCGACATAAATCTCCTCCTTGCCTTGTCAAAAGTTTTCAGAAATATTTAGCTTTACAAGCTCCATCTTTTAAATCTCCTTCTTTCCCTTTATTTTGTGGAAATTTCGAAGCACTTATAAAGTCCCCGATCATATACTTAGATTTAAATATTCAGAAGGGAGATGATTATGCCAGGGTTACTTTTAATTTGTTAAAGGAGGACTTATTTAAAGATTTCCATCACATTTATTGTGATGCTTCCAAGCACACCGGTTGCGTGGGGGTAGGTGTGTTTCATTCCCAGTTTAAAATAATCCAAAAAATTAAATTTCCTCCGGAAACTTCGGTCTTCACAGGGGAGTGCTTTGGCCTGTATAAAGCTTTAGAGTATATTTTACTGACAAAATTGAAGAAAGCAATTATTTTCACGGATTCCAAAAGCGCGCTGCAGGCCTTAGAAAAGTTTCCATTTAAATCAAAAAATTCTTTTCCCATCATCATTAATATCAGAGATCTGTTGGTAGGATGTGAGAAACTTGGTCTTAGTGTATCTTTTGCCTGGATCCCGGGCCATAGTAACATACCAGGAAATGAAAAAGCAGACAGTCTTGCCAATGAAGCTGTTGAAGATGGTGACATTTTCCCTTATTTGAATTATTGCCATGATTTGGCAGCTTTGCCACGCTATTTTCTACGTAACTCTTGGGAAGAACACTGGGCTAGCAGTCAACTTAAAAAAGGTAAATTTTATGCAAAAATCCAATAAAATATCCCAGTGAAACCTTGGTTTTTCAAAGTCCTTTTAGATAAGAGATCGACATCATGTTTGATCCGCATGAGACTGGGACATACATCTATTCCAGAACATTTAGCTCGTCTGCAAATAATTCAAAGTTCTGATTGTGAATGTGGTTTGGGGGTCTGTGACCTGAATCATGTTTTCTTTTCTTGCCCTCTGCATGATCATTCCTTTTTCTACAGCTCCTTACAATCCATCCGTATCCCATTTCCTTCTTCCGTTCCTATTTTGCTCGCCACTAATGATCACACTGTTTATAAAATTATTTCTTCATTTATTATCTGCAACAATATTAAAGTATAGTTTTTTAGGTTATGTGTATTTTGTTATTTTCACATATTATTATATCTTGAATTTTTATTTAATACCTTATTTTCAGAATTACCTTTCCTCCCTGTATATTCTATTCCCTGTATATTTCCTTCCACACTGATCCAAACCTGATCCTTTCCTTTTTCCGTTTTCCAAATTCCTTTTTTCATTTCATTACGTTTCCTCGTTTTTATACTGTCAGTGGCAAATACACAAACCGTGTCACGCCATAAAAAAAAAAAAAAAAAAAAAATTTGAGAATGGTACAAATGGTTGTTCATAAGAACGTCCGATTGCCATTAAATTGAAATAAGCCAATCACCTAACAGCTTACGCGTGACCGAGGCGGAATCCCAAGCTGTCTCGAACTATATTTTTCCTAAAACATGAACCAAAAAATGCGTCGTAAGTATTTGTAAGCCGTAGGTAGGTATAATAAGTGAAAATTCTAGTAAGAATAATCTACAACAAGTTTTTCATTTTGTTTTATTGTAGCCGTAGAAAGGGTCCCGTTCTGTTTTCCCACTAAACTGAAAAGCTTTCCCCAGGGATCAGGTCAAAATGTGAAAATAATAGTTTGCCTCTCCATTCAACTCGAGTTATCAGCTGATTTACCTACTTAGTAGGTATGAAAATTTAAGAAGTCGAATTTATTTTCAGAATTTCAAATAGGTTCTTTGAGGAAAGTTTTCAGTTTTAAAGAAAATTAGCCTCTAAACTCTAAAGGTTCGTTTACTTATCAAAGTCGCCTTATAAAAAGAAACGCCTTATAAAGAGAAACAATAGCCCCCCGCTTTTGAGTGTTTTTAATATGCTCATTATTTTAAAAACTTCATTTTTGCAATCAATGAGCATTGGACAGGCTCATTCATTGCCTTTTTCTAAAGTAAGTACCTAAGTAAGAAATAATTTCATTACAGATACAGGGTCAACTCAGAACATCGGGAAGGGGGCATTGGGACAAGACTAATTTTTATAAAACATGCATGCTGCCAAAAGAATGCCTTCCAATCTCTAATGCAGAAATCCACCGTCTTATAAAGGGCCCAACAAGTACAAAACGAGAAAAAAATTATATCAGCCCATCATAGTTTTGGAAAATAAAATGTTGATTTAAAAAACTTCTAAACGAGTCTCTCATTTTTTTTGTAGAACCTGGTATGATGAGTTATTAATTCAAATCCTTAGAAACACCAGCCAAGTTTGCCACACACTTGACTTTACCTACACGGTAAGACAAAGAATTCAAATCCCTAATTCCCGACTAATATTACAACTGCGAAAGCAACTCTGTGTGTCTGTCTGTCTCTCAGTTTTCACGCCTAAACTACTAAACCGATTACAGAGATAGATTAGACCTTGGGAAAGGACACAAGCTACGATTTATAACATAGCTGGGTAACCTGTAGACCATGCGCGCGGAGCCGTGGGCGGAAAGCTAATTATTTATAATTTAATACGATATATCAGGCTCATTATGACATTTTTCTTAAAATGTCCTTTCTCAAAATGTTCTGTTCGAAAAACTTACTTATGTACAAGCTTTGGCTTACTAGTTTATTTTAATTTTTGATTGTTTTTTCAATTTGGAATCCATGATATTTTTATTAATATGTTTTTTATAGACATACACTGTAGAGCTTTTACAAAGTATAAGTGTAATATATAAAAAAATAAACGCAACACACTCAAAGGCCCACACTAAGGCTTTCCCTTGTGTCGTGGGTCCCTCGGAAAAAAACATAAAGACAAACACAAACACCCATGACCCGAGAACAAACATCTGCTTTTCACACAAATGTTTGCCCCGACTGGGGATCGAACCCAGACCCGCCGATCAAGAGGCAGCGTCACTACCACTCGACCAAACCGGCCGTCATATGATCACAGATATGGGTATATTAACTAATATCTGTACATAGCTGTTTTGTAAGCAAGTATCCGCAATTGTATTTCTCAGTAAGTGAACTATGCAATTTCTTTTGAGAAATAAATTTCTTAAACCATAGATCATGATCAGCTCCAAATAACCATTTTTCCCGGAAACTTAAAGAAGGTATTGTTATCTACTTTAGCGCTACGCAATGTACAGAATGCGATATAGGTTTTTGGATGTTTATGATTTACGATATTATTATAATTTTTTAATATAAAATAGACCATAATTCAATGAATAATTTAATTTTAAAGCAGGAAACCTTTAAAATAAGCATTTCAAAAGGAACGGAACGAGGCAAAAACTTGGATCATTGACTTGGGTCGTGGGTAATTTTTATGTGAAACGCTGGCAAGCTTTATGCCTTCCTGAAATCACACTGACTGAGACCTGCTTTAGCATTAAATATGTCTTCCAAAACGATTCATGAAAATGTATGGGACGGCTTCGCACAAACTGAAACCCTGATTCAAGCTGTCATTCTGAACAATTTTATAGCGGAATTTTCCACGCGTTTCTGGTGGTTACACTGATTGTGACACCAGATTTCACTCGTTCCTTGTGGCAACACTGGTTTTTACACAAAGATAACTTTTCCCACAGGTAACACAACACTAGACATCGCATCGATTATCGATAAAACACATCAGAATGTTTTTTAAACGATTTTATTTAGCTTGCCTTGTTATCTAGTAATTGAAATTTGACCCCTTCCTTTTGACGGATTGATCTAAAATTTTGTAGGTACGCACCTTTAGTTTGGATGATTATATAGTTTAATACATTCAGTATCATTGTAAACCAATATGACTGCCAACAATTTTTTTTTATTTTATTAATTCCATAGATTGATGAAGGAGAGTGGTGTAATGACAGGTACCTAGCACATACCGAATTATTTTTTAACTTTGAATACATTGTCTACATCATTTTAATATTTATTTTCACCAAAATCGTTTAACTTAACAATTTTTTTTACCATTTTTTTTCGTAATGATAAGCTAAATATTCAAAGTCAAACTATTATGTAACTCCGTTTCCAGTAGTGAACTATTAGCAAAAAATTTCAAGAGGATTACGACATTAAGATCCGTGTTGTTAAGTTCTTCCGTTCTGATATTTGGCTGGTGCTGATATTTGCTGTATATTTTTTTTGGAATAATAAACCTTTGCGAACAATATAATCTGTTGTAACATTAATTATTAAAGAAAACAAACTTCATTGTGATTTAAAAAAACAAATTTTCTAATGAGGGGTTTTCATTTTGACAGTTCTTAAGAAAAAAACAAGTTTCATAATGTTGACAACAGATGGCTCTGCACTGGAGTCTTATGTCAATGTCAAGTCACGTTTAGTTCACACAACGAACACGTAAAATTTCACTTTTAAAAATCTGTTTTGTTGTTTTGAGAAAACAAAACAATGTTGCAAGACCGAGGGCAATTTCCTATTTCATGGATATTTTTTTTTGAGAAACTACGAATATATTGAAATGTGTGAAATATGGTGGGATGATTTCTACCAGTTATTGCAAGTGGATAGTATCCTTCAGTGAACAGATGCAATACGAGTTTTTCCGATTGACAATTTTATGCTGGAAAGGACAATTTTATGCTGGAAAGGACAATTTTTGCGAAAACTCGGATCTAGTCTGGCAAGACTGTAATCTACTCTTGTCAGCCTGTGACAGTG
Organism: Aproaerema taeniolella; assembly: GCA_949987775.1. Classification (NCBI taxonomy): domain Eukaryota; kingdom Metazoa; phylum Arthropoda; class Insecta; order Lepidoptera; family Gelechiidae; genus Aproaerema; species Aproaerema taeniolella. The sequence continues at coordinate 138,251 of OX465260.1, read as the reverse complement.
ACTGTCTCTTTGCAGTCTGCATTGCATTCGCTTGGTTTGTTGTGTGAGTTTTGTATTTCTGCATTTTGGAGATTTTTCAACGACTTCCTTCTTTTCTCTACTGGTAACATTATCTATTTTTTTAAATTGGTTTTGACATAATACTCGATATGCGCGCCATCTATTGGCGTCATAAGTAATAACTTTTTTTTTTAAAATGTCTCCTTGAAAAGCCCTCATTATTTATGTGAAGAAAATCAATTTAAGGAGCTCGTTGTTCTATAAAACGAAATAACAGAGAAATAGTGTAATCCTTCCTTCCATCAAACGGTGTCTATATGTAACAATGTGTACCTATTAAAAATACCCAATCAGAAAAAAGGTTCTGAAGAATGTCCTAAGATAAGTCAACTGACACAATTTTTAAGTTCCTGGGCTAAATTTTATTTAAAAGCAATATACCTAATTAATTTTAATACTTTAAATTTAAGCGCAAGGCTGTCATGTTTACTAATGTCAAGTATATGAATCTATGACATTAATGGATGACTAGCCGCGCAACTGATTCCTAGATTTGCGATCTTATCTTACTTTTGAATTTAATTTTGGATTTCTTTTTATTGGGTTATTTTGAAACACTTGCCGACGTAACGTAGTATGTCGTTTTGATTGGTGTTCCACCAAATATGGTGGACAGGCTGTATGTTGTCTTTTTATTCTGATAAAAAATATTATCTCTCATTTATTCTGAAAAAAGGAACTTTTTTTCTTTGCCATTTTTTTTGACCTGACTAATAAAGTAAAACCACAAATTAAGAATCATTTGTAACTGTTATGATGTTTATTGTAGAGACGATATAACACGATGTATATCCATTCGCTGTAAAATTTCTGCCCTTAATTTCATCAAGTGGATTTTATGGGACTTTAACGAACTTATAGACTTCGAATTTAAGAGGGTTATTAGTCGACAATTGTTAAAATACCCTGATTCATTCAAACCGAAAAATAGATACTCTAATCCGCTACCAGTTCAGATAATACCGTTATAAAATAGCATAGTCAGAAAAGCACAACTTTGCATATTTTACTTATTAATACGATACCACATTCGAATGTGTTACATCGATACTCGATACTTGATCTCTTCTGCGTTGGTACGGAGGAACGGAGAAAGGGTCTTCGACGCGGTTACACTCGTGTAACAGCCAGGATAACAAAAAAACGAGTGAAATCTAGTGTAACAATCAATATAACGTGAAATGAGTGGCAAATTCCACTGAAAAGTTCAGAATGATAGTCTGAATCAGGGTTTCAATTTTTGCAAAGCCATCCCTTAACACGAAACGTTTTGAAAGAAATATTTTATGCTTAAGCTGTGTTGGTATGCTTTCAGGGAGGCATAAACTTGACAGTATTTTCTTTTACAAAAATTATGTCCATCATTTTGAATTGTAATTTACCTATAGCAACATTTATGTAAAAACGTATGTCCGTCATCTTGGGTTTCAAAGTGGATGTCCCATATCAATATTCGGCTAGCTTGCATTTTTGGGGCCCTATGTAAAGCTCGACCTTTGTCCTCGCTTTATAGGCAGCTTGACTTAGCCTGTGGCCTCACCTCCCCGTGAGACGTAATTCCCGTGAGACCCTGCCTAGACGTAATTCAATTCAAAACAATATGTGAGTCATTTTTAACAAAAATACATTTTACGAATAAGATATTTTACGAATATAACATTTTGCGAAATGTACAATATGAGCTTGGACTTTTTAAATTTTCAACACCATGACGCAATCCTGATTTCCTACCTAGATATATATAGGTGCCTACTAACAATCCGCTTCGGCTTCGAAAAGGTATTGCTGAGTGAAGCACAAAAACAGTCACCTATCATAGTCAACTTTTAGAATGGGGTACCTAACCTTAAATACTGCTTTCAAGTATGATTGCATTTATTTTTGAGTGTTCTGAAGCACAAAAACGGTCACCCATCACGCTTTAATTCTTCAGAAGGTTGCCTAACCTCATTGACCGAATTCAGATTGTAAATGAACTGAATTTTATGTGCTCAAGAATCAAAAAGCAGCTTTTGAGAACTGAGCGTAAAAACACGCTGAAAATGATAGTGATAAGTGACCAATGTGCTAGAGAAGTTATGAACTCAAAATTTTGATTTGTATTTAGATTCCTAATAATCTGACAGATAAAACGCCTCCTACCAGTAAATTGACAGATAAATACGCGAGAATTTATGAATGAAACTCTCAATTCGAACGTCTATGTGTGCGTAATAAACTTTTATTGCACGTTTTCGCAATACATGGGAAAATAAAACATTAAAATAAACTGAATCCTTACTATAACAGTCAAAGATAGATACAGGCTTTCGGCAATTTTAAAACATTATGCAAAACTTGTCTTAATTATGAAATAATCGACAAAATCATGACAAAATTACCAATTCTAAAAACAGCGCCATCTAGTGGGACTTTTTCAATTTTGGTTTCACAGCAACCGCCTTAATAGTTCGATTCGACTGCGGTACCTATTTGACAGTACTATGATATGCAGTCTTTGCCGTGATGGGACTGCGTAGCACAATGCGTTACTGACTAATTGGAGTATTGTCATCAATTATCGATTTGAATTTAAAATTGAATTACAAAGTTCTAGAAAAACAATTGAAAATGGAGAGACAGCAATCCGGGGCCAGGCGTCATTCCTTGACGGACGTTCAACTGTGTTAGATGTGTAAATATTATAGTAGACCGAGCTCCTGTAACACGAAACCCTACTTCACGAGGTGGCAGCTCAGAAATGTAATGTAGTGATACTTAGGAGCACTGGATTTTAGTAGTTTGCCATAGCATACCCTTGCCATAGCATACTTCTTCCAGGATATGCGATGGCAAACTACTAAAATCCAGTGCTCCTAAGTAGTATCTATCACTACATTAAATTTCTGAGCTGCCACCTCGTGAGGTAGGGTTTCGTGCAACGGGATCTCGGTCTATAGTGTTCGAGTGTGTAAACTATGCAGGCGTACAATCCTGTCGCGTTAAGTAATGAAAAACCTGTGTATCACAAGTTAAAAGTTTTATTCATAAAGCGCCTCATAAAGTACCATACACTTCACTTCCGACTGTGCCCCCATACAGGAGGTCGAATCCACTCCCTAGGAGCGCTTGGTCCAATAAATATTTAGCGATAGTGAAATTATCTCTAGAGAGCTATATCTATAAAATATTCATTCTTTCATCATCTCGAACAAGTAATCAGTCCAATCACAAAAGGAGCTTTACCAAAAATCAAACAAAATAAAATATAAATTGTGTTGTTTTGTAATTGAATTAAATATAGCGGACTGCGGCCGGCGACTGTGGAACTGAGACGTTGAGGAAAAAACACGGCAATAAAACACACCCCCCCTCCCCGCCGCGGGGGTAGGTACTCGTGTTAAGGCTGTCGCGGTGAGCTCGCGAAACAAACATCCACCGGAAACGGACGCATTACCCGCTTCCGTCGTCCGCATACATATGTATGACCCTATGTAACTCCACACTACTCGCCTATATTACTTAGACATAGGTATCACAAAACTAATTGTATAGGTTTGGTATGTCAGGCTGCAAATATTTTCTATAAAAAAAAATTCGACGCTGTGGTTGATACCAACATGGTAACCGAGCAATAGTGGTTATTTTCATACTATACTTTACCCCGTAATATCATTTATAATAGTTAAGGATACTTATATAAATGTACTAATATTTAGCTATTTATTTATGGTATGTAGTGTAGGTACATCTATGAGTATATATCTTATGGAAATTAGACATATTCAGTAATTTTAAAAACTTACTTACTCATAAGTTCAATTTCCTCTTCCCTATAGTAACCAAGAAGAAATTGCTACCTAGCGATAACGTCGCCTAGAATATTGTTTTGTCATATTGTTCCTGTCCTTTGTACAAATAAAGAGTACATTTAATTAATTAGATAGAACGTACTAGCGGCTATTGAAATGATAGAGTTCAGGAGGGTAATTAACATTTAACGGACTTCATTAACAAAATGAGTCTTATCTCCGAAGAGAGTCAAAATTTCCAAAGAACTGATTGAGCTTATAATGAACAGCTGATCCGCTCGACCCTCAATACACTTTCAGTTTATTTATTTGACGGAGCATCCCAAACCATCCCTACTAATATTATAAATGCGAAAGTAACTCTGTCTGTCTGTCTGTCTGTCTGTTACCTTTTCACGCCTAAACCGCTGAACCGATTTTGATGAATTTTGGTACAGAGATAGATTAGAGCCTGGGAAAGGACATAGGCTACATTTTATCCCACAGTTGGGCACGATATAACCTGTAGTCCACGCGGGCGGAGCCGCGGGCGGAAAGCTAGTTAGCCTATAAACCAAGGTTAGGTGGACCGGGAGACACTCGTAAAACTAGCTACGTCCGTAGCTCGTAGCACCGTAACAGTTCGCTACGAGAGTTTCGTAGAAGTAAGTAGCTTAAAGTAAAAGTTGCACATAAAAGTTTCTGGTTAGCTGCGACTTTTTTGAGAAATTCATAAAGTTTGACGTCACTGACATCGTAAGAAACTGCTGAGATTATATTATACCTCGTTATGTTAATTTAAATATCAGTATTTTATGTTTTATGTCGATTGTTCTCTCAAAACGCTACGATTTACATAAAATAGTTGAAAACCGTTAGTTCGTGCAAAAGCGAGGACGAGGGAAAGACTGCAATAGAGTCGTGACCACTGTCATATACAAACACGATAATGTGATAAAATACTTACATCTATATAAATAAAAATGAATTGTTGTTCGTTAGTCTGATTAAAACTCGAGAACGGCTGGGCCGATTTGGCTAATTTTAGTCTTGAAATATTCGTGGAAGTCCAGGGAAGGTTTAAAAGGTGAGAAAATATGGAAAAAAGGCGTAACGAAGTTGGCCGGGACAGCTAGTAAAAAATAAATATAGAGAGTTTTAACTAACTCAGTGAATATTTAGTTAGCATCACAGGAAAACTTATAATACAAACAATTTTTATTTTATTGCTTGATCGCTAAGTTGCAGGTTTTTTCATAGAGGAACAAACACGAGACGGAATCTATTCTGTTACCGATATACGACCGTAATACGAGCAACACTTGGCTCTGTCCCTCGCGGTCATCTGTGTGTACACTTGTACAGCGCAAGTCAGAAGTGTCGGCCGTGGATTCACATAATAATCTTCCGTTGTTACTGACGTTAGTTTATTTTTTTTACTCTCATAATTTCTAAACGTATTGACTGTCACTAACGTCATCTGTATGTAAAAAGCGGTATTAAAAATTCAACGGTTATACAGCAGCACAATTCTGTTGCGGTGGATCGTCTTTTCAATTAATTAAACCTCAGTACTAGGAAGAACTCATGGTATTTAATTATTACGCCGCTTCTGGACACCAATATATCGAGGAACAGGACGTTAATATCCGTAACAGCCTAGTGACAGCGAGTCAGCGCGACCCGCGTCTACACCTGCCGCCGCCGCTTCTTTTTACACCTTCTTTAATATGTATTACTTATAAACGTGAAACTTTGTGTGTATGGATGTATGGATGTTTGTGACTCTTTCACGCTCAAACAGTTAGACCAATTTTGATAAAATTTAGTATAGAGGTAGCTGACACCCTAGATTACACATAAGCTACATTCTTATCAGCCCATATACGTCCCCACTGAGGGGCACGGGCTTCCCTTCGAAACACGAAGGTGATTTAGGCCATAGTCCACGACGCTGGCCCAATGCGGGTTGGTGGACCGCTTTCGAAAATGAAAATGAAACTAAATAGAAAGCTAGTTTCAAATAAAAATGCAGAGCAAAAACGGTGTGACACTGTTTTTTACTGTAAATTTAAAACGTATTTTGAGCTAAAATGATAAAATAAATGTTCAACAAATTCTGGAAATCCAAAAACTATAGTTTTTGTTTCTAACCAAAATTATTTACCAATAGGATTGATGCTTGCAAAGCTACTGGTAAATGATTATATCGTACTAAGTAGGATCAATTCTTAATAATAATCAATCACGATTATTGCTACATCCTTGACCACATCTTCGCCTCTCAGCAAGAGCAAATTCATTCGTTATGAAAAAAAAATGTAAAAAAATTTACCAGAACACAATAAGATACAAGTAAATGATGCTGTGTTACAATCTAGTGTCGACACAACGCCGCCACCCCCCGGTAGGTACCCCCTATGTTAAACAGGTTAATACCAATGTACAGGTTAGGAATGAAAAACTGGACATTGTGGAATCTACTGTATTCTTAGGAATAACTCTTGATGCAAAGCTTCAAGGGGGTCCTCATATTGATAAGTTAGCGAGCAGACTCAGTTCAGTAGCCTACGCAGTTAAAAAAATCCGTCAATTATCGGACGTTCAAACCGCGAGAACCGTATATTTCAGTTACTTCCACAGCCTAATGTCATATGGCATTTTACTGTGGGATAATGCTGCGGATATCAATAAGATCTTTGTTCTGCAGAAAAGGGCTGTTCGCGCGATTTATCAAATGAGAACTAGAATGTCTCTTAGACAAATATTCAAAAAAATAGATATTCTGACTTTTGCATCCCAATATATATGTGACAATCTTTTATATGTGAAGAAAAATGAACATTTGTTTAAGAAAAATAGCGATAGGCACAATATAAATACTAGGACCAAGCATAAACTGGATGTACTAGACAGTCGTCTCCACAAGGTAACGAACTCTTTTATGGGTCAATGTATACGTTTCTATAATAAGATTCCCATGTGTATTCAAAATTTACCTATGGATAAATTTAAGACAGTAATTAAACAAAAACTTTGCAAAAAGGGCTATTACAAAATTTCTGATTACCTAACTGACAAGCAGCCATGGGAGTGAACTGCTCACCTCTAGAGTTATTTAAGAATTAGTTAGAATTAGAAAATAAGAAAATTTGTAATGCGATTAAAAAGAGCACCCTCAGAGTTTCTTGCCTGTTCTTTTCTGGGGAAGACTGCACCTTTGCGAATAGGCACAGAGTCAGTAGGGTCAATAGAACGAATGCGTATGTGTGTATTTAAATCATTTTATGTGTTTTTGTATGTATTTCATGTAATCTTGACTTGTTTTAAGTGGCATCCTGAATGTCCTATAAAATAAAGATTTTTTTCTATTCTATTATATTCTAACCTGTTGGCAGAATATCTCCCACATGTATTTTATCGCTTCAAACTACATGAAAATGTTTCTTCAAACGAAATTCAGGAATGATAACAACTTGATAGTGTTTTTCTCTGTTTTCTTGCACGCGATGTATGTACTCACTTTTCTTGGAAAATTTCGTTTAAACCTGCGTTTGGGTCGGCTAAAGAAGTTAGGTATTTTTATTATTACTTAATGCTGTTCTCTATCTTTTAGTGATGACTTTGCCAAATACTCCTCCAATAAAATCATACATAGAAAAAAATGTTAAGAACAAGTATTATCTCAATCGTATCTAAACTATAATACTTATTATAAAAAAAAACCGGCCAAGAGCGTGTCGAGCCACGCGCATTGTAGGGTTCCGTAGCAGCATGGTTCAAATACATTCTTATTAATCCCAACAGTGTTTGGCACTTGGTCGACTATTACTCGCAAACTTGAATGACCAACTTATGTGTGATAGTTTTTCTTTAAATTTCGTTGTATATTCTACCAACGTGAATTTTTTCACATTTTTAGAAACAACCGTTTAGCAGGTATAGGGGGGGGGACACTTGTGTTTGACAAAAATTTTCACTTTAAAAATTTATATTTCGCAAACGGAGTGCTGAATCGAAAAACGTTCTTAGTAAACCCCTTCTATTCTTTTAAAATGCTATTCTATGACACCCCACTCAATGATATTGGCGAGAAAAAAAAATTTATCGCCCTTTCACGTCTATGGGAGACACCCGAAAAAATTTTTTTTTCCAAGATTTTACAGTTCTGTCGGCGTGATTCATATGTATAATCATGCTTAGTTTCAGCTCTGTAGTACCAAGGGTTTCTTAGGCAACCTGCGGACAGACGGACAGACGGACATGGCGAAACTATAAGGGTTCGTAGATTACTACGGAACCCTAAAAAGGAAAGATTTGATTGTTTGCATTGAATAAGCCTATTTTTCCCGAATTCCCACGGGAACAAAGTCCTGGACGGAAAGCTAGTAATATTACCTCACTGACGGAAAGCTAGTGCGTCAATAAAACAACTAATACCTAGCGAGTGTAAACGACTAAAAGAATAGAAAATGATTTGAATTTTCATTTTCCTTTCATTTCGCTGACCGATGCACTTTGGCCGCAGCCGCCCAGTGTTTCGCAATCGAATAATATTAGCCCCGTTTTAAACAAATGCAGTTCATTTTGATAGCAGCTATTTGAGGAGGAAATCCGTTTTTTGCTAATTTAAATATTCAAAAGGTAGTGCTCTGCAATTTGCATGCAGTGGCGTGTCCAGTGCATTAATATGTAGGATGCACATGCACATGCACACGGGCAAGTAAAACTCGCACATTGTGTGTTCTGCAAATTGCTTGGACTCGACTGGGCGCGGGCGGGCGCGGGGCGAGGCAGAGGTCCCCCCTCTCAGGTCATTTCACGGTAACTCCGGCGGTTGAAGAATTCACCTAGTAATTGTACGGCAGCAGGCAGCCGGTTGTGGACTCGTTTATTGTTGGAGTGAATTTTATTTTTGCAAAAAATGTTTTCTTTTTTTTGAGTAATTAATAAATCGATACTTGTTGCGAGATAACTTTACTTACAGTCATGTTTTGCATAGTATTGCGTTTGTTTTTTTCCCTGTCTACTTCAGTCTTAATTTTCAGGCTAATACAAACATGTAAGGATGATTTTCTTAGAGGATGATTTTCGAAAAATTGCGAAAAATGTGTCCGTTTATTTGCTTTAAGGTATATCTTAACGAAGTTTTGAGCCAAAATGTCCAAAAAAATATTTTTCCCCATACAAACTTTGATTTGTCTAGTCTGTGTCACCGCACTGTTGTTCAAAGGCTTTCTTTGATTTCTTCCATAACTCCCTGACACTGAATGTTGTTCTGCGACAAACATTATCCACTGCATACTGTCTAAATTCTGACACAAATACATTTGTAATGCTTTGGAAAGCACTTTGTCAATAACAATAACGTCTTCTTATCGTGTTGATATAAGATAATAATCAATTGATAAACCTGACTTCGAATAAAAATGTAGCAAAATATTAAAATTTACGTGATACGCCGGCTCCTCTAAACAACACGCCGGTAAAACAATCAAAACATTCAGCTGAAAACGGTTTTTTACTGAAATCACTTTGGAGTTTATTTATACAAACAGAATCAATCCAAACATTCATTTCCATTTGCATCGCACAGACGTTCATTTTTTCAACAAATATAAAGTTTTGGGTCAAGTCGAGTGGGATTTTGGGAATGATATTAGAGAATTTACATACATTTATATCTAGTATCGTTTTAAATCAGTCCATACGTATAGAAGCTCTACGAATGTGAGTGTCAGTCTCTCGGCATTCGTGATTGCAGCACATTAATATAAAGTAAATATTTTTTCCTTATGTTAATGTTATGAATTATGGAGTTTTGTGTTAATTTAGTATAAGAAATAATAAATTTCGTCATTATTCATAGGTAGACATCAAAAAAATAAAATGAATAACGTCATATACACAAATGTGTTGCAAATGTTCTTGTGATATTTTGCAAATTTTAATGCTTCGTTTGTGTGAAAAGGTTGACTCTGCAACCCCTTTTAATTTAATAAGTAAGAATACTAAAAGGACCAACGTTGCATATATATATCTAGCACTCATAGTGTTAATAAATAAATAAAAATAAAACACCATACACTCAAAGTCCCTCGGAACACACATAAAGACAGAATAGAATAGAATAGAATAGAAAAAAATCTTTATTTTATAGGACATTCAGGATGCCACTTAAAACAAGTCAAGATTACAATGAAATACATACAAGCATACATTAAACGATTTAAATACATACATACGCATTCGTTCTTTCGATCCTACTGACTCTACAGACACAAACACCTATGACCTGAGAACAAACATCTGCTTTTAACACAAATATTTGCCCCGACTGGGATTTGAACTCAGGACCCATCGATCAAGAGGCAACGCCACTACTACTCCACCAGACCGTCCATCTTATTATAAGTCTTACTGAGTTGTGGTTAGACGGCGCAGGGTGAACTCCACCCATTCATACACTCACGCCTATAATCCTATAATATATTATTGTGAGGGTTATTATTTATCTCAACAAACAAAGAAAATATTCCAATGCGACTTTAAAACGACCTGCAATGTGATAATCACCGGCCACAAAACGACCCGCCCCAACAACGCCATATTACATATAATTGGCAGCGACTTTATAACCCTTACTTATAGGAGTTAATAGATTTTTTCCATGCGACCTTAGTTCACAGGAAAAGCCCACTTATACATGTTTACTTGCCTCCTCATAATATTAAAATGCATATTAGAATTAGTGATTAACAACTCAACGACTTCATTTTAATAGTCACAGGGCATATTTAAATAAACAGATAAATCGTACATCAGTTGTTTACAAGTCACTCGACATAAAACGGTACAAAAAGAGTGTTAAAGTAGTACCTACCTTACCGCATATATTTATGTAACCTACCTACTCTAACATTATATGCCATACCAAAATAATTGACCCAAGAACACCAAGCCACTCCGAAATCCATTCAAGTATTATTATTACCATGAATTCAAAGAGTCTTTGAATTCATGGTACTGTACTATAATGTAGAAACTCGCTCAGGACGGAGTAGAGGGCAACGACTGCCTTTTGACAACTAAAAACCCATTCCCAGTATCACAAAAGTTACAAATTCAATAAACCTTTCTCTTTACATAAAGGATTTCGCAAATCAAGTTGGGGATGAAATCCCAAAGCTAAGTAACCTAGTTTCCGTGCCCTATGGGTAATATATAAATAAAAAAGATTAGGTGAATTCGAACAATAGCGGAATTATTATACGTACGTGTATAATAGTACAATTAGTTATAATATCTGTGTATTTATTTTTCAACGACAGCAAGAAATGTTAAAATGCGAGTTCTTGCTCGGAAAATAAGTTTTGACAAATTGCTTAAAGATTACCGCTTGTGCCAACAATTTTTTTGTCGGCATCCTTAATACGGTCTCGTCAGATGTAAAAGGAGGCAAAAAATTTGCCCCGAAACGTAATTGTGTTCAACCGAACCTACCACAGCGCCGGGGATTTCGCGGCTCCTTTCAAGTTTTTCACTTTTACAACAAAAAAGAGAGAATAATTAAAAAATATAAAAGTAACTAAACAAGATTTGTTAAACTTCAAATGATTAAACATCGAACGAATATTGTATGTAAATGGAAGTCGTTCAGTTACTTCCGACTTATGTGGTCGGTTGTGGGAGCCAAACCTGCGAAGTCCCGGGCGGAAAACTAGTTACTTGTAAAATTAAAGTTGTTATTAGTGATGACATTGATACTGCTAATTTTGTATTTAGTTATTTTCTAATTATGTGTTTTAGGATTATACAATATACTAATTAATGAGTACACGTACATATCGCCCCCTCCCCCCGACGTAGTTACTTCCAAACCCATCGAGCGAGTCCATCGCGTCCAATCGCATCTGCATTCACTTTATTCGAGTAAGGTCGTTCAGTTGTTCAGTCCACAGCCCAACGAACACCGTTCGCGCACTGCATACATTACGTACGGAGCACTTCAACTTGCTTCACCAAATGACCAAGTAAAATACATATACAGGATCCTGAAAGTTAAATATATCCACGTTCAACTGATGGATACACCCACCTCACCGGCCGACACTTTGTTTTCTTAGAGAAGTATCTTAATGTGACTCGCCTGACAGCTATCCTTTTGCAAGAAATTTTATAGATTTTTTACGTGCAGCATGAAGGAAAAATAAAAAAATCCTTAGCTTTCCGCGCGGGACTTCGTTCCCGTGGGAATTCGGGAAAATCTATTGGTGAAATAATTTTTCAAATCGGTCCAGTAGTTTCGGAACCTATTCGATGCAAACAAACAAACAAAAAATCCTCTTTATAATATGTATAGATAGAAGATATAGAAAAGTCAGAGGCCATTGTGCGGTTTGAAAACTCTGACACCAGGTTTAGCCAAGATCGCCACAAAATTCAAAAAAAAAATTAAAATTCATAAATGCTTTATTTTCATAGAACATACGAAGTGTTTCTTGAAAACGTCATAAAAATACATTAGCAAAATCAATGTAAATAATTGATAAAATTTGTGAATTACATTAGCATTTTTGACTTTGCGCCTATTCGCAAAGGTGCAGTCTTCCTCAGGAGAAGAATAGGCAAGAAACTCCGAGGGTCGCTCTTTTAAAGTCAGTCATATAAATTTTCTTACTTCTAATTTTAATTGACTTAATATCTGAATAACTCTGGAGCTGAGCAATTTATTCCCATGGATGGTTGTCTAACAGATAATCAGAAATTCTATAATAGCCCTTTTTACAAAGTTTTTGTTTAATTATTGTCTTAAATTTTTCTAAAAGTAGGTTTTGAATACATACGGGTATCATATTGTAGAAGCGTATACATTGACCCATAAAAGAGTAACACACTTGACTATACCTACTCGATAAGAAGAAGATTATAAAAGTAGCTTTTCGCCCGGGACTTCGTTCCCGTGGGATTTTTTATTTTCAATTTACCAGTGTTTTTGATAGTTATTCTGCTATTCGGGGCGGAGAAAAATACAACAAATTAAAAACCATGAAAATCGGTCCAGCCGTTCTCGAGTTATAAGTATTCGAACAAACCCGACTTCGTTTCGTACATACATTAAGATAAACAAGTGTAGCACAAAATTAAGTATTACGTGTTGTAGTATTCTTCTTTTCCTGTATTTTAGTTAGTTTCTATTTCTTGTTTTATTTGTTTACATTGTATTTTTCATTGTCACAGGGGTCATGTCATTGGTCTGTCATATAGCCGTTGACATTGAATCCTATGTCTTTGGTTACTCTCTGTCTTTGGTTGATGGCATCATTCCTTGTCGTTGGCGTCTAAACCATTGACATAGAATGATGGTTCAACCGCGATCAAATACTACATACTCAAAGACCGCGATTCATATTGTCTTTGGTATCTGCCACCTATTCTTGTCAATCTTGACTTCTATTTGAATTTGAAATCAAAATTGGAAATCGTGAGTTTCGCGAACGATTTTCTGTTTACCTTTTGACGGCTGAATTTTAAAAGGTCAGTCTTCCTTCATCTCTCACGTGGGATAGAAGGACAGGACAGCTACCTTACTGTCTCAAGGCCTCCCTGGGCCGCAGCACGGCCCAGGGACTTTGCCCAGGCGCGAACCCTACGCTACAACAATACTCGACCCTAAAGTGGTAGGCGCGTGTGACCTACGCTACAACAATACTCGACCCTAAAGTGGTAGGCGCGTGTGACCTACGCTACAATAGTACTCAACACCTAGTATTTTCTCTAAAGTGGTAGGCGCGTGTGAATTCACATCACAGTTCCCTCTTTTGCCACTGTACCTCGCGTGGGGCTCTCAAAAACTCCAGCCTCCTCATACCTCCGGCTGGAAGCCGTGAGGGCAGTCCTATCCTGCCTCCGGCGAGGAGCCGCGAGGGCAGCCTTCTCTTGCTTCCGGCGTGGGCCGTGAGATCTGCTGCAGACACCACCTCGAGCGCAGAGTAACCGGCATAACACGATCAAGACCTCGCTCTCCTGGCTTCAGCTACGTCGTCCTACTTAAGTCGAACTCTTGTTTTCCCTCAGCTACCTATAACTCGCCAGTGACGTTAGGGAGGCAGGACCCAAATTTGTAATATTAGGCTCTATATATAATACATCTGTTCTCTTGTATCTACTCTCTTTCTCTACTACCTCTAACCTTTCACTCGACCTTTCCCTACCTACGTCTAGGGTCTTATATCTATAGGACCCTCGACGTAGCCTACCTCGACTACTGTTCACTAGGTCCTTACGGCTCTGCTGTAAGGCTTAGTGTAACATTACAGTGTAGATTTGAGTCTATAATATCTAGATAGAGTAGAGTCGGTGTCTAGAGAGCCGCCTGTAGTCCGCGGATGCAGCGGCGCCAGCGCAGCGACGGATTAGTGGGATACACCACGGCCCGTGGTTTATGGCAGGCCCCGCTATCAGGACTATGTTCTCCGTCCTCCACAAATACCACTAGTTTTATTAGCTGTCTTTACATGGATTTCAAACTCTCTTGTTCATAAGCTAGTTATCTTATGTAGCGATATTTAAAAAATCCTGACTTACCTTTTGTTAGGTATTCTGGAATCGGAATTTAATATAAACTACCCGCTTTCCGCCCGCATCGACTACAGATTATATCGTGCCCAGTCGTGGGAGAAAAATGTAGTCTATGTCCTTTCAGAAGGTCTAGTCTATCTCTGTACCAAATTTCATCAAAATTGGTTCAGTAAATTAGCCGTGAAAGTGTAACAAACAGACAGAGTTACTTTTGCATATTTTGTAATATTAGTAAGGATTGTAAAAAAAAAACAACGGGTTGCACTCCGGGAGTTAATTTAATTTTTTCTATGCTGACACCGGATGATATCTTGACTTTTGCAGTTTTGATTTCATATATTTATTAAACACCCCTCCGCCTTACGAATTTTCGATCAGGGTCATGTGACAGACACGTGACCCTGACGCGAGTTTAACATTTTTTACACCGCTAAAGTTTTCACTTCAAAAAACATAAAAAATAATTTCTTTCACAGGACTTAAAAACATCAAATACATTTGTTTACATCTGTATTTTACGTAAGCCAATCATTGAAGGGGGTTCTACAGGTGGAGAGGGAGGGCATCAATTGAAGCCGCGTGACGCCGGCGCCCGGAAAACAAACTAATTTATTTATTCCTTATTGTCAGAACCCTTCTCAAACTGACAAAGGTTTTAATATTTTACTGAATTTCAGCAAATGAAATATAACCCTGGACCGATTAAGTTACGCCGATTTTCACATGAACGTTTAACGGACTCACCCTCAAAAGAAAAAAGTGAGAACGTATTGTGTGTACCTACAATACAAATCAATTTAATTATTTTTTAAACACTACAATAGATAATTTAACCGATCAGGACTATAAATGTCTATTGTGTTACCAAAAAATATGTCCCCGATTTTGTAACTTCAGTTGTGTGTGTGTCGATGGACTGGTCGCCATTTATTATCTGTACAGGTGGCGAAATTGAGAACTATCCTTTCATACATATAACGATGGCTGCTTTGACTGGTGGCGCCACCGCCAACTGAATTTCCAGTTGCAGGTAGTTTGCAACTTTACGTTCGGTTGGCGGTGGCGCTGCTGGTCGAGGTGGTTGTCAGCAAGTATATGAAAATTAAATAGTTCTCAATTTCGCCACCTGAACAAATAAAATGGCCTCCATTCCGTCGACACAAAACTTAAGTTACAGAATCGGGTCCCTGTACACATTTATCACAGGGTATTACTTTTGTAACATTATACCTTTAATGTGTCACCGAAATAAAGAAATTGGCCCTTTCGTATCGGAAGGACACTTAAGCAAAACGCCCTATAAGCAAAACGTCCCAAAAGCAAACCGACCTATCAGCAGAATGTCCTATTAGCAAACTGACCTAGTAGCAAATGATCACAATATCAAAAGGACATATTAGCTAAACGACCTGGTATGCTCAGTTACACAAATTAAATGCAGATAGTTATTTAAGAACTTAAATCTTTATTCTATGAAATCTACAATCAACGATAAATTACTAGTAATCATCGAATATAATTCTTTTTAAATGTGTCACTTTTATTAAAAAATCTAACGCAGATATTTTATTTTCTTTTAGCTTCAGCATTTCGTTTTCAAATTTTGATTCAAAAATCAGTTGGTTCTTTCTACGCGGCTCCCTTTTAAAAAGTGCTCGACGTAATCTGAAATCTTGCCATTTAGCTTCTTTGCGGAGAGAGCTCACAAATGATATAAATGTAGGTTTTGGTCTAATCTTGGAGTTGAATCGTCGATTCCAACCTTCTAATGCGTTATTCGTACGGTGACGTTCCGTTGCGCAGCTTAATACATCTGGAGACATCTTTATCCATTGCTTCTCAAAATAATCAGTAAATTCCCGTAAAGGTTGTTCGTATTTGGCGGAATCATTTATTTTATCTTTAATACTATCCCAGGCAGCGTTGATAGATTCAGAGGGGAGGAGAGGTAGGTTTGCACTTAATCTTACTATCTCTCTACCAAACTTTATATCAGTTAATTTTTTTGTTTTATTATTTGTTATAACTTTTATTTTGTCTGCTTTACGCCATACCGCTTTGTTCATATGATAAAAGCATCCTGACAAGTGCGATTTTGGGAAAACTATTTTAAAAGCATTCATCTGAGCTACTTCATAGTCGCATTTATAACACGGAATTGCTCCAAACTCGTCTTTAATAAGATTGAACAATCTTTCATATGTATTTTGCGACTTATCAGGTAAAAGCGCATACAATATCGGTACAATATTTGTCATTTCATTACAACTGTCTATATCTAAGTGTACCGTAAAAAGTTGGTAAAAGGGGGGTGGTACATGGAATGTGCCATCACCAAACATTATCGCATTTAAAGGCAGGTTTTTCATTTGTTTTACTCCTATAGACGATGCAAACAACAAAATTTTGTTGTTAGTTGTTCCGTCAGCACACACCAAGAATTTGTCAGCCAAAATATCAGGTACTTTAACTTCATCGAGGCTTTTAAATTCAGTTTTTTCAATATTTAGGAACTTCCTGCGTGAGCGATACAGAGTATCTTTTTTGCTAACATACGCTGGTATATTTCCAATATCTGTATTTAATTCTTTTGCAAATTCTTTCTCGAAAATTTTTTGTATAGAGGTATACTTCCTGCATGCTTGCTTTTTGCATTCGTCGATGACGCTGTCTACTCGATTTTTATTGAAATTTGTTCTACACGTATGCGCTGAAGAATACAAAACAGCTGATTTACCTTTATCTAAAGTAACACTGGCGCTACATATATCTCTGTTTCCACACCTCCAGTTAGTCGAGCCAGATTTATTATTTAATATTTTGAAATTGTATCGATGACCTGCATACAACAAAACATCTTTACCTTTTTGTGACTTGATGAATACCAAGTCGTTTTTTGGTGCAGGATTGCTTGGGCCTTCGCCATTATCCATTTTGTACACAAATTCCCCACATAAAACTGGGAAAAATAAGTCGAAACAATAACAATTAATTCTACAAAAATGTTTTACTCTACAACTTATTAAACGTGGCAATTCAAAATGAAACGCTAATTGTCATTGTCACAACTGATTTTAATCTTCGTCTTAAGTGGCCAGTACTCAAAAGAGATTTATATTGATAAGAGTTAAAATCTCTTTTCATGTTAATTTGCTTTTGTACAGGACTATACTGTATGTGCATTTAGCTAATATGTCCTTTTGATATTAGGCCCATTTGCTACTAGGTCATGTTGCTAATAGGACGTTCTGCTTACATGCCGTTTTGCTTTAAGGCCGTTCTACTATTAGGGCGTTTTGATTAAATGTCCTTCCGATACGAAAGCGGCCGTCGTTTTAACTCCAGTAGGCAACTTCTTCTTCTTCTTATCGTGTAGGCATAGTCAAGTGTGTGGCGAACTAGACTATCCCCTGGTGTCACAGTAGGCAACTAACGTAGGTGTATACTTTATTAAGGTAACCGACTAACGATACTAACTTTGAACCAATGACTACAATCGCGTGAAAATTTTCGAAAATTAGCCTTTGTGCTATCCAAGTAAATTAGCTGAAAATTTTCGTAAAGTTCCATGCAGTAGTTTTTTTGTGAAAGTGCAACAAACTTATAAACATCTACCCTCACAATTTGTAGCATTTACTGGAAATTGTAAAATGAACAACCAATCCTTCAATTTTGTTAAGCAGTTTGCACGTAACTTTCCATTTGCTGGAAATAAGTTCAAACACGTCAAAGCTGGGGAATTGAAAACAAGCATTAGATCATAAAATTACATATTTTAGATTTATTGATTTAGTTTGGATATCCTATAATACTTCTTTATCAAATAACAAAATGTAATTCAGTAATTTGACAATTTAAGTAATATAACGTTCTATACGGACTATGAAATGAAGCTTTTTTGATTTAGGTTCTCCGGATCTCACATTGACCACTACGTGTGTGTGCAATAAGGGATCATATTCCTACGAAACGATATAAATATTGGGTCACTTTAAATTCGTAACCGAAAATGAAGATAAATGAACTAACTAAACTAAACAACTTTCCTCAAGGAACCTAGGTCGATGATTGCCTCTCCCTCTCCGTACCAACTTAAGTGAAGTATGAGAATTAAGATTCTTTTTAAAAAAATTTCAACTTTGCTAATTAATTTAAAGTAACAAACTTGCGACAAATTAGACTAATCCTGCTTTACAAATCACCAAAAATGGCCTTTGGTTTCTTTAAAAAAAAATTTGGTTTCTTGGTTATTGTATTTAATCGACAAAAGTCGAGAACGATGGCTTAGCGTACCCTCCGAAGTATGGAAACATAGTCACAAATGCTTGTGATAAATTGCCGCTATGGTTCCCTATCAGGTTTCCTGCCCCCGTTTACGGCGCTTAGCCTCAAACACCAAGCAAAACTAAGCTACGAGAACTGCATAGTGACATTACAAAATAGTATATTAAGAGTAGTGCAGCCGCGTCCCGTGGGTTGGAGTGGATTTTCCTAAAAGACGGCCACCGGCCCTGAGCCACCGGCACCTTCTTGTTCGTAGAACTGTACGCACGTTTGTCTGTTCCTCGGTATAACATGTCCCCGCGCGATATTCATTGAAAGCCGCATCCTACTGCTGCAGGATACTTTTCGCGGTGAGATACGCTAATCTTATCGGATTTTGTTTAATTTATAACTAGGTTTCCGCCCGGGACTTCGTTTGAGAAAATTTGATAGCCTATGTGTTAATCCAGGGTGTCTGTCAACTACCTTTACATCAAATTTTATCAAAATTGGTCAAGCCGTTTTAGCGTGAAAGAGTAGCAAGCATCCATAAAAACTTTCTCGTTTATAATATTATCTTATAATATTATCTTTCCACCTGCAACTTCATTTGCGTTAAAATTGTCTGAATGACTTTCGCACCCTTCAACTACAACGACAAGAAGGAAGGACAAACAAATGTAATTATTATCATAAACTGCTAGAACCTGCTAACTTAACTGGATTGGATCATGGTTACAAATTCAGTCTCTGAATAGTTTTTTAAGGTTTCCTCGCAATGTTTTCCCTCACCGTAAGAGCATTGGTCAGTGCGCTACTAATATAATAAAATAACTCGGAAACGAGAATCGTACTCAGTACCTCTCGCTTACAAGTCTTATCCACTAGCCATTAGAACACCGACTCTCTTTCTATATGTAGTGAAGGAAAGTCGTCTCCACAAAGTCACGAACTCTATTATGGGTCAATGTATACGTTTCTACACTAAGATTCCCTTGCGTATTCAAAATTTACCTTTGCCCTAATTTAAGACAGTAATTCAACAAAAACTTTGCAAAAAGCACTAATATAGAATTTCTGATTATTTATCAGACAAGCAGCCATGGAAATAAATTGCTCAGCTCTAAAGTTATTTTAGATTTAGCTAAAATTAGAAAATCATAAAAGTAACGAAATTTAACCCTCGCGCGATCTATGCGCACCCGTGTGTGCAGGATTTGTATCGCACGGCACGTAAACAAGGGCGCGGCGGGTTAAAAGAGCACCCCACAGTGTTTCTTGCGTATTCTTCACTGGGGAAGACTTTACCTTTGCAAATAGGCATAGAGTCAGTAGAGTCAAAAGAACGAATTATTTAAATCCTTTAATAGACAGACAGATAGACGGACAAGGAATTTATTCATTGTTTTAAAACATACAAACAACACACAAAATAACCACAACTACAAACACACATAATAAACAAAAGGTTACAAAGTATTCTTGAGTGTTTTGTGTGTCAGAGTGCTACAAAAAGGCCATAGCTCAGTATAAGCTTGTCCAAAGGACAAAACAATGGTATTCTGCTATAACCTAATTAACATCAGTCACGAGTGCTCGGCAGGGAAGATGAACACTAATAATTAATATAACTTTGACTTATCCTTACTAATATTATAAATGCGAAAGTAACTCTGTTAGTCTGTCGGTCTGTCTGTCTGTCTGTCCGTCTTTCACGCCTAAACTACTGAGCCGATTTTGATGAAATTTGGTGTAGAGATAGACTAGAGCCTGGGAAAGGGCATAGGCTACATTTTATCCCACGGTTGGGCACAATATACCCTGTAGTCCACGCTGGCGGAGCTGCGGGCGGAAAGCTAGTTTTAAATAAAGTTATTTTGACTTTGACATTGACGTACTTCTAATTTATTTTAATCAGCACTAGAACGGCTGCCATCCATAGACATAGAAAAAATAAGTTAAATACCACCAACATTTTTGGTATCAATTCGAAACCAAAACTGATACGACTAACGCCATCTAGTATATTTCAAGGGAACCTCCAGCTCGACGAAGAGTCCTCCGCCGCCGCACAACAAGGTACTGAAAACACTGAACATTTTATGAATGTTCAACTCACAAAATGTAACCTCAGCTAGCCGTAAGATGGCGTACAAATACATTATTTTTACTTCTTTATGCTTGCCATTTCATTTCTATTAAAAATTTTTGATCATGTACCAATTCCATAAATTCATTTATTTTACAATGGAAAATATTTAAAAATATTTTTCAAAATAGTAGGAAAAAATAATAGAAAACTCCTACTGCGGACTAACCGTGGGTAATAGAAAATAGCTAAGGGCTTTAATTAGTGATAATTTATTACATTAAGTCCAGTTTTAAAAAGAAACGACTTATTTTTCTATTCTATTCTTTCTATTAGATTTGTATTTAGATCTAATAAGTCGTTTCTTTTTAAAACTTTCTATTATCTTTGCTTTTTCGACTGTGTTGATTTTTTATTTTATTTTTTATTAATTTAGGTTCACCAACAATTGCTTGTACTAATACTTAGAAATTATTAAAGCAAAACACACTGACAAGTGCAACAATCACTTTTAGGTAAACTCCGCATGCATATTTTTACATCAGAATAAGACAGTGACAGCAGCAGCCGCTCAGGGCGGTGATGTTGTCCTTAAATGTGGATGAGAGGTTCTTCTGGCTGTTGTTGTTGTTCTTGTTGTTGCAGGAAGTGTCGCAGTAGTTCTGTGGCGCGGTGGTTGGGGCGCACGCGGCCGTTGCGCAGGCGCCGCCCCGACACCGCCGACACGAACCCGTCTGTCGATAGCGGTAAATTCACCCCGAAGTTTATTACACATTTTAATTACGTTTATTTTGCTATTTTATTTTACAAGCATTGAAGATAGGCATATAAGTTAATCAAAATATTGTTTACTGCTGTATTACATACATTCATATTTTTAAAATATTGGTCAACGTTAGTACGTTTCTCATCGTAGTGTGACAGTCCCTTCCTAACTTATCGTGTAGGTATGTGGCAACTTGAATAATTAAGCAAGCATGTCTAGTCCCTGGTGTTCAAGTTTTAAAACCACCACATGGTCTACTTAATGACTCTTACAACAGCCGGGACCGACGGTTTAACGTGCACTTCGAAACGGGAAACGCTCGTGTTAAATTGTCATTTAGGTGTGGTGACGTATCCCGCACTCCTGTGTACGTGCTACTAGTGAGCGGGTGTCGTGTGTCGTGTGTCGTGTGTCGTGTGTACCTGCCGCGATGAACCACTCGTGCAGCCCGCCGGTGTCGTAGGTGCAGCCGTCGGCCGCGCGCGCCGGCGCCGCCTGCAGCGAGTGCGACACCGGACACAGCAGCCCGTGCGGCGCGGCCCGCTGCATCCATACTATTATATACACCAGCCCTTACTCTACACAAATCTATGGATATTGTTCGACCTTTCATACGATAGACATCAGGAAACTTTAAGAATAGTTTTGAAACTAAGACACATTGAGGTAGTAAAATATAGACAACAAACAACAGCAAACCGGATTTTCAGTAGTTCTAAACGAATTTCATGTAAATGCAGTGGTTTGTTGCTTTTTGTACGAAAATAGTGGAATACAAATTTCGTTTTCAAGCAACACAAGTTTGTCTAGTAGAGTATTGTAAGATGAAGTGAGTTATTTGTAGGATATGATGTCAGGTATTGGTATGTGCTCTATGCAGTCTGGATGTCGGTACCGTGTCGACTTGCGCCGGCGCCCGCCGCAGCCACTCCAGCTCCCGCCGCAGCTGCTCGACCACCACCTCTCGCTCCCCCTCCTCCTCTCCCTCTCCCTTCCCCTCTCCCTCCCCCGCACCCACTCCTGCGTCTTCTTCTTCAACCTTCTCACCTGGGTTAAAATATCATCATAAAAAACAAAGCTTAATTTAATCGTAACCTAAATATCAACACTATCAATAAGATTTTTGTTCTGCAGAAAAGGGCTGTTCGCGCAATTTATCAAATGAGACCTAGAATGTCTTTTAGACAAATATTCAAAGAAATAGATATTCTGACTTTTGCATCCCAATATAAATGTGACAATCTTTTGTATGTTAAGAAAAATGAACATTTGCTTAAGAAAAATAGCGATAGGCACAATATAAATACTAGGACCAAGCATAAACTGGATGTACTAGACAGTCGTCTCCACAAGGTGACGAACTCTTTTATGGGTCAATGTATACGTTTCTATAATAAGATTTCCATGTGTATTCAAAATTTACCTATGGATACATTTAAGACAGTAATTAAACAAAAACTTTGCAAAAAGGGCTATTACAAAATTTCTGATTACCTAACTGACAAGCAGGCATGGGAGTGAACTGCTCAGCTCTAGAGTTATTTCAGATTTAGTTAAAATTAGTAAATAAGAAAATTTATAATGCGAATAAAAAGAAAAAAAAAAAAAAAAATTAAAATTAAAATTTCTTTATTTAGACAAATCCTTACATGTAATAATCGGGGCTTCCCAGTAAGTAGTCATAGACACTTGTGATGGGAATGCCTCGCTCTTCCAGGTATACAATATATTCTAGGATATTCAGAGTGAGTTTACATTACTATTAACTTATAATTATAATAAAAAGTAAATACCTAATTAAGTAACAAGGTGTGGGTGTGTGTTTAAGTATGTGTGTGTATTTGTAATAGTGTAGTATGCGTGTATTTATGTGTGCTTGGGGTATATTATGTGTATGTTTGTGCCTTTAGTCAATTAGTAAAACTGTGTTTAAGGGGGGTAATTAGTGTAGATACACAAATGTTAAAATGTACATTATGCTCAGCAAGGAGTGTTTGTGCTCAACATGAAGTGCTTATGCTCAGCGTTAAATGACTGAACTCCGTATGCCCTACGGATATCCTTGGGATCGGCAGACTAGAACCAACATACTAAGAGGTCATTACACGGTGACAAGAAACCATTGTAGCATACCCTACGGATCTGGTTAGTCCTTGGGATCGGGTAGCTGAACCCATATACTACGAATGGTTTGTTATTTGATAGAGGGCTTAGTCCATGCCATTCAAGTTAGTCTTATAAGAAGTTCTTCCACTTCTTCATAGCCAAGTGTGTGTAACCATTCTGTTAAAGAAAGCTTGCAGGAGTGACGTAGTTGGTGATAAATATGCAGCAGACGATTAACTTTGTTATAGAGGTACGGGGCTTGAGTAACATACTGTCTCTCAGCGAAGGTCATTCGAGCTGGATGAGTAGGGGCTACCAAATCATTTCTTCTCCTGTTCATTAGAGCTTGATCATACGGTAGGCCTTTATGGTATTGTAGTACTATATTAAGTATATATAGTTTACGGACAGAGAGTAATTTACTTGTTGTGTAAAGTTCGTTGGAAGGAAACCTGTAAGGCCTGAAGTGCATTACTTTGATCAGAGATCTTTGGGCCCTCTCAAGATCCAGAAAGTTTGTTTTATTAGCGCCGCCCCACACTGGGATACAGTATGCTATAACCGATTGTACCATAGCTATATAGATATTGTTCAGTACATCCCTATTCATCACATGTCTTAATGATTTGAATACCCATATCAGTTTCCTGACTCGACCCATGGTTAGTTCTAAATGTGCATGCCAAGACAGTCTTTGGTCGACCATGACGCCTAGGTATTTTACATGATTTACCTTTAGTAATATCGGGCAGTTACAGTTTATGAGGTTAGACTGTCGGCAATTGTGAAGTGAAATACTAAAGTCTGGACCCGGTTGCGAGTTTGAGTAGGGGCCGAAGCAAATGTAATTAGTTTTTTGAGTATTTAAGGTTAAGAGGTTTTCGTTTAGCCAATTGGCAACTCTCGCTAATCCTTTTTCGGTCGCTATTTTCACCTCGTCCCAGGTCCTACCAGAGAAAACAATCGCTGTGTCATCAGCATAGGAGAGTATCCTCCCTCCAACGTCCCGAAGGTTACATAACTCATTAATATAAATGAGAAAAAGGGTTGGGCCGAGGACACTCCCCTGTGGTACACCAAAAGTAACTAGCTCTTCCTCACTAATGTACTGACCGATTTTGACAGCCTGTTTCCTATTTGAAAGGTAGCTACTTAGAAGGGACAGAGCATTGCCTCGGACGCCGAGCTTTTCCATCCTGTCTACAAGAATGGGAACAGATACGGTATCAAATGCCTTCTTGAGATCTAAAAAGACAGTGAGGCACTTATGACCTTTGTCAATAATTTTTGTGATGTGGGACGTGAGATCAATAATGGCATCCTGAGTTGACCGCCCCATTCTGAACCCGTATTGAGAGTTGGATAGGATTTTGAATTTGTTTAGGTAGCTAGTCAATCTGGAATTCAAAAGCTTTTCAATAATTTTGGAAATAGAAGTTAAGACAGAGATAGGGCGGTAGTTATTTATATCATCTCTGCTCCCACTCTTGTAGACTGGGGTAATTAAAGACCGTTTAAGTACATTGGGGAAGATTCCATCCTTGAAACACAAGTTAGCTAGCCGACAGATCATCGGGACCAAGAAGTCTTTTGATAGTTTTAAGAAATGAGTGGAGATAGCGTCCCAGCCAGGAGCACTGCCAGAGTTCAGTCCCATCAAGACAGCTTCAACCTCTTGAGGAGTGGTGTCCAATAACACAAATGAGGATGAGCTCAAGGGCTGTACAAAAATAGGTGAGTTACTGTGGGAACTTGCTATAATATTTTCTGCTAAATTTTGACCGATTTTGACAAAACATTTGTTCACAAAATTTACTGATAATTGAGGACTCGGTTGTATATTAAGCAGTTCAGAGTTCGGGATTCTTGGTGGTTTACATTGTGTAATTTCATTTACTGTTTGCCACAGATTTTTAGGTTGTTTAATGAATTTATTAATTTTATATTTGTAATGTATTCTCTTTGCCTTTTTTATTAAGTTACAGCAGAAGTTTCTAAATCGCTTATATGTAATAGTTAGGATTTTGTTGTTAGGGTCAAGTTTTAATTTCAGTTGCATTTTATTACGTAATGTTATGCATTTTATAATCCCCGGGTTAATCCATGGTTTAATAGCTCTCTTGCAATTCGGGATTTGTGTGATTTTAGTATTAGTACTGATAACTGATCTAATCATTTCTATTAGTGCAGATGCAAAGGTATTTGGGTCTTTATAAATATTAAAATGGGATACGTCAGTAGAGATAAGGCCTTTGAGTGCATTTTGGTAATTAATGACAGTTTTATATTTAGGAGTTATCACTTGTTTATAATTTTGCTTCAATAATACGGTGACCAGGTTATGGTCTGTAACAGTAGTATTTAATATGGCAACATAAGCTGCTTTACAGTTTCTATCTAGTCTTAATAAGACATGATCTAGACAGCCGTCACCTCTAGTAGGTAATAAGTGTCCGGGCATAATACCATGCAGTGAAAGTACACTTAAGTAACTTAGTCTATTTCCTCTTTCATACGAGTTTTCATTAGGGGATATTATAAGGTCGATATTGATGTCTCCGAGGATTAAAATGTTTTTAAATGTTTTAAGGGTTTCTAGGTGTGAATCAAGAGAGCCAATGAAGTTACTGGCGGTAACATGAGAAGGAGATCGGTAAATACCAAGTATAATATAGTCGTTAAATTCAATTTGGAGTCCAGTGGCATCTATTAGGTTAAGTTCTTTTATTTTTGCAGATAAGTTGTTTTTTATATATACTACGACTCCGTCATTTTGGTTAAGAAGGTTTAAAGTTTGGTAAGATGTATAATTCGTGATTTGTGGGATATTTTTCATTGGGTGTAGTCTGCATTCGGTTAAAATAAGTATGTCAACTTCAAATAAAAATTGCACAAGTGTTATTTGTAGGTCCTCAAGATTCTTGTAAATACTACGGATGTTTTGAGTTATGATAGAACAGTTATGATAGAAAATAGATTGTTTTAATTTTATTTGTAAGTCCTGAATATCACACTGAATAGATTCCGTTGGCTTGATCTCATCAATTTCATTTAGATTGTTAAAACTATCCATTAAAAGATGGATGAGGGGACTTCGAGTCGTAACAAGATTGGTATTGTTGAACATAGATAGCTATATGGGGGGTGGGGGTAAGTATATGGTTAGCACTGAGTTGGATGTTATTTACTGTTTTGTTTGTGTTCTGTTTAGATGTGGGCACGAGTGTTATGAGTGAGAGTTTAGTTACTAGTATGAGCGTGTGCGTGAGATAATTGGGTATGTAATAGTGTGGAGCATAGTGATGTTGTGTTAGGAATAAAAGTGTATTATAGATTGACTTATTTGTTTTAGGCACAAAAAATAATATAAAAAGTAAGATTAAGATAAATCTAGGTTTAGATATAGCAAAGTTAGGATACATATGTAGTCATTTTTCCTGCATTAACTGTTCTACTTGCGCTTCATGTTGAATATGAATGACTCTAGAAGTGTCATCTTTCCTCACTAAAACTTTCCCATGAGAAGACCAGCAGTACTTGACCTTGTTAGTTCTCTTAAGATCTCGAGCCAGGAAAAGCAGACGTGAGCCCTTGGAAGTCAGCTGTTCGGAAATGTAAATTGGCGTATCTTCAGAGGTAGTGAGGCCCAAGTGTTTGGCTTGTAATCTTGACTTGTGCGTAGTATTGAAGTCCTTTACTTTTTTCAGGAAGTCAGCTCTAAGAATACTCGATCGTAATTCCACAATAATAGTTGGCTTTTTCTCCTCTTCGTTTCTAGGCCTCAATCGAAAGATGTCGTTGATGTCTCGATCGCACATATCTAACTTAATGGTTCTCGATAGATTAGTCACCAAGTTAATTAGGTCTTGTCTGGATTCCTGAGATTTTCTCGGCACATTTTTAATTTCTAAGCATGTTTTTCGGGACGTTCTTTGTAGATCTTCTATTTTATCCTCGAGGATGTGGATATATTCGCGATCTAATTTGGCTTGTACTTGAAGTTGCGATATTTTATTGCGAAATTCCTCATTTTGTTCAGCCAACATTGATAGGGTAGAATCAATTTTACAATTTGATTCCTTTAGCTCCTGAAATTCTTGTTTTTGTGTATTGATTAGTGATGCAAACATTTCCTTCATTTCTTCCTTGAACATAGTAAATTGACAGGGCATCGAAGTATCGGGTCTAGGACGTTTGAAACGATGCGAAACAAAGTTAGGAGTCACAGGAATTCCTTCTCCAGATTCACAAGGCTTGTACAGCTGCGGGTCAGAGGCATATTGGTCGATAGGGGGCGAAAGATTCATCGTAGTTAAGTTATTAATAGGAATTGGTGACTGGAAGGGCGGCGTACGTTGGAGTGACATGTTTTACTCGGTGATTGTAGGCCTAAATGAACAGTGCGCGTTTTGCCGTCGGAAAAAGATTTTATGTTATTGGAATAGAATCTAGTAGCAGCACAAAGGTAGATATAGACGTCTCGTTTCCGCTGCGTATGTCTGTCTCGCTTTTTCGACTTGTGTGTGACGTAGTACGGTATGACGTTGTACCGCGTTTGTAAGCGCGGGCGCAACTAAGCGTCTCACTCACGTAGCAGGTCTCTTTCTCACAATGGTCGGGGTCTCGCCAGGCAATGAAGATAAACGGAGATGAAGCTAGTTGTCACTCTAGTTTGAATATTGCGGTCTTCCTCACACAATAAGAGTCACACTGGTTCAGCTTATGGTCTCCTAGTACACTTGTGAATTTATAGTGATATATTTTATTTAAAAATATAATTAAAATGAGCGTGGAGCAAAGCAAACACACGTCCGTACACTTCGGGGGTCGGGGAGGAAGAGGACCCTCAGAGTTTCTTGTCTGTTCTTCTCTGGGGAAGACTGCACCTTTGCGAATAGGCGTAGAGTCAGTAGGGTCAATAGAACGAATGCGTATGTATGGTATGTATTTAAATCCTTTAATGTTTGTTTGTATGTATTTCATGTAGTCTTGACTTGTTTTAAGTGGCATCTTGTATGTCCTATAAAATAAAGATTTTTTATATTCTATTCTATTCTATTGAAAATATCTATAAATTTTAAATTTATCTTTTTAAAACATTATAAGTAATTCTTTAATTTTTTTGAAAAAGGTGTACTCAATACTCATGGTACTTAAATCGTAATTCGGATAAGTGTTACACACAAATAACGTACCACATCCGAGTATGTCCAGCAGTTGGTCGATTGGTTCATCGAGCAGCCGCGCGCCCGTGAGCCCCGCCGCCCGCGCCCGCGCGCGCACCCCCGCCTCCCTCGCGCGACTCACCCGCACCCCTACATGTTTGCATATTGTTATTATTTCCCTGTTTTCATCTTCGAGAATGCGAAAAAAAAACAACTCTTGACAAAGAATATGAGCTGCGAGCTCATCCCACCTGCCCCCTTCTTCTATCGGACGTCCAGACGCACAGCGGGGTACCATCCTTATCTTGATAAAATTCCGCTGATTTTCACTGAGCTTTTCATCATTTTTTATACTGCGCTTTGCCATTTCCTGTCTGCGTCTGTATTTTCGAGCTCATATAACCCGAACCTCTTTAAATTTCGAGTGAATAGGTTTCTTCTGGGTAAGCTTGCTTCATCCTCGACTGCATCTTCGCTTTTATGCTAGATTGTTGTCAAGAGCACACCCGATGCTAATTAAATAACAAAATAAATTAAAATATTATTTTGTTTGGTGATTCGAACCGGGCACTCGTGTGACGTAGTCCCGCAGCCAGCGGTCGACACCAGTGGCGCCCCACCAGCGCGGCTCCGTACCCACATCGTCATCCTCCTCCGCGTCCCCCCCCTCGTCTGCGTCCGCCTCCACCCCATCCTCTACCGCATCCACCCCACTCTCCCCCGTGCCAACCCCACTCTTCTCCGTACCCGCCCTCGCCGGCAGCCGCCACACCGATAGCTCGCCCGACACCGACCCCAGCACCAGTAGATTGTCATCTGATAATGTCATTTATATTGAGTTGATTAAGTAAATAATATTTATGTATCTTTTTATTCTTTATTGTACATGACCAACAGTTACACAAGACACATTCTAAGAAAAACAGTACAAAGGCGGACTTATCCCACAAGGGGATTGCTTCCAGTCAATCCATTGAGTATTTACTAGTATTCACATGTTTAATAGTTTTGATTTGTTATGAATCATTTCAAACCTCTTTGGTAACCTAATAAATAAAATAAATAAATAAATATTTTTTTTTAGTATGAAATCTAGCTATCAATAAGCAAAATGAACCAAACTTAGAGTAGTATTTGGGTTTTACCGAAAAGCACGGCTGCTGGCACGACCGCACCCCCCCTTGCAGGCATGGCAGCTAGTTGCACCAGCTCGAGGCGCGCACCCCGGCCCGCGCCACCCCCGCCCCGCGTGCCCCACACCCGCGCCCACCCATCGGCCCCCCCCGACGCCAGCCGCGCCCCCCCCCAGCGCACGCTGGCCGCCCCCCCGCCATGCGCCCGCACATCCCCGCACTGCTCCAGCGAGCACTCCTCCTGAAACACACCCGCCGAAATAACCTTTAACATCTTCCTAGGGCTGAGTCTCGTTTCTCATGATACATTGTAGGTTATCTAGAATTTGGCAAGCCATCAAAGTTTAGTGACTGTCATTTGAGTTACGTGACCCTGGTCACAGGGGAACCTGACTGCTTTGGGTAATTGGTTGCACATTTCAGTAGTGCCATTGATGGTATCGCCCTCGATACCTTACGAGTCCAACGCTCTAGCTCAGGGGTTCCCAACCTTTTTTTGTCTACTGCCCACTTTAAGAATAAATTATTTTTTAACGCCCCCCTTTTTAAACATACTTAAAAACCGCTAAGTACTTATAACTGATTATTGAAACGCAACTTTATAGTATTCGGACAGAGTATCTTTTATTGAAAATAAAACAAACATAATCAATTCTTATATAAAAACTAATGTGAAGGTTGAATCTGATGCTGTTCAATAAGTTTGTTGATATCAGGTTCCAATTTACTCAAAAACAGCCGCAAGTCGCCACGTTCGGTAACACGCAAACGATTTCTCTTTTTAGTAAGCAGCGTTGCCACAGCACTAAAACCACGTTCACACAAATATGACGATGGGAATGCTATCAAGAATCGTTGAACAATTGACCACAATCCAGGGTACAATTGCAGGATCGGTTTTTGAAGCCAAAATTCTTGATATCCATTTTTGAACTTGATTTTTATTTCTTCGTTTGTTGTCAATTCTATAAGTTCTTCTTCCAGCTGAGGTGACATTGCTATGTTGACATTTGAAAACGGATCTAACACCCAGTCTGGTATTTCCAAGTTTAAAATGTCCTGGTATCGTTCGGTGAAGTCAATGTGGAGGTTTTCCAAATGTTGGCAGTAGGCAAACAAGTCGTCGTTACTGCAGGATACTGATAAATTCGGAAAATTGTGAAACTCACGTCTGCCCATATTCTTTTTGTGCAGAAGCAGTTTGGCTGCGAAAGCAGCAACGACATTTTTTGTTTTAATTTAATTTAGTTCATCGCCTTGCAGTTGGAGGTTCACGTCGTTGAACAATTTATACAGGTCTGTCATGTAAGCTATATCATTCTTTGATGTTATGAGCTTGTTGCGCAGTTCTGTATCTTTAGTTTCCAAGAACTCTATCACAGAGTCAAACAGGTTGTAAAATCAAATCAGACAATTGCCTCTTGACAGCCAACGAACTTCAGTATGAAGCAATAAACGGTTGAAATCTTCGTCATTAGTAACACAAAGCTGATGAAATAATCTATCATTCAAAGAGCTGCTACGGATTTTATTGACTGCTTTGATGACATATTGCAGTGATTGAAATAGTCGTTCACTTAAGTTTCTAGCAACCAAATGTTGTCTATGAATAACGCAATGTATAGCAAGGACATCTGGAATTTTATTTTTTAAGTACGCTATGAAGCCTTTATGGCGCCCTGTCATAGCCGGAGCGCCATCCGTAGCAACTGATATAATATTTTTCAAAGGAATCTCTTTCTCTTCACAAAACTTTTCCAATGTATTGAATATGGTTTCGCCTTTTGTATCTGTCTCCAAATTTCTGGCAAACAATAGTTCTTCACGTATTTTCTCATCTTTAATAAACCTCACGTAAGATAGCAACACCGCTTCATTAGTTGGTAAAGTGGACTCATCGAGCTGAATTGAGAATTGACTAGTCCTCAGATGATTGCACAATGATTCTTCAATGTTTTCAGCCATTTCATCAATTCGTCTTTGCACAGAATTATTACTCAAAGGAATTTTTCGGATAATATCTGCGGCCGGTTTATGAAGCACAGTAGTTATTACTTCCTTTATTGCTGGCAAAATTAACTCTTCTCCGATGTTGTGTGGTTTGCCTTTTTGAGCAATTAACAAAGAGATATTGTACGAAGCTCGAAGTCCGTCGTCATCTTGCTTAGCAGCCGCCGAAAATAGTTTTGATACACTTGGCTGAGTATTATGCTTCTTCTCTAGGTCTTGAAAATATGCTACATTCTTGTCTTTCTTATCTGGATGCATTTTATTCAAATGATCTTGCAGTCTTGAAGGCTTCATTGCTTCGTTCGAAAATGTTTTTAGACATAGAAGACACAAAGGCGACGACGGGTTTGTGGGATTTTCAATAAATCCGAATTTAATATATTCCGCAGAGTATTGCCGTCTCTTCTTTTTTACTTCCGACATTGTTTTGTTTTGAGAAATACGTAAGTGTTATAATGAAGTACTGCTTATCTATTATGCGCGAAACCGCAAATGAAAATAAAATAAATTTACGTCATTTATATAGGATTGCATAAGCAGCACGCACCAACAGGAATAAGACAAACGTGCATAAACTCGTTTATCTCATTCGACGCCCAATCGTACTCGACAAGCAAGAACAAGTATTATAGAACCAGCCGATTGATACAGGAATGTACAAATCGGATTATTTAACAAAAACTTGTTAAAACATGATTGCCCGCGGTCTATTATATCGAACCGAGTTTGAGCTATATCTTAATTAATATTAGTTGATGTTCACAAGATGTAGTCGAGAGTCGAGAGCTCAGTCGGTGTCTAAGAGTCTTCCTAGCTAGGTAGATGAAATTATAAATCGACCCCAAAGCCCTACACAACGCCCCCTTTTTTTTCTGGGTCTCTTACCGCCCCCCTTTAGGCCTGCAGCGCCCACAAGGGGGCGTTATCGCCCACGTTGGGAAAGACTGCTCTAGCTATTAAGTATTTGGTAGTCTATTAGGTAGAAGTTCGGACTCACTAACTTACTTTATAAACTATCAATTCATTCGCCTATATGCTTTATTAAAATACAACAGTCTCACCCCTTCCAGCTCGACCCGCCACAATTTAATTAAGTCGTCGTTGCCAGCGCTCGCCAGCAGCAGTGCCCCTTCTCCCACATCCACCGCATCGCGATCCGCAAAGTCACAGCTTTGAACTCCTGCAACAGATAAAATTGCCGCTTCGCCTCTCTGTGACTGACCAATCGTTATAATATTATCGACCTGCATATTTTTTATGAATTTATTTTCTCCTTATCCCCCGAATATTTCAGGAAACTTTAAACTTTATGTGTACTTCAGAAGTTGTGGTTAGGCGTTATGTCTGTAAATGTGTGACGAAATAGATTTAATAGATGTGACTAACCGAGATCATGTGCGTCAGCGTGGTGCGTGATGAGCCCCCGGCCGGTGCCGTAGAGCCGCAGCTCGCCCCCTTCCCCCCCCGCCGCACACACTCCCTCCTCCCCCCCCTCCCCCCGCACCCCGCCCCAAGCGCAGCAGGTTGCCGCGCCGGAGTGACCGCTGAACACACTAACAAGCAACTCAATGTTACTTACACAAATAAAGTTCTGCAACTTTACTCCACTTTATAAACTTAAGATATCATAATCGTAATAAAACAAAAATTCTAAAAAAATATTTGATGCCAAATGTTTTATATTTCCTTCCCTGATCGTGTAAGTATTGTCAAGCTATTAATCACATGGCCTCTGATTAGGTTTAAAGACTGTAATCGACCGACAACAATCAGGACTTTCTACGAGCATTATAGAGCAATATGGTTTTTTAAAAAAAATATGAAAATCAATATCACCCTCGTGATAAATTTCTACTTTGGATATCCATCGGGTTCCCTGTGTACGTTGCTTAACCTCACTGATCGGTTCGGATCAGCAAGTGCCACTGTTTGCAAACTACAGGAACCCTACGGGAAATTATTCCAGACTGCAATTTTTTTTTTCGAGACATGAAAGGTTTACGGGCTCGCAGATCAATGGAACCAAACCCGAGACGTTGTACCTTGTCCACACACAGGCAGAAAAGGAAGCCCTGAAATGTGAAGGATACGGGTCGGGAACTGGATCA